>OX578133.1:128713471-129355971 GCA_951213105.1 Amaurobius ferox | reverse complement strand
TTCTTTAAAGTCCCAAGAATAATGGAGATAAAAAATAGTTATTTTTCACTACAGATATGTTTTAGTTCCACAATTCCCCTTTTTTCTTGCGTTTATCATATAAAATGTGCGTCGGTATTGATGTGAGAGGATTTCGCGTGTAAAGCCTTTGGGGATAATACCTGGGAAAAAAAGATTCTTCACTTCATCTTAGTTGAGAGCAAAGACAACAAAATTTACTAACTTAAGTTCTAGTTACAGATTTTGACTTTTTAATCATTCTTATGCACAAATTTACTCAACTCATGCACAAATGTATAGGTTACTTATAAAAACGACATTTTGCTGTCATGTGTGATCTCGGTGAGTCTTTAATTTTACTGTCGTATGAATTTACCTAAAAATGATATACGTGCATTTTCTCTCGAAATAATAATATAAACAATAATATAATTTCTAACTGTTGTTAAAAGTCAAAATTTTAAATAATATTGGATATGAAGAAAGAAACTAATGAAACCACCGAGAGAAAAGAGTGAAATACTGTGAGATGAGTAGGGAGAGGGCCTTCAAGTGTCCCACCTGATCAATCGGAACAATTTTTTATACAGTAAAGTTTTAAAGCAAAATAGGTTGTTTTCAATAATAGTCATTTTAAAAATGTCCGCAGTAATAAATAAATAAGGAAAGAAAGATATAGCGCTTAACTCTGCGTCTAGTGATTAATCATGGTAGCATATATTATATTCTTATTATTTAAGAAAGCAGGAAAAAATAATATATTTTTTAAGAAAGCTGCAAAAAATGATTTCGATGATATAGAACCAACCATTCCCAATATATTCCAGTTTTATGGAATTTCTCTAGTTGCACAGCATTGTAATTGAATTGTTTTGTTCTCTCTCCCCCTGTAAAAAAAAAAAAAAAAAAAATCTATGAAAGTATCAATTATTTTTGTCGATGGCTAAAATGTCTCCAGTAAGTATTTCCTTCCTCCCCTTGTTCGCTGAATACGATTTTCTTTATTGGTCTAGAGAATGTTGAATATTTTTTAGATGTTTAAAAAAGTTCTAAAAAAAAAGGCCGTCACTAAATCAGCAGCCTTTTAAAAGCTGTTTTTGCTGCAATTCTTATTCGTAAGAAGTTCACTCGTGAGATATAAACACGATATTAAATTTACACTATAAACTAAAACGTTTTTTTTTTTTCACTTTTTATACTTTTCATCTGCTATTATAGTTCTTAATTTTGGTATTTAAATCTATACTTACCCCTCTCTAATTACGCTATATATTTATTATCAGCAACTAAACTATAAACCGTAATGGGTTTTCTGAAAATTATCAGCCATAAATAGCATTTTAATGGAAATCTTTTATAATTTCCAAATCGGAAGATATTAATCAGCTAATATTAAAATTAATGTTTCAACATATATAATCCCATAATCATATAGGAAACGACTTTTACTGGGGATTACGACTTGTAAGAAAACACAAAACAATATTTTATTTATAATACTGGCTATCCAGAAATCAAACAATGCAATCACGTTTCGCAATGCTCACCCAGAGATTAAAGAATCATCTGAACTACTGAGAATCCCCCACTCCAAAAAACGCTCCCCACTTATGAGTGATTGACTTCAATTAAATATTAGAGCACCACGGAGTTCCTGACCAACTCTAATGGAGGTAATAAAGTCATAAAAACTGTAACAGTTGTTTGTAAGTGATTTGTTTTAGTTTGTGAACTTCCACATTAAAAAAAATCAAGATTTTCTAAATAGCTGTATAAAATTGAAGAGTAAGTTAGTTCTACAAGTAAATAAAATAGCCTTTGACGTAATGGCACATTCTTTCTTTTTGAGCGTTCGAGTTCAAACTCTTATCTTAAACCTGGCAGGCTTTAAACGTGTAATATACATTCTCTAAGTTAAATATTTTTATAAGCAGTTGCATGCTTACTGCACTGCATAAATGTGTTGCATGTAAATTGTTAGGAAGTTTGTCACATCACACATTTTTCTTCATACATATATATACACCGTAGTATTTCGTGAAATATTTCTGTAGCGGAGCAAATAATATTCAATACACTGAACTAAAAACGAGCATCACATGAAGATTTAAAATGTATCATACTTTTTTATTAAATAATTTTACATGTATCAAATGGATGCAAATATGTATTTTAGAAAGGAAAATTTACTTGATCATGGTTTTCCCTAACTATTTTTGTTATAGTTTTCCGTATTTTGCTGCTCTTTAGCACGACACAGGGCCTGGTTTACAACTAGACGAAGCTAGGCCGTGGCCTTGAGCAGAAAGGTTATGGGAGTGGGCGGGCGCTCGAGTGTCATTAATTTAATTTTTAACATTTTTTTAATCGTATACAGTAGACTCGCGATATAACGACCTCACAATTGGTCGCAGAACCGAATTGGTCGAAGTACCGAATGGACGTTATAATGAATGTGGAAGGGAAAAAATATAATTTATATTCAGTAAGCTTATAAAAACATACGTACTCATAAAAGCACATTTATTGGACATTTAAAAGTGGATATTATTGTAAATAAAGTAAACAAAATAAGAAAGAAGTGCATATATATATATATATATATATATATATATATATATATATATATATATATAAAGGAAACCATTGCTAACATATAATGCATATTGATCTTATATATATATATATATATATATATATATATATATATATATATATATATATATTTGAAGATTTTTATGATTACTTGTAATATATATATACCCGAGAAATACCAACGAAAATTGCTTGTAAACTGAAGGTAAAGGTAAAAAAATTGCAAATCAGTAGCCTAGTCTAGCACGATGAGCTATGCAAGAAGTTTGGAAATTGAATAAATGGAATCTAGTGAATATAAAAGGAATAAAATGAATATGAAAAGCATTTCTGAAACCATGTACGTTATCAAGGGCCATACATGTTTCATTAATGCTGATTCTACGTTTCTGTTTACACAACTGTAAAATGTATTACATAAATAATGTAAATATATATATATATATATATATATATATCGATATATATATATATATATATATATCGATATATATATATATACATATATATATATATATATATATATATATATATATATATATATATATATATATATATATATATATATATATATATATATATATATATATATATATATATATATATATATATATAAATATAAATATATAGAAATTGAAAAATCGGAAATAAAAATGTTTTAGTAACTTTTGCGCAAGGCAGCATGAGGGTACCAAACACTCCCGAGCTCGTTGAACTGGGGAGTAAGGTCACAACCCCTTACCGCCATAATGTAAGCTTTTTGCCGAGCCTTCCTTCCTTTTTACATGTTTTTTTCACTTTGTATATTTCAATTTTTCTATATATATATATATATATATATATATATATATATATATATATATACATAAAAAAATTTTTAGATACTATAGCTTACTGCAAAATTTTCAATTGCATCTACCGTTTATCTTGTAACATATGCAATCTATCATATATAGGACAAACTAGTAATCCCATTCATCTACGTATGAATGTACACAGAGATCATGTCAAAAAATATATTCTAAATAATAATTTTCTTCCTACTTCCAATAAAATTGAATATAAACACTTTGCCAAACACGGTTTTGAAAATATTACTATACATATTTTAAATATAAAAACAAAATCAGCAGATAGGATTTATTTTGAAAACTACTATATTAAATCACAGTGTACTCTTTTTCCATATGGATTAAATCAAATGTATCTAAATGGTAATGTTGTAAAAAATAATTTTGTAGATAATAAATATTCTATTTTTAATCACCTTTTTTTGAAACCCCATTTAAATGATAGTGAATCAATCAAACTCAAACGATTTAAACGAGGAAAGGGACATTCCATACTTAATGATCATAAATCTGAGATTATAACTCTACATAATCAATTTAATAGAACTTTTCAATGGAAATTCATAAGATCCGGGGTTTTTGCGGTAAAGAAAAAACATTTAAATAAGGTTTATGCCATTTTTTTTAAATTAAATCTTGCTAATGAACATTTTAATCATATTTTCTTTGATTTGCTTATTACAAGATCACAGTTTTTAAATTTAAAACTAAATCAATTTCATTATAATAATACAACTACTAATTCTTATTGTTTTATCTCTTTCAAACATCCTATATATAATTCTATAAATTTTGGACATCTGTTTAACAAGTTTAAACATTTATTGCCTATTGGTGATTTATTTGTTTTAAAGAAATTCAAATACAGTAAGCCTATTGGTAGGTCTATATTTAATTATAATGAAGTTTCACAATCGCTCTCTATTGATCATTCTTCTCAGTCAATTGTAGATAGTGAATGTATTTGTAAATTAAATAAATTTGCTAAATTTCTAAATCCAGACTTGGGGCATATAGTTACAGGAGATTTAGACATTGTTAGTGACAATGTGTTAAGAACCATTATGTCATTTGGCACTAAATTTAGGATACCTTCTTGTAATAATTCTTTTAAAGTTTTAAAATCAATTAATCTAGATCTTGATAAATATATATATAAATTAGCTTGTAAATACGCTCTGCCATTAGAGGCATTTAATATGTGGAAATTTACTATATTAGAATCAATTAAAAATGCTATTAGAGATATTAAATTGTCTAGATCTTTATATAATATTGATAATATTAAACATTCCATTAATGATTTACAAAGATCCTTTGTTATCACCTATGTTGATAAAGCCTCTAATAATTATGCTATTATCTGTAAAAAATTTTATATTCAATTTCTGTTAGATTATTTAAAAAATAATTGTCTTTTTAAACCTGATTTACATTCCATCAATAGTATTAAATTGAAAATTATCAATATGTATAGTGATTTAAATATTAAATATAAATATCTTAAATTTCCTTATATAGTGCTTATTCCAAATGCTTATGCCAATTATCCAAGTGCTTATGCCAATTATATAGTGCTTATTTTGGGTGAGGAGGAGGCTTCCAAACAAGGTTGACCTAGGGCCGCGAAAGCTCAACATCCGGCACTGGGCAGGAGACATGCGATGAGATAACCAAGGCGTATAAACGCATTGAAGCAAGGTAGTTGTGAAAAATGTTCTTCTATAGCAATTATTAGCGAATAATTTCAATCCAGAAGCCGCTTCCCTATTATTTGTTTCTACACCCGATTTTTTTTAATCTACTAATAGTTCGAATGCTAGTCCTAATGCAAATAACAATATCCGTGAACCCTATTTTGTATGAACTAGTATACTAGTATAGTATGAACTAGTAATAGTTAATGCTAAAATTATGTAAATCAATCAATTATTTCCAATACCCGTTCTATGATGAATTTCTGATAAGTATTTTACTAGAGAAACATTATAGTGTATAATATATTATAATTAACGCACACGTGATTCAAGGTTTTGCATTTCAAAATCAGATCGATTACTAGAATGTTTTCCCTAATCCTAAGAGAGGCCTCTGCCTAATCCTTTAAAACACCACTGACAGATATTTGTTAAATTTTGAATATATAGCCTGGTTAAATGCTTAAAATCCAAACTTATTAAAGTTTGTGAAGCAATTTCCATAGATACCAAAAACGATGGGAAATGTTTCATTTGTTTTAAAACTATGATCACAATCTATTATATTTTAATAGAAAATAATGCTCTGATTAATCAGACTGCATATTAAAATAATTGGTAATCTGTGTGAACAAAGGCGAAAGACAGCATTCTAAAGCTGATAAATTAATCGATAATTTGATTAATCGAAAAGTAGACGTCACAGCATTTAAAGAGGACAATCATTAATCAATAGTTAGTTATTCAGAACCTAGAGATTAAAATAACTTTCCATGAAATGTTCTGGAACAATTGCGAGAGTATTTTTCCGATAACAAAACCCTCTGAAAATTGAACAAAAGCAAACTGAACAAAAGCATTTCTACTAAAAATAAATTGAATAAAATTACTTCTATTTGAATATTATATATATATATTGAAATATATTGATATATATATACTGAATTGATATATATATATATATATATATATATATATATATATATATATATAATATATATACATATATATATATATATTTCAATTTTTATGCTTGTCGTCCAAATAACATGAGTTTTTAGATAAAATCTATCTCGTGTTTCAGAAACAAGCATTTTTTTGTTCATTTCGATTAAATATTTGAACTTGAAAAATTATTTTTTCGAAATGAACAATTCTTAAGCCTAGAGTTTTTCCACGTGCAAGCTTTAATGCTTGGTATTTTTTGTATTCCTATTTTCGATTCCACACCATTGATATTTGTTGATTATTTGTAGCTTGGTGACAGGTATTATGCATTTTAATTTCCTCATTACGGTTGAATTTCATTTTTATTTCTTTGTATTTTGTAGGCACATTTTAAGTTAGTTAGTGTATTATGAGTTACTACTTCTATTCTATCATTGGATTTTTAATTTTAATATATATATATATTATAAATAACGGTAATATCCATATATCAAAGTAAAAAACAGCAATCACACTAAATTGGCGTGTAGCAGCTCATGGAAGAGTATTTAAATATCTGTCCAAAAATGAAAAAGAAGATTTGAAAGAAAAGTACCCAAAGATGGCCGGGGGTTGTGATCCCCTCACCCCGGTTAAAGCAAGATTTATGTCGCGACAACACTCCCGGAGGCCGGGTGCTATAAAAAAATACACATGTATCAATCTAAAAGTGGAAAACCAGACACTAAAGATATCTACTCAGACAGAAATATACAGAGATAAAACATCTATTCCAGTCGAGATGTAAAAACATCCATCGACGCTATTATTACACATCACAATCATATAAGTCAATGTTTAAAGGCTGAACAATTTCACCACCTTATTAAATCCATGACACCAATGTAATATAACATTTTACATCAATACTAAATAACTCAAAACCATTTTGAACGTTTCAACTCTGTATTGGGCAGATTTCACTCTCACCAAACAAAAGATCTAATGTTGTGAACTCCCTGCATCAGAGACCGGTAATAATGGCATTGACATCCATCAGCTTAATCTACACTTCATCTGAATTGTTATTTAAGTACAGTCGGTAGCTATCGGTTACAGTTATTTTATATACAGTTATTTTATTTACAGTTATTTTTTATATACAGTTATTTTATTTTATATACACTCATAGCCATAAAAATTTGCGCACCAAGAATTAATTATGGGATCGTAATGAAACTTGACATGAAGGTACGTGTTAGACAGATATGCAAATGATTAGGAATACAGCGTGATTGCGCATTGCATAATACCATCAGAGGGCGTTGAACTTTGTTCCCCTGGCGCAGAAAAAAGGTACTCAGAGACTTTTTGCCTGTACTTAATCTGTTGCAGAGGGACGCTTTTTCATTAGGGATGCCGTTCGGTCGCCATCGAAGACAATATGATCAGTTGTCAAATTCGAGAGGGGAAGAATCATCGGTATAATGGAAGCCGGGTGGTCATCTCGGCCAATAGCCCACCACCTATGGCGTTCTGGCTTTACTGTGAGGAGGTGCTAGGACCAGTGGACGAGAGAGAGGTCGCATACACTGCGGCCAGGCTCAGGACGCCGTAGGTAAACCAATAGCCGAGAAGACCGTCACATCACCCGACACGCACGCATAGCGCCAACTGCATCATTGTCTGCCAACCGGACACAGGCAGCACCTTCACAACGGGTCCCTGTGCCTGTCCGTACCATCGCGAGGCGCCTGGCTGAAGGACATTTGGTATCGCGGCGCCCATTACGTGTGCTGCCAATGGCACCCACCCACCGTCGCCTCCGTTTGGAATGGGATCGTATGATGGTTTCGACGGGATTGTACCGCAAACGAATGGAACCAAGTCGTCTTCAGCGACGAATCGAGATTCCATTTGGGCAGTGATGCAACAGTGTAAGTGTGTGGAGGCCCCGTGGTGAAAGCCTCAATCTTTCCTCCTCATTCCTTTCTGAGGCACACCGTTCCCAGAGCTGGTGTGATGGTATGGGGTGCCATCGCATACGACACCCAGTCACCTCTAATATTGATCCACGGGATCATGACAGCCCACCGCTACGTTCATGACATTCTTCAACCACGTGTGTTGCCACTCATGGCAGGGCTCCCAGGAGGCATTTTTCAACAGGGCAATGCTCGGTCACACACAGCAAGGGTGCCACAGGAATGTATCCACCACATTACCACCTTTCCCCGGTCTGCCCGATCCCAAGATTTAGCACCGATCGAACATGTCTGCGATCACTTGGGAAGGCAAGTTAGACAGCTCATGAGTTTGGTCGAACTAGAGGCGCGCTTACAACAACTGTGGAATGAGATGACGCAGGATACCATACGGGATCTGTATGTGTTTCCCGGTCGCACATTAAGCAGCTATATGCCTTCGGGTTAGTCGTGTGGTCTGGGTCTTTTACACTTCCACGGGATCTGTATGCCTCAATACCCGCCCGTATTGCATCGTGAATTCACGCTAGAGGTGGCATAACAGGGTTCCAGAAGCTCTATTAATTTGTAGTTTTTCCTGTAATAAATGATCCTTTTGCTTTAATTTTGTAATCACTTACTTATATCAACGTTGCACTCACATATATAAAATTTCGTTCGATTCTAACAACTCTTTCTTGGTGCGCAAATTTTTATGGCAATAAGTATATTGCATTTGTTGTGTTATTTTCCAGGTATTCTTGTTTCCTTTTATTTTTTCTTCTTTATGTATGTTGTCCAAGTCGAAATAGTTTATAGATATAATCTATCTATTTCTTCAGAAACATACATTTTTTGTGTTTGCTTCGACAAAATACTTGGACCCGAAGAAGAGTGTTGAAAAAGTGAACAAATACATGACTTATGCCTAGCCCTTGTCCAGGTGTATAGCATTAATGCTTGGAATTCATCTGTTTTTCTTTTAGCGATTCCATACCATTGAGTTTTGATGATTTTCTTTAACTTGATGATTCAAAATTTGTATTTTTCCCATTTAAATATTGATCTTAAACATATATAATAAATTACAAAGTTGTGTAAAAAAAGGTACAGAATTTTATGAAATCGATTAAAATGTTCAAGGGAATTAAATTTTAAGAAATACAAAATTTAAATTTTTATACGGCCCCCGTACACAAACATTTCCAATGAGTAAAATGTGCCCCATACACTAATAAGGTGATGTACAAAATTTCAGCATTTTATCATAAAAAGGCCCAGAAATATGAAAAGACAAAAATGCCGACTTAAACCACTTTTCGATGCATCGACATTGGTTCTCAGAGGGGAAAAATCATGTCGGCAGATCGTGTTTCAGGGGTCATACACAAAGTACGAAAGAAAACAATGATTACATAAATAAATAATAATTTTGCTGTTTTTTGGTACAAAAGTATCAACATTGTGTAGAAATAATAACTTTGTTCAAAATGTTTTCCATCCATTCCAAAGATCCCTTAAAGATAAGAGGCAGATATTATTTGACTTTGATGCATTTCTGCGTTGCGTCATTTGCACTCTTGCTGTAAACACTTACATTTTAATTTGTGATTAATTCCTCACCAACTTTGTTTAAATATATTTCTGGGACTTTTTCTGATAAGATGCTGACATTTTGTACATCACCTTATTAGTGTATGGAGCACATTTTACTCATTGGAAATGTTTTTCTACGGGGGCCGTAAAAAATTTACATTTTGTATTTCTTCCAATTTAATCCCCTGAAAATCTTTATCGATTTCATAAAATTCTGTACCTTTTTTTACACGACTTTGTAATTTATTATATATGTCTAAGATCAATATTTAAGGAATAAAAGCCGAGATCAATGTTTTGGGACATATATGTATATATATATATATATATATATATATATATATATATATATATATATATATATATATATATATTACATTATTTCTGTAATACATATTACAGTAGTGTAAACAGAAACGTAGAATCAGCATTAATGAAACATGTATGGCCCTTGATAACGTACGTGGTTTCAGAAATGCTTTTCATATTCATTTTATTCCTTTTATTTTCACTAGATTCCATTTATTCAATTTCCAAATTTCTTGCATAGCTCATCGTGCTACACCAGGCTTCTGTTTTGCAATTTATTTACCTTTACCTTCAGTTTACAAGCAATTTTCTTTGGTATTTCTCGGGTATATATATATTACAAGTAATCATAAAAATCTTCTATTATATATATATATATATATATATATATATATATATATATATATATATATATATATATATATATATATATATATATATAACTAAAATAGTTAAAATTGAACTTGAAGAGATATTGTAAATGACCTAAAAACTAATTAGAAATATTTTAATACTAGATTAAGAAATCGTTGAAATGCTAGTCAGTAAGATATAAATTAGTTGGGAGAAACAGAACAACAATCCATAGGAGATAAAACTATTAAAAAAATTAGAATATATAACAATAGATAACAATGGGGATAGAAGGCAAAGAAATTGTAAAATCATTAGGAGGTGCATACAAATCTATTGCCGTCTAAAACATAGTTCTTTTCATTAAATAACCTTGTTACTTTTCACCCCAAAGAATTAGGAGAAAAACCATGAATAATAATGAAGAGAATGAAAGAGATTTTTTTTAAATTGGAAAAATAAATTAAGCCTACTACTCACATGTGCATACATAGGAAGTTATAATTTCAATACTGTAATTATAATTAATTTGACTAAAAACTTAAAAATCCAAACCTTTCTAAAACATAATTAGAATGCCCAGCCAGGAGATCTTGCATTGTATTTGTGATTAGTCAGTCTAAATTCTAAATTTGAAATTTATTTATCATACGTTTCCTCGTTCTAATATGCCGTAGGTTCATAAAATAGCGAGTCTACAGTAGCACATTGGGTTAAAATTAGATTAAATCGGATTGTTGCAAATATTTTTTTCTGAATAGAGTTATAAAACTTTTTATGCGTATTTAAAGATATAACACTATTGAAATATTGAATGTTTAGGGAAAATGCCCAGTCGATATATCTGATAATCCAATAATGAGATTTATGTAAATTATCTTCAGAGCATTTTCTTTGACTTTCGGCAATATTGTCATGAAGTCATGCCCACAAATGATGGCCGATTGTATATCTACAGATGCTCAAGAGAACCTTTTTCTTTACGAGGGGGGGGGGGGGGGACGTTCTCTAGATAACCTCCTTCAATATCAACATTATTACACTACTATCGATATTGACATTATTATGATTAAAAGTATCAACTTGGAGCTCGAAATTTGAATTCGTGATATAGGTTTTCTTCTTACAGCCGTTATCGATTAATATCTTCACTACTGGCTTTATCGACAATGTCTTTGATATAGATACTGCCACTCAAAATATGCATTTTAAACCTTGACCAGCACCTCTGGTAACATTTCCCAGCTCTAGCTTCATCATTTAGAAGAGATTCTATAAGAGTAAATTATTTTCTAGAAAGAAGAGAGAGGAGGGGAGAGATAATCTCTGGGGATATGAGTAAAGAGATTGGTAGAGAAAAGATCATATATATATATAAAAATTTTAGGATTACTTCATATAATGGGAAAGCGCACTCTTATTTTGAGATTATAGTTACTTGGATGAGGGGGAGCGTGGCGTGAATTGAACATTGCAGCAAATATACACAAATGTTATTTTATAAAACGTCACTTAGGGAAGGAATTGTTTGTCTATATAAATAAAATAAAAATATTATATTTTTCAAATTTGTGATATATCCCAAATTTTCCTAATTTGTTATTTATGTTGCATATTTTCCAAATCTTTTTAGGATTATTGTTTAATCTGCTTTGGGTAGCTGTGCACATGTTTGGAGACGTTAGGTCGAGGGATTGTCGAAAATTTATAAACAAAAAAAAAAACACCCAATGTGTCTTACACACGACTTCCTTACAGATTTGACTATGTTTTAAAAAAATACTTAATACACATTAAATATACATGCAACATTATGTTTCATAGTGTTTTTAGAATTTTTGAAAAAAAAAAGAAAAAAAAAATCGAATATTTCAAGGCCGTCTTCCTTTAAATTTAATTGGCCTCTGATTCATTGAAATGAATTTTCATTCATTCTTTTTTCAATTTTTTTGGAGTGTTATAGTGGAATACTGAAATCCCCAATATATCGAGAAGTTCAAAATCCGCAGATTCATCAAAATTCGACAGTCGGAATTTTGACTCCATCACAAAGCTTTCCCTTTTGTATAATGATACGAATTGTAGAAAAAATATCAGCAATTCCTTTTCTTACAATTAACATTAGGCACACGAATTTATTTTGACTTAATCTTTATGAGAAGAAAATGAAGCTGTGTTGCTTAGCAACAAATATGAATTGTTTTTATTCTGATAAAAACCTTTAAATAAACAGCCTGGATAACTATAGACTTGATATTTTTTTATGTAATACTACCACGAAGCTAATAAGAACAAAATAAAATAAAAAAAACAATTGGTGCTGTAGCATCCGAGTAAAACAAGCTTTAAAAGTACACTTTTTTTTTTACAATTTTCGGAGCTAACCTTTTTTGTCTTCAATGTTGACTGTTCTGACTGAGCCAATTTTAATAAATGACAGCTCTTTTTGTGAGTTCCGTTTGGAGGTATATTTTTTTTTAATCTTGAAGATAAAGTTGATTTAGAATTTCAAAAAATAAGAAAAACATAATTTTTCGACCATTTTTTTTTTACTCTTGAAGGACTTAATCTTAAACTAATGAAACGATTTTTATCAATGATAGATCATCAATGATGTGTATTCTACTAGGAGATGCATGTTTTTCTTTTAACACTTGAAGATAAATTTGATTTAAAATTTCAGAAGTTGAAGAGTAAAAACAGGAATAAGTAATGTTTGGCGGTAAACTAAAATTTGCAGTGCCTTGTTGCGTAATTATGTTGATAAATATTTCAACAAAATGCATTGAAAACTCACAAAAGAAAAACTTCAGGGTAAAAACAAAACCCCGTCAAACACTAAAAACAAAACCTAATTTCAAAAAAGTTATGAAATCTCAACTAGTTTGTGCCAAAATTCCTCAGAACCGGAGTTGTACTTTCAGGCCTAGGAAACCTGCCTAAGGATTCTAACTCTCCTTTAAAAAGTGACTACGACTAAGAAAGGCTACGTGTAATTTCAAGGACGGTTAGGATTCTTCGGCAAGGTTTTTATACCTAAAAGTATAACTCCGGTTCTGTAGAAATTTGGTGCAAACCATTTTGAGTTTTCTCAAATCTTTGGATGGAGATTTTTGTCTCTTATACTTTTCGGAGAGTTTTATACGGTGAAGTGGTGAAGTGTGAGGTTTTCAATCGGATAAGCAAAGTGGACACGAATAATATATTTTTTTATATACAATGTTACAGAGAACAGAGAACGCGACACAAAGAACAAAGATCATTATACTTGAACTTCTTCCTCATCATTTATAGGGGAAGAAACATCCTTCAATATGAATATTATTTTAAATGGTTTTAGAATGTTACATTTTTTAAATCACGAGTAACGACGCTTGCTTTACAAGTAAATATTTATAAAATGGCAATTTTAGATAGAAATTGTGCTGTTGTAAAAGGGACAGTATTTTGCAGCGATTACTAACTCTTTTAAGAAACTGAAGCAGAATATAATTCAAAATTTGATCTTGGAAATGTGTAATAAGATTATGAATCAAATTTACATTATAAAACGTCTATGTACATAATTCAAATAAAATTGCATAAAAATTCACAAAAGAATTTTTAAGCCTATATTGAAATTTCAAATTTTTCATATAATATATATTCATAACAGTTAAGATAACAAAAAAAAAGATGAAAGAAATCGCAATAAAAAGTGTAGCAAAGAGAAATAAAGGGATACAAATCGCAAAAATAAATAAGTCGGAAATGGGAAGGAAGCCAAGTTAAAAAAAAATAATCCAAGCAAAAGAAATTCTATCGAAAAGTGTACCAAGCAAACAAACTCGGTAGATGAAAAGCACGGCAATGAAAAGCAAGAAGTTTTTTTTCTTCATTTTTTTTATTTCTGGCAGAAAGAGGATGGGGAAGAAAGGAGTCTGGTTGTCTAGTTAAGAATGCATTTGGGAGGTGTTTTAGCCGTTTCGAACCTTCTGATGGATGGCTTTGTTAGACAAAGCGTGACAATCTATCATCACCACTGTCATCTAACGTCACAGAGAGTGTAGATAAAATACTTCAACATATTTTAGATAGTCATGTTTAAAGAAGGGTCAAATTTTGAAGAGAAACTGAGAACCGAAACTAGAAAGGGAATGCATTTATTTTTAATTTAATATTTATTGAGCGGTGCTGCCGAGGAAGCAAGACTAAGAATATATCTAGAAAAAATAGTTTAGGAAATTGAGTGGTAATGCATTGAGCAATCGTTCGCTATATAACATTTAAACTGTAGCTGAAGGATATTAGGCTGGGTGGCCATATAAAGGGCCATGTTATCGAAAAGGCGCTTTTCATGGAAGGCTTACTGAAGCAAACAGAGTCGTGTATTTTTTACATACATGAAGGTACTCGACAGGAGTTGGTTTGAATATACGGCCTTTCAAAAGTCCATGACACTCGATTTGGATTGAAGATCTCTGTGTGCGTTTTATATATACGAGGGCATGTTCAAGTGAGAGCTACAGTTTAAAGTGGACGGCGAACCACTACAAGCATCCATGAATTCACAGGGTCCCCATCCCCTCATACTGGTATTAGAGCCAGTTACCTGGTAATATGGACGCCAGAACGCTAACCGTAGAGTGGGAGTGCCCAGTGATTAGCGCACAGGGATTGCACTCGGACGACCCGAGTTCGATTCTAACCTCTGCTCAAACTATCTAAACTATCTCCTTGTATATAAGGAGTACGGGCACTTTAAATATTTGAGTCCGTAAGTCCTTTCGAGAGGTAGGTGGTAGAAGGAGGATACAGTCCCAGTGGATGCTGTCCCCACTGGGTTCCGGTCCAAATTGGGTGGCACATTCCGGCCGTCCAAACAGATACCTTATACCTTCGAGTAGATCGGACGGTCTGGGTTGAGGAAGACGAGGAGGAGGAGCGCGCTAACCGTAGGCGCGGGACAGCCCAGTGGTTAGAGCACGGGGATTGCACTTGGAGGACCGGGCTTCGATTCACGGTTCTGCCCAAACTGTCCACGTGTTCAAGCAGACTACGGACACTTTAAATATGTGGGTCTGAACGTCCTTCCGAAGGGTTGTTGGTAGAGGAAGAAGAGTACGGTCCCTGTGGATGTCGCCCCTACTGGGTTTCGGGCTAAATTGGGTGGCATTGCCCCGGGCGTCCAAACAGATACCTTGCACCTTCGGGTATATTGAGCAGTCTGGGTCGAAAGAAAGAGCGAGAGAGCGGTAACCATTTGATCACATATGTAATGCTCATTGACACACGTAAAATTTTTCCTAAGGGGGGGGGGGATATGCTAATAGTGATTGTATGCAATAAAAAGAACCCATAAAGTTCTTATTGTGCAGTGACAATAAAAACCTGTCACTATGCAATAAAAAAGGAACAAAGATAAAAGCTTAGAATACCTGGTATAAAAGAAGGCCAGTTTTAAATTTTTATTAATATATATTCATACAATAAAGAGAAATAATTATTTAATTATCAAACATATATCACTGCCGATAATTTATTATACAAGCAGAGACTTAATTTTACACATTTGACGTCATTATTTAAAAATTGAAAACATTTTAAGCTTTAAGAATTTTCCTTTATTTTAGAAAAATCGTTTGGATTTAATTTTTTGCTACAAAGATTGTCTTAAAATTATACGTATTTTACAAAGTTTTCTTAAAAAGCTATTCTATTGAAAGACGTTTTCTTGTTACATGTAGAAAAAATGATTAAACTGCAAATTGTTATTTTTTAAAAAAGCTACCTATCAGCGATTAATGACAGAATCTATAGATATGATTGAAATATAATTTGTGGATAGCAGTCTTGTACATTTGATGTTCCAGGAATACTGTGGTGTATCCCTGACAGAATTAACGTATAAGAAATACTAAATATGCTGCAGATAAGAGTTTTACATTACGAAAGTCACGTTTCGTTATCAAAACATTACAAACTTTTGAACATTTCAAACTTTACATTGTTGTTAATCGTTAATCATTCGTAATTAAAAATTATTCACAATTATGAACTTCTTTATCGAGATTCTAGGAGACTCCAGAAATCAATTATATAAATCGAAGATTTTTATGGTTATGAAGGATTTGAAATTGCTTTGTTTAAATTGAATTGCTTCGTATATACATTTGTTCAGGCTGAAAGTAATTTTCTTGTACAAAGCCTCCATTTTTTGATTATTGCATTTCTTATTTCCTTTCCTGTGTGAATTATATGGAAGTATAATTCTTGATCTGATCATGCTCAAGCAATTAAATGTTTCACCAAAATAGTCTGTGTACCATTATTTATTTTCCTATTATGTAATTTACTACAGACTTGATAGAAAATTTTATATAATAAATTCTTTCCCAGTTCAAATACGAAAGATTTTTTAAAGAAACGATCGATTTTATTTGCAATGATTGATTTTTCTATTTATTTTACTACAGCTGTAATGTTTTCTCCTCAAAAGCTTATTTAAAATCAATTTTGTATGCATATATCTATAAATTTAATTTCCAATTTCGAGTTTTCTTTCATAGTTAAAGGGTACGCAAAAGAGAGCGAGAGGGAATATCAATCAAGAAGGCTGACGTTTTCCTCGATAAAATGCAATATTTTGAATCGAGTCAAGCTGCATTTCCGTGATCCGCCTTTCAATAACGGAAATCTTTTGAAAATCAGTTCTGTAATTTAAAGACTGACAAGTCTTATAGTAAATTTTCATTTCTGTATATTTATAAGATGAATATTTACATTTCCGTCCACACATATTTTCACATTTTCATTCTTATTCTAAATTTATCGTTCTAGTTTTCTTTCTCTTTCTTTCTCTAGTTTAAATTAAAGCTCGAGTTTTAAAAATTCTAGAAATTGTAATCAACACATGTAATATAATAAATAAATATTGTAAAATGCAAATATATTGTTCTTCGTTGACTGTTCGTGCTTCTGTTTTTATCAAGGAAGTACAAATAATTTGTAATCTCACAAGTAGCAGTTACATTCATTGTGATAAGAAGTTTGTATCTCATAGAGAACAGTGAATTTTATGAATTCATTTTGTAATCTTTACTTTCATGTTAACAATCCTCCCCCCGTTTACAAAAATTTGAACCGAAGATAATATTCACAAAACCCGCCGTTTTAAACTTATCCCTAAGACTTTATTGCAGTTCCATATTTTGTGAATTGTGTGGTGGAAACTGACTATTAGTCAACAATGGGATTTACATAAAAGAAAGTCAAAAACAGATTTTTTGTTATCTAATCGGTGCGGATGAGCTCCATGATTCACAAAACCGTGTCCATCGTTGCAGATTATTGGAATGAGGGCGTGATTCTAACTTTGAAATAAGTTAGGAACATATGTAAAAAGTAAATTTTCCAATATTAATGCATGACTTATATAAATAAAGTTCGACATAGGAAGAACAGTTTTTTAATTAGGGGGGGGGGGGGAACAAAATTATATTCAATGGGGAGGAGACATTTTAGTGTTATAGTGGTTAAGGTGAGAGGGTTAATAACTGTAAATTGGGAACTTTCGCCGAATTAAATATGTTTAATTAAGATTTGAATGGGAAATGCTAGTTTTTACTTTTTGTGCGCGTTTTGTATATTATGATACAGAATTTAATTTTCAAAGAAAGTTATGTGCCCACCATAAGAGATGGAATGGCAACTATATGTGTTTGCGTGCGCAAGTAGTCATGAAGGGATTTTAAATGCAGGAATAAGATAATTTTATTTCTAAATCTATCTACATCTCTCCGCTAGATTCTAATTCTTCAAAATACATTTAACCAAATGCCTAATTAACCGGATACGGATGAATCATTTAGCTGAATTACAACTAAAAAGGCTTCGATTCTTCCCAGAGATATCTTGGTATAATATTTTAAAATACCATTAACCCATTGCCTTAACCAGATACTGATTAAACTGATCCAATTGATTAAACATTTTATTTTATCACAGAAACAGTTCACCATATGTTTGTATAACAATGTGCTAGTTAACAGAGGTCAACCACTACTCGATAAAAATTCTAATTTCCCAAACTACGGTTAATTGCCTTCAGTTGTTTCAGTTTTTTCATGTTAACCTATAGTAAAAAGCTGCAATCCTCTAGCTTGTTTAGTTCTAGGGATGTCTTTGTTAAGAATAGATGCTGATAAGAAAACTGTTTGGGAGTTATTTTTAAAAATTCGATAAAAGAAGTTTCCTATTATTTATCGAAAAATATTACTTTCATTTAACATAAACATTAGATATAGTATTTTTAATTATTTTATAGCATTTTTATTATCTTTTTTCTTCTTCTTAAGCATCTATATGTGGGGATGAAAAGAAACAAAAATTCGAATACTCTATGAAATTAAAAGAGTTAATGACTAAGAATTTTTTCCTTTAATTAACAGGGGATAACTGAAACACGTATGGTAACCAGAATTATTATCGCTCAAAATTCCAATAGAAAAATAACCTCGACTAACTCCTTTCACAACATTTGATTAATTTTAGCCGACCCCGACAGAGTAATTAATCCCCTTTAAAATATATTTTTTATATTAAAATATATTTCTTCTTTATCGAAAAACAACTTTTTATCGAAATATATGGGGTCTACTTTCGAGAAATTTACTGAACCACGTCTTATGACAGAGCAGAAGTTATCAAATTTTCATACCTTCGGTACTCTCCTCTAAATTTTTATTCAAGGAAAAAGGGAAACTGCGTGGTACAAAATCTAACACTGTGGAAGTTCCTAGCCTCTTCAAAAGTACATTTGATGGGTCATAAAAATAATATAATCTTGGAGCACGCTATTGTAACGTTCCCAACATGCATGTTTTATCACCTGATAAAAGTATAGGGCCAACCTTCTTTGCCGATGCAAATTCTAGAGATACGTGAAGGGTAAAAATATATGGTTCAGTTTGAATTCAACCTGAAATTGCTTTGACGGTTTGGGGAAGGGGTTCATTTTTTAAAATAAAAATGTTTCATTTTATTCGGATGCGTATCATCTTTAAGATGCATTTATTTTCTCAACTGCATGTTTATTTACGTATGTTCGAATCCAGAACTTTACCCATATTTTATCTTAACTGTTATTTTATTGCTCTTCCAGTACACATGACATATTTACACTGATCCTAATTTTTAACTTATGTCCAAATTTATGACTAAATCATCGAAATATGTATAAATCAGTGTATCGTGCTCGAAAAAGTTCTCTTAGTGTGATTTGTATATCTCTTACAAGAGAAAACTCAATACTATTTCATGTTCCATATAAAATCAATATAGAAAATCCTTAATAAATAGCTGCAATTTCATTTTTTTTTCTCAGTTTTTCAAGGACGGATAAATGCTGCCTTAAATGCCAATAGGTGAGGATGAATATCACTGTTTATTTGATTATCTTCTTTTATTAACTACGGGTAAATGTTGTATTACATAATTATGTGCTGTAAAATGCTCTATACAGTTGCTTTTGAACCGTAAAGCATGTTTCAAACCTTTCTAATCGTATTCATTTAAATATTGAATAATCTGTAAGCTCTGGAATCTTTATAAACTTAGCATGCAATTTTAAATTTTGAAATTAATCCGCAATTTTAAAATTTCTGAACCAAGAATATAATATACTGGAGCCCTTTCTTTTGTATAACTAATACTCAATTTCCGATCCGATTACGAAAACATTTCAATGTGAAATAGGTTACGAGAAAAAAAGTTTTGCTTGGAGATTTTACTTCTGATTAACTATGATTACGTTGAAACCTTCATAGCTTGAGTTCATCGCTTGCTTGCATTCATTGCTTTGCACAAGAGACCGATAATGCCATTATTGCTGCAGTTGCCGATAATACGTCTGATAAATTCGAAACAAAGGAAACCGAAATTAATTTAAAAAGAGGGAGGACAATAAAAAAAATTACTGTGGAAAGACTTCAAAATTGCGCTAAAGCCTAACAAGTCAACTGCAGAAACAATTTAGACACAATTAGCAAAATGGAAAAGAAAATTACATATATTTTTCAATGTAAATAAAAGAGCAATACTTTTCAACTTTACTATAATGATTTTTTGTTACGCAATATGCAGTCGGATAATTCATTTTTATTTTCAATATTATACCTAAACTTTTTATCGAGTATTGTGAATATCGTTTATAACGAATATATTTAATGTCCTTCACTATATGTGGGCTCCACTGCATGTCTGAACCCGGACATATGGAAAGATATTGACCTTCCAGAAAGCACAAAATCCATGTTACCATAAGCAAGAGAGGTCATAACCGCCGTCAGCGGAAAAATCCTACAAATTTTAGGGTCTATGTCGGAAAACAAAATCTAGCCAAGTAACCACTTCATTCGGTTATATCCCCCACCCACCCACCTTTTCGAGATTATGGCTACATCTATGTTTGTTAACGGTAAATTAAGCTATCGTACGTCGGAAATGTTACCACGCAGATACTATTATACGTTCCTTGCAATGCCGAGTACATTAAATATTCCCAATAGTTTAATAAATACTTCAATAGAGATGGTGTCAAATTGTGTTCCGGAGGTGCCCCAGTTCGAGAACGAGTATTTTAAATTTTATTTTAAAAATTTAAATTATTTGAAGAAAAATTAAATATGTTTACTTAAATGCTTCGGTACAGAAGCGAAATTATTCCAGCTTATCTCCGGGCAATTAGCTTTCTTCATTTGTCCAGAACTGTTTTTTAGAGTAATCAATAACAGAGACCATAACCTAGCCAGATGTCCAATTTTGAATGGTACAGATAGAAAATAAACACTTCAGTTCAATTGTGAACTCTTCTTTATATATATTGTCATTTGTCATATAAGTTTTAAAACCAGTTTATATAACTCTTAACATAGTTAGAAATTTTCTCACAGCAATATTCGTCCTAACTGCCACTTTATACCAGTAATTACTAAGAGTCGCATTTTTTTTGTGTATGAGAAAGAGATTTACAGAAAATAATTTCCGAACAGATTATTCTTCATTCAAAGGCACCGAGTATTTCTTGTTTTAGGGCGTGGTAAAACTATCTTCGTTCCATCCGTTGAAGAAGGGCCTCGAAATTAGATACGAAATTAAACAACATGGGCGGATGCAATAATAATACGTCTGTGATATTCTGCATACATGCTCGATATCATTACTGCGTGAAACTTTTAAAACAATTTCAAATTTGGGATGGCTGCGTTGCGGGACCACCGTAATCGCTTAAATAAAGGCAACTATCAAAATATCCGCCACTAATTCGTTATTTAATTCAGAGGTGTGACCAAAATGTAATAGTACGAGTAAATGCTCCGAAAAAAGATATAATTCAAGAAAAATTTGAGGAGATTTTTCAAATTACTACGCGATAATAGGTAGGCATCTGATAACTCATCGGACTCCTAAAAACTCGAACGCGATGAAATATGGGAAGAACGCCCTTTAAATTAAAGAACCATTATTTTTGCCGCAATTTTGCAGCTTTGCGTTGGTCTTGATACGGCTCCAAGTTTTGCTTCCAAATCTGATGATAGAGGAAAATTAATGGGCGTTTACATGCTGCTCAAATTTAGTTGCAGAACACCCAAGACGATTGATGATAAAGACTCTTAGGATGTATGCATTGGATTTGTGATAAATTCAAATAAATCATTTTTAAATCTATGGTACATGACATCGCGCATTGTGCATTCCTTTTATCTAATAACATCCATCTCGCGGAGCATTGAATAAAAGTATAATAAACTTTAATCGATCACTTAAAAAATTAGAATTGCTCTATAGTTGAGGATGGAGTAAATGTTTATAAAATACTAATATTCTTGCAAATTATAGAAAAAAATCTGCACTATTATGTAATAAAGAAATGGAAAATCAAATTTCCGACTAGCTTATTTCCATGATCAATGCATTCTAATTAACTTATTTTAAATTATAAATATAAAATTAATCGGAACTAAATTGTGCTTAATATCATAAAATGAATATTTTTGAGGCAATAATACTAATATATTTATTCTTTGATTAAATTTTGTCCTGAAATTTAACGTTAATAAATATATAATCAATTCCCAGATAAGGTGTGCGTGTAAATATATTATTAAAATTCGCCACCTCTCATTTTCGAATAATTTTCTGATTTATGCCTAATTTATTTTCATTTCTTGAAGCCAGAAATAGATGCCGAAGCGTGCTAAAATGAATTCGAGATAAGTTATAAAACCTTTTTATTTTACTCAGCTAAAGTAATGCAAATCAAAATAATTACAGGGCTCTTCATTCGATAAGAGAAAACTCCACTCTCCATAAAATGGAGTACGGTTTTACGGATTAGCTATGCCGTAGCTTTTTCGTCCCATGGGACATTTGTGTATTTTTGCAGCCAATGTTGTAATTTTACAGACAGTCGCTGGATTCCTATTCCCAGGTCGTAATACTACATTAAAAGTATTTCGATGTAACGCTCTATAAGATGATGTAATGCTCTGTATTTTAACAGCAAATTATTAAAAAAATGACTCGGGAGATGTGTTCTAAAAATTAAAAGTTCTAAAATTTAAAGGGCGTAGTCGCGACTTTCCCTCTTTATTAAAAACATTAAATGCTATCTCAGAAAATCTTCATCAATACTTTGCCATTTTCTAGCACAATACTCATATGATGATAATTTAATGTCATATTAAAAGAATTAGAACGATATAAATAATATATTTTAAATTTGCAAAGTTAGAAACCGATAAATAAGATAAATGGCTGATTTATTTTCACGTAAAGCTCAAACTTTTGTTAAAGAATAAAATTAAAAGAACTTAGCACATAATACAAAAATAAACGTATCGACCATTTTCGAAGGCAGAAAGCATACTTCTTCATCAGGGGACACAAGAAGTGCAACCTTCACTCGTTACAGAAGGATCGGCGACAGAGGCACGATAAGAACATCAAACGTGGCTGAAGCAGGGAAAGGGGAATGCTAACAGCCAGATAAGAAGATGGGAGCAACAGAAATCCAGTAAGGAACAAGATTTGAGACATAATGAATGAACGGTGAAATACCAAATGTGAACGTCCAGTAAATGATTCAAATCAATTATTTACTTGTTTATGGAAGCCCAATTAAATTTTTAAAATAACCAGGAAAACTATGAAAACGTCCTAAATAAGAAAAAGCAAATGAAATCGAAAAATTAAACCAGATATTTCCAACCAGAAGTGAGGAAAGGATAATTGTCATCAATAAGGGATTTTGATTGAGAAGCAATCCAGAAACTTTCAAGAAAGTCCAATTCAAAAATGGAATAAGGAATAAAAACGATCTTAGCTTTCGGAAAATTAAAAATATGATTAGAGTCCAAAGAATGTTCAGTAATTGCAGACTTAGAAACTTCTTATTTAGTAATTTTTTATTTTTATTCTCGACAAATCTCTCCCTTTTTATCTTTTTTTGTCTGCCTGGAATAACATTGATTTTTAAATCGAAATTTCGACCAATTTCGACTTTAAATGTTTTATTTTTAAACTAATTCGAATTTTAGAAAATCCCCTACTCGCCGGGAACCTGAAGTACCTCTGTACTATATTTTACCGCTGCCCGAGCTTCGATTTTTCCCTACGGACAACACACACTGATTGACAGATACATACACTCACACAGGCAAAAGGACTCATGTGGTAGAATTAAGCCATTCCACGTGCAGCCCCTCTGACATTCACTGGCCATTCTTCTTTTTGGTGTGTCTATGGTAACTGCATACTTGAAGAAGATGACTAAGTCTTTTAGCCCATAACGCCCTAAGTCGGGAGGGGCAACCTTTTTGCACCGCTTCTTTCCTCTTTCCTCCCCAAATCTGCTTGATCCGCATCCCTGGTAGGTTGATGCGGATCCAGAGAGGAGTGAGAAAGAGATGAATGGATATCCTGTGGGCGGAAAATGCAATTGAGTCACTGGAAAAACGGATGTGAATGCCGAAAATGTGCCTTTTCTCATCCATACATTTCCAAATGCTAATCAAAGAGAGGGTGCCAGATCAAAGCATCTGCAGAGCTAGGCTAGGTCATTGATCTACATTATTCACACTAAGAAACACTGCAAATTTCCTAATGACCTGCCGGATCATATGTCCGTAAATCAATACCTTTGTTATGAACGGTTCTAGAAAAAAAAAAGATAATTTGTCAACTTTTAGATACAAATTTGGGAGGGAAATGCAACTCTTACTGTATAAAATGTTTTACAGAGTTTCATTGCAGATTCCAAGTTAAAAAAATAAAAATTTTTAACTATTAAATTCCATAAGAAGTGAATTGAATTTTTGAATTAATATTAGTTCTAATTCAAAACTGATTCCAATTTGGCAATTCAAAATTTGTCGTCCCAGACCAATTGCTTTACAAATTTACATATTTCATTGAGATGAGAGTTATTCCTCCCCATTAGTCCATTTTAGGCCAGCCCTGTCCTTTACCCATATATATAATTTTGATGATAAACTTGCTATTTCTAAGGTGTTCTTTGTAAGTAATTACAGAAGTATGGTCATTTGTTTCATTTGTAAGAAAATATGGTCTATTTAAAAGGCAATTAAGATAAACCTGGCCATAATGAGCTCTCCCATATTATCAATTATTTCATCCAATGTGGAATTTACAACCCTCGCCACCTATATGTCAGAAAAACTTTGAAAATCTAGCATATGTACCTTGTTAAATCTGTCTGAGCTCAGCTGTCCTCTCGCTCTGTGCCTTTTTCTCTCATATTTACGTGTCGAGGTAATCAGAAATCTCGAGTTCGATTAACCGATTGTGATTTAATGAAATGAAGTGTAATGTTTTACATAAAAACGTCCATATTTTATTATTTTTTAATTAAAGAGATTGTCATTCTGAATCATTTAGATTTAGTGCACATGGAATCTAATTTCCTAATCTTGTCGTGACTCGAATAATTTCTAACCACTGCACCTATGCCAAATATAAGACTAATATTATTCGAAAATCAGAAAAACAATCATAAAAACGTAAGCCCGATATCATACTTCATAAAGTTCAGAAATATTTTAAATATACTCTTAAAATAAATCTTCATTTCAACAGATTATTTTAGAAGAGTTTTTGATTTTAAGTAGAAAATCTTGATTTTAAGTAGAAAATCTTGATTTTAAGATTTGTTTAAGATTTTATAAGATTTATTATGCATTATAATTTTTATGTATATAAAAAGTAAGAAAACTGTTTATCATTACGTTTGCAAGGTAAGTCAAGATAATTCCTAACGTGGCCAGAGTGATGCAATTGGTAGCATAGATGAACGCAACAGAAAAGTCTCGAGTTCTCGTGCAAATTGCATTTTTACGATGAATATATGTCTATTGCTATAAACGTTTGCCTCCAAATTTATTATTTCTTAACCAAAAATCGCTTATATATTACATAAAATACAGAAATAGCGTCCTTTGTACTTCTTACACTTCATATATTTGAAAGTCGAGTGTCGTACAGAACAGAGCACCAGGCGCGAAGCGCCTTTAATCTCCAGTTTCAATATGTGGTTCTTATCGTCAAACTGTGACATTAATTCAGTGACCCTAATTGGAGGTTCGAGGTTTTTATTTACTACTTTTTATTATTTGTCCTAGCTCCTAGTGTGGCAGTTTGTTGCACATTTAGAGTTTAAGCAGTTTGGGGGGTTGGTGCAGATCTGAGGGTTACCTAGCATTTTAGCAGCTTAGAGTTTTGAACATTAGTCGCGAGTTTTATTTGATATCAGATGTTTGAGGTTGGATATTTAATTCCGATTATCGATGTTTAGAACAGCGCGATTTGGCCTTGCGATGATCATAGTCATGCAGATTGAATAACAGTTCATTTGGAACGGATGGCAAATTTTTGTAAAATTTAAGCGCTAGCTTTTTAATTTGGGCTCTAACAGTTTTTATTTTGAAGTCATTCCTAATTACCGAGTTCCTTAAATACCTGGGAGCTTTCCTGATAATCCGTAGGATTTTGTTTTGTTTTGTCTCTAGGAGGTTTATTGTAGTTTTACAGGCATATCCCCATACGGGTGCTGCATACAGCATTCCCGGGCGGATGACTGATTTATAAATTAGCAGTTTGTTTTGATGACTGAGATTTCCGTTTCCTATCATTGGGTATAAGGCTTCATATATTTGTTGAATCAAAGTTCCTTTAAATATAACTTAATTATCCATAAAAAGATATCTGGAGATTATAAATTGTCTGTTAATATACAAGGTCGTACATTATTTCCTGATATCAAAATCCACACGTGTGACTTTTCCCCGTTTTCAAGCGTGAAAGTTATTAATGCCTTCAAAATTGACTTCAGTTTCCTGACTTGAATCGGACCTAATACTTAAAATGAAATCAGCGCAGCAATGTATCTTATATGAATCATGGACTTTTTGAAGCAGCTGGTATTGCTCTTGCCTCTTACCCCCAGTGGCCCACCCTGACCCCTAGTCTGATCTGGATTAAGTTTTGATGGATCGTTGCTAGAGCTACCAGGACGATTGAAATTCGAATAATATGGAAATTTCGGAGACTAGATAGGAGGCAATGGAGTTAAACTTCCATATCCGTTTGAAATATTACTCCTATTGAATTTCCATTATGCCAATCCAAGCTGTATAGGTTAGCTCTCATCGAATTTCGAAGTTATTATTCGACCTTTGCTGAAAATGTCTTTTCTTCTGCGGTTCCAAAAGTCATATTAGAGGCTCGTGATCTACTGAATAATAAAGTAAAACATTACGGTCGCGAACAGTCGTTACAGTGCGCGCATTAGCGATCCGAAGTTGAAAAGTTACTGGGCCCAAGAATTTTGGATGCTTGTTTTATTGTAAGCCATAGTGTTAAGAGCGATCCCCAAAGATATATGATATTAATAACGATCTACTCAGACTCGGAGATCTTTTATAGGATTTAATTAAAAAATATCAAAGCTTGGAAATTTATATTATTAAAATTTACGACATATTTGAAATTTCAGAGGAGGCTAAAGACAAGAAATTAGTGAAAATGATGAACAAATAAATAAGTAAATTGGAATTAAACGTCTGTTTCTGGGATAGTTTTGCTGGCTGAAATAAATATATTTAATTCAATTCAATTCAAATTATTTTTCTCACTTTATTAAAAAATATAAGAAATTATAGTGTTAAGGTAATACAGTGAATCCCTGTTATAACTCCTTCGATTAGACCGTGTTATATTGGATATAACACGAGTGTAAGAATGTCTCCCTTTCTTTCTTCCCTTGCTCCACCTCGTGTTTCTTTCTGTTTTCCCACTTTCTGTCTCTTTCTGTTTTCTACTTTCTGCCACTTTCTGTTTTCTACTTTCTGTCTTTTTCTGTTTTCTACATTTTGCCCATGTTAGTCTTAACCTCTAGTTTGTTTAGTTTTTAAAAATTTCTCCGAAGTTTTTTGCCGAGCCCAGATGCAGAGAATAGGAAAGTTTGTGCTTTTTAAAAAAATTGATAAAATAATTGCAAGTATTTATAATATATTGGTAAGATGAATGTATTGCTTTTCGATAAATATTAAAATTACTTCTATTTCACTCATTTTTAAAAAAGCATAAGCCAGCCGCTATTCAGCATCTATGCTTGGCAAAAAATCCTTAAAACTACACGAGCTAGAGGTTAGTTGAGACCCAGACCGTCCGACCTACCAGAAAGGTGTAAGGTAACTGTATGCACGGCCGGGAAGTGCCACCCAATTTAGACCGGAACCCAGTGGGGGAGGCATCCACAGGGACCGTACCCTCCTTCCCCTACCACCAACCTCTCGGAAGGACTTACGGACCCACATGTTTAACGTGATCGTACTCCGCATGAACACGGCGGAATTTGTGGCAGCGTGCAAATCTAGCGCGCAAACCACGGGGATACCGCACCCGAGATGGCCAACAGCACGCGGCGTTCCGAGGTGGTCACCCACCAAGTACTAACCGCGCCCGATGCTGCTTGACTTCGGTGATCTAACGAGAACCGGTGTTTTCAGCACGGTACGGCCGTTGGCCTTAGAGCTAGAGGTTAGTGACTATTTTTATGGGTTAACATGGAGAAAATGAGATAAGCGGCTGTAGGGTAAATTTTCTTTTAATAGCTATGGATTTACTAGTTAAAAATAATTTCTTATATGACCAGAGAAATGTTGAGGTTTATATAATTGGTCAGAAATCAGATTCCACGAGTTTGAGGCACAGTTCATCCATCGAAAATATTTATGACGCCATTTCACGGTTTAAAAATAAATTTAATTTTATAAATTTAGTTTGATTTAGTTAATTCTCTATAAGCTGCCAATGTGCCTGAAGAAATAAAATCATATCCCTGAATAAGATATCATATTGCTTGCTCTGTTAAAACTTTTGCAAATGGTGGCATTTATTTCTTCAATATTTCCACCTCTACATAGTTGTTGTCAAATAAGACGTTACCATCAATGCGATCCATCTATTTGAGGGGGGGGGGGGGTTGTAATGCGGAAATAAAGTAGCTTTAGGTGTTACCTGATAAAACTAAATGAGCTTCTGATACAAAAGAAGTAGGTGTTGCTAGCCTGGTGCTACCACTGACAAAACGACTAGCGAAACAAATGTTGGCGATGTCGCAAAGTCTCGGATAGTTGATAAATCTTTCGCGAGAAAAGCTGCATTCGTTGTATGTGGCAGGGGAGGGGGGTATCCAATGAATATGTCTGAATAGGAGACAGTAAAATGAGACGCAAACAGTGGCCAACTCATGTTTATCTCAACGTTCCATAAATTTTGCTGTCTCCACCTAGGTTAGAAGCAGAGCGGGTGATAGCAGGTATGGGTATGGGCTTTGGAGCTTCCAAAATGTTCAATTACAGTTTGCAAATTTCAGGGGAGTTATTTCTAAGCACGTTTTTAATGTTTGTGGACTTAAAATGGAGTTAATTTAAGAACAAAGTAGATTAAGACAATAGATCCACTATTAGCTATGTAAAATTATTTGTATGGACATTATTGTACCACCTAGTAAATGTGTTGGAGACGTGGTAAAATTATAAAATATCATTGTTTTGCTTTACATGCTTTTCATAGTACATTAAGAAACATCATATTTATCTAAAATATTTCTCGCATATATATTTGTTTACTTGGAAATATGTATTTCGTAGTTACGATTTTTCTCTATAATATTTTAATTAAAAGTGTTTTATTTACATATTTCATTTGGTTTATTTATTTATAAAATTTTCATTAATCTCAATTTGCCTAGCACTCTCGAATCAGATATTTTTATTTTCACAGTCTATCGTCCCATCATCACCAACGCATAATAAGAACAAAAATTTAAGTAATTGAACATGTGCACATTATGGTCATGTTCTAAAAGGTAACTTAGATATCCCATATTTAATGGTCCATCTTTAAAGCTCATCATATGGCACCAAATTCGGTCTACTATCATAATTTTTCACTTGATCTCAATAAATGTAATTATAAAATGTCAATGCCACATCCCATTTCAATGGAAGCTTTTAATGTTTGAAAATAAAGAGTCTTATTTATCACATATTTATATCTCCGAGTCAAATTTTTAATTGCCACATTCAAAACAAAAACTTAACCATCTGCAACAATTCTTAGTATTTCCTATGCTAATATAGCTGCATCGAATTTTCAATTTTGAAAATGCAGAACATTTAACTTTTATAGACCATGAAGTAATACCAAATCAAAGAATCGAAACTCCGACCTCAAAATCTTGAGATTTGCACTCTGCAAATACTTGAAGTTTGCAAGGAAACCTCATATTCTTGTCCTCCAGTTTGAGGCCGAAAATTCTTAGCCTTAAACAAACCTTCTGTTTTCTCAATTAAGAGGATTGGGCCGTCTGTATGAAATCATCCTCAGGTAAATGCCTCAAAATCTCTAACGCCCTACCTAGTGAACGCAAGAAGTATATGAGGTTGCAACCAAAGTCCGTGCTCTAATTTCTCCTGGCCTTGATTTATTGGCTGTTTAACTTATATATCTTTCTCTCATCCACACTCTCAATTATAATTATTTCAATTACACAACTTTCATTTTATATGCCAGCGAAAACAACACCTCTTCAGCAAGAAACACTCTAGGGAGAACTTAATCTTTGACCTGTGAATAGACACGTAGCCTGACACGGGCCAGAGGTATATTCATATTCCCCATAAAAATATTTTATTTTTAGTAGTGATAGGAAATTTAATCCAACATGTCATCCAAATTTTGCATGATATTTTTTTTAATAAATTACTTCGTTTTGTATAGTACATAAATAAGATGTTTTAATTCAGCTAAATTTGTGGTTATGCTGATTCATCCATTTATTTACGCTTTTAATTTAAATTAAAACAATAGTATTTAAGGTGTTTTTGTATTATCGCTAAGTTCACTGTTGTCCATTATAGACTCAAAATCAACTGATAACTAGTTATAGAGGGAATATTATGCGTTAACACCTATTAACTTTTCGAAATTTCTTCGATTAATTAACAGATTCGCTACTAGTTAATGCTTATATTAAAATTATTTGTAATTAGAATGCACAAATATTGATGTATATGGATTTTCACAATCTTACAAATTAGCTTACAATTACACATTAATTGCACATTAGCTTGCAAATATAATTATATAATTAACGAGTATTTGTTTCTGACGAGTCTCTTCTTTAGGACTGTTGAGCCTCCTTTAAATTGCACTCCAACCTCTCCCTCTTGGATCTAATTTCCAACAACGGACTTATCTGTGAATATAGAGACAGCCTTCTACTAGCTGAGCTGCTAGGACTCATGAGAAAACAAAGATATGATAAAATTTCAGTGTTAGATTAAGATGACTCTTCAAACTATGAAACTAAAGTAAAAAGATATCTATGCAAACAAATATCTTGATTTAATCAAATTCTTTGATTTCTTTAAAAGCTTCATCTACACGGGGAAGAATTCAAGTGTCGATTTAGCAAAATAAAGTTTCGGAAAATTGCGAGAAATGTTATTAATAACTGCGATCTCAGAGAACACTCTTAAGTCATGCATAAGTATCGAATCTTTTGAGTTAGCTAGCAAATTCTTTTCGAGACTCGTTATTACATTGCCAGTATCTGGGCCTAGATGCATAATGTATGAGGCACTAACATATAATTATGCAAATGCGAAGCATTTCATCTTGCGTCCCACATTAGCATAGATTCGTGTATGAAAACATTGCAAGGCTTTATCCTCGCTTTACATGTGTTCCTGGCTGAAAAATGAGAGAGTGCTACAATTTGTTTATTGTCTCTTGTTAAAGACCCCCTTTCCCTCAACGGATCTGTAGGAAAGTCATCAAAACTTTTCCCGTGATGCATGAATCAAAATTTTGAACAGTTCTGTTGGGGGGAAAAAAGTGGCGACAATTAATTCTGTTACTTGTTTTACTGCACCAATTCTACGTTTCTCGTTGCTAGGTACGTCATCATTAGTGTTTCTTGCTTAATGAATGAGGACGGTAAACAGAACACTCTTCATATACAGCACTGGCTCTCAATAGGTGGCCAGTAAAAGATGCCAGTCTAATTTGGGCGGTAGAAAAAAATTAAACTGTAAATAAAATGTATAAAGTTCACAAGCGAAATACAATATGACATTATCCAAATTGTAAGAAACTTGCCAATATGTTTTTAACTATGTTTCGATCCACTTTCATATGTGAATCAGACTTCTCTGACATGAACATTATAAAAAATAATTATCGAAACAAGTTAACAGATGCACATCTTGAAAACGTCCTAAGATTGACAATTATAACCTATACTCCAGATTATAAATATATTGCTAAAGGACATTACACCCAGCATTCTAATTAACTTCTTTATGACTAAACTTACATTTAAATTAGCGTGTTTGTAATTTTATGAATTTTTGAAATTTGTTCTAATTTTTTTCCCAATTGCCCGCTATTAAAGTTCAGTTTTATAATTTTTATATTACTTTTATTAAATCTTAAAATTAAATAATATTCATATGAATATCAGTATCATATATTACATACATTTGTGTTCACAGCCTCTATCGCGGTAACATAATTTTTTTTTAAATGCGGCCTTTGATGAAAAGTAATTAAGAGCCACTAATATACAGTTTGGCTAATAATGTACACTATATAAAATATACACTTCGCTGCCCTGTTGGAATCATAAATCCAACTGCCCGGTAGGACGTTTTCTTGTTACATAATGAATTTAACAAGAAAATTTTCTTTGGTCGCTGCTTTTAGCTCTCAGATCAAACTGGATTATATTATTTTAACGCTCATTTGTTTTGTTTTGATGTACAACTACGTTTTCCCTCGCGCTGGGTAGGGGGGTTTACTTTGATACCCCCTAAATATCCTCAATCAATGGAAACCGAATGTTGATTAACAACAGCTATTGACCAGTATTATGACCGCTGTTGATTAAAATCAACAGCACGTTTCCTAACTGAAAATGCTTGCACATCTTGTGATATTTTCGATCGCTAAAGAATCGGTTTGTTCTGATGTCTCTCTCGGTTTTTCACTAACTCACAGAGATTTCTAGAAAATCAAGCCTATTCATCCCCTCCCCTCCACATTACTGGACATTATATTTATGCTTCTGGTATGGAACAAAGAAGAAAAAACACTCTCTGAGGAAATGTCTTCGGAATTAGAATTCTGCTATAACAAGTTTGAAAAATAATGGGAAGTTTCACATTGAAATTCATAGAAAATTCAGAAATAGAAAATGCAGTAATTTAAAAACAAAAAAAAATGGTTGTATAGAATGCCAAGATATCACACAATATTAATTCAAAAATTAGAATCGTGCGACTCTTCAATTCTTGGATACAACAATATACATATGATATACATATGAAGGTCCATAAACTTTTGATATTTGGATGCATTTTCATCATTTTCATTATTTTAAATATGAAGAAATTATCGTACGGATTTGGTTTACGTTAAAAAAAGCCGTTCTTCTATCTTTTCAATGGTGACAAGAGGGAAACTCTGCAATAATATTTTCGATCGCTGAGGAACTTATTTGTGCAAAAATCGCTCAAAATGGCTCCATTTAATAACTAAAAATCTAATTGGAATGTGAAAAAAATATCAAAAAGGTGTCTTCGGTGCTTGAATTGAAGTATCACTGTACCAAATTCCATAGCTGTGGGTTGATTAGATTTTACTCTACACGATCAACAAAGAAACAGGCAGACAAACCAACATTTTTCTTTATCAGTATAATTACATTGAAGAGGCAGTAATGCAGAAATATTATTTATTTACGAAGGTCGAAGTGTGAAATATTCCGAAATAATGAGAAATAATGTGACATTCTTATTTTATTAAATATTTAATGATAAGGATTTTTTCAAAATTAAAAAAATGTATTTCGTAAATTTTGTGGATAAGATGAAGTAAAGCCTACTGTTCCACAATAATGGCCAGAGAGAGATGATACTTAAAATTCCAGTATAAAAATGATATTTTAGTATAAAAATATTCTAATATATATATAAAAAACTAAAGTATAACAGCGTTTCCTCAAACAATTTGTAATACAGTATATTTTGTGGTTTTAATTTTAAAATCTTCCTTTTTAAAAAAAATTTTAATTGAATATATTGTTATATTCAAAATTGAATATATTATATGCAAAATTGAAGATATTATATGCAAAATTGAAGAATTAAAAATGATAGTATTGAATGTTTTTCAACAGTTTTCAAAAAACTTCAAATTCTATTAGTTTTTATTTATTTTGCTTAAAAATGTCAATAATTTCATATTGGCAAAATAAAATGAGTTCTTCCATTAATTGCAACTATATCAATAAAGGAACTTTATATTTTCAGGTTTACTTATTGAAAAAAAAATAGCTTATAATAAATATTACAAATTAGTAAAATAAAAGGTGAAAACTTAAAAACTTTTCCTACTTGGGAAAAGTTTTCACCTCACTATCAATATACTTTAATAATTCCTCACTATCACTATAAATTAACTAATTTTTGCAGACTTGTTTATTTTTCTTAATTTTAGTAACGGAAAGTTTAAGAAAATGAGCGAATTTCAAGAACCAATTTTATTCTAAATATTCAAATAATTTTTTTAAGGGAAATTAAAAAAAATATATAATCTTTAAGAAAAATGAAAATAATGTGTCAATAACAGTCAACAAATATCAATGGCAATTCTTTTAGAGGATAGAACTTAGAAAGAAAGGACTTGAGAAAAGAGTAGAGAGAAAGAACACAGAGAAAGAACACAGAACACACAGAGTGCTTGCTCATTAACGCCATTTAACACTTACTCTATCTTATGTAGGGTCGTTCCGTCCTACATATATTGAAATTAATTCAGGTACTGTGAATCTGTTAAGATGAATATCTTATACTTGCGGTTCTCATTATTCAAACTACGACCAATGTCACAGACTGAATGTATATATTTTTACATCAATTCAAAATGGAAATAAATGAAAATTAAAATCCGATCTAAAGATTTATGTGTTCGCGCTGCGTTCCAAATTGCAAGAAAAGTTTTGTTTAGTAAACTTTACTTACGCCTCTAGTGGCAATACTGTTATTACCTATATAAATAAACTTGTAAGTTGTGCGTCTATATCTCTCTGTTTATCTCAGCAAGGGAGAACCCACTTCTTTCTCTTTTGTGAGAATTATTAAGAAATTCCGAAAAAAGATCAAAATAGCAAATGTTCACCTCGAACTTTCGAATTTTACGTTTCTTTACATTATATATTCCGAAGAAAGGATATACTGCTAAAGTATAATAAAAGCACAAAGGCCATCGAATTTCGCTGTTTTCAAAAACACTAGCTTACGCAATCAAAACCATCCTAACTATTCCAATCAATAAAGATGAGGGGGGGAGTGTGAATCATTCTTTCATGAAAAGGTAATCACCTACCTCAATATTGGTTGCCAAAGTTTTCGATAACTTTGAACAAGGGAAAAGTATCAGGTTTCAGAAACCATTTCTTCCCGCGCCCGGCGTATAGGCTTTTAAGGTTCGGGTAATAAATCATAGCGCCTCGTTTCCTAGCAGTGACGCGCAATATTGACGGCCGCGCCTCGATACCTTTGGCCGGCCAGAAGCCCGGACCCTACGGCTAGTTCATATCGCAGTCCATCGCGCCGATACACACTGTTGGGATTCGGCCGCAGCTATGGAAGGAACTGGGACGAAATTAAATCAGGAAGTTGAAGTGTGGAGTCGATAAATTATATGGGATGAAAAATGTACTTGTGGATTGTCAGATTTCGCTCGATACTTCATCTACTCTTTCAAAACTGCCGCGTAGAAAACATTCAATACATATTTTATGAAATATTTTTTGTTTGTTTGTTTTTTCCTTTAGAGCTTTCCCTAACCAACCTACGTACATTCGACTAGCGAATTTTCCGATCTGCGAAAAAAATAAATAAATAAATAACTTGTCTTTTAAACACAGTTATGCAATGGTTTACTCCCTTTTCTTAAGCAATCTATATAATCGGAAATTAAACTTAGTTCTCTATATAAGTGCATGAATTTTTGTTTTAATTGTATGAATTTTTGTTTTTATTGTATGAGTTTTTGTTTAATGTTAATTGTATTTGCTTTGGACTTAACGTTAGTTCATATCTGTATATGTTACCTTCAAAATTTATTTTAATGTAGTTAAATAATTTGAAATGTAATTTTTAGGTTTTATAAACGCTAAAAAACATCTTAAAACATAACTTTCTCTGAAAATTAACAATTTTATTTTATTTTGTGAAAAAAAGTGCCAGAATCGAATTCATTTTATTATTCGAATTCGCTCAAATTATATGAGACTTATAAATACTAATAGGACTCATAAGACTCGAAATATATGTAACTGCCGAAAAAAGACTTGCACCCAATTTTATCCGTCTTTAAGAACACTTTCACTTCTTTTATGAAACATACTATGACAACTACAGGAAAAGTACATATCTCGAAGTTGAAATATATCTTGAATAATTCATAATAACCACAAAGTGATGTTGTCCCATTGTCTATTAAAACCTTGCAAAAAATTCCAAAAAACTGAATTATTTCGAGAACGGCATGTCTTTGATTAAAAAGGTTGATTTTATTCGTTTTGTCATAAAAAAAATTAAGCTTAAAATACGCATTTGATTAACAAATTTCAACATATTTAGCCATTTATTTAAGATTTTGATGATTTTGGGGAGACATTGGAAATATAAAGTAGGCTTTGTTTTTCTAAATAGAATCAAAATTTAGCCAGCACAAGGGTAGTACAGTGGTGCTCAAAATAATTGTATCGCCCGAAAAATTAATTATTTTCAAAATAAATGTTTAATATAGCACAGCAAACCCGAATGTTGCATGCTATTTTTAGTGCATTGATCCTTATATGAAAATTTCAAATATCATCAACCCTAGCCATTTTCGTGGGACAATAGACATTATTTCATGCCATATCCAAAATTTAATTAAAAATATTTTTAGTCATGAAAAATTATTTATTATTAAATATTAAATAAAATAAGAATGCCACATATTTCTAATTATTTTAAAATATTTTAATCATAAACATTCCTAAATAAATAATGTTTGTGCATTACTACATACGCTTCTCTTGAATGTATCGTTTCATCAATATTAAACTCTTTATCGTTTTAAATGTATAGATCCTTTTTTCCATCAACGCTATGGTAATATGCAGGTGATGCAGTTTTTCCGAGCACCACATTAATTTGCAGGATACAATTATCAATTTTTAAATAATTTAACTAGAGCACACACATACATACATTGCACAGACAGACGACAGAAAGTCAAATAGATATACATGCACACAGACTTTCACGTTAAAAAATGGTGAATTCTTGATTTAGAGAGCCTAAAACTTATAAATCCGACAAAACGTAGAGTTTAAATTTTCAATCTCATTCTAATACTTTTCATATATATTACCATGTATTGTAGTGAAAGTAAAATGGGTGATTCGTATTCAAGTATGATCGAAACGTGTAGATTCAACCAAATCCGATTGTCGAATTTTTGAGCCCCTTTTAGATATACTGCATTGAAGCATTTAAACGTGGGGCTGTATTGGAACTAATATTTTTATCATAATAGAAGTAATCGTAAATGCAATCCGAAGAAGTTGTGAACCTGCAATAATCAATTTATATGAGCGGGTTCACTTCCCATTATTAAAATACTATGTAAAATAGAAAAAATTTGGTGTCACAAATGCGAAATATATGTTATGTGTTTTTCGATTTATATTCCATTTGAATATGAATTGATTAGACTCGTTAAACCAGATTTATAAGCATATTACCAAGTACTTCACAGTATGAGCCCCTGTTGCTCTTAGTCCTCTGGACGAGTCGGACGGTCTGGGTCTTCTACAGTATGAGCCCCTTTGTGGACACCAAATTTTTTCTATTTTACATAGTATTTTAATAATGGGAAGTAAATCCGCTCATATAAATTGATTATTGAAGGTTCACAACTTCTTCGGATTGCATTTATGCCCCCCCCCCCCCCCCACAGTATGAGCCCTATTTGTGACACAGAATTTTTTCTATTTCACATAGTATTTTAATAATGGAAAGTGAACCCGCTCATATAAATTGATTATTGCAGGTTCACAACTTCTTGGGATTGCATTTACGATTACTTCTATTATGATAAAAATATTAGTTCCAATACAGCCCCACGTTTAAATGTTTCAATGCAGTATAAACGGATCCCATGATAACATAAACTATACGTATTTGTTGTTATTGTTTACATTGCAATAGTGAAATGATAAAATTTTATTGAAATACTCGTAGAACAAGCTGACAAGACAAGCTGACGTAGACAAGCTGGCATAGACAAGATGATGTGCACTTAACGTGTATTTTTTTTTTTTATAAAATAACTAAATACATTTTACTTAAACGAAGCTATTAATATTTTATATTCATCAATTTTTGTTGCGCCTGAATGTGATAGATAAAGAAAGGAGAGAGTGATTCTAATTAAATATTTTGCACACATGACCTTGAACGAAATTTATCATGGAAAATAACGCCACCTTTCAGGGTGGTCCTTCTAATGAAAACTGCGCCGTATTTGATAGGTAAGAATCAGTTTGTACTGTGAAATACAATCGGTATTTTGCAAAATAGAAGGCCGTAAATTATAGTAATGCTTGCCAGTGGTTTAAAAAATATATTTTTTAATCGATTTGAGAATGTAAGATTCAAAAGAATTAATCAATATAACGAATTTCACGTATTAAATATTTATCGTTTCAATTTAAAGATTTTTTTTTAATTACTAGTTTATAAACCATTCTTTAAATTCATTTAATTTTATATTTCAAAAGAACTAAGCAAATTTCAGTGGTATTCATAGATAAAATATTGTTTTAAAATATTAACTAACAAAGTTTGATTTATTCTTAATATCATCAAACTTAAGGATGGATAACAGTTTTTGAACCTTGAATAAAATTTAATTTATTTTTCCTGAAACACAACATACGAGTGAATTATGCCATTTTTGGTTCATTAAAATTTTTTTTGTGAGGGAATATTTTATTGTTTCTTGCCATAAATATCACTCACGTTCATCACGAAAGTAAATGTTCAAGTAAATGTCTAAAAATTAGTACGAAAGTAAATGTCTAAAAATTAAAATGCTACTCCATTTATACATTTTAAATTGTATCTTATTCATTATAAGATTACCAAGATTTCCAAGTGATTGTTCGTTTTCAAAGATATCTGGTATATTTATGATCATAAATCAAAGAAAAAGTTCAAGGTTTCAAGATGCATTTTAAAGTTTTCCGAAGTTCAAAATAGGTACCATATTTACTCAAAAATATAAAAATTGATATAATGGTTCAATACAATTTGCTCATATTCTGCATTCCATTTATTAGCATTCCACAAAATTAATTATGCTTTGAGATTGGATTATGAACCTGCAAGCTATTCACTGGATGGATTTGTTTATAATATTTTGTTTCGGTGATATCCAGTTTGACATAGATTAATTGATATATACTGACCACAGCCGCATTGCTATAACAAAGATTGTTCTTACAAAGAACAGTCTTTCATATCAAAATTAATTCACAAGTTAGACAACAAAATATAAGTTAATAGACAGCCCCAGCTGTTATCATTATCTTTTGAAGAGAAGACAAGGTACCATCGTGAAGTTTAATCTCAATTTTGAGGTAAGCTATAAATGCAAATTTAGAAGCAAATAACTGATGTCAATCAAATTCGAATGTATAGAAGGAAAATATCTACAGACGTGGCATGTTTTTCTGCAAACCACTTATTATCTATAATCAGTCTTTTCATAGCGGGTAAAATGGATAGAATTTCTGATATATCTTGTTTTCTCTTTTTCCTTTTTCTCTTATTTTGTTTTTAAATATCTAGTGTACATGTTCGCTACTCACGATGTGAAAGCACAATCCAGCAAAGGAAAATGACTTTTGACATTCTTGAATAGTGTCTAAATATTTTAATTAATTTCATGATGCGCGGCAGAGGTTTAATTTTCAAAAAGATAACTATGCATTATTTTCATTCTGTATTATAATTATTGTTTTAAAATCGTATATATATATATATATATATATATATATATATATATATATATATATATATATATATATATATATATATATATATATATATATATATATATATATATATATATATATATATATATATATATATATATATATATATATATATATATATATATATATACATATATATATATATATATACAGGGTTGATAAAATTAAACTGACCCGTAAAAGTCTTCTAATGATCTCCTTGCTGTTTAGATTACGTTTTCACGAAATTTCAAAAAAACTTCTGGGCCAGTTTTATTTTATACCTTGCATTTATATATACAGGGTTGCCAAAATAAAACTGTCCCGGAAAAGTTTTTTCGGAATTTCGTGAAAACGTAATCTAAACAGCAAGGAGATCATTAGAAGACTTTTCCGAGCCAGTTTTATTTTATCAACCCTGTATATATATAAATATATATATATATATATATATATATATATATATATATATATATATATATATATATATATATATATATATATATATATATATATATATATATATATATATATATATATATATATATATATATATATATATATATATATATATATATATATATATATAAATAAAAATTAAATGATTTTAATTGAAAATTTTGCATAAACTACTGTATGTACAAAAAAACCCATCTCTAGCATATCTGTTACAAATGAGTAACTATAAGCCAAGTCTAAGGATAAAGATAGAAGGTTACATATCACTACATTGGAAAGGGGGATGAGAAGAATATTAGGATTCAAAAATCACAATTAAAAGTATATAAAAGTAAATAAAAATAAAACTCTGCAAAAATGAGAATAGGCAATAATAATCAGCTCAAGACAAGAGATCAAGAATAGAGAACAATCAATCGAAACCACACAAAAAAATCATTTAATTTTTATTTATATATATATATATATATATATATATATATATATATATATATATATAAATAAAAATTAAATGATTTTAATCGAAAATTTTGCATAAACTACTGTATGTACAAAAAAACCCATCTCTAGCATATCTGTTACAAATGAGTAACTATAAGCCAAGTCTAAGGATAAAGATAGAAGGTTACATATCACTACATTGGAAAGGGGGATGAGAAGAATATTAGGATTCAAAAATCACAATTAAAAGTATATAAAAGTAAATAAAAATAAAACTCTGCAAAAATGAGAATAGGCAATAATAATCAGCTCAAGACAAGAGATCAAGAATAGAGAACAATCAATCGAAACCACACAAAAAATGGCGGTCAGTTCGAAATTGCATTCTCATCAGGACAGCCATACAATTCGAATTAAAACCGATAGAATAGCCAGTTTCTGACAATGGCGATAGTATTTAACTATAGACACCATTGGAACTGTCTACTGGCTAGTGGAATTAGAAAAATAAATCAATTGAATTATACAAAAGCTGAAAAACAATACCTCCACGAACTGTAATGTGAAATAATAGCAGCATGTGTAAGATAAACTAGTAACTGAGCATTTCACCTCACTTCGTCAATGCGAGTGGGCGAGCATTTCACCTCACTTCGTCAATGCGAGTGGGAATGAATACAATTGAACGATACATAATAAGTATGGAGACTTTCGAAAATAGTAAACAGTATAGGACTCAGGACAAGTGGAAAATAGACATTCTAAAATAGTAAACAGTATTAGACTCAGGCCAAGTGGTAAGTAAGGTGATAAGAATGGGTGAATTTTCAAAAATGAGTTAACCAATCAAAGATAAATAATGCATGTGTAAAATTATTACGTGGTATATTTGAAATTATTAATAATATTATTTACAAATACTTCCGGATATAGGTAGTTTTGACAAATGCGTTTAAGTTTATTGATGTGGAGAAAGTGAAACTGAGGATCAGAAAGTCGATGTATTCGAAATAGCTGGTTTAAAATGATGTTTCTAAACAATTGAATAGAATTACAAGATTGATATGATAGCAGCTTCATGATAGTGAAATTGTAAGAATCTTTTTTATCATATAGATTGGTGATTACATGATTATTGAGGGTATCTAAATTGAGGTCTAAAAAATTAACAGTTTGACTAACGCAAGGCTCATTAGGAATTAATTCTAGGTTAGACGGGTAAAAATCAATATTAATGGGATAGGAATCATCAATGATAATACAAATTAAGTCGTCAACATATCTATATATAATATATGAATTAAGAGTTAAAATGACATTCATAATAATAAAGATATAAGTTAGCGAGTATACTACTACTACAGCCACCTTGTGGTAATATATATATATATATATACATATATATATATATATATATATATATATATATAAATATATATATATATATACATATATATATATATATATATACATATATATATATATATATATATATATATATATATATATATATATATATATATATATATATATATATATATATATATATAAATATATATATATATATATATATATATATATATACATATATATATATATATATATATATATATATATATATATATATATATAAATTATTAAATCCAAAGTTAGAATGTATGTAGTAACTCATAATACACTATTCCAAAATTTTCTACAAATACAAAGAAATAAAAGAAATTAAGACAAAAAGAGGAAATAATAAAGCATAATGCAAGTCATAAGGACAAAGACAATCAACAATTTTCAAAAATGAGGAATGCAAATAAGAAAACAAAAAAAATCAAGCAGAAAAGCTTGCACATGGAGGAGATTTAGGCTTACGAGATTAGGCTTACGAAAAGTTCATTTCGAAAAAGTTCTCGTCGGGTCCATATATCCTTTCGAAATGAACACAAAAATGCTTGTTTCTGAAACACAAGATAGATTTTATCTATAAACTTGTGTTATATGGACGACAAGCATATAGATTGGAACAATAAAGGAAACATAAATACCTCAAAACTCACCTCTTCAGCGCAACCATGACGAGCAAAATATGACTGGATCAATGTTGCCATATGCCAAAATGAAAAGATGTGATTTGCTGTTGCCAAAGAGAGTAATAAAAACTGTACTGCGCAAAAGCAATAAAATGAAATAAAATGAGTTATTCAACTGTTAAAGCTTCGAGATAAAAAGATGAAAATATAATTGCAGGAGAATGAAGAAGTACGGCTAAAATAAGATAATTTTAGGCTAATCGAAACTTATTAACTATACTATTTACTAAATATGCAGGATATTGATACATTTTACTGGTAATTTTGAGGTTATTAATGTGCAAAGCATGAAATTTTTTATCTGATAATCTATAAATTCTAAAAAGTTGATTAAGTATAATATTTCTAAACAATTGAATCGAGTTGCAGGAATTAAAAGGTAATAATTCATTAATATTAAATTTAAAAAAATCTTTTTTATCATATAATTTAGTAACTATCCCATGAGCAGGTTCTATAATTAGACTTAAATCCAAATAATAAACATTATTACTAATAGAAGTTTCATTAGGTATTAATTCCAAATTATCCGGATAGAAATCTATATCTATGACATAGTTATCAGTAAATACAAGACAAATCAGATCATCTACATATCTATAAATTTTATAATCAGTTGAAGTAAAGAATTTTTCATAATGAAATAGGTATAAATTAGCTAACATACTGCTACTACAGCCACCTTGTGGAATATATATATATATATATATAATAAAAGGTTTGAAGGTCCAATGAAAGAAAAGTGAGAAGCTGTAACTCGAAAAACCTACCTTTCTAACAAGCTTACAAAATAAGAGTATAAATCAACAAATCTTCAAGCAAATGGAAAAAAATACAAATTTCGGATCATCAAATCAAAAAAGAATCAAAAAACAATGGTGTGGAATCGATAAAAGAAAAACAGACGAAATCCAAGCACAAACGCTATACACGTGAACAAGGTCTAGGCCTAAATCAGGATTTGTTCACTTCTTCAAAACTTTTTTCAAGACCAAGTGTCTTGTAGAAGCAAACACAAAAATGTATGTTTCTGAAGAAATAGATAGATTATATCTATAAATTATTTCTACTTGGACAACATACATAAAGAAGAAAAAATAAAAGGAAAAAAGGATGCCTGGAATCTAACTCAAAAAATACACTAACTTATTGAACTCAAGAACCCAGAATGAAGAAACCAGTGTTGCCATTCACAAAGGAAAAATATATGATCTACCGTTGCCATTCGTAAGAAATAAATAACAGTAATACGAAAAGACAAGTATAAGAGGTAATATACAATCAAGAGGGGCAATAATAGAAAGGCTAATGTGTAAGAGGATGTAAAAATAAAATATTATTAAAATGAGAGTATGGAGATGTTAGGCTAATATATAAAACACCATGAAAAGAATTCATGAAAATCCAGCTAATCTAAATTTTTTAACCATACCATTTACAAAATAAGAGGGATATTTATATAAATTGCTGGTAATTTTTAGATTATCATTATGTATAGCATGAAATTTTTTATCAGATAATCTATAAATTCTAAAAAGCTGATTAAGAATAATATTTCTAAACAATAGAATCGAGTTGCAGGAATTAAATGGTACGATTTTATTAATGTTAAAATTAAAATAGTCATTTTTATCATATAAATTAGTAACAATTCTATTAGAAGGTTCAATAATAAGATTTAAATCCAAAAAATGAATATTATTACTAATAGTAGTTTCATTAGGAATTAATTCCAAATTGTCAGATAGAAATTTATATCTATGACACAATTTTCAGTATATACTAAGCAAATCAGATCATCAACATATCTGTATAATGTATAATCTATTGATGTAAAAGACCGTTCATAATGATAAAGTTATAAATTAGCTAACATACTGCTACTGCAGCCACCCTGTGGAACTCCTGAGACTTGTAGGTATAATTTATTTCCTTGAAAAATATAATTATTGAAAATAACAAAGTGAAGAAGTTTAGGAAAATTTATAAAACTGGTTTGAGTTGAAAAATTAGTAATATAAGCTTTGTGTAGAGCTAAAATTACATCATACAGGTCTGAGATCTTGATATTATTAAACAGTATATGATATGTATAAGATATGATATATTTCGAAAAATAATGAATATTATTGTTATGCTAAATATCTGGTTACCGAATTTAAAACAAAGCAAAGTGAATATATAATTATATAATTCCATTTTTGAAATGTCGTGAACTGCTATATTTTTTATTATATTTCGAACTTCCAAGAAATTAATATAATGTTTTAATTTCATATCAAATCATGATAAAGGAATAATAAAAGTAATATTTCAAAACTTTCTTATTATTTATCATAAATGAGACAATTGTGCTGTTATGAATTACAGCCAGAGTCAGAAACTTGCCCTATGTTACAATGTTCAAAAATAAGTTTTATAAAATAACATAACCTCGAAAAAAAAATTACATCATTTGAAAATTAATTTGCAAAGGAAAGCGAACTATGGTATTTTAAAAATAGCAGATTAAAATAGTAATGGTTATTATTAGTATTCTGGATATCTGGCTACCGAATTTAAGGCATTGCAAATGAATATATAACTATATAATTCAATTTCTGAAATGTAGTTAACTTCTATATGTAACTGCTATATATAGCAGTTAACCACATTTTAAAAATTGAATTGTTTAATTATATATTCCCTTTGCTTTGTCTCTCAATACTATTTAAAAATACCACAGTTTGCTTTCCTTTGCAAATTAATTTTCAAATGGTGTAAAATTTTTATTTTCGAAGTTATGTTATTTTATAAAACTTATTTTTGAACATTGCGAAATAGGGCAAGTTTCTAACTGTAGCTGTAATTCATAACAACACAATTGTATCATTTATGATAAATAATAGGAAAGTTTTGAAATATTATTTTTATTGTTCCTTTCTCACGATAGGACATGACATGAAAATATAGATTTCTTGAAATTTCGAAAGATAATAAAAAATTCCACCTTTCCTTAGAATAATATAAATGCTCTTAACAGCTGCACTATCTTGAAATGTATCAAAACTCTAAAATGAAAATAATTGCATTAAACATTTTATTGTTAATTGTTGTATCCTATTCATTCCTGAAATATTAAAGTAAAATTTAAATCCACCTTCAAATCAATAGTTATAATTTAGTTATAATTACATGTTCAAATAGGTTTTTTATTAATAAAACAGCTAGGTATTATAAAAAAATAATTTGTCATCTATTGCAGCATACATTTTTATATAAACAAAGTCAAACAGAAAATATTTATCAAATTTCAGGAATTTTGCATAATAGAAATGTAATTCTTAAAGAAAAACTGGTTCGTTAAAAGTGAAAATGAAATTTAAATACATTTTCAGATATTTTACAGATATTATTTATTTTTGTATATGCAATTATATCAAACACATGATGATTTAAGAGTTGAAAAATCTTAGTAAAAATTATTCTGTATCGTGACCTTTTATTCCATGCCGCATTTGGAAACGATGTTAACATCCATTTGTTTTTAATATAAGTACTTCATTTAATGGTTTTATTCTGTTTACATTTTCAATAAAAGTTCTATAACGAAATTGCAATTGAATGTTTTAACTGTGCACCTCGCTATTACACAGTGATAATAATCCCATAATCCCAATTAAAACATGAATATGATTTTCAAATACATTAAAAAGTATAAATAACACACCTTATTGAAATATAAACTACCCAATAGCTTATTCAAACCTTTTCAAAATTAGTGCAAGAAAGTATATTACATACATTTTAAATACTGGTAATGGGTAAAATAACTTAAAATTATTTCTAGAAAATAAGGCAACAAACAACATCAACGAAAGAAATAATAATTTTTTTTTTCCTGCAGCCATAAGTAATAATCATAATTGCAGCATTTAATGTAAGGCTTTAAATATTGTTCAAATAGAAATAATATATGCTATTGATTCCCATTTTTAAGATTGATTCCCATTACTAAAGATTCTCAGTATCTCACTAAATCTGTATTTTCTTATGTTGCAATGTTTACATGAATAACTTAAATTATGTAAGTATCAACCAAACTGTTGTTAAAGCATTTATAAAACACTGTTAGCATAAATAAATTTACCTGTGATCTCCAGAGCAGTAGATGCAGTTCTTACTAACTATAAACTCAATCCTTAGTATACCAACCCACCCTCCACCTCAAAACTAACGTCTGTGTTAGTAAGATAAAGGAATAGGGGAAGTGGAGAATGAGAAATCAAGTTAAAGAAGAAACATTTGTATTTGAAAGGCTTCAAGCTGTGGAAATGACTCTTGCTGTAAAAAATGGACTAACCATATCTAGAAAAAAGGGCAAGTCATTGTCTCCTTCGAAATACAGGTGCGTGGCCCCAAGAAAAACTCTTTTTCTATCTATAGCTCTACTCAATTGTCCAGACGCCCGTAAATTACCCCATAAACAAAAAGAAAAAAGAAGAAACTGTCTCTGTCGTTACCCTATGGGAGTCTCACAAAAAAGATCCCAAGAAAAGATCGTTTTAGTTAAAAAGGCTTTTGTTAGTACACCTTTCCAAACATAATAGGAAGAGGGTTTGGGGGAATACAACTGAATGCCCACGTGGCCTAAAAATATCGGTTTTTTAGGGGTGACTTGGGGACAGAGCCGTTGTCAGTCAAGCGTGAAGTTCTACAAGGACCGATTTCCAAGGACGATTTTTTACGATCCTTGAGTGGCAAAGGTAAGGAAAGCGACAGCTTTGCACCACTTCCATGTCAATGGTAAACCTATTTAACCTTACTATATTGTTATTATCAAATCACTTATTTATATTGTGCTGCTTTTTAAACAAATAATTTCCGAAAATGATTTCACTCAAATAAAGCGCCGAACATTTATATAGTTATACGTCTTAATTAAAGATCATAGGCGTATCCAGGTTCATAAATAGGGACAGTATGGGAGAAAGGTTTGCCGTTTTGGAGAACTAATGCAATTTTTTTTACGAATTACGTAGGCAGGAGAGGTGGGTCATGATTTCCCTTCCTACGCTTGTGATAGTGATTATAAAAAATGGGGGACTTAAAATTCGGTACACAACAAAAAGTCTCGGTTAAATGGAACCGTTTTTGGGTCAGTTTTGAGTTAATCTCATTTTACCTCTGAAACAGCTTGTTTCCTTCATTTTGTTAAGTACTGCATATTATCGTGATTATTGCAGGTGGCAATCCCTATTTTTACGCATCTTAAACTTTCATAATATTTTAATCTTATTTAGTTATTATTTTCGGTATTTTTCAACCTTTCTTTCTTTACAAAGGTTTGTCTATTTCTTCCTCCCTGTAATTTCTCACCATTTTCTTTACTGTTTTTTTTTTGCCACTAATTCAAATCTTTTAAATTTCTCTTTCAGTTTCATTTTAAATGTTATACGAATGCCTAGTGCAATGTGCGGGAGAGGATGAAGATCGTTTTATCGGCTTTGAGCTGCTGTTTAAGGTAGGGGTTTTGATTTTAATGAATGTTACCACCCGCGAGCACCATTCGCTTCTGTTGATCAAATTTTGTTATATTGTCTCTTTGCCAGCCATATCGCAGTTGTATCTTAGCGTTTGTTAAGAACATACTTATCTTGACTTGAGGAAGAAGGATCATAATGCCCTCAAAACAATTGTAATTTTCTAATGCCTCGTTCTTTTTTTTTTCTATCAAAGTACTCTAAAGTTATATGGAAATCATATGCTGCAGTAAAGTCAGGGGCGTCGTGCTTCAAATGCTCTCCTTGAACTGAAAATTTCACATTCAGTTGAATCACCCATTCTGAGACGAATTCATCCCCCATTTCAGCTGTCTATCCGTTCAATATATGCCAGTGGTAATAGCAAGGAGATTATGTTTGTATGCATGACTGTGATACTGTCTGCATCAACTAACAAAATAGTCGCCGTGGCTCAGATATTAAAACTGAGTTTAATTTCTTCGGAGTTGCACTTCTACTCGAATGAGGAATTTAGATTAGAATCTCCTTTATTATTTTTATAAAGAGCACTTAAATCCTTCGAAAGCAATTCGAGGCATATCAAGCCATTTTACATTTTTTTTATATAATTTGTATTTTTCGATTGTTCTCTAAAAACATTCAATTGCTCTCTTTAACATTGTGAGTTTTATTCAATCTCTATCTTTAACGTTATGAGTTTTATTCTATTGCTCTCTTTACTATTGTGAGTTTTATCAATTGCTCTTTTTAACATTATAAGTTTTATTCAATTGTTCTTTTTAACATTGTGAGTTTTATTCAATTACTCTCAATATGGTTATGAACATATTTAATCATTATCTATGTGGTATTGGAAATACCCAAAATTATAATAAAATAATTTGCTCTGAGCATTTATTTATCTATTGCAACAAAATAATTCTATGTTTAAGAGAATTCACCACAACTAAGCTTGGTGTATATTGAAAATGAAATAAAGTGGTACTTTGAATATAAACTAAAGTTAGAAAGAAAGAATGAGTCAAATCTATCTAGTCCATGTGCAAATTCTAACCATGTAAGTTTGCTCGTGATAGCCTGTTTATTACTGCATAGACCTGCAGAAAAGAATCGTGCAAGATCTTACAAGGTTTGCGCGAACTCACGTTGCCCTGCAATCGATTTGGAAGTTTGAAGAACGCTCGTCACGATATGCTCTGATTTATGTAGATGCAAATGAGGAATTAGGCGAATTTTTATTTTTCCTTTCCCCTTTTCTTCTTGTTATGAATGTTTGAAGGAAATAGATTAATTGTTAGCGTTGTGCGTGTTCGTGGTAGTGTTTTTGTTCTTCTCATTCTTTCATTGTAGCTTCTTCTGAACTGTTTACAAATACATCATGTGGTCGGAATTGTTCGTCAAACAAGATAAGGTCTAAAAGGACTAGAGTAATTATATATACAGTGTGTGATGCTCAAATTATATTACAGTGTGTACATTCATTATATTACAGTGTGTGATGCTCAAAAATATTTCATGATCCAAAAAATTCAGCATTTTCAAAACGAATGATGCTTATACGAAAATTTTAAGTGACACCACCTTCAAGCTATTATTATGAGACAGCAGAAACGACACCATGTCATTAAGAAATGTAACATATTTTTTATTTATGAGAATTTTTTTATTATTAAATATTAAATAAAATAAGAATGTCACATATTTCTCATTTTTTTTGGAATATTCTACACATAGACATTTCTAGATAAATAACGTTTTTGCATTATTGCATACCCTCTTCTTCAGCGTATTCATTAATATTAAACACGATATCATTTTAAAGGTGTTTTGTCTTTTTTCTTCATCAAAGTCATGGAAATGTGGGGATGATGACATTTATTTGAGCACCACTTGAAAGCAACTTATATTTAGTGCATTTGTAAAAATTGATTGCTTATATTTATTCTAGAAAAATTTATATAAGTTTATTCCAATGAGAAAGTTCCTCAGAAGATGGCGTAGAAAGGGAAACATTGTTTTTATCAGCTAGGTATTTTTACATCGTAAATACTTGAAAACTAGGTTATCATATGCAATGAGAATAAGAAAAGTGATTAAGTTTGTATTTTTAAAATTGTGAGATGATTTACATTTTAATTGCATCTATTACGTTTAATAGTTATTATACTTTAACAGTTAATAATTATTATATTTTAACAATTAATAATAATTATATTTTAAGATTTAAATTTTCCGCCGATAGCTCTATTTTGCGTATACTATTCTACTCAACCCTCAGGCATCGAGGTCAGTACCTTCGAATTAGGTACATGGCTGTTTATATTGTTATCTCTCTTTGAATGGAAACTAGTTACCAGTCATGAAGGGCACATTGAATAATTGTATTTTTTAGGTGATTAGTTTATGATTAATAGCGCTCCTGCACACCTGAAGGAAATTTGTGTGTGTATATATATATATGTATATTATTCAATAAATATATTTCTCATTATTTGATTTCAAAAAGTCACATCATTCCGAGCCTTAGTATCCACACTAGCTGCAAATCAAGAAGTAGGGATTATTATTACAGAAACCAAGTACATAATGACCGAAAATTGCTTGCATGCATCAGACATATTCCTGCAGCGAAATAACTAAAAACAATTTTGGATATTCGAGAAATAAGTTCTTAATTTTAAGGGCATTTACAAATTCACCACTCTTTGATTTTTAGAAATAAATTTTGTTACATATTTTAGTATGTTCCTCAAGATCTTATATTTGCCACTGAGAATTAAAAGAAAAAGAACATCTGGAACATCAAAAGAGGTAAATATTGCGATTTAAAGAAAAAAAATTCTATATGGCTAAAAATGTTTGAATTTCAGCATTTCATTTTCAATTTTAATGACACAATTTTTTCTCGGAAAAAATATGAAATATATTTAAATTTCCTTTGAAAAACGTAAATATTAAATTTAACTTTGCAGATTATATAAAGTAAAGAAGATCTAGAAGTTGAACCTGCAAGAAAAAAAATGTTAAATGATTGGTCAGAAACGGATGAGGTTTTTAGGGTTAAAACCCCTCCCAGATGAAGCTTTTGATTATTTTTTTAAATGTACCATAAAAGAAAAAAATTAAAATCGTTTACATTATTAGAATTAAACCATCAATATATAGATATCTGAAGTTCCAACTTAAGTGGTCATATATATGAAATACAGTTCAGTTAACGATCACTAAAGCAGATGATGATACAAAAGATAAATTGCAGAACATGTTTTACAATTAACAGAATGTTATGAGTTGCCAGAAAGTTTTGCTGGTGATTCATATTGTATCATCAAATGTTATTTTCATTCCAGAAAAAAACCCAACGTGCGATAGACTCTCTTTCTTTATGATAAAAATTGCCTTCAGCAATCATACATCAGCTTTAAATTATAACTAGGTGCGGTTCGCACACATAGCTACTGTAAAAGTGGCTGCTGCTCAGACAGGTCACAGCTAACGATAGAAATTAAAAGTGCTCAAATCGAACAAATAGGACCGCTGTAAAGAATTTTGTTTTAATGTATCCAACGTGCAGTATTTAAAGCAGGTTATACTAATGCTAATAAATGAGTGTCATTTGTTTTCTAATAGTAAATTGCACATAGAGTGATTATGATGCAATAACACATCCAATTAGAGCGTAAAATAATTACTTCACTTTGGCGACATGCATTTTAAATTTAACTGGATATTTTAAACTTCATTTAAATTTTAACATTTTAATGAATTTTACAGTTTAAATTCAAACAATTTATATGGATACAACCGTTTGAAAATTTACCCCCTCCAAAAAAAATTTCTGGTTAAGCCACTGGTAAGAAAATAATAAAATTGATTAAAATATTTCTTTAGAAAGGGATGGGGGTGAATGCAGTTCACTAATAAATGTGTAAACTTCCATTATTAATAAAAATTTATAGTATATGTACCACTATTTAGATCCATCAAATGAAATTTTATATATTCCACATTGCCATTATGGGTAAAGGATTTCTAATTCCTATATTTTGATTCTAAGTGTGTGACGCTTACTTTCCTATCTATCTTTTTTAATGCAAAGTCATTCGTCTACCTGTGTTTACCCCAGGTTCTTGTACCAATAAAAGCTACATTTTTTTTCCATTTATTTTGGCCATTTTGTCCGATTGACTTGTTTTAGTATTTTAAATAGGTGAGATGAACAATAACACATGTATGACAAGTATAAATGTAAACTAAGGATAATCAATGCTCGTAAACAAGTCAGAAAATCTAAAATTTCAGCTTTCGGCAAATAAACACATAAAAGACATATTAAAATATGTATTTATATTTTTATAACCTAACTCAAAAACTGATATTAATAGGGTTTTCATGAAATTAGACATTTCGGTCTCATACGTGTTTATGTGATCCTTATTAGATTTAAATACAAATGAAAAACGCCACGGGCTGTTTTTTAACAGTGATCTACCAAATATTTAAAATGCTAATATAATATTAATAACTGTAACAAATGTATGAATATTTCATATGTAGTATTATGTAATAAACATGATGAAATTACTTCTACACTAGCATAAACACGTTTTTAAATAGTGTTTGTATTTTGGAAAAATGTTAAAATAATTGCGGATTTAGTTTCATTTTTTTAAGAAGTAGGAGTTAGTAATGTGTTTGGAAATTGTTACACCGCTTTGTTTTTAAGTTCAAAATATAATTGAGTAATAGACACTGAAATTTATAGAACGAGTGGATGTTCTTTTATATATGAAACGTATTTTATAACGATAATAGGTCATTGTAGAAAACTCGATATTTTCCTGGCCAGACGGCGCTATATCCGAGTTGACGAGCTTAAATGCAAGAATTTAATAACAGTGCTTTCTTTTGTAATTTATTCGTATGAAACAATTGAAGAAATAATCAATAACATTTTTGGACTTAAGAAAACTTAGCACTTTCTCCCTATTTTCTTTCTTTGTCTCTCATCATGTTCATTACTATTTAGCGAGTCCGGGGAATTGAGGTTTATAATTAAAGGAGATTTTTAAAAATAATTGCTGCTGATTTCATGTTTTAAAAGAATGAGAAAGACCATCATTAGAAACAGCTTTATTATTGTCTTTCGTTCTTTCCGCGAGATTTATTGAAAATCGAATTTTCTCACAAACCGTAATTTTCTCGCAAAAATACATCATCATTTTGCAATTACTGATAAGAAATATTTTTCTTTTATTATTCATTTTATTTTTTCAATAATTTTCTTTTCTAGTGGATCATCCAGAAACAGAAAAGAAGTAATGACTATAAAAAGGTTACTTTTTTTTCGCATGCATCAGTAACGCTTGTAGTCAGTATAACTTTTGTTAGGTAGATAATTTTTTTTTTGTATCCCCTACTGATCAGAGTAATAATTTTGAGTGAAAAATCCTGTCTCCTAATGGACAGAGAGACAGGGAAAAACAGGACACAAAATTTTTTTACAGATCCTCTCTATAATCATTAAGGAAATATTGAAGGAAGTATAGCTGAATAAAAGCCTTCAAACCTGTAATACGTGAATGATTACAGGTTTTCAGAAGCTTGAGGATTATCAAAAACCTATCTTTTTCTGCAATCAAATTTTGATATTTATTTCAAATTGTTCAGGGGAAAAAATCAGCATTAATTAAAAATGGATTCCCGGTTGTGTGCAGTATAATATACCAATGAGGTATTATAACATTTCTTTTATATTTAATCAGTTACAAATAATTATGTTTTACCTCACAGGTAGATAAATATAGCATTTGAATTATTTACATTTTATCCAAAATTAGTCAATATACTTAAGTCTAGGTATATAAGTATGCACAACAGCTTACAGTATTGCTATAACTACATATTTGTTATAGATTATCATTACTTTTATTTTATGAATTAAATTGTTTATAATGAATATATGATATATTAATTAAATCTATAAACTTTTCGTAAAAATCCTATGATAGCTATGTTTATATCCGTATAAATAAAATTGAAAATCTGTCTGCCTGTCTGTCTCTTTGTCTCATCATCACGGGAGAACGACAGAACCAAATTTAATGAAATTTTCTGGGTAGCCTTGAAATAGCCCCACTTAAATTTAATATAAGTTTCGGGTTTTTAAGACCAGGGACTATCGAGTTATTAACGAGAAACGAAACTTTTTTCCAAGAGTTCTACTCTCTAACTCCCTGGTTCCTAAAAACGAAAAAGGTTGGAAATCGTTTTTTTTTTAAACGTGAAAGTGAATTAAAACTTCATCTCTGAATTTAGTGGGAGATTTTTGAGCTAATTAGTCACTTTTTGAAAACATGAATTGTTTGAAAACATGAATGTTTGAAACATGAATTTAAATGGAAAATCTATTACCATGGTTTATTTTTCACAAGCCTTTACTCAACAATGAAAAGTATTAAGAAATCAAAATGGTTATTTAATTATCAGGAATTTATGAGGAAGATTCTATCTTATATCATTTTGCTCAGCAACGCAATTAAATTAAATGTGTTCGTTAATTTTTGTTATTATTTTTTCGATTTGAATAAAAAACAAATGGATATAAAAATATATCTTATAAGTGAACGGTTTGATTTTGCTTTTAATTATATTAATTACGGAATGAGTACATCACTTTCATTTATTTTGGTAATACTGTATAAAATGTTTTGGCATATACTGATATACGAGTTTTCAAACTTATATATTGTGCCAATAAATTCATTTAGCCTGTTGTTGAAACAGAATAAGAGTAGAACAGGCATATCTTCAAAAACAAATTTAGTGTTTTCATTTAATATATATACAAACGGAATCGGATTGTTTTACTTTTCAGATCTGCAAATTCAGATCTACGAATTTGGTGGGATATTGCTAACTTGGCAACTTTTCTTAAACGTTGCCGAATTGACGTGAATGTCCCCAAATTGATAAAAACGACGCTAAATCAATGAAATTAATTTCATTTTTTTCAAAGAGTGTACTGAAATGATGTTTATGTAGCATTAAAGATAGATTACGGGTTTATTGATATTTTCAATTTATACATGTAATCTACTAATACAGGTTATATCTTCTAATATTCACGTATATAAATAAGTAGTACGTGTCCCATACAATTTTAATGCTTTTATTTTGCATTTATTGATTCATTTCATATGTTTTGTAAATTTGTTTAAAAAATGGGCCAAGATGTTTTATTCTTCAGGTCTGCCAGGTGAGGACAATTTTGTATAGCAAGAACAGAGATTCTTAAACTTATTTTTAGGAGCATTAAATTACATATTTTAACAGAATATTTTGATTAATGATGTCATTTGGTATACTATAGGAATTTGCACATGATTCTGAATTTTATGTTTCTTTATATTATATACTCCTTACGAAGAACGGGTATGCTGCTAGTACTTAATAAAAATAATAACAATCATCACAATAATAACAGGCAACTAAATGACATATGTCCTATGTGTAGCACCAAGGGCTTTATTTTATCCTTTGATGTCCCCACCTAAATATGGGCAACTTGCATTTTGCAACCCCATACATCATACGTGTAGCCAGGATCTGATAAAGGGGGGGGGGGGGGAGGGAGACTACTATTTCGAATGGGGGGGGGGGGTACAGTGTTCCACTTTGTTTTCGATTATGGACATCCTATATTTTATCAACTTTAATCAGTTTTCTTGGATTTAGATCTTCACAGTAGTTAGAAACCACATAGAAATGTAGGGGGCTCTATCCCAGAGTATTTGTGTTTTTACAACTTCCCAAGAGCCTTGGAAGTCAACTACATACAATGACCAGTATTTAAATTTATGACCTTGTCCACGAAATTTCTATAACTCTGTCTAGAATGTTATTTTCACACACACACACACACACACACACATATATATATATATATATATATATATATATATATATATAATATAAATCGAAATCGTTCAATCAAAATTAAGCGACTCGAGATTTGCTCATTCTAATTTGGTGTGAAATAGTTCAAATTAAATGGTACATTAATTGAAAGTAAAGTAATATTCAATTTCTCAATATTACACGATAAAGTGTTAGAACTAGCAATTTAGGTAATATTTATTAATATTTAGAATAACCTAATCAGCTATTAAAAAAAAAGCGTTCTTAATATTTTATATTGCAGGAATATAGAGTAATTATTTATCACCGCATTTGGCATAAAAGATCTAAAACTATGAATTATTGATACAGTGAGCGTCAAATTTTTTATCATTATGAAAGTTATAATCCAATATTGCGTATATTAATGCTTTCTACCACTTTGACTCCTCGTTTACAATAAACAGCTAGAAATAATGAAATAGACTAAAAATTACCCCTTTAGTTTGCAGTTATTTTGTAAAGAAGCTAATGTGAATTAGTTTAAAAGGATCGACTTTAATAATGTGAAATAGTGTTGGTTTTATATAGGATAAATATTTTCTTCCATTATATCTAAAATATTTATTAATTCATTGTTCAGGAATGGTTATCTTTTTAAATTTCCATTTTTGTCCAAAATCAAGTTTTCACACTTTCGCCTCTAATATAATAAGTATGTTTTAAAAAAATGCCTGAGTGTCAAAGTGACACTTTGCGATACTTATTTTCTTTTACAGGCAGAAAACAAGTTTAAAAATCATTCTATTCTGCAATCCACTTAAACAATCAAAACTTTATTTTATAGAGATTTTATTATTTAAATAATAAGCTTTAACAATTTTCATTATTGTGTTTTTCAACCATATAACTGTATAACCACAGCCTATATAACTATTTATTATCTACGTTTTTGGGTATAAAATTTCATATTAAATATTTTGTGCATAAATTTGTGTGATTTTATGCACACAAACATGCACATATATAGGAAAATCTCACGCATGCACAGAATTATGTTCCCTTTAAGAATAGCATAAATCAGGTAATGGATCACTACTATCATGTTTACTTTCCTTACACCTAATGGCACCACTGAAAGATATATCAGCTAGTACATTCCCATTTAAAGCTCCAAAGAAATAAGTTCAAAAGAACAGTTGAAGAGGGTAATAAACACAGCTGACTGTCTCTTTGAATGAACTCTTAACCCTGACCTTGCATTTATCAAGTTTTCAGCCGTGTAAACGGTAGTTTTATTGGGCCATAAAACAACATTGCCGAAAGTTTGACGGAAGAAATCATTAAATATTCAACATGGCCGTCATTGTAAACACCAAGCAGCCATGTTCCCTCCGCCGCTTTGCAGCCAATCAGAATTCTGCGTTTCCCTGCCTTATCGGTTGGGAGAAGAAATGAATTAGGCGATTTGCAAAGGCCCCTATTTTCTACAATTTTCGTTCTTGTAATCATTATTACTGGAAAAGTTCGCCTCACGCGACTGAGGCCGTCTCTTTAATCACAGAAAAACTAGGTTTCTTTGGTAAAATTATACAAAATTTACCTCAGCTGGATTCGAAAGTAGACACTCTTGGCGTTGATCGATTATTATATTTGCTCGTCGTGTGCTCAAGAGGTCGAAAAAATTACAGTAAAAAAGAGACGTTCAATAGCTGTTATCAATAGGCAATTTTTGTATGAGATCAGAAAGGCCGATGTTTTTGCTATGAAACATTCTGGAACGACCTTTCATACTGATTCATAATTTCTTTAGTGAAAAATCATTATCACAGGAAATATGTAATTTAAATGTACTCAAGTTTTCTATTCGATTAGCTAAATATATGTTGTCGAATTTCGTTTTACTAACACTCATTTTTTCATTTCGTTTTTTTTTTCTTATTTTAGGGTGTAGAATTATATATTGACGAGTAAAAAATTGCCCAATCAATTTTTTGTGCAATTCAAAAATTTTGATAATGACGTAATTCAAATGTTTTTGAATTAGATCAATATCAATAAATGAAATGAATAATTTTATTTATTTATATGCGTTTATTTATTTATATGCCTACTTATACGTCCAACTAATTAGGAAATGCATATAGATGAATTAAAAGTAACTGTGATTTTAAAGTCAAACAAAGAATGATTAATAATACTACTGTGATAAAATATTAAAGAATGCTAATGCTAATACAGATAATGCTAATGCTAATAAAAAATTAGAAAATGATAATGATAATACTGGGAATGAGATTGAGAGATAATGCTTATAAAAGATTAGAAAATGATAATGCTATTAAAATACTAGGAAATGATAATGCTGGTACAGAGATAGCATTTAAAAATGTTTAGTTAATTTAAACTTTTTTACAATAGTATTAATTAAATAAACTAGGTAATTACATAACTAGTATTTTGAAAGATATTTATATGCATGTTATGATATTTTTATTAGATAATTTATATATATTCATATATTCGAAATAGCTGATTATTTATATATATATATATATATATATATGCAAATATAGTATATATATATATATATACTATAGGTACTACCTATATTAAAGGCTGCCAATATTTATACAGCTATTTGTAAAATAAAATACATACATTATTTGTTAGCATATTTAAAGAGTGATAATATATTTCAACATGATTCACACTCTATAATCAGTATTAAATACAAAATTGTCAATATGTATAATGATTTAAATAGAAATTTTAAATTTTCAAATGTTCCATATATTGTTTTAATGCAAAATTTTCACAAAAGGTCTATTAAATTAAGAAATGTCACTAGTAGCCATAATATTACTAAATAGTTTAACTATTTAATTTAACCATTTAGTAGTTAAATTACTACTAAATAGTTTAAAAGAATTAAGTGATATTCCTCGTTACTCTAGGAAGAATTAATGTATTCTAGATAATAGCAAATAATTAATTAATAAATTAGATACAATAGGTAATATTTTTGGGTTCACAAACTTTTGATTTTAAAGACCTCTAATAACATTAATATTCAAGATATTTAAGGTGTAATTATAGAAATATATAATACATTTATTACTAAAAATTCTTATCATATAAAAATTAAAAATTTTCCTAAAGGAAATCATTTATACTTACAAGTTATCTGGAGTCCCTCGAAATAGCTGTAGTAGTAGTATTTTGACTAATATTTGTATCTTTATCATCATGAACATACTTTTGCATCTACTGACTACCAAATTTATAAATATGTTGATGATTTAATTTGTTTAGTTATAACAGTTAATAATAATACCAAATTAGATTTCTATCCAGATAATCTAGAATTATTGCCGTATGAAATATGATTTAGTAATAATGCTAGTTTTTATTTAAATCTTAGCTTTAAAACATCCAATATGGGGGATAATAACCAATTTAGGTGATAAAAAATATAATTTTTAATTTAATATTGATAAATTATTACCATTTAATTTATGTAACTCTATACAATTATTTTTCAACAGTATTATTAATAATCTATTTAGAATGTTTATATTATCTAATGACAAATATCATAATTTGCATATAAATAACCTTGAAAATACTAGTACAATATATAAATTACTTGTATATCTAGTGAAGCTTAAATTAACTAAACATTCTTAAATACACCCACTTTATGAAAATTATCATTATATATTGTTCTAGAATCTAGCTTAATCATTATCTAATATTTTGTCATAGTAGCATTAAAAATCACTCTTTGTTAGACATTTATATGACAGTTATTTTCAGCTATTGGATTTACATTTCTTATCATTACCCTTATTGTATTTCAGGATGTTTTTCCTACTTTTACTGCTTATTCTTATTGGCAATACTGATTTTTATCTTATGAGTGGCAACGGTGCATTACTTGCAGTACATTATGATCTGAAGCACATGGATAGTTTTCTCAATCATGTTTGATATTGTGGTAATTACTTTATTTTTCAATCTTAATTATCTAATAATGCTTATCGATTGAACATACGGTGGTTATAGTAACTAAATATCACCATATTCAGAAACAAGCATTTATTTTGGTTAATTTGGAATTGGTGCTAAGTTTGGATAAAGCGTCTATTTTCAATTACCCTCCAACTTAAGCCTTAAGCCTTGCCCTATTCCTCTTTCTTTAGGCCTGGTAGCCACGTTATATCTGTTTTAGGAAAGCGGATGAAATTAATAAGTAATAATGATGATTTAAAGTAGAACATTTGAAGAGAAATAGTAAAGCATTCTTATCACACAAAAGAATTCAATTTCTCCAAAATTGAATTATTGTGTTTGTAATGAATGCTTTACTATTTCTCTTCTAAATTTTTAAAAGGGCAAGAAAGAAAAATTGATTTAGGAGATTAGGGTAAAGGGCGCCGACAAGAGAGGAATTTACGTACAAATCGATATCCGAGCAAGGTCTAGCAACACATAAGCTAATCTAAGATAAGTACAGTATATAGAAATGAAAATGAAAAATGTTATAACTTTAAGCATAGGATGGCAATCATTAAATCACAGAGAGAATAGCCAGTAAAACATCGAAAATCATATAATTTAAGCTGAAATAAACAGAAAGCACACGACTGAAAATAAAGTTTAATATAGAAATGACTTCTTCATCAGGACAGGCATTCATTCTAAATTAACCCGCATTTTAATTTCTTAAATTAACCCTTAATTTTAGAAAAAAATCGCCACACGTGATAAGAAACATAATTACAAGGGTGAGTGATGGAAATTTCACGATTTATTCCGTGCCGCTGTAAGCTCGCCAAAATGATCGCCGAGGTAATTGAAAAGATTCAAACAAAAATAATTTGAATATATAATTTAACATAAGAAGTGCATTGACATGGAGAAAAGAAAGATAGTCTGGAATTAAGAAAATAAATAGTAAATGACAGCTTAGTTAAAGAAGTTTTCATCGCCAACTAATGATAATACATGCTATTACAATATGGCAATATTAGACTAAAAAAAAAATAGAAATTATTAATAATACTATTACCAAATATTCATGGTGGGGATGAATTTTGCTGATTCTTTTAAGATTGGTAATGTGTAGATAGTGATACTTTTGAAGATAGTGATACTTTTTTTAATTTGAAACAATATGTATTAATTAATAGTAAATATTTAATAAATAAATACATTTTTGATCTTAAATTTAATTTGAATAATTATTTAATGATCAAATTTTAAATATTTTTCTTTTATTTCGAAATAATCATAAAATATTCACAAAATGTATAATGTTGACGGAAATTGAATTAACTTTGAATTTAATCTATTCAAAATTTTTGTGCTAATGAGATCTGTCAAAGAAACACACAATCCTATTAAAAATAATTTATTTATATAATAAAAGGCAGTTATTACATGTTTAAAATTAGCTTCCAAGTAACAAAATGTTATTATTATTTTATTTAGAAATATACCTTGATAACACAGCATTATTGTTGATGAGAAAATCGCTTTTTCTGTCTTGTTGCATGGCTTCTCCTAAAAGACAACAGAGAAAATCAAATAAATCAGATAATTTATAAGCACGTGTTTTTGTTATGATAAAATATTCATATTAGTATAACACTGCACCGTTTTGGACATAATTTAAACATTATAGAATTTTCTCGAATCTACAAATGTGATTCAAGCATACTTGATAGCCAAATTTAAGAAAAATTACATCATAATTCCTTATTTGCATATAACAGCTATTGATACCTGAACAATAAAGTCTATTTATTAAAACATTGATTCAAATTGAACAAAATAAATTCTGAATGGATATTTTTAAATATTATTTGGATGTCAGAATGTCCTAGTTTTCTTTATGAATTGGATAATTTGTGGCAAATATCAGTTTCTTGTACAGTTTATTTTAATAATGAAGTGGCATATTTGAGATTACTCTTAATTGGCCGGTTATGATGTTCGAAACTCAGTACGTTAAATGGTGTTGAAAACCCAGACCACACGACCAACCCGAAGGCTTATGGTAGCAAGATGTGTGGCCGGACGTTAAATGGTGTAAATGAGCTCACAAATCTTGGAATAATACGAAAGACAATGGCGTGCATTTTATTTGTGAATTTTGCAAACTAAAATGAACTATTTATTAATAATTTAATGTCCACCCCAATTTACTGTTATTGTTGTGAGAGTTTCCACAGGTATTAATGATGAGAAAAAACACTATATTGAAGACCTTATATATAAAATTTAATATTTTTTTACAATTACCGTAATATGACAGTTGAGTGTTTTAAATGTCAGCAAGTTTTACGTTGGTTTCCGATTTGACCCCACCCTGGGGCTAAACCGGTTATTTGGCATATTTTTTATAATTTTGCACCGCAAATGGTATTTGTTACATTTTTAGTAAATATTTTGGGTCCTATAATCATTATAAAATAGCTGAACTTCATTATGAGAAACAATTAACGAACATAATTAATAAACGTTAGAGTATGTCCAGACTGTTGGTATTAACCGAAAATATTTTCAGATTTTATCTCTTTTTGCGGTACCGATATTGACTTTAAACGTTTCGCTTATATAAATTCTAGCAGGACGTTGCTCGTGATCTAAAATATAAGCAAATTCTTTTCATACAATTAAAATATATCGTTATGCAATATTATCCACGCAGAAAAAACCTGAAGAAAAAAGCAACCTGGTCCCGTTTGTAAATCAATGTACTAAAATATGATGTTTGGTAAGCATACGGCAAAATGACACCTTGATATGGTAGAAAAGTTATTCGTGTGCCCTTTTACCTTACCCCAATTTCCCGTATACCTTCGGATGGGGCGGATGTTGATTCTGATTACTTTACCCTTATTTGTATAGGGAGAGTATTGTAACTGGGTCGAAAATACGAATTTGAGTTTTCGACGAAAAAGCACATTTCAAGCTCTCTAAACATTTCTCTGAACTCGAATCTAATGTTCCATGAGTATGCATGTGTGGTGTGTTTGTATATGTGTATGTATGTACTTATGTACGTATGTACTTATGTATGTACTTATGTACGTATGTACTTATGTATGTGTGTGTGTGTGTGTGTGTGTGCCCATGTGTCTGATACCCATGGAAGCGATATTTCACGAACGAATGGAACGCTTCGAAAAAAAAAATTTGGTACGATTACTAAAATCAGTGAGCATTAGAACCCTATTGATATTAAAAGAGATCGGATGTTCGGAAGGCTCTCAATTTTCGAAAGAGTTTTTGAAAAAGTCATTAAAAGTCCAGAATCATTAATAATGTTAAATATATAGTCAATTTTTAGGTAATTTTTCATTACAAAGTGACTGACATAATTTTTAGAATACTAGTGTAAACCATTCTCGATATATTGAGCAGTTTTTCAAATAAATGTATAAATATAGTAACATACAATTAAAAAGAACTCGTCGTTAAATAAGTTGACCTTTTATATTGAATATTATGGGACAAATTTGCTATCATCATTCTCGTTAATTTAGCTCCTGGCATTCATGAGAGGAGATATCTATTGATTAGACCCAAACCATCAAAGAAAAGTTTTTTCCATCCTTCTGCTTTTCAGTTTTGCTAAAATTTAATTATTTCAGATGTTTTAAAATGCTGTTTTATTTTATTAAATCAAAATAAATGATTATTTTTCTTCTATTTCTGACTTTCTATAAAGCAATCACATTTTAGAATACTATTGGAAATGAAATAATAAATGTAACAAATAGCAATCCGTATGTAGTCGGATAATGGACAAATCTAAATAACTTGGATATTGTGGATAAGAGGAGCTTAATGATCTCACGATGGCTTAAAATTTGAAGTTGTTTGATACTTGACCATTATTGACAGTTGGTGTACAAAATAAAGAAACTTCGTCGGAGCCGAATACCAGTCTAGACTTGAAAATCACTTGGAATGAGGGCGAGAAGTAGAAAGTTTAAATACTCATATTTTGTGGTACGTCTGAACAACACACCAAATAAACAAACATTTCTAAAGCTTTTCATTAAGTTTAAATCCCTGACTTCCATTTAAACTTTTCATTGTCTTTTTCGCCATCTATAAAGAAATATTTTATAAACTTCTATGAAGAATCATTTGGATACGCTAAAACCCTCTTAGAACGGGAATTTGGAAGGTTTACACCACTAGTCTTTGCACTCTTCTATGCTGTAATTGGAAAACTGGTGCGTCGGTCTTTCGCTGATAAAGCCACTTGAGTTGTGGGACGAGATATCTTGCTGGTTCCACAATGTTTATGAAATTAAAACCGTCGCAATATTGGTACGCGGCACACGCATATCGTTTAATCAGGATGCATGTTTAATTAACGCGCCAGTCGCTATGCGTCCAAGTTACGCATTAATCATTTTTGTCCCCCTCCATCGCTGGTCAAATCCGTAGTGCGGAAGACCCCATTTATCACGAGGGCCCGAGTCCACCTAGTGTTTGGGGACCCAATTTATATAAAAGCCCGAAAATGTCGCCTCTGTTGTCATAACAACGTGACAGATAGGCTGTTCGTGATGTTAATAAAACGGACTAAAATTTGTTTAGTTTCTAATGAAATCAGGTGTGGGAGGAAGGTTCCGTTTCAAACACGTGCGTCGACATAGATCAGAAATGCTTAATACTTCTTGTCGTATGTGTCACACTGCCGATGTTCGACTCGTGTGACAAGAAATCGAACCTTTATCGTCCGATATAAATCCTCCGGTATGTCACCAACAATATTAATTCAATTTTCTGTACAAGGTTGTTTGTTTTTAATTCTACAAGTGAAAACATGTCTACAAATTTCAAATAAGCAAGATGCGTATACACGTTTTTACTTTCTCTGCAATATATGGAATATATTGTAGATTATACTTTCCCTTTACATATACTACATACAATATATGTATATAGTATATGTAAAGGGAAAAGTATTATGACGGGGGCCATGTAATATATTGTAGATTATAATTGCCCTTTACATATACTATATACAATCCCTTAACATATACTATATACAATATATGTATATTGCATATGTAAAGGGAATAGTATTATAACGAGATCAAAAATCAGATCCTCGAATTTTAATGAATTTATATGTTTTACTCATCCCTAAATGCGAATCGATCATTTTTCAACGATGTCTGTCTGAACCTGTTGTCGCGATATCTCTCGCACAAGTAGATTAAATCGAATAAAATTTGTTATGTTTATTCTAACCGATAAACGCCAGATTGATTTCGGATAACGTGAACTAGGAAAACACTTTCAATTTTTCGAATTTTATTTTTCCAAAAAAACATTATAAATAACATTATAAATAATGATTATGTTAAAGTTTCACTTTCTTCAAAAATAACCATTTTGTATGTAAATGTTTATTTAAAGGAGCATACCATAACCTAGCTGACGATATCATGCAAACCCAGACCACTCGACTGACCCAAAGGGTTTTTTAACACCTGTTTGAGTTATTTATTTTTTCTATCTAAAAAAATCCCAAAATATTACATAAGTTCACTAATATCAAGTGTAATGATATTTAAGTACTTAGTACCATATATCATAAGTACCATAGGTAGGTTTAAGTACCATCGGTGAGGTGAATAATACAGTTTAAAATTTGTTATGCTTATTTTCTGCAGTAACTAAACAAGGTAGAATTAAAAGAAGCTTTAAGATGGGTTAAATTTTCTGTCAAAACTTGTTAATCTGTAGGGAAGGTTATGTTTTGAATAATCCCGTTTTTTTACATTCATTTTCCTTTCTCCCTCCAGAAAACTTTTTATTACAATGTAACATCCTTATTTTGGTCGTGATACATTTCTCGAAGAGTGCCTCTGGTATAATAATAGAAAAAAATAACCTGCTGTATAAGAACTTGCCTATTGTATAATAATAGAAAAAATATGTGATGTAGGCAGCACATGATTTCCCCTATATAATTCGATGAATTTACATCTTCCGCAGTGAAAACATGATGTTTAAGATCTACGGCACAATGTTTTTTATGCCGAACATTTGGTGCTTTTCCGGATGATAACGTGTAAAACTACTTCAAAGTATCCAAATAACCCAACTAACCTAAACTTTACGCAACTAAGTTGGCGAATTTTTAGGCAGCTCCTTTGAAATAAAAAACATTACTCAAAGTACTTTCTCCTGAGACTGGAACAAACTAGATCCACGAAAATGGTATTAATAAATTTTTCGCATAATATTATATATGAAAAGTGAACATGTTTCACAATAGTTAACACTTTCTTATTTTACGTGAATTTTTGATAGATTTATTTGAAAAAGTGCAATATCTCGAGAACAATTCATGCTAGTGCTCTAAAATTTGTGGCAATCGTTTTTTAATGAAAAATTACATAAGAAATGATTATTTACGTAATTATCAAAAGTTCTGATTTTTTTTATGATTCTTTCGAAATTTCATTCGAAAATTTGGCGGGGGGGGGGGGGGTTCCGAACATTCGATTGCATGAAAAATCAATAGTCTTCCGATATTCACGGTTTGTAATTTTTGTACAAAATTTTGTTTGAAACGCTTCATTCGTTCGTGAGATATCGTCTCCACATATTCACAGACACCCTCTCATTCACACACACGCACTTAGACATCATTTCAAAAACGATCGATTTGAGTTTGGAAATGTGCGTTCGGAAACGTGCTCTTCTGGCGAAAGCTCCTATTCGAATTTTCGACCCCGTCAAAATACTGTCCCTATGCATTATGCTATGTAGGGAAAGTAATAACCTGCAGGCTGTGACTTTTATTTCAAGAATTGTTCTTTTTGAAAATGACAATTTTCCTAATCCTATATTCGCTGACTTGGATCCAGCTGATATACGAGTACTGAGATACGCTGATATATGTCTTCAATGCTCAGTGATTTGAAGATTCCACAAATTCCACTTAATAAAAAATAAGCACTTAATCGAATTTTCACTGCAAAACTGGATTCAAAATCCCGGAAAATGCCAACTTTGTATCACTTTCCAATCTGGGTAGATTACCCAGTTTCAATATCCCCGGTTTTCGAGAGCATTTCCCCCTGAGAATAAGTCCCCATGCTAAAAAAAGTATTAAGTCCTGGCCTATCCAATTGAATTCACCGTTTCATACGCTGAGTCGCCTACATCCCAGCGGATCTCGAAAAATTGCAAGGGTCTGACAATTGGGTGAAGAAGATTTGATGGTAAAACCGTAGACCCCTACGGGATGTGGTAGGGAATTCTAAATCAAAATTGAACCTCAGATGAACATCGTCAGAATTAACTCGGGAGGGAGGGGGAGGGGATTTTTTATATTAAAGCTATATTTATGTTTTGTCTTTGTTTACAATAAAAAAAAAATAACGTGGCAGTTTTGTATACAGTTTTGTTTTATTTTACATTTTGTATACAAATTCTTCATCGTTTTGTGTTCCTGTTTAAATAATATGTTTACATATGCGTATTGGTCTCAAGTGGCGTCACCTTCATTGGATACATGTAATAGTATTGAAGGAAATGCTTTAATTTTATTTTAAATAATATGTAAAATTTAAGAATTAAGAAATATAATATAACAATCGCAGTTTTATCCGAAAAAATTTCTGATGAAAGTATTAATTACGGCAATAATATTTTCATTATCAGCATTATTTCAAATTATGAATGTCAAAATTTATATACAGAAAATATGAAATTAAAAATATACAGCGCATTTTTTTTTCAATTCATCTCTGTCACAGAGGAATAAGTTGGATTGAAGTCATCCAAAAGTTTATGAAGCAGTTATGAATTTAAACAGGAATATAATTCGTTCTTTTTTAACTATAAATAACTTTTAATGGCACCTTGACCCCAAATTATGAGTTCAGAAATGTATTCTAAACATCACGCCTGGGTAAACTTGTACATACCAAATTAAATTATTTCTACAGAAAACTCCATGCACTAAAGCTCTGAAATCTGCACATACCTATTATTGTATTTAGTAGAAAGGGGCCAATTTTGCGTCTAACCATAACTTCTACTGTCATCTTAAGTCCCATACACAAGTGTCAAGAAATATATTTAATAAAAATGCCTATAGGGACAATTTTATTGATTCTACACTGATCGAAACCAATGTTTCGGAAATTGTCTTACTACTGCATGCACCAGTGCAAAATTTAATGTGATTTAATAGGAATTTTGGAATAAAATTTTAATAAGATGGTTTATAAAACGTTTGTTAGATTGAAGTAAGTCACTATTCTTTGAAGATCTGTTGATCATTAACTTAATATTGGTTTTATCCACAAACTTTTAGATTTATTATCAATGAACAACTAGACTTATATAGCAATTTCACTTATTGTTCCTCACCCTATAAATAAATACATTTTATGTATCATCTCTTTTTCAGTTTTCTCTGAAATGACTGCAACTTCTTTTCAAATCAATGTATGTAGTTTTTGAATCAGATATACGGTAAATCCAGCTTTTATCGTAACTGACATTTATGATTTATTTCTAGGATCCTTCGATTTCTCTAAGCAACAGACGTGAGTCAAATGTGCAAGCGGCCTTCCCCTCTTCCTCTAAGTCCCCAAAGACCCAGTCAAGGAGGGGATACACAGAAAATCCGCCCCTGCCTGAGCTATCCATCCATTTACGCCGAAATTCAAGCTGTTTTTCTCATCTTCTGAGGTTTGCAAATTTTAATTATAATCTCATACTGTTTTAGTATTTGAGTTTTAGGAATGATTGGGGGATGCAGAGTTAGCGAAAAAATTGTATGTTTAGAAAAGACGCATTCGGGCACAGTGACCGTCAATGTTCTGGCCTTATAGTTCGTAGGAACCGGATTTGAATGGGGAATTCAGAATATGAATGCAAATTTTCAGTGGTTTGGAATCCGCTTTAAAGCGGTCAAAGTAACCATCGTATTTCCTGAATCGAACATGAAATGATTCCGTTCAGTCGAATTCACGACCTGAGATTTATCAACAGAAGCATAAATTATTTCTTTAAAAGAACACTTTCTTCATCTGTGAAGAATCTAACTCGTTTTTAAGATACTCGCCATGAAAATAACACAACTAAGACTTCTGTATCAATTCAGCCCTACGGCCAGTCGGCCAAGGCAAGCAACAATCTTTATTAATAACAGGTAAGTGATACTGACTGTAGAAATAAGGAGGTTTTTATACAGAATCAGACATGTGGTTGGGGCGCGGTAGCCCTGTGGTTAGCGCGCTGGAGTTGCACTCGGTAGGCCCGGATTCGATTCCAGCCACTGCCCAAACTGCCGCCGTGTTCACTCGGAGTACGATCACGTTAAACATGTGGGTCCGTAAGTCCTTCCGAGAGGTTGGTGGTAGGGGAAGGAGGGTACGGTCCCTGTGGATGCCTCCCCCACTGGGTTCCGGTCTAAATTGGGTGGCACTTCCCGGCCGTCCAAGCAGATACCTTACACCTTTCTGGTAGGTCGGACGGTCTGGATCGAAGAAGAAGACATGTGGTTGCATAGGGCCCTTTAGTGATTACATTTAAATATTTAGGCAGTATGGAGCTTGGTGATACAATTAAATAATTTGATAATCGTAGCTAATAGAATACGAACGGAAAATAAGCTCTTATGAGAGGACTTCGGTAATCGTCAGAAGGAAACTCTAGTGGTACACTTTTCAATTACACACCTCGGCCAGTTTCACTTATCGTTAGATGATCCGTCACACGCCCAGACTGGGGATTCAGAATGCTTGTTCCTCTTAGAGCGACTGCGAATTGTGCGGATACAAAAGCGAATAAGCATACCCCTACTATTTACCCATGAAGCGAAAATTATTTTGTTCTATCACCAGGATTGCAGAAACTTCTTAGCCTGCTCAAAATTGGTCTTACGTAATCAAACCAGTTAGAAATTGGCAATTCAAAATAAATCATAATTTAGAACTTAAACTGTGTGAAATCCTAATCAAAGGTTATATAGACCTCATACATCATGCAGGATAGTAGAAATCATCTTTGTCACAAGAAACCTATACAACTGTTCTTTACAGTATATTATCATAATTTAGAACTTAAACTGTGTGAAATCCTAATCAAAGGTTATATAGACCTCATACATCATGCAGGATAGTAGAAATCATCTTTGTCACAAGAAAGCTATACAGCTGTTCTTTACAGTATATTATCATAATTTAGAACTTAAACTGTGTGAAATCCTAATCAAAGGTTATATAGACCTCATACATCATGCAGGATAGTCGAAATCATCTTTGTCACAAGAAACTATACAGCTGTTCTTTACAGTATATTATCATAATTTAGAACTTAAACTGTGTGAAATCCTAATCAAAGGTTATATAGACCTCATACATCATGCAGGATAGTAGAAATCATCTTTGTCACAAGAAAACTATACAGCTGTTCTTTACAGTATATTAATACTTTTTAACTATATTGCTAAATGGCCTATAATTTTTACAGTTAAAAGACCTAAGCATTGCAGAAAATTATATTTTAAATTAACTTTGACGGAAATCAGAAGTCTAACTATAGCGGCATTGAAACTGAAATCACCATTCTGAAACATTGATAAAATGACAAGTAAATGGCAATTTTCAAATTTTCTTTATAAAATATCAAATGCTTACATTAACCCACTCACTATATAAAAGTAAAATTTCTAATATTTCGAGAACGGCTCTTGATAATTTCTAAATAAGAGTGCCCATTCATTATGAGTTTTTCCATTTTTGATTAAAAACATTACATGTCTCGAAGATGGAGCGTGTTAGCGTCGTCTGATGACACTCACTTTTAAATGAAAAATCAAATAATACGATCTATTTTTGTAACATTTTTATACGTAATTACGTTTTTATAAAGCGTTTTAATTTCAGAAAAACAATGTTTGGAAAAAATTAAGGATCTCCAATCAGTCCATTTACCCAGAAAATAAATATGCCTCTGATGCTCACCGATAAAAATAATCATATCATTTACTTAATATATATATTAGGCCCACTGTCAGACATACACACTGACACTATTAAAAACAGTTGATTAGTATTCAGGTATGCTGATCCGAGATTAAAATTCAAGAGTCATATTTTTGACTCCTGACACTTTCGAATTACATTTACGATGTCTTGTAGGTAAATAATTAAAGTCAATTTATTTTTCCTTGCAATGGTTTTTTCAGCACAGTAAGTAATAATACATTTATGAAGGATCTTTCATGGCAACAGACGTGCGTATATCACTTTTAACTTAAAGGTTGAGCATTTTATACTCTTCTGCATACTCCTTTCTTAAAATCAAAAGAAATTTGGGGAAAAAAAGCGGAAGTAAAATCTCCAGAATCGGAAATGGAAATTCTTAGTAAACCCTTCTTTCTGCTGTATTTGATGCTGAATCAACACCAGTCTGTCATCATATAAACTTATCTATAGAAAACACTGAAAAATAAAAATATTACAAAAATAAAATTTTTAAACACGAAGTAAAAAAAGAACCCGAAAATTAAAATCTAAGTAAACTAAGTAAAATATAGATTAATTGCTAAAATTATTAGAACAATATGCATTCCTATACATTAAACTTATATTACAAAAAAACCCTTACTTTTACATAAAAACTTATAAAAAATTCTTATCTCTATACAAATCTACAAAATGTACGCGTACATAGTATGTATGTAAGTAATGTAGCGATATAAAAAAACATTCTTCGAATCGAGAAAATGTATTGAACTTAAATTACTACTTTAACCTAAGTATACACTCTGTTACGAAAAAAATATATATGCACCCATAAGAAATTGAACTACAGCCGTGAAACTTGGCATGTATGTATGTTTTGAGTAGATATGCAAATGATTAGAATTTGGGAGCAAAAAAAAAAAACGTTTTATTAAGAAATGGTGGCAACAAGAAGATGGCATTTTAGTAAGTGGTAAATCCTCCCCTGGCAACTATGCAAGACAACATTCCGTGCAGCATGGAGTCAATTAAATTGCTTATGTACCTCTGTGGAACAATCTGCCCCAAATATTGCAACTGGTGAGTTAATTTCGTGGTATTCCAAGAAGGCTGCAATTGCCGTCATGTATGTTAGCATGATCTATACGTGTTTTATTGGCGATAGGTCTGGGGACCTGGATGATCATGAGAGGGTATTAAATCTTGGAATACATTGTTGAGAAAGTCATGCACTATGTGGTCGAGCGTTGTATTGTTGGTAAATGGAACCTGGGTAGCTTGACAGCACAGGTAGAACAATTGGCTGCAGAATGTCGACGACGTACAAGCGACCCGTCAGATTGATTGCAGCATAATTAGAAGAGATCGGCTGTCCCACAAAATGGCTCCCAAGATTTTCACACCACTTGTGAAGACTGTTACACCACGTTGATAACAAATGCGGGATCGGAATGTTGGCCAGTCCTCCTCTACACACGTATGCTGCGGTCATCAGCATTGATAGAGAAGTGGGATTCGTCGCTAAAGACAACAGGCATCCAATACGGCGGTGTTTAGACACGACACCAATTCAGACGTCTGTGCCTATGTTGAGGAGTTGATGGTAGACGCCTTAATAGGCGTCGACACCTAATCTCATCTTTTATCAGTCGTCTCCGAATGGTGTTCCTTGATACAGGATGCATGGAGGATAGGAAATTTCTTCGAATGGCTGATAGCGAAGCCATTGGTGTGGACGTGGCTCCTTTCCTGACTGCACGATTATCTCAAAGAAGTTGTCTGCCTGGGGTGTCCTTAGCCTCTGTGACTGTTACACGTGTCTTTTCTGACCTACTGTTGCCAATGCCGAGCAACTACTATATCGCTCCGCCCAAGATGGGCACTGATATGTCTATTGGACCAACAAGCTTTCCTTAGACCTATGATGCAACCTCTCTCTAAATCCGACAATTATTCGTAGCGCAGTAGAGTAAGTCTCAAAGACATCTTTATACTCAACTTGCAGTATCAAAGCAAAAAATCCAATTCCAATTTACCATGAGTGAGAACCCCGATCTTTTTAAATGCTGCACGATGCATCGTTCTCATCCGTGTTGCATGAGCTCTATAACGTTATTGGCGCTGTCAGTTTAAACATTTGCATTACTCTTGAAACGACATTAGCATGCCGAACTTCGTGGCTGTAGCTCAATTTTTTATGGTCGCATATATTTTATTACAAGAGATTGTATTACCTTAATTATTCTTTTTTTAAAGGTGTTAAAAAGTTACCAATATAACGATAGGACAAATAAATACTCCAAGAGGAACTGGTCTGGTATCCTCTCTGTTAGATCTTGAGAATTCGTATGGCGAAGCACTTAGGGGCCCTCGCGATATTCTGTGGGTACCTCACTCAGGGGATGCATAACCTCACATCACATACCTTCGCAGGACAGAATTTGTCTTTCTTGTCTACACATGAAGGGTATTATCTGCAATGAGAGCGCGAACCTAATTTTGGGAATACCGCCTCTTTCTGCGATTGATTTAAATGTTAATTACTCTTTAATTATAATTCGATTAGTACAATCCTATATATAATTAATTGTCTGATGAGTTTATGTTTTTCCATTACACGTCTGTATGTCTTTTCAGACCCTCCAGATGTCCACCGGTGACCTAGCAGGCTTTGCAAACTTCAAGTATCAATTACGGTACAGAATATGACGAAGCCAGATTTTCGATTTGTCCCCACCCCAGGGGCTTAGAAATTGTGTTTTGTTCGAAAAGTCTTATCAGACTCTCCAGAACCCCCCTGGTGACCTAGAAGGATGAATCATTGCACTCATATAGTATCGACACCTTGACCCCTTGGACGCAGATTGTGGTTTTTTGAAGTCTTTTCAGATCCTCAAGCAGATGTCTGGTGGCTTAGAAGGCAGAAGATTATTTGCACACATAGTATCGATCATTTGACTGAACTGAATAGAGCGGTATTTTCGATTTTTCTGCCGAAGTAGACAAAAAGAGGGAGAGGGAAATTTTTCAGAACCCTCCTGTAGCACTCCACTGGGACATAAAAAGCTGAAACTTGACCACTGGACAGAAACTAATTGGCCAATTTTCAATTGAGAAGCTATTTTCGACACTAAATACCATAAATTGATAGAGCGGTATTTTCGACTTTTCTGCCGAATTGGACAAAAGGAGGGAGAGGGAAATTTTTCAAAACCCTCCAGAAGCATCTCACCGGGACATAAAAGGCTGAAACTCGACCACTGGGCAAAAACTAACTGGGCCAATTTTCAAATGAGGCAACTATTTTCGACACTAAGTACCATAGATTGTTAAATAAAATATAAATTATTAAAAAAAAAGATTGCATTCTCGTTTTTTAAGAGTGTTAATGGTCCTGTCTTGGACAAACTAAAATACTAATCTTTGATAACCGTCAAAGGTATATAGAATTAATAAAAAATTACAATATGAATTGCTTGCTGCATTTCAATGTACGTTTCATGAACTATCTTACAAAGAAAAAAAATCATGATGAAATACAAACAATGTGAAGAAAAACTTTAAATCAATGCACAAATGCATGCTCATCATTTTTAAGTGTAAGTCTTATCAACAATAAATACGCAAGTAACACAGAAGATTTATTCATTTCCCCTTCTTGTTTTGAATGTACGTTTCCGAAATATCATAAATTCTTACCCAACTTCTACCGAAATAATGTATGAGCTGTTTTCTTTTCCTGCAGCAGCAGTGATTATTTTCGTTATTTTTCATTCGCATACTTTTTGTGTTACATCTATGCGTGTGTATGTGTAGGAGGAATTCTATTTTTTCTCCCCTTTTTTTCAATTCCTTACCTTTTTTTTTTAGTGTGTTACATTTTGGAAAGATTTCTTTTCTTTCTTCTATTATTATGAGCGTTTTCTCCCCGTTTCTATAGTAGGGACTGTTATTTTCAAATTGTTAATGTGAAGAACGGAGAAAGAAATTAGCAAAAAAGTGCATTAGAAAAATAACAAATTACTGCAATTAGTTGATAGTGGTTGCGTTTGTTCTCATTTATTTTTTTACTTAAGAAACTCCACGAATGGAAAAAGTATTACTAAGTCATTTGCTGAGTTTAAACTCTAATGATTTAAACTCGAAACCTTCTGCTCCGAAATTATTGCATTTTTCTTGTATTTTTTGTTCTTTTCAATTTTTTCCCCCTAAAAGTTTCCTAGCATTCCAAACCAAACATATTAGAAAATGTGAGTATGATTTTTAATTCCGAGAATCCTCAAATAAAAGAGTCCTCAAATTTACTTTGTAATCTATTATTCACATGTATTTATTAATTCATTAATGTTTCACGATTAATCCTATATATTTTAGCTTTTAAACTACAATAAAAAATCTTCTCAAATACGATTCAGCAACTTCACAAATTTGGCACGCTTTATTTCATCAACATAATTGAATCAATTTTGAACCTTAATCAAATATAAATACATATAATTATGTAATCAATAATTTATATGATAAATAAAATTAATTTAATTTTAATATAAATATATTATTACTATTTAATTCATGTAATTATATTCATTTGATTTGTAACGTAATTATGAATCAGCTTTTTAGAATATGTAGATTATTAAATAAAAAATATCAAAATATTCACATGAAAAACCTTTAGATTATAAATAAAATATGAAATTACCTAATGTATTTAGTAAATAGTATTGTAAAAAAATGGTAAACTAACAAAATTTAAATATATACACTACATACTTTAAACAGAAAGGCATGAGCACCTATGAATATCAAATAAACCCGAAGCGATGAGAATATTCCCCTTTTCTTTAATATTTTCTTTAATATTTTCTTGTATTTGAAGTTCTTGGACGTTCTTAGAGATGCAAAATTCATATTTTGATATACAGGGTATTTGTTGAAAAAAAAAAAAGCATTTAAAAATTGAGATATGCATCCCTCTCCTGAAAATATTAAATATTTTTGACTTTCTATTCATCGTTTTCAATTCTCTTGTCCTCTTATTTATCATTTTTTTACTTCTTCTGGTTTAATGGTGTTAATCACCTGAAAATTTTGTATCTTAATAACTTACTTTCCAATGTTGTTGTTGTCGAGACCCAGACCGTCCGACCTACCAGAAAGGTGTAAGGTAACTGTTTGGACGGTCGGGAAGTGCCACCCAATTTAGACCGGAACCCAGTGGGGGAGGCATCCACAGGGACCGTTCCCTCCTTCCCCTACCACCAACCTCTCGGAAGGACTTACGGACCCACATGTTTAACGTGATCATACTCCGCATGAACACGGCGGCAGTTGTGGCAGCGTACAAAGACAGCGCGCAAACCACCGAGCTACCGCGCCCGAAATGTGCCAACAGCACGCGGTGTTCCCAGGTGGTCACCCACCCAAGTACTAACCGCGCCCGATGCTGCTTGCCTTCGATGATCTACCGGTGTTTTCAGCACGGTACGGCCGTTGGCTTTACTTTCCAATGTGTTTTCATTTCTGATTTCGAAACGTGTTGTACTTTAATGACACAGACACACTCACACACACACACGCATGCAATAGAAAACGGAAAATAAATAAAATGTGTGATGGAAATAAAAGAATGAATCATGATGGAAACAATAAAAGTGGTTAATAATTGGTATAGAAGACATTCAAATGGATTTGTATGGAATTGGAAAAAATAGGAAGAACCCAGATGTATTATCTTCGTAGAACTGAAATATGAGGCACAAAATTAAAATGAAAATTGCCAATGAACCCGAAGAACAAAAACATTAATAAAAAGATATAATGTATATAAAGTTGATAATGTATAAAATCCTTAGGGTGCTCGTGCACAGATTGACCTTCCGATGTTCTTTTCAATAAACTTGTTCTGCTGTATAAAAATATATTTATGCGCACCACAGAACATCAAAAATCAAAATCCCAGAGAAATCATCATGATACAGATATGAAAGAACAGAAAAAACAGCTTATCAATTGGAAATAATAAAATTTATTAAAAGATTTAATGCAATGAAAGATGAATGCTTTTTTTTCCCCATAACGCAAACAAATAACAAATATGTTAAAAATTAAAATTAAATTAACACTGGCACACCAAAAGAATCTTCGGATTAAAAATTAGTGTACGATATTGGTACCAAAGGGCAGATACCAGTTTAAAAATAGGTGAGAAACTATGAAAAATAGCGAACGTTCAATGTGGGTTTAACGTGAAGACAATTATTAAAATACACTGCAATGAAAAAATTATTAAAATACATTACATATTACTTATAAGTGGATAACACTTAGTAATTGTGAAATGGCATGGGGGAAGAAGATGATAAATACACTGTCTGGGCAAAAAATAAGTCGTGAGTTGAAACATGCAAATACTGAGGAAGGAGGAAGTGGTGATACATTTCGAAAATTTTCATAATTCTGAGATCAATACAGCCTTTAAATATAACGGAATCAGTGTGCAGCTTATCAGTTCACAGCGATCATGACTGAATACGTTATACATGATCGCGGAAAAGATGTCACAGAGTTTTAAACGGGCAAAATTCTTGGCCTGCGTCAATTCTAGAAGATGTGCAAGGAGATTGTTAAAATCACTGGCACTGACGCACTGTCCAGTGCACCATTAAATCTTGGAAAGTTGGCAGTGAAAGATCAACTTCGCGAAAAATGTGTGGTCGAAAAACAGTCCTAAATAATCTTGACGATCATTAAAACAACGATCATTAAAACACTTAGTGAAATCGAATCGCAGAAAATCGACCCTAGTTCTATGTTCAATACCATGTTCACAACTATCTTCAATAGTGGAAGCAAGATCATTTCCACTTGCACGATGAGACGAGAACTCAAAGGACTGGGATTATACAGCTGTGTTTCAAAAAGAAAACCGCTGGTTACTGAGAGTAATCGAAAAGAAAAAAAAAATCACCAAGTAACATGAAGAAAATGGACTACTGAGCAATGAGGGAAAAATCATGCGGTCCGATGAGTTCAGATTTACTCCTTTCCAACATGATGGATATATCAGGATTAGAAGGGTACAGCATGAAGCATTGGGACCTTCCTGTAGTGTACCCACTGTACAGGCCTCAGGATCTGTGGTTGCTTCTGTTCGGCAGGTCTAGGTACAGCAATACTATGCACCAATAAAATAAAGCCAGTTGAATATCTGAGCATACTGAATGACCACCTGATTCCATCAATGGCATTTTTCTACCCTGAGGACAATGGCATTTTCTAAGATGACAACACCATGATTCATCGAACTAAAATTGTGAAAATTGGTTGGAAGGAGCACGAGGCCTCATTCCCACATTTGAATTGGCCACCACAAAATCTTGACCTCAACCCTATAAAGATAAATGGGATATACTGGAGAAGTAGCTAAGGAGTAATTCCACTCTTCCTTCATCAACCAAAAAATTTGGCAAAATATTAGAGCAAATCTGGCCACAAATAAGCGTTGAGACATTAGATGAACTCATAGACACAATGCCACGATGAATGCATACCTCAATTTGTGCTAAAGGTGACCCAATGAAATATTAGCATGCACGACTTTTTTTTGGCCAGGCAGTGTAAAAGCAGCTAATAAATTGCAATATAAGCAGCCTATAATTTAGAACTGCAATGGTTGAAATTGCTGAAGAAAATCATCACTGACATGAAGGAAGAAAATTGCCAAAACTTATTTCATCATGTAAGAATGATTCTAGAGTAATGCAAACAAATATGCAAATATTTTTTATAAAAAGAGTGGATAAACATTGTTAACATTGGATAGAACCGATAAGGCATGTGGGAAAATTAATATTATATTTACACACTATCATTGTCAAAAAATGCAGCAATTATATGATTAAATGACATAGGAGCAACACAAATGCAGCAAATAGATTAAATTAAATAATAGAAAATCAACAAAATATTATATTGTAACGGAACGAAATTAAATTTCAAATAAAACAAAATAAATCGCAATCTGAATCATTTTAAAATGCATCGCTTATACGTGCAAGTGGTATTTATATATTTGTACAATTATGGAAAGATAAAAATATATAAAAGACGTAAATCATATTATGCTTTTAAAAAAGTAGTTCAAAATAAAGTATATAATGTATTATTGAGCATGGAATGAATTGTATTTAAGCTTCGCAGTAATAAAGGTGGTGCATAAAAATGTATCCGATGCTCTTACTATTGGACCAATTTCCTTTTGAAGAAATGTGAAACATGTTGCAATTCTTCATAATGAATTCTTAGTAAAATACTGGAATTCAGTTCATACCAAATAGCTTATGATAAAAGACGGTCATAATTCTCAATAAGCAATGCACATTTTACTGCCCCAAAATATGTATTGAATGTTTAACATTCTTCCGAAAGAACGAACCATCGTTTCTTTATAAGTAGAAGATAGATATTTTCTACTGCATTTGTCAATAGTTACATATTAAAATACTTTTTGTGTTATTGTATGTTCTTGTTTATTACGTTAAGGTAAGCATTAATGTTTCAGATAGGGTCATAGAAAAGATCGATGGTCTTATCGAAGATCCTAACCCAATCACTATATTATTACTGAGCCATACTACACCCCGGCATTCTTTCCCCACATAGTGAGACCAGCTGCTGGACTGGACCACAATGACCATCTGATAGCATTCTTCGCATAACTACATAACCCGACTTTGCGCCCAGCATCCATTATAAAAGATCAAATGCAGGCGCGGTGCATTCGGCATTCTTTTAGGGCCAAGTTAATACATTATTTCCCCCGCTCTGCTATTCTCATCTATTTATTTCTCTTGCGTATCAAAAGAGGAAACATCAAGAAGTCTTGCCACGAACGAAAAATACCGAGGTATCCATATGTGAAAATACGCGAATGCCCCTAAAGATGAATTACCACAGCTGGCAAATAAAAGAGTGCTGTAGCACTTAATATCATCTGGAATGGTGTAATGCCTGCGTAGCAAGCAGGGTCTTTGAAGTTGCAACATAAAAGAGGTAAAGAAAAGATAGACTGAAAGAGATGGATTATTTTGTTCGATGATGGTATTAAAAGAATATCACAAATTTGTTCTTCATAGTTGCAAAGAAATGTGTTTCTTTGCAGAATAATTTTGAATTTAGATCCAACTGCATATGACTCATCCACAATTATAGATAAGTTGTCCATAAATGGTTACGAAAAATTTCGCATTTTATATTTAGGAAAGACCTGGAAGTGCAGGCAAAGAAGGTCAGTGACATAGAATGCTTTATTGATATAAATATGTAGAATATCCAAGAAAAAGAAATTGATATTTAAAATAAACTACAATATACGAGACCTGTTATTATATATGACTGATGGATTTTCTTTTAAACCATTGTTTAGCCTAATGTGCATTATCAGCATGATTCTTTGCAATGGTAGAATATCCCGACTATAGATCAAACTAGACAGAGATATAAGTCCGAAAGCACATATCATATACTAATTCTTTTATATTTGGATTATTTTTATATGGATGCTCTCAAAATCTCTCAGGGACAAACTAAAATAAAAAAGTTTAGTACGGAAAAACAAATGATTGTGAAAAACGCGCTGCACCGATATAACTTTTCACAGTAGAATCAAACATTTCTCATACAATACGGGATAACAGAGTCTAAAATCTTATTTCTATTCTTTTTTTTTTAACTCTCACTGGGAGAATTTGAATGAAGAAATGACAAAATAATTATCATGTTTTATTTATTTGTCTCTGAAAAACGTAGCATAGTGCAGACCAGACGTAATCATGCAATAGTTCCATGATAATAGTTAATTTTTTAATCGAATCACAACCATTCTCATGAAATAATCTAAAATAAGACAAGATTTACATTATTTACTCAACAAACCCCGACATTTTGGTTATGTTAACTGTTAAGTTTGCAATTAATTTGTAGTTACTTTGAATTTCATTTTTGTTTAATCTTACCGATTACTAGCTACATACGGGCTTCGCGCGTTCGAAATGCCCAGTGGTCACACCTTAATAACAGTTGTTGATAACTTTCTTGAATATCAAAAACCTTTTCAGATTTAAAGATACAAATGGTCATTTTTTAAGTCTGCTAACATGCTAAATGGTAAAATATATCGAATCTTTATTTCCGCGTGCGACAAAATGATGAGCACATACTGTTTGTTCTTTTAGCCTGAGGAAGGAGCTTAAAACATCTTCAGAAGAATTGTAGTTACCTATCGACATATGCCAGCTTTTTTCAAGTTAGTATTGAAAGTTATACTGAACAGACTGACTGATTGAGTGAGGATGTGATGTATCAAAATTATCGAACACTTCCACTGCAGCTAGAATCTGGGTTTTATTATAATTCGATCCGTCTCAGTTTCGAAACCAAGGTAGGAAAAGATCCGAAATTTCAAAAATGCAAATTAGGGCTAACATATGCAAAGCAATATTAATCCTTAACTGGGATGGTATGAGTTCTACGAATCCAAGCTCCTCTTTTTAGTGAAAAAAAAATGTTTTGGGGTGGATTTACAGGTGGCTTTAAGTGCCTTCATTATTGTATGCCATGTGCGCGATTAAAGTATTCGCTCAAACAAGTTTGTTTTTATATTTTTATATATATATATATATATATATATATATATATATATATATATATATATAAAAATTATATATATATATATATATATATATATATATATATATATATATATATATATATATATATATATATATATATATATAAAAATTATATATATATATATATATATATATATATATATATATATATATATATATATATTTATATATATATAAAAAGAGTAGTTAGAGTAGAAATAGTTTATAGATATAATCTATCTATTTCTTCAGAAACATACATTTTTGTGTTTGCTTCTACAAAAAACTTGGACATGATTAGATTGTTGATTCGATATTTATTTTATTTATTTTTTTCCATTTGCTTGAGGATTAGTTGATTTTTACTTTTGTTTTGTAAGCCAGTTAGATAGTTGAATTTAGTTTAAGTTTTTCTTTTTTTGTTTCCATACCTTTTAATTTTGTTGATTTTCTATAACTTGATAGCTTGTGTTTTGTATTTTTTATCCATTTGATTGATGATTTGCTGTATTATATTTTATTCTGTGGGTGTTTTAAAAAGTTAGGTTTATCGTGTTACATCTTCTTACTTTTCGTTCATTGGATTTTCAAACTTCTATTATTATTATATATATATATATATATATATATATATATATATATATATATATATATATATATATATATATATTATCTAGAGGCTTTACTGGATCCAAGAAACCCGACCATAACATTTACGTAATTTTGTATGTTTTAAGATAATTCATTTCTTTTGATATAAGATTTTTTTTCTATTACATTAAGAGTTGTAGATATATTAATTAATTTTTATTATTAATTTACTGCGATATATCACATAATTGGTATGGCTAGGTTCCATGGACCCATTATTGCAACTGATGTTGTAGCATTTTATGTATGAGAAATTATTAACATGTTTAAAGCCATAAAGGCATTTAAAATATTTTCCCAGGTGCATTTCTTTGTTTAGTTTATTATTTAGTAATTTTTTAACCCGTAACGGATATGGTGAGTTGTTTTGTTCATAACTCGTATCAGTGGGTCCCGTCGACCCATCAATTGAAATAAAATTATGCTTTGCTAAATTTTAACAGCTGAAACACATGTGGAAAACCTACGGAAGGATGATGATGGTGCTACATTTGTCCCCCAAATGTGAATAGAAAAACATCGCAATACTGCCTGAAGCGTCCAATACCGATTTGTATGAATTGCTGTAAAATTGTTTGTGGAAACTGTCTAGAATAAATATGACCGTTCATTTTCCAAAATAATTTTTTGTTTTGAACATATGCAACATTTTAGAAGTAAGTAATATTTTTCCTCTACTTTTTTTATCAATTAGTTGCTGTTTCTTGAAATATGTGAAATATAATTAATATTTTGAAATACTTTGTACTTTGTAAGTTTCACAGTTTCTAAATACAAAATAAAAAAAAAACATTTTTAAAGCATATGTTTGTACTCAGAAGGTTCAAATGTGTGAAATTCTCTATATATTTATTCAATTTAATTTAGAAAATTTTTATTAATAATTTATAATTTAATTGACGGATCCGTGGGACCTTGCGATACGAGTTACGATACCAGTTACGATACCAGTTAAAAAAAACCACCATACCATGCAAAAGAAAAACAAATCCTCAAAATAACTTTACTTAATTATCAAATACTTTCACTCTAGCTAGAATCTTGGTTTTGGTGTCATTCGATACGTCTCTGCTTCCAGATTAACGGAAAAATCTGATTCTTCGAAAATTCGAATGGGATAGGAATGGAATTGCAAAGGAATAAATAACTAAAAAAACTCAAAACTATTTTCACAATGATCGAGCTTTTCCTATCGATTTCGATCTCGTTCGATTCGCCTTATCTTCAAGATCGAAAATCGAAAATTTTGAAAATTCGAATTCGGAGTGACGATACAAAGGGATTTAACAATTAACAAACTTGCATCACTCTGCCTTTAAAAAATGTGAGCCATTCCATTTTTAAGCTTAAATTTGAAACGATTTTTTCGATTTTTAAAACTTTTATTAAGTATGTAGGTGTCGCGTTTTGTGACCATTAGTCATTAAGGAACTGATAGTTTAACATAGTTACGCAAAATCATATCAATAAATATCGTTATCAAGTCTAATTAAGTTACTATCATTTCAACAAATGCAGTTATCAAGTATAATTAAGTTAAAACTATCATTTTCGTGTGTTTTTCTAATTAAAATCAATGTCATGAAAGTTTTAAGCTTTGAATACTTAATACAATCATGGCGATTCCTAAATATTTTCTAAAAATGTTAGTCGCTTGGACGATAAAACGTTGTATAGAATTTTATAGCCGTTATCTGCATTTGCTTCCAGTTCACACATTAGACACACCAATAGAGAAATATTATCCAGACCGATATTACTCGAAACATGTTCAGAAGGTTTCGAGACATACATTGCCGTCAGCTCAAAATTTTTCAACAAAACCATACTTGATCTATCAAATAAGAGAATGTTAATAAATTTCTATTCTACTTTAGAAGTAAATGATTTATTTGGAAATTTATTACATTTTGAAACTTAACTGCTATCATAAACGAAGAAAAACAACTCACATTTTTTGAGACTCATTGATGACTCCTAAGCTAACTTTTCTTTCAAAGCTGTTTATGATAGCTGTTTATGAAACATCTTAAAGGGCCAGGAAAATTCTAATGAATAAAATACAAGTATATCTTGCAACTGAAAAGTTATTTGTTGTAATCTCGCGTCGCATTTGTTACGGGTCTTCATATTATTTTTAAACCTTCTGAAAACTATGCCTTGGCTCTAATCCAGAACATTATCAATTTTCTTCCAAAATACGTTATGTTGTTGTTTATTTTTTAGTTCAATCGTTTTACGGGCTGATGTTTAGGCATTTCAACTGCATTATTTAGCAAAGAAATAATCCAATATTGGTCTTATAGAAAGCAAATATTCTCTTGATCGTTATTTTATGAAATTAACATTAATTATAAGCTATTTATTTATTTTTTTCAAATTCTGCATTCAATTATTAGTTTTCATATATGCTGCAAGTAAGTTGCTATATGCTAAGTAACTATAATAATGAAGACTATTATAAATAAATATTATTCATTTATACTAATTATAATATATACGATACTTATAGCAAATAGAATGAAAAATAAATGTTGTATCCAAATTTCGAAACTTTGTATTCGAGATATATTGACCTGTGTTAATATATATACATTTTTAATGTCATACAAAGTTTTAAAACGCTTAACTATACCCTTTTTTTAAACTATTAATTTCTATGCATTTAATCATTGAACTTGCATTCACTGAATGTTCCCCAAATCGTTAAATGTGCTACTTGATTTTCAAAGCTAATTCAATTTTTAACCGTCATCTATTTTAATGTGCTGCGTAAATGCTCATATTTTTACTAAATTTGGTATTACGTATTCCATACAATGTCAGGAAACCAATTTATTCCGAGCATTTTGCTTTCTAAACATTTGATTGGCTACTCATATCCTCCCAGGCATCATTGCTATTGGGTGGTAATAATTAAGGTTCTTCCTCCTACCTTACTGGTTATTAAAACTACCTCAAAATACTATGAATCAATGGTTAATATTGCTTTTTAAGTTAAAAGCATTGTTCATTTTAGCTAAAGCTAAGAATTAAAATATATTATTTTGCATTTGAACTGCAATTTACTTTTATATCCTGGATTTTATTTCATGATTATTTCTTGCAAATATCTATTGGTAGATTATTATTAAATGTGCGCTTTTTCGATTGGTTGTATTATTTATTACAACCAATCTAAAAAGTTATTTTCTAAGAATGCTGGTGGGCGGGAATTAATGCATTTGATCCCGCCCACATGGATTTTTTTTAAATTTTAGAAATTATTGACGAATTTGGGCTTTATAGATCTTTTCTGATAAATTTTACATAAATCTAGCCTTTAATATGTGATTTACTTTCATAAAACATTTTGAAATTAGAAAGAAAATAACTAATTAGTGTATCATATAGAAAATTATAAATTAGGTTGCTTTTCATTTACTAATTTCTATTTTGAATAATTTTCATCGAAAATGAATTTAGCCCAAAATAGAAATTGTTGAATAAAATAGATTCATTTAGTTAAGTTTATAAAATGCAGTCCTGATCGGAATTTTAAAATGTATTATTATCTCGCTATTATTACTATATTAAACTAGGGAGGAAACCTCCGACTCGCGACTACGATCTTTCGTGGCACCTACTACGTTGTCGTAACACACCCGTTGGGGTTCACCCGGTGTTCGCTGCCGCTCACTCACCCCAACGAGTACATCCCCTCGACATCATCCCCCCAAATCAGATATTAACCTCTTCCTCCGACGGACACAATTTTAATGGAAACTCTTCACTTGCTGAGACTAGGTGCTTAAACGTTGTAATATCTACGTTAAACCCGACCTACGACGGGCACAATTTAAATCGTAATTTTCAAATTCTCAGTACAATTAGACCAAATTATATAATGGCAATAATGAATTTTTTCCTTGTGTACTATAAAATTTAGTGTACTAAAAATAAATATACACGAGTATGAAAAATTCGTTCAAAAACGCCTGCATTAACTAATCAGATAATAAAAAAAACAAGATAATAAATCATCACATAATAAAATAACAAGACGGGTTTTTAACGGTATAAGCCTATTTTGAAGGCAGAAATAAGACTCCCTCTTCAGTATTGACCACGCAGTCAGTGCACAAAAGACAGGGAATTTTGAGAAACACGTATGTTTTAAATATTAAAAAATGTTTCAAGTTTTGCTTTTTTCAAAGCTAAATAGTACTTAAATATATTAATATAACTTTTCTCAGTAGAAAGACAATGGGCAGCTGCAGTATATAAACAATAGTTTTGATTTAGTTAATCACCTTAGCAAGTTACCACAAATTCTTGGTTTCCAAACCTTTGATTTTAAAGACCTATTTAATAATATTGTCATTAAAGATTTACATAAAGTTATTATCTCTCTTTATCATGACTATATATCTTCCAATCATGATGCTTTTAATGTCAAAAATTTTCCTATGCTCTTGCACTTTGTGTTATACAACAATTATATTATCCAAGGTGATAACATTTATTTACAAACATCTGGTGTACCACAAGGTGGCTGTAGTAGTAGTATACTCGCTAACTTATATCTTTATTATTATGAATGTCATTTTAACTCTAATTCATATATTATATATAGATATGTTGACGACTTAATTTGTATTATCATTGATGATTCCTATCCCATTAATATTGATTTTTACCCGTCTAACCTAGAATTAATTCCTAATGAGCCTTGCGTTAGTCAAACTGTTAATTTTTTAGACCTCAATTTAGATACCCTCAATAATCATGTAATCACCAATCTATATGATAAAAAAGATTCTTACAACTTCACTATCATAAAGCTGCTATCATATCAATCTTGTAATTCTATTCAATTGTTTAGAAACATCATTTTAAACCAGCTATTTCGAATACACCGACTTTCTGATCCTCAGTTTCACTTTCTCCACATCAATAAACTTAAACGCATTTGTCAAAACTACCTATATCCGGAAGTATTTGTAAATAATATTATTAATAATTTCAAATATACCACGTAATAATTTTACACATGCATTATTTATCTTTGATTGGTTAACTCATTTTTGAAAATTCACCCATTCTTATCACCTTACTTACCACTTGGCCTGAGTCTAATACTGTTTACTATTTTAGAATGTCTATTTTCCACTTGTCCTGAGTCCTATACTGTTTACTATTTTCGAAAGTCTCCATACTTATTATGTATCGTTCAATTGTATTCATTCCCACTCGCATTGACGAAGTGAGGTGAAATGCTCGTCCACTCGCATTGACGAAGTGAGGTGAAATGCTCAGTTACTAGTTTATCTTACACGTGCTGCTATTATTTCACATTACAGTTCGTGGAGGTATTGTTTTTCAGCTTTTGTATAATTCAATTGATTTATTTTTCTAATTCCACTAGCCAGTAGACAGCTCCAATGGTGTCTATAGTTAAATACTATCGCCATTGTCAGAAACTGGCTATTCTATCGGTTTTAATTCGAATTGTATGGCTGTCCTGATGAGAATGCAATTTCGAACTGACCGTCATTTTTTGTGTGGTTTCGATTGATTGTTCTCTATTCTTGATCTCTTGTCTTGAGCTGATTATTATTGCCTATTCTCATTTTTGCAGAGTTTTATTTTTATTTACTTTTATATACTTTTAATTGTGATTTTTGAATCCTAATATTCTTCTCATCCCCCTTTCCAATGTAGTGATATGTAACCTTCTATCTTTATCCTTAGACTTGGCTTATAGTTACTCATTTGTAACAGATATGCTAGAGATGGGTTTTTTTGTACATACAGTAGTTTATGCAAAAAATTTTCGATTAAAATCATTTAATTTTTATTTATAAATCCATTATGTTATTAGCTGCTTTGCGCAATATCATGATGAAAGTTTTATATTCTGTATTATTTTGTGTTTTATACATACTGACTTCTATTACATTTTTTAATTGTACATTTATATTTATTATTTACTTCTGAATTCAAACATCTATTTTTTGATTTTCATACTTGCAAAAAACTTTTTTAAAAAGGTAAAACCTGTTGTAAAGCTGCATTTGCGCTTATTGCAGAGTTTATTCTCTTTTTAATTTTAATTTTATTTTGCTTATTATTATTATCGCTAACGCATTTCTATAGTTTAACTACAAGCCCATCTATGTCTTAATATGGCCCTCTTTGGATATTGTTTTTATTTATCTAACCCTTTCATTCCTTCTTTTGATTGATTATGGTATGTCTTCACATTTCGCATTATGGAGTATTTTGGTTTGAGTTCTCTCATCGCTTTTATGATTTTTTCTGCGGGTTATTGCTCTTTTTGGTAGATTTCACACTCGATTATTCAATCGTAATATATGTGTGTATAGTGCTGACATCTCTCGGCAGGCATTAGAGTTTATTGTGTTTTTTTGTGTATTTTTTTCTTTTCTGTATCTTTTAGTTAACCCAGACGTCAATATCTTTTATTGCTTATTTTTACATTTTAATCTAGACAAGTATTTCCACTATATGTGGCCCTCTTTTGCCCGCAGTTGTAGGGATTCAGTCAGACACATACGTATTAACAGTTTTGTATATCTTCCATTCCGGATGAATATAATTATTTGTCCACACTTCGCTTATTTATGAATATTTCGTATGAAAATCTCTTTTCTACTATGCTTGTTTTGTTACTCTCCAAAATTTCGATTCAATTCTTATGGTATTAGTTAAAATTTGAAATTCGTACCTGACAAAATAGTTTTTGGGGGAGTTTATATTGGGAATTTTAATTAGAATTCGTGATGTAAATTTTCTTCATTACCTAGTGTCCGGTCTATTATTATTATGAATTGGGATAATTATAGATCGACAAACATTGACCAATTAAGCGTTATAGACGATTTGGAAGAATACCATACCTTCTCTCAATCTAAATCATATTCCTTCAATAGATGCAACAATCTTAGGTGCAAAACTTGTCCTTATGCTGACCCATTACAAATTAATAATAATTCCACTTCACAAAAATTCTGCAAAGTTTTTAATTGCATATACAAACTTAATTGTACTATTTGTAACTTATCCTATATTGGCCAAACCAGCAACCCTTTACATCTGAGAATGAATGTCCACAGGGATCATATTAAAAAATTTGACCATAAAGTCTTTAATGATCTCCCTACCAAAAATCAATTTGAATATCAGCACTTTGCTACACACGGATTTAAAAATGTATCCCTTCATATTTTAGATATTAAAATTTCACTCACGGATAGATTAGTATTTGAAAATTATTACATTAAAAAATATAAAACTCTCTTCCCCTATGGCTTAAATCAAATTTATAATAATAATAATGTTGTTAACAATAGTTTTGAATACAATTCTCATAAATCTTCAGTATATAAACATCTTTTTCATTATTCAAAGTCATCATCTCCTAGTAAAAAGCGATATAAGCGTGGCAAAGGAAAAAGTAACTTAAGTAAAACTATTGATTACAAAGCAGACATTTTGAAATTACAATATAATTATTCTCAAACTTTCAATTTTCTACCTGTTAGAACATGGTTATATAAAGTCAGAAAAAGCAAATTAAGTATTGTTTATACTCATTTTTTAAAACTAAAATTAACTCATGAGCATTTTAAACATTTATTTTTTGATCTGCTTCTTTCACGTACACATTTCTTAAATTACCACCTACTCCATTCACCAAATCCACATACTAAAATAGCTTACTGTGTAATCTCTTTTAAACACCCTATTCTTAATTCTCTTAACTTCAATAATTTATTTGCAAAACATAAGCACTTGTTACCAGTAAATGATATCAAAATACAAAAATCATTCAAATATAATTTACCAATTGGTAGAACTATTTACAATTACAATGAAGTTTCTAGGACATTAAACTCCGATGATCTTACATCATGTGTATGCAGCAATCAAAATCTTGCCCCTTTTGTTAACTCCACTCATGGTCACATTATTACTGGGGATCTCAGTATAGTTCAGGATGATATACTCAGGGATATTATGAATAAAGGGTCTAAATTTCGCACTCCATTCTGCCATCACCCTAAACAACTTCTTCAGTCTCTATCATTTGATTTTGATAAATTCATATATCAACTTGCTTGTTCACATTCTATTCCTATTGAAGCATTCAATCTATGGAAGTATACGACCTTACATCTACTTAAAAATGTTATTATAAACACTAAATTAACGAAGCCTAGGTATCCTTATAAACAACTCCTATCTGCTATCAAAGAACTACAACAACATTTTGTCATAACTTATGTAGATAAAGCTTCTAATAATTATGCCATCATTTGTAAAAAATATTATGTTTCTCTGTTACAGAATTACTTAAAAGATAATCAAATTTTTAAACCCATTAATAATCAGTCTATCCAAATCAAAACTAAAATGCTAAAATTATATACACAATTAAATATTAATTGTAAGTTTTTTAAATTTCCTTATGTTACTTTGGTTCCTAAATTCCACAAATCACCTCTCAGTTTTAGAACAGTCACTTGTGGACATAATACCTTTACCACTACAGCTAGTAAGTACTTGCTTAACTGTTTAAATCGAATTAATGAATCTCTTAAATTCAGGAATTCAGGATATTTCATTTTGAACAATAGTTTTGATTTAGTTAATCACCTTAGCAAGTTACCACAAATTCTTGGTTTCCAAACCTTTGATTTTAAAGACCTATTTAATAATATTGTCATTAAAGATTTACATAAAGTTATTATCTCTCTTTATCATGACTATATATCTTCCAATCATGATGCTTTTAATGTCAAAAATTTTCCTATGCTCTTGCACTTTGTGTTATACAACAATTATATTATCCAAGGTGATAACATTTATTTACAAACATCTGGTGTACCACAAGGTGGCTGTAGTAGTAGTATACTCGCTAACTTATATCTTTATTATTATGAATGTCATTTTAACTCTAATTCATATATTATATATAGATATGTTGACGACTTAATTTGTATTATCATTGATGATTCCTATCCCATTAATATTGATTTTTACCCGTCTAACCTAGAATTAATTCCTAATGAGCCTTGCGTTAGTCAAACTGTTAATTTTTTAGACCTCAATTTAGATACCCTCAATAATCATGTAATCACCAATCTATATGATAAAAAAGATTCTTACAACTTCACTATCATAAAGCTGCTATCATATCAATCTTGTAATTCTATTCAATTGTTTAGAAACATCATTTTAAACCAGCTATTTCGAATACACCGACTTTCTGATCCTCAGTTTCACTTTCTCCACATCAATAAACTTAAACGCATTTGTCAAAACTACCTATATCCGGAAGTATTTGTAAATAATATTATTAATAATTTCAAATATACCACGTAATAATTTTACACATGCATTATTTATCTTTGATTGGTTAACTCATTTTTGAAAATTCACCCATTCTTATCACCTTACTTACCACTTGGCCTGAGTCTAATACTGTTTACTATTTTAGAATGTCTATTTTCCACTTGTCCTGAGTCCTATACTGTTTACTATTTTCGAAAGTCTCCATACTTATTATGTATCGTTCAATTGTATTCATTCCCACTCGCATTGACGAAGTGAGGTGAAATGCTCGTCCACTCGCATTGACGAAGTGAGGTGAAATGCTCAGTTACTAGTTTATCTTACACGTGCTGCTATTATTTCACATTACAGTTCGTGGAGGTATTGTTTTTCAGCTTTTGTATAATTCAATTGATTTATTTTTCTAATTCCACTAGCCAGTAGACAGCTCCAATGGTGTCTATAGTTAAATACTATCGCCATTGTCAGAAACTGGCTATTCTATCGGTTTTAATTCGAATTGTATGGCTGTCCTGATGAGAATGCAATTTCGAACTGACCGTCATTTTTTGTGTGGTTTCGATTGATTGTTCTCTATTCTTGATCTCTTGTCTTGAGCTGATTATTATTGCCTATTCTCATTTTTGCAGAGTTTTATTTTTATTTACTTTTATATACTTTTAATTGTGATTTTTGAATCCTAATATTCTTCTCATCCCCCTTTCCAATGTAGTGATATGTAACCTTCTATCTTTATCCTTAGACTTGGCTTATAGTTACTCATTTGTAACAGATATGCTAGAGATGGGTTTTTTTGTACATACAGTAGTTTATGCAAAAAATTTTCGATTAAAATCATTTAATTTTTATTAATTATATATATATATATATATATATATATATATATATATATATATATATATAATTTTAATTTATTTTGTTTATTATTATCGCTAACGCATTTCTATACTTTAACTACAAACGCTTCTATGTCTTAACATGAACCTCTATGTGTATTGTTTTTATTTAGCTAACCCTTTCATTCATTCCATTGATTGTTTTTGGTATGTCTTCACATTTCGCATTATGGAGTATTTGGGTTTGAGTTCTCTCATCGCTTTCATGATTTTTTCTGCGGATTATTGCTATTTTTGGTAGATTTCACACTCGATTCTCAATATTCTTCTCATCCCCCTTTCCATTGTAGTGATATGTTACCTTCTATTTTTATCTTTAGTCTTGGTCTATAGTTACTTATTTGTAACAGATATGCTAGAGATGAGTTTTTTTGTCATACAATAGTTTATGCATAGTTTTCGATTAAAATCTTTCAATTTTTATTTATAAATCCATTATGTTATTAGCTGCTTTACGCAATATCATGATGAAAGTTTTATATTTTGTATTATATTTTGTTTTATATTCTGATTTCTACATACTGACTTCTATTACATCATTTAATTGTACATTTACATTTATTATTTAGTTCTGAATTCAACCATCTAATTTTTGATTTTCATATTTGCATATAACATTTTAAAAAAAGGTAAAACCTGTTGTAAAGCTGCATTTGCGCTTATTACAGAGTTTATTCTCATTTTAATTTTAATTTATTTTGTTTATCATTATCGCTAACGCATTTCTATACTTCAACTACAAGCCCATCTATATCTTAACATGGACCGCTATGGATATTGTTTTTATTTAGCTAACCCTCTCATTCCTTCCATTGATTGTTTTTGGTATGTCCTCACATTTCGCATTATGGAGTATTTTGGTTTGAGTTCTCTCATCGCTTTTATGATTTTTTCTGCGGATTATTGCTATTTTTGGTAGATTTCACATTCGATTCTCAATATTCTTCTCATCCCCCTTTCCATTGTAGTGATATGTTACTTTCTATTTTATCCTTAGTCTTGGTCTATAGTTACTTATTTGTAACAGATATGCTAGAGATGGGTTCTTTTGTACATACAGTAGTTTATGAATAGTTTTTCGATTAAAATATTTCAATTTATATATATATATATATATATATATATATATATATATATATATATATATATATATATATATATATATATATATTCTAAAGATGAATATGTCTGCAGTTTGTTTTGGCTAGACGAATAAAAACATGAGCAGCGATATTAGTGTTTCTACATTTCGGTGTATTTCAAATGAGTTTCAAACGACGAAAGCAATTAAAGTTACATTTATGATCTTCAATATTCTTGTGCCTCTATTTCACATGGAAATGAGTTGTTTCAATGTTATATTTCCCTTATGAGGAGACACGCTGCAGAAAATTTGTTGCCCGCAAGGATGGTTTTGGGTGAATAATCGAAATAACAGATGAAATAGTTCGAAAAGCTGGAAAGAAATGAGTGTAATTTTCTGTTTTAAAATTTCTCAGGTAAACGCCAACTTGTCATATCTAATTCACGAAAGTGTATCACCTGGAACGATTAGTAAGTAGTACAGCCCGTATTGTCTTGTTTTCTACCAAATACAATTTTGGAGAAAATATTTGAAAACGAAATCTACGGCAAGACCAAGGAATAATTGTAACAAAATATAGGCGCCGAGTTATGAATTTGCATGCCGTCTAAATCATGCCGTGAATTGAAGCAACAAATCATCTTACAAAATCATCCTGAAATGAAGATGTGTGTTGTTGTTGAGACCCGACCTACCAGAAAGGTGTAAGGTAACTGATGAAGATGTGTGTGTAAGTTTGTAGCGGAATCGTTTATAGCGGAAAATCGAATAGTCAGATAGCTGTGAAATTTGTTACAGAGGTGTTTCAGTTCCCTGTATGACGTACCTCGGCGAGATTTTACAAATATAAATAGTTTAAAAGTTATGAACTTTTAATATATATATATATATATATATATATATATGCATATAAAAATGTAAAATTGTAAATCCAATGGTAGAATGTAAGTAGTAACTCATAATACACTATCTTAAAATTTGATTACAAATATATATATATATATATATATATATATATATATATTAAGTATTATAATTTCCTCTTTATGGCTGATTTTTTTTATTTCATTGTATTTTGTAATCAAATTTTAAGATAGTGTATTATGAGTTACTACTTACATTCTACCATTGGATTTACAATTTTATATTTTTATATGCATATATATATATATATATATATATATATATATATATGCTGCTTAATGCCCACTCAAATATAAAAGTATTCGAGTGAGAGTATCAAAAGGTCCGACGCATTGAGACAAAAAGAAAATTATCACATTTTTAATTTTTTGAAGAGGAGAAGCAAACGCGTTGTATAATAGGTATCATTGCTCATGAAAGTTTTCAAACATTTGGGGGTCTTTCGAATATTTGTTTGCGGTTAAAATTTCCAGAGTGAACTAAATACATATACAAATACACACACACACACATCACCTCAAAAACATTCGATTCAAGTTCAGGGATGCCTGAAACGTGTTCTTTCGTGAAAAATTCCAATTCGAATTTTCGAATACTTTATAGAAAATGAATGTTTTATAGTTAGTTATCGTTTCTGCTCACTTCTTGCTTCATAATTTTAAAAGGATTACAATTTGACAGAATGAACGCAAATTACATGGTTGGTTTCACTACTCCATATTTGTTTTTGAAAAGTTTTTATTTTTAAAAATATTTAAGCAGACAAATTGCATTAATTGTATTACTTTCCCTACATGCATAATATAGGGAGAGTATTGCAACATGGTCAAAAATTTAAATTCGATATTTCGACGAAAGAGCACGAATCATCGCTGAACTAATAGTATCGAGCATTTTTAAGGTGATGTTTGTGTGTATGCATATGTGTACACATGGCTACCCATATAAATTGTGAGTTAGCATGCACACATTTATCACGGGCCCCTTCCAGAATTCATTTTTAACTCTTTACAACAAAGTTGAAAAGTGTTTATGACTTTGTTCATTCTGCCTGTCTGCCTGTCCGTTAGCACGATAACTGCCGTAAAAATGACTTTATCAAAATAAAATTTTAGTATGTTGTTCAGACGGTCTGTGGGGCCTATGGGAATATAAATGTATAATATTACCCAATCAGTTTTGCATTGAACCCGGGTTGAAAAAAATGAAATACATTGAACCCTATGGGACCTAATATTTCAAAATTTTTTAAGCAGATTTAAAATTCACAAATTACTTCGAAAATTTTAGGAAATATTCAAATTATCCCTTAAAATATATAAAAAAAATTTCAGAAAAATATATTCAGTAGTTTTTTAAATAAAAATTAAAATAATAATAATTACACCTCTTAAATGAAGCGATCATGTGACCACTATATGAAAAGATCACGTGACCCACTTCAAAATAAAACATGGCATCCATCTTGTTGTTGTTGTTGTTGTTGAGACCCAGACCGTCCGACCTACCAGAAAGGTGTAAGGTAACTGTATGGACGGCCGGGAAGTGCCACTCAATTTAGACCGGAACCCAGTGGGGGAGGCATCCACAGGGACCGTACCCTCCTTCCCCTACCACCAACCTCTCGGAAGGACTTACGGACCCACATGTTTAACGTGATCGTACTCCGCATGAACACGGCGACATTTGTGGTAGCGTGCAAATCTAGCGCGCAAACCACGGGGATACCGCACCCGAGATGGCCAACAGCACGCGGGGTTCCGAGGTGGTCATCCACCAAGTACTAACCACGCCCGATGCTGCTTGACTTCGGTGATCTAACGAGAACCGGTGTTTTCAGCACGGTACGGCCGTTGGCCTGGCATCCATCTTGTGTCAAAATCGTGATTTTTAAAGTTCTTTCTAATTCATATTTAGTGTTGTATCCGTCCTAAAACCACTTTATTTTTGCTTAAATTCTACATACTGAAATAACGCATTTACAATATATTTGAGTTTAAAGGATCATCCAACTTTAATTATTTCTACAACGAAGCCTATTTTTCACTTATGGAAAATGTAAATACCAAAAAATGTTGAATGAGTTGTACAAGAATTGCTATATTTCTTTAACGCAAAATTATTTAGCTCATGGAGTCTGCAATATAGCTGATATGAATGAAATATCAATTGATTTTACAGAGAGAAGGACGATTATTTCGGTGAAGTTTTAAGCATAGAGTTTAATTACTTGTATCTCCATGGTCTTGTGTTTTTAAATAATATAAATTATTATAGTATTGTGATGAATGAAATGAATGGAAAAATGTTTATCAATGAAGTGCTGCTTTTATAGAGAGAGACAGGCTTTTTATATTTCGATGACGTCATTTGAATATATTTCATTTGTTTTTTATAGTATTGAGATGAATGAAATTAATGGAAAAATGTTTATCAATGAAGTGCTGCTTTTATAGAGAGAGCCAGGCTTGTTATATTTCGATGACGTCATTTGAATAAATTTCATTTGTTTTCGATGAAGTTTTCAAATATAATAAATTATCGTAGTATTATGATAATTCTAAAATTATTACCGAGAAATGTATCATATTTTAGAGACGTTTAAACCAGGCAATTTATATTTCAATGCCGTCATTTGAATGAAGTTCATTTTTCTTCGATGAAGTTTTAAGTTTTCAAATATAATAAATGATGGTAGTATTGTGATAATTTTAAAAATATTACCGAGGAATGCATCGTATTTTAGAGATGTCTAAATAAAATTCCATTGAAGTTGGAAAGTGTTTCACAATCAATGTTTTATGTATGATTGGTCTTTCTTGTTAACTCTGCAAATTTTGCATGTTTTTGTGTGACTTAAAATAAAATTATTGGGCGTCAAGGCTCCTTTATGAGCTCAGATTCGAGTGATGTCTGACCGTACTTATGAGCGGCTGTGGTGTATATATGTGTGTCCCCGTGAGTTTGTAGAAGCAATAAATCACAAACAAAATAGGGCGTACAACCTGTGAACACTGGAACACCATTCACTTTAAATGCGATGGGATGTTCGAAATACCCACCAATTTTCGAAAGAGTTTATGAAAAAATAACATTAAACAATCAGGACCTCCAGTAATGTTAATAGATATCACATTATACATAATTTTTCATTGCAAAACAAATGACGCAATTTTAGAACACTAACATAAACCTTTGTCGAGATATTATACATTTTTTAAAGAAATGTTTTAAAAGAAATTTGCATAGCATTAAATATGAGTAAGTGTCATTTCATAGGTTAATGTTCCCTATGCTATATTATGGGACACATTTTAAACATCATTCTCATGGTTCTAGCTCGTTCCATTTACGAAAGCATCTATTGACATCTCAAATCATCACTTAACACTATATTAAAAAGTCCTTACCCATCCGCTTGTCTATACGTAACGCTTGGCGACAAATTCAGCGATATTATCGATGAATTTAGTAAAATATTGCTAACTTGACTGCTTATGAATATGTCGCAAGTTGACAAACGAGAAATGGGGAAAAGTAAAATTTAATTAAAAAATGACACCAAATAGATGAAAATTCAATATCTTGGATAAAGTTTAATTTCCTTAGTAACCCCTGCCACTTTGGGGAATTAATATTCTTGATGTAGGGAAACTCCCGTATTGCCCACATCTGAATTTTTCATAATTGTTTTTAGAGGTATATATTCTCGTTCCGTTTAGGATAAAAGAATCCATAAATGTTTTCAAATTCATTGAACCAAAGTCTTATCTATCATCTAACAAATAATCTAGGCAATGTCTGAAAGGCATGATTATGAATGCTACGATCTATGGATACGAATACAATTGATTGATTCACGGAAAGTCATGCCTGACACAAAAGGTAAGTTAGAGAAAACTCTAATTTCATAAGCGAAGACAAGACTCCTACTTTACCAAAGATTTAGAGTATTCTCAATTCAACTGCTTTTGTGATACATCCAATTTTCAATTACACACTAGCGTACAGGATGGTTGCGTGTCATTTACTTGTGATTTTTATATTCCAACCCTTTCATTCGCTAATCACATCTTCGAATTTTACCAGTCGTGACGCAGTCACTCACGATAACTGTGATTCGTTCTTTGGGAATGACTGTTCTTTTCTTTCATTTTTCACATTTCTATTTCTATTTCTTTCCTCCACACAGAAAAGAAAAACCTCGTGTAGTGAATAATTTCCATTTAATGCGCAAGTAGGAAAAAATGTAGTTCATGTTTTAGTCTCTAATGTATATTTAATAACGAATCATGCCTAGGCTAATGACATACAAAAGGAATAGGGGGATCTAAGGGGGGAACATGCAACAGACGAAAATAATCTTGTTGAATTCAGGCAAGCATAATTTTCTGAAACATTCAGCGAGCTTTTTCAGATCAATTGGGTTTTAAGCAAGAGATCGCAGTATTAGTAGACAGTTCATTAAGCACATAACAACTAAATCTACGAAAGAAACTTACTTGTATGAATGTATAAAAGAGAAATGTTTTGTACCTGCCCAGCATCCAGTTAGAAATAAATAGTAGGTTTTTATTTCCTATCCTGAGAGTTATCAATGTATCTAAAAGATCTGGACTAGAGATCTACCAGAAGTAACTACTTTAAACAACACCCAGTATTTGCAGCTATTTTTCAGAAAATGTTTTATATTTTCATCATATCTGCTACCATTTATATAAACTACTTCCCAAGTGTTGCAGAGTTCACTTTCACGTTAAGAGTTTGCAATTCCGTCACGGTAGAGCATCGGCTGGCCAGTACGAAGATCCGTGGTTCGATTCTCGATTGGGGCAGAAAGGTTCTCTGGTTCTTTACAGTGCTCGAACAAATAAACCCTGTAGGTTAGTGCAACGATGTCGGAGGTCTGAAAGTAATCCTAGTACGACTAGCACAGATTCAGTGAACCCTGGTATATTGAGCGCCGATTTCAAATCGAGAGAACAAAGACCACACAGGAATCTGACCTAAAGGATAAAAATAACATCAGGAGGCTAATATGAGATACAAATAGCAGGTGGTTGTCAGTCAGATGGTCAGTCACCAATTGACATTAGAGAGTATAGGATGCAGAGTCTACTTCGATGACAAGAGCTTGCAATTCTGTCCTAGTAGCTCAACAGTAGAGCGTAGGTTGGCCAGTACGAAGATCTGCGGTTCGATTTCTGGTTGGAACAGCAAAGTTCTTTACAGTGTCCGTCTGTCTGCCACGCTTTTCATAGTCACTTTAGATGTTTAGAAGAATGGAAGAGCTAATTTGTTTTGTCTTACCAAGTTAGAGATAGAAGGAAAGTATCACGTGTTAAATTTGTCTATAAATGTAACACGTGATTATGAATGCCATACTTGTAAATTGCTGATGAAATTGATGGTGCACAAGGCTAGGAATGAAATAGGGTAGGATGGAATTGAATGTGTTTTTGTAAAATATGCATATTGAGCAATTTTGAGAATGTATTCCTCACATGTCAAAGATGAAGCTAAGGAGGGTGATGATCTTTCTGTAGCCAACTGCTCTAGATATGAAACGTCAAAGAAATAAAATTAGGTCTTTTTAAAGTGTGAATAACGTCTATGGTCGATATCTGGCTGAGATTGGAGCGTTGCGAAAAATGTAAACACTTTGGACACTTATATCTCCGAACCTAATAGATAAAATCTAAACAATTTATACTTGTGTTGCTGAAAATAGGGTACCACTTTTGAATATACAAGAATAATTAAAATATTTTAATTTTTTGAACTATTTCTACTTTCCCTGCAATACATGGCAATGTATACGATTCCAATAGGGAGAATTCAGGAAAACTGGCCAGGCAACCGTGGAGGTTTCTGCCTATTAGCGGCCAGCCCCGGGGGTCAATCTCCATTCCAGCGGAGCCACAGCCAGGTCGCTGACTTGACGGAACCATTCACCGGGTAGGGTCCGAGAGAACGTCCGCCAAGCTCGACACCAGCCACCGGTCGGCCCTTGGCTCAGGTCATGAATAGACACAGCCCAGTTGGCTCGACCACCTGGAAGAGTCGGGGCCCTACCAACTCAATGGTTCGTCGGCCACTTCATCGTCAATAGGGTAACCCGATTGATTTCCCCCCAGCAGACGAATCCAATAGGGAGAGTATTGGAATCGTGTCGAAAATCGCAGCTGGAGTTTCCGACGGATCTACTGGTTTTGGGAACACGAAAAAAATATTTTTAGCGTGACGCCTGTGGATCTGTTTGTGTGTCTGTGGATCTGCGTGTGTGTGTCTGTCCGTGCAATGCATGTATCCACTGAAAAATTAAGGGAGTTCATAAAATTTCCTAAAATTTTATAGATGAGTCTCTTGTGGATGACCCTGGTGCTGATTAGATTTTGGTATGATTCGGGATAAAGGAATCCTTCTTGTTTTACGAAATGGTTCACAAAAATCGTATGTATCCACTCTAGTTAAAAAACCAATTGACCGAATTTCACAAAATTTGGTAGATAAGTCACTTGTGAGTTACCTTGGTACTGAGAGAATTTTGTTTTGATTTGGGAAGAAAGAACCTGACTTTTTTGCGAAATGGCCCGCAAAAATCTTCAAAATCTAAACTACAAGACTATGTATGCTCAAATGTGTCAATTAAATGCTTGTTTTACACGTAATTCTTGACAATGAAATGAATAAGATTAACCTCATTAGCCGTTCTCGATATATATATATATATATATATATATTTTACATTTTTGCTACGCCGGTTTTGAAAACACGTCCAGTTACCAAATGAAAGCGAAAACCTAATTAAAAGTGCAAATTTAGTGTAATTGCAAATAATAATGAGTGTTATTTACTGCACTTAAAACTTAATTAAAAAATTATTAATGGAATAAAGAGAAAATGAATTTAAGTCTGCAGGTAAAATTATGTTCTGCCTACATCAGATTTTATTTTTAATATTAAAGATTTTTTCTGATCGAGTTTTTACTTCACTTTGCTTACTTTCGTTCGAAATAGCCCCCAAACTCTAAAAGATTGATGTGAACAGTACGGAACAAACATTTTCAGTAAGAAATCTTGTTTCTAGATCAACGATTTATTTGTTTTTGCAAAACTCTTATAGATTTTAAGGAATCATCTTGTCTAGTGTAAGAAGATTGAAAAATTTCCAATTTGAAAATTGCTATGCTTATATCTCGAAAACTAATAGTGCGAGCTATATAGTAAGAAAATAATTTGTAGCATTTTAAAATTCCTACAAGGATATGGGATTGGATTTCAGATCGAGTTGTTTTTTTCTGAAATATAGTGGTTATGACTTTGATATTTTTCATTATAACAAGCGCTCGTAGATTTCTTAGATGCCAAATCCTAATAAGCTTCCACAGCCTAGACAATTCAGAGTGCAACTGAGTGTGCAAAGACAATTAAAAAATTCTGTCTACAGCTATCAGCAAGTTGCTTGAGTGCATCATCATCAACTCATATCATCATGTAGCAACTGAAACGAGTGCCATTATTACTACATCGTAAATTCTTGTCATTATGTGCAATAATCAACTTTGCTGATTTACGTTTTCAACCATTGACAGACGTATTACAATATTGTACTTCAACTTTACATACCATCTTACAGGAGTGAACTAAATATATAAACCTTGTGAATTTTTCAATGCATTTGATAACTGCTTAATGTATGTTATTACTTGATGTAAGGTTTCAGACGTTATTAGTAAATTTAATTTAATATGCATATATCTGGTGATTTACAGTGTATTGTAGAAATAAGTATTTGAATAGTCTGTTCTTTGTTGACATGGCATTCTAGAGCAGTGGTTTCCAACTAATTTTTTTTGTACATATTTTACAGTGCTGCTTCAGTTGCGTCTTATGTAAAGAATTATGTAATGGTGGCTATTTCTTTTCATACATTTCTCTAACTATTAGTATATCCAGACAGAATTTTTTTTTCAGATTGATTAATAAATATATTTAATAGAGGGAAATAAGTTATAAATTATGGATGTTGAATGCATTAAAAATCAAATCTTAAAACTGTTATTAAAAAAATGCAGGAATCTAAACAACGCGTTGGTTTAAGAGGTTGTACGGAAAAGAAAATACTCTATTAAGATTATTGTTTCATGCAGAAGATTGGTTTGAGGTCCAAAATGATAGTTTAGGATAAGAGGATCGACGATTAATTCTTAATTAATTTGTATAGATTATGCTCTTACAAATTTTTTACTGTAGGTATAATCAAGGCATGAAAATTGTTGTCATCTACTATGTTACATTTGTTTCTCATATATGTGAAAAATTGTTTTGATTTATCTCAAATGCATGAGAGAGATAAATTTATTAAGGTAGACTCACATATGATAAAACTTAACCAAATATTGATATACGTAATAATATCAATTTCGATAACTTTGATGAACATTTCAATGGAAAGGTGATGTTTTATATCAGTTATCAGTAGAGTTATTTTAGATTTACTTGCGTGTCTAATAAAGTTCTCAAAACAAAAGGATAATGTTAATTTTTACTATTTTCTTCATTTATTAATATTTGAATAATGTAATCAGAAAAATATTCTAAAATAAATTTTGAAAATTACGTGTTGCTATTAGATGTCAAATTTGAGCAAATATTTTAAAATCAATTATTAAAATTAGATGAAATTAAATCAAATTCTAATCCAAATTGGGTTTACAGCAGAAAAATTCTTTGAACTAAAGCTATGTGCTTCGGCAACTTCCTAATGCAATAAATAAAAGCATATACAATTTAGTTAAAGATCATTGCAAAAAGCCTTTGAAAAAAAAATATATATATATACATATATAATATATATATATATATATATATATATATATATATATATATATACATATATATATATATATATTATATATATATATATATATATATATATATATATATATATATATATATGTATATATATATATTATATATATATATATATATATATATATATATGTATATATATATATTATATATATATATATATATATATATATATATATATATATATATATATATATATATATATATATATATATATATATATATATATATATATATATATATATATATATATATATATATATATATATATATATATATATATTATTAAAAAGCTGATTAAGTATAATATTTCTAAACAATTGAATCGAGTTACAGGAATTAAATGGTAAGATTTTATTAATATTAAAATTATAATAGTCGTTTTTATCATATAAATTTGTAACAATTCTATTAGAAGGATCAATAAAGAGTTTTATATATATATATATATATATATATATATATATATATATATATATATATATATATATATATATATATATATATATATATATATATATATATATATATATAATATATATTAAAAATAAAATAACAACTAATAGCAAGCGGTCGATGAGCCAACATTAAGAGCAATGAGTTATCCTAAAATAGATAAAACTCGGATATGCATAACACGACCTTCTGTCACATGCTCTTTGTACATCACACAGCTATCTCCAAGATAATCTAAACCGTAATGTAAAGACGTCATAATAGGACGTCAATTGCATTTCTACTTGTAGCGATATAAATTGGATTCTATAAAATAAATCACTAGATCGCGGTTTATTTAGAGTAAGTGCTATAAAACGCTGTCAAACAAGGTACCTAAAACTGAAAAACGTCGCGTAGCGTGTATGGGGACCGTAAATAATGGTTTACGTGACGGTTCTTATGATTAAGTTGAGAGTTTATCTGTGGTGGCATATTAACTGCAATGCTTAAAATATGCAGTGTTAAGCTTTTACGCGTTGAAGAAAATGATTATGAGTTTATATGATTTTGAATGTTCCGGTGACACGCGATTAATAAAAGCTGAATAAAGAAATTCATTAATGAAATGGTTTTTATGCAATGTAATTTTTTTTAAATCTAAATGCACGGATTGATATTTCACGAATTTGTAAATGAGCTATAGAGTCTTTCATATTTATATATTTCTTCTTGCATAATAACCGATGTCTGTGTACCTTTTTGTCTGTGCCCTCTGTAGCGGAATATCGATGTTTGGAGCAGCAGTGAAATTAGATAAAGAGGTACTTCAGGTCTCAGGACAATACAGTTCGTCGAGATTTTTTAAAAATTCTAATAAGTTTAAAAGTTACGATTATTTTTATTCATCGCACATACAGAAGGTATTCAGGGCTCACGTTCCAGACTGTCTGCAAATGGTATCTTAAGTTTTATTTCTAACCATGACCTTTAATAAATAGTGTGATTTTTTAAATTAGTGAGTTTAAATGATACATTTTGAATTTTTGGAACATAGAATTGCATCAATTTTAAAAGTGTGCTCTGAAAATTTGACTTAAATGGAATGAAAATTCGAGCAAGTAATTTTGCAAATTTTACTTCTGGGTTAAAGGAACTTTTGCATTTTTTGCGACTTCAAGTATTTCCATTTATTTATTAGAGTTTATTTTAAATAATCCAAAAGTCTTAGTTCTTGAATATCGATTTCCTAACTGTGCAAATTATAAAGATATAGCGTATAAAACAGATAAGATGCTCATGTGTCATTCTGCTAACGATGTTTGCTAATGAACTAGATGTTTGTACGCATGAGTGACGAATTGCAGCAGGCTTATTTAGGAAGTAACGAAAATGCTTATTTAAGGTGTTTCAAAGGAGTATCTGTATTATTTAAGTATATGCGCTTATTTAGGAACCGGTCAACGTTGTGTACATTTTATAATTTTAATATAAATGTCAAAAACGTATGAAACCTTACTTGAACTTTAGCAATTACGGGAAGAAAGTCGAACTCTTACCCTCTGGGTCTTGAAACCAGCTCTTTACTCATTGATCTATGGGAGGAAACCTTGCATTCACATCCCACTAATTTAAGGCTAAATATATTACATAATTTCATTCACAATTTTAGGCAGTGAAAAACTAAATTTAAAATGATCCCCATGCCACTTTTTAGAAAATAATCAAGTTATATGACAATCATCAAGAGGAATTCAATCAATTTTGTTTTATTCGAGTCAAAACCCAAACATTTCATAACAAACTAGAAGAGAAAGAAATTTTAATAGGCAAATGCCGTACGTTAAAAATAATACATACTGGCAATTTGTTAAAGTAGACTAGGACATTTAATTAGGGATGCATTTTACTTTCCCTGCAATACATGGTAATGTATAGGGAAAGTATTGGAATCATGCCGAAAATCGCAACTCGAGTTTTCGACGGATCTACACGTTTCGAGACCTCTAGAATACGAAAAAACCATTTTTAGCGTGACGTCTGTGTGTGTGTCTGTCTGTCTGTGCAGATTTTGTATCCACTCTAACTAAAAAACTAATGGACCGAATTTCACTAAATTTTGTAAGTAAGTCACTTGTGGGCGGGGCTGGTGCTGATTGGTTTTGGGTACGATTCGGAATAAAAGAACCAGCCTTTTTTTGCGAAATGGCCCGCAAAAGCTTGTATCCACTCTAGCTGAAAAACTAATGGACCGAATTTCACAAAATTCGGTAGATGAGTCACGTATAGGTCACCCTGGTGCTGATTAGATTTTGAAACGATTCAGAAAAGAATAACCTGCCTTTTTTTGCAGAATGGCCCGCAAAAATTGTCAAAATCTAAACTAAAAAGCTACGTATGCTCAAATATATCCATTAAATGCATGTTTAATGCGTAATTTTTAACGAAGAAAAGAATAAAACCAACCCCATTACACTAGGACTAACCGTTCTCGAGATATTTTAGTTTTTCGTACTTTCCCTACACCACCTTTGAAAATAAGCCCGATTACCGAATGAGAACGAAAATTGAATAAAAGTGAAATAAATTTAATTAAAATAAAGAGAACGTTAATATAAGTTTGCAGGGAAAGTCATGTGCTGCTCACATCAGATTTTTTATTTAGAAATTAATCGTGTATTTTATCGTCGTAAGATCGTTAAGCAGCTTTCTAAATAAATTTATTTGTTTAATATTTTACTGGATCTATTAAAACGATAAATATTTACTGATATTTAATGTTTATCTTTAATGGAAAATATTTCTTAGAATTGATGTTATGATGGCAAAATATGATGCCAAAGCGTGTTAGAATACTATACAGGTTGTGCGAATAACATATTCATATTAATAACAACCTACCTTTAGTTATTGTAATCACATACACTTGATGCACTTATCAATCCTCAAATTTAGCAAATGGTTCTTATTACGTTGTATCCTTCTGTTAAAGTAACCTGTATAATGGTTACTTTACGTTGTATCCTTCTGTTGCACTTCATTTGCTATACTATGTAAAACTTTTCATTCACTATTGATGCCATCCATAACTTCCTGCATTGAGAATATTCATGTTCCACTTTGAATCCCTACAGCAAATTCCAAAAATGCCTCCAAGAAAAGCAGCAATTAGATTCAATAGGTCTGTATCCACAATGATCTTCACCACATAGAGCAGGACATACCGAGTGCAAAGTTCTCGGATCCATAGTTGGTCGTCGACTAAGGGAGACAACGGGGTAATATCGACATAAATATCCCACAAAAGCTTTAAACTGCAGGGGGTGATAAAAGAGAGCCCTCCCAGAACCTATAAAGGGGTGGGTGCTCGGACCGCAAAAGCATTTTTGCTAATTCTTCTTCCCGAAATGGTGATTCTCATATTCTTTTGTGATAAAATATGACATATGACGGGGCGTCAGGAATATTCTTCATCTTGTCTATTTTTTGTACTGAAGCTTTGTGGTTAAGGAATATGAATGGCCCGTTTAAAAGGGGATAAGTCATTGCAGGTGATGAGCTTTGCAATGGGGATGGTAAAATGTTTACGGCTACCGATTTTCTACACCCTTTGCACGCTTTACAAGCTATAAAAAAGAACTCGAGGGCGGAAAGAGGATGTAAGAACATTTCAAAAATTGATACGTGCACGGTTGAGAACTAGTCAAGTGGGCCATAAAAAAGAATTATGGGCAAATCCTGAGAATGAAACGCCTAAGTCATAAAACTGAAGGAAATATGAGCAATTACCTGGATCAACACCTGGGGAGGAAATGATTTATAGTACAACGGTGAACAACATATTTATTTAAGTACATCATGAGTTTCAGTTTCGTAATAATGGATTCCTTTTCATTTTAAGTGAGTCTATTTCTCGTGTTTTTCCTTTCTTTTCATTTTTTAACACTTTACAACAAAGTTGAAAAGTGTTTATGACTTTGTTCATTCTGTCTGTCTGTCCGTCCGTTAGCACGATAACTGCCGTAAAAATGACTTAATCAAAATGAAATTTTAGTATGTTGTTCAGACCGTCTGTAGGACCTATGGGAATATAAATGAATAATATCACCCAATTAGTTTTGGATTGAACCCGGGTTGAAAAAATGAAATACATTGAGCCCTATGGGACCTAATATTTCAAACATTTTTTAAGCGGATTTAAAATTCACAAATTGCTTCAAAATTTTTGGTAATATTCAAATTGTTCCATAAAATATATAAAAAAGTATAGTAGTGTACAGTAAAAGTACAGTAGTTTTTTAAATAAAAATTAAAATGATAATAACACTTCTTATATGAAACGATCACGTGACCATGATATGAAAGTATCACGTGATCCACTTCAAAAGGATATATAGCATCCATCTTGTCTCAAAATCGTGATTTTTAAGTTCTTTTTATTTCATATTGAGTGTTGTATCCGTCCAAAAACCACTTTATTTTGGTTTAAATTCTGTGCATCTACATACTAAATCAACGCAATTACAATATATGAGTTTAAATGCTCATCCGAATTTGATTATTTCTATAATGAAGCCTATTTTTCCCTTATGTAAAATGTAAATAGCAAAATATGTAGGATGAGTTGTATATAGGAATTGCTGTATTTTTTTAACGCAAAAGAATTTAGCTCATGGAGTCTGCATAGCTAATATGATATAGCTAATATTCATTGACTTTACCGAGAGAAGGACGACTTTTTGCGATGAAGTTTTAAGCCTAGAGTTAAATTACTTGTAGCTCCATGGTCTTAATTTTTAAATAAAATAAATTATTATAGTATTGTGATGAATGACATGAATGGGAAATTATTTATGAATGAAATGCTGCTTTTTTAGAGAGAGCCGGGCGTGTTATTTTTTCTATGACGTCATTTGAATGAATTTCAGTTGTTTTCGATGAAGTTTTTAAATATAATAAATTATCGTGGTATTATGATAATTCTAAAATTATTATCGAGTAATATATCACATTTTAGAGATGTTTAAACCAGGCAAGTTTTATTTCAATGCCGTCATTTGAATTAAGTTCATTTTTTTCGATGAAGTTTTAAGTTTTCAAATATAATAAATCAATGTAGTATTGTGAGAAATTTTTAAATATTACCGAGGAATGTATTGCATTTTAGACATGTTTAAATAAAATTGCATTGAAGTTGAAAAGTGTTTCATAATCAATGCTTTAAACATGATTGATCTTTCTTGTTTAAAATTCTGATGTTTTAAATGTTCACCCCTAATAGTGCCTGATGCAAAAAAGTAATAATCGTTAAATTTGTTTTAGTTTTAAGACACCATTTGTTGTAAACCATACCCATTGGTCAGAATGTGTTTTACAACTAGGAAAAGAGCATAGGTATAAACGTGCTTTATCTTAACTGCCACATATGACTATAATGAAGGATTGTAGAAAAATATTTAAATGGATAATATTTTCCCTTTTAAGCAAAAATTTTCAGATTAGATATGTGGATTCATAAATTTTAAAATACGAAGAGTTATAGACTGTTCACATGTACTACATATTTGTAAAAGTTGTACACACCCTATTCTTATGTAAAAATACAAATTTCTGACACTTTTGTAAAGTATTTGTATCTGACAAGTATAATGCAAATCTCAATGATTTATTCTCTTTGGAAATCATTACATTTGCAATGTATTTGTCGAATGCATGTAGAGGCTTACCACAAAATAAACAAGAGAGATCAATCATGCATAAAGAATTGATTATGAAACATTTTCCAACTTCAATGCAATTTCATTTAAACATTTATAAATGCGATACATTCCTTCGTAATATTTTAAAAGTTATCACAATACTACATTAATTTATTATATTTGAAAACTTAAAAGTTCATCGAAAAAATGAACTTCATTCAAATGACGTCAATTAAATATAAATAGCCTGGCTCCTCGGTAATGTTTTTAACGTTATCATAATACTACAATAATTTATTATATTTGAAAACTGCATCAAAAACAACTGATATTTATTCAAATGACGCCCTCGAAATATAACACGTCTGGCTCTCTCTATAAAAGCAGCATTTCATTCATAACATTTTCCCATTCATATCATTCATCACAATACTATAATAATTTATTTTATGTAAAAACTTAAGACCATGGAGCTACAAGTAATTAAACTCTATGCTTAAAACTTCATCGAAGAAAATCGTCCTTCTCTCTGTAAAATCAATGAATATTTCATTCATATCAGCTATGCAGACTCCATGAGCTAAATCATTTTGCGTTAAAGAAATACAGCAATTCTTATACAACTCATTCTACATCTTTTGGTATTTACATGAAAAATAGGCTTCGTTGTAGAAATAATCAAATTTGGATGATCATTTAAACTCAAATAGATTGTATTTGCGTTGTTTCAGTATGTAGATGCGCAGAATTTAAGCAAAAATAAAGCGGTTTTAGGACGGATAAAACAGTCAATATGAATAAAAAAGAACTTTAAAAATCACGATTTTGAGACAAGATGGATGCCATATTTCATTTTGAAGTGGGTCACGTGATCTCTTCATATGATGGTCACTTGATCGCTTCATATAAGAGGTGTAATTATTATTTTAATTTTTATTTAAAAAACTAATCAATATATTTTGCCGAAATTGTTTTTATATATTTTATGGGATAATTTGAATATTACCTAAAATTTTCGAAGCAATTTGTGAATTTTAAATCCACTTAAAAAATGTTTGAAAAATTAGGTCCCATAGGGTTCAATGTATTTCATTTTTTCAACTCGGGTTCAATCCAAAACTAATTGGATGATATTGTTCATTTATATTCCCATGGGTCCCACAGACCGTCTGAACAACATATTAAAATTTCATTTTGATTAAGTCATTTTTACGGCAGTTATCGTGCTAACTGACAGACAGACAGACAGAATGAGCAAAGTTATAAACACTTTTCAAGTTTGTTGTAAAGTGTTAAAAATGTATATACGTATATGGTTTAATGTATATACATGTATGTTGCAAAAATACTTCATTATAGATATTTTTCTTGTATCTTTTATACAATACAAATTTCACATCTTTTGAATCGTGTTGCCTAAATATTAAACGGTTGTAGGAGAACTGTGATTATATAAAATTCGAGCCTCATTGCTTTATAATATCCAGAATTTTAGGTTTGGTAAGACAATATCTTTCAATTCCATCTCACAAATTAAATGGGAGTTTCTTGATGGACAAAATTAAAAACACACCAGTCTTTCCTCATCTAATGTTTTTTTCCACATTTCTAACTCAGTAGTTCTTAATTTTACAATTTGTTATTTATTTTGTAGATAAAGCAATGGTTAAATGGACGATTAATAATTCTTAAAACTTATTTTTAATGTTAATGCCTTCAAAATTGAAATTCTATGTTTCTAAATAAGAAGAGTTTATTAAATTATCTCGAAACTTCTTTATTGAAGAATATCTTATATTTAAAAAATAGAAATAGTCGTGCATTTTTAGGATAATCCATACAATGCAATACCTTCTGTACTTAGTTTTTACTAAAGTGAAGAATAAATAATAGAATAAGTTTTCAAACGCATTTTTCTTTCCAGAGTTTTAAACAGGCTAAATTTTTTAAACGGTGATTGCAATTCATGACATTCTGTAAAACCCACGCATTTCTAGGTTTGTGTTTGGATTTCTTCCAAAATTCGAGTAAAACCTGTTTTATTTCCATAACTAGGGAAAGAGTGCAGATGCGCTTTGTCATTACTGCAAAACGGCTATAATGAGATAATGCGGCAGAAAATTCAATTGAAGATTAATTTTTCCTGAACGTTTTCTTAAGAGAAAAACTCTCGGATCAAATATATATATATATGCATTCATTAATTTCAAACTAAGAATAGTGAGGATTATTTGGTTTTCTGCATGAAGCAAGAATGTTTCTTTTGGGTCTTGCTTTATACTTCCCTTATTGCCTTATTACTTGCTTTATAAGTCATCCACATCAATTTTTTATGCTTTTAGATTCACGAAATCTTAAGTGATTCGAGACAAAAAAATTACATACTTTCATTGATCTCTTAAAAGCGGTCAGTAGATATCAGATTGAAGGAATTAGTATATTCTAAGAAATATGTAGGATAACTTAAATTAGTCTATATAAAAATTATGATTAGGTAATGTATTTTGTAGTGGAACACATACCCTTCCATTTAAGCTATGAGTAATTATGGTAAAATATTCCTCTTTCAGTATAGAAGACAAAGTATGTTACTGACCTACTAAAAATTTCAAAACATTTCAAAAATTCTCCATGTCAGGGGTGGATTCAATTGAAAGGCAATTGCTTCTTGGTGTTCATTTAAAGTCTAGTCCCCCTCCCCCTCTTAACAAATGAACAGAAGGATTGTTCATCCTCCATTTCACAATAATTGGCCCTGAGCCCTGACCTCTTAATTCGCCAGCAATCGATTTCTGCATAATGACCGTTACATCTTGTCTCGACACTGAAAGGGCGGCATTGCAAACAACCATCTATTTTGATGATTGGTAACGATCCGTCACACCCCTCCCCCCAACTCCCACCCCTGAAGTATTGTCATCCCATGTTGCATGCATTTCTAGGAATACGACGTGATTCGAATACCAGTTTTCCCATTGGATTAGAATCATAGGGAAATAGATGGAGATTTGGAGGGGGCCATCCCTCCAAATCTCCATCTGCATTGATATTGGCAGGCGTTATTGATGGTCAGGATCAAGCATTATAGACAGATGACACAGTCTTGGTCACGCGTTGTGCCACGTGTTACAAATGTCATTGGTTACCCGCCAGAACAGCTTGGAGTCTACCCATCAGCTTTACTCCACCGCATCCTTTTGCCAAAAGGGAACATATCCCCTGCTATGGGATAGAAATATAATTTGGGGCAAAAAAATTGCATCCAAGTGAGAAAATTTATGCCGAAGGCAGTGACGAGGAATTTAAGATGTGTCAATAGTGATACAAATATTACAGCCCATGCAATATGCCGTTTTTAACACTTTACAACAAAGTTGAAAAGTGTTTATGACTTTGTTCCTTCTGTCTGTCTGTCTGTCTGTCTCTCTGTCCGTTAGCACGATAACTGCCGTAAAAATGACTTAATCAAAATGAAATTTTAGTATGTTGTTCAGACGGTCTGTAGGACCTATGGGAATATAAATGAATAATATCACCCAATTAGTTTTGGATTGAACCCGGGTTGAAAAAATGAAATACATTGAACCCAGGGGCGGCAAATAGGGGGCGCGAGGGGGCGCGGTCGCGCCCCCAAATTTCTCCTCGTCGTCAATCGGCTTCTCCCTTTTTTATCGACTGTCCACTGGTCAGTTTTCTCACTCTATGGTGCTTCAAAAGAACCAACAATCACAGTGAAGTTTTCACTTCCGGCTGGAACGAATCCTTTCAATTTGAAAAGATTGGGTATGATGTTATCCTTTTCACTTGAAAATTTCAAGTGTCTGATTAAATGTATGTGTAGTTAGTGCATGCTCATCCAATCCTTCTGCTAGAAATGTATTTCAGCAGCTCAATGTATTACATATTTTCATAGAAACATCATATAAAAGACATGCTATTTTTGAAAAGGTTCGCTCATCAACAAATACTTTTCTGGAGGCTCTTCAACTCTACAATCACTAAGTGATACGAGGTGGTCTTCCAGAGTTAAAGCCATAAAAGCACTACTTGATAATTTTGAAGTGGTGATTTTAACACTGGAAGAATTATCTGAAAACGATTCTCCCAATGGTGGAAGAGCCGAAGCCCTTTTAACATCCATGACATCGTTCGAATTTTTGTTCACTTTGTTTGTATTGAACAGTGTTTTTGATCAATACAATATTCTGTCAACGCATCTTCAGTCATCTGATCTTAATTTTTAGACAGTGCAAGCTTTTGCTTTAGTTACCATTGAAACTGTTAGTTCTTTTCGCACTGATGCATATTTCAATCAAGTGTAGAGTTTTGTGACAGAACTTTGCGAAAAAAATTCTTATTCTGGACCAAAACTGAAATTGCGTAAAAAGTTCCAAGCAAATTCGGAGGCGGTGAGAAAAATCCCCATGATGATGTTAAATCATATCACAGAATCAATATTCAATATGAAATCACAGATTCAGTATCTAATCAAATTGAGACAAGATTTAATGAGAACACTATATCTGTTTTGTTTGCCCTTAGTTCAGTATTATCCGGATCAGATGTCGAAAAAGGAAAAGAAAACGTATCAACCATATGCAAAGTATATGACTTCCAGAAAGAGGAATTGCTGTGTGAATTGCGACTGGTTTTATTTTTAATGGTGAAAAATGAAAACATAGACCATCCCAATTTTAAAAGTCGCCTGGATTATTTTAAAGAGCGGAATTTAAAAAATGTGCTTCCTGTCATAACATTATTAGTTGAATTGTTTTTGACTGTGCCAATCAGCTCAGACAGTTCTGTAAAGTCTTTTTAGTGTCTTAGGAAGCTGAAAAATTATTTTCGCAGTACAATGGTACAAGAAATACTTTCATTTTTAGCTGTTTTAGCTATAGAACAAGATATACCACTAGATTACGATGATATTGTAACAAAATTTTTTCTTCTTCCAAACACTAAGAACCGGCGTTTAAAACTTCAATATAAGGTAAATAAATATAGATATTTGTATTTAGAAAAATTATGTTAACATCAATTATGTTAACACAATTATGTACAAAATTATGTTAACAACAATTATTTTTCTCAACATCAATTCAATTTTGTGATACCCCCCCCCCCCCCTATTAACAAACATTTTATTTATTCCATATTGTGAATTTTCATACATACAAATCTCGCACCCCCAAATGGAATGCTGAAATGCCGCCCCTGATTGAACCCAATGGGACCAAATTTTTCAAACATTTTTTAAGCGGATTTAAATTTCACAAATTGCTTCGAAAATTTTAGGTAATATTCAAATTGTTCCATAAAATATATAAAAAAAAATTCAGCGAAATATATTCAGTAGTTTTTTAAATAAAAATTAAAATAATAATTACACCTCTTACATGAAGCGATCACGTGACCATGATATGAAAGGTTCACGTGACCAACTTCAAAATATAATACGGCATCCATCTTGTCTCAAAATCGTCATTCTTAAAGTTCTTTTTAATTCATATTGAGTGTTGTATTCGTCGTAAAACCTCTTTATTTTCGCTTAAATTCTGTGCATCTACACACTGAAACAACGCAATGACAATATATTTGAGTTTAAATGAGCATCCAACTTTGATTATTTCTCTAACGAAGCCTATTTTTCACTTATGTGAAATGTAAACAGCAAGATATGTAGGATGAGTTGTATAGGAATTGCTGTATTTTTTTAATGCAAAAGAATTTAGCTCATGGAGTCTGCATAGCTGATATGAAAGAAATATTCATTGATTTTACCGAGAGAAGGACGATTTTTGGCGATGAAGTTTTAAGCATAGAGTTAAATTACTTATAGCTCCACGGTCTTAATTTTTAAATAAAATAAATTATTATAGTATTGTGATGAATGACATGAATGGGAAATTATTTATGAATGAAATGCTGCTTTTTTAGAGAGAGCCAGGCGTGTTATTTTTTCTATGACGTCATTTGAATGAATTTCAGTTGTTTTCGATGAAGTTTTTAAATATAATAAATTATCGTGGTATTATGATAATTCTAAAATTGTTACCGAGTAATATATCACATTTTAGATATGGGGCCAACGGCCGTACCGTGCTGAAAACACCGGTTCTCGTTAGATCACCGAAGTGAAGCAGCATCGGGCGCGGTTAGTACTTGGTGGGTGACCACCTCGGAACGCCGCGTGCTGTTGGCCATCTCGGGCGCGGTATCCCCGTGGTTTGTGCGCTAGATTTGCACGCTGCCACAAATGCCGCCGTGTTCATGCGGAGTACGATCACGATAAACATGTGGGTCCGTAAGTCCTTCCGAGAGGTTGGTGGTAGGGGAAGGAGGGTACGGTCCCTGTGGATGCCACCCTCACTGGGTTCCGGTCTAAATTGGGTGGCACTTCCCGGCCGTCCATACAGTTACCTTACACCTTTCTGGTAGGTCGGACGGTCTGGGTCTCAACAACAACATTTTAGATATGTTTAAACCAGGCAATTTATATTTCAATGCCGTCATTTGAATGAAGTTCATTTTTTTGGATGAATGTTTAAGTTTTCAACTATAATAAATCAATATATTATTGTGAGAAGTTTTAAAATATTACCGAGGAATGTATTACATTTTAGACATGTTTAAATAAAATTGCATTGAAGTTGGAAAGTGTTTCTTAATCAATGCTTTAAGCATGATTGAACTTTCTTGTTTTTATTTGCTGTGCAGTTTCATGGCTATTTGGGACTTCAAAAATAGAGCATATTCTACTCATTTTCAGTTTGAGGCATGTGTCATTTTTGAAGTTTTGTAAATTTGTGTAAAGAAGTTAATATCCAATCAACCGTTTCTTGGTGTTATTCTTTGAAAATTTAACTGTATCGATCATGTCCAGTGTAATTAGATTTATTAATGGAAGGTATGATACTTTCTGGAAAGTCAGCATGAGAGTACAGAAAAAAATTATAAATTTCTAAAAAATAATAGTATTTTTATTATAGTCCAAAACGGAAAACCAAGGGTACAATTAAATTACATTTTAAAATGTGTTATTGACTGGCGCAGTGGGGGTCATACCTACTTTCTCTTATCCATTAGTTGAAAAATTATATTAGTTTTCCATAGGATCCATATTACAAAACGAAATTAATTCCTAAGCTTTTTTTCAATTTGTCTGCCCCCCCCCCCTTTCCTGAGATCCTGGTTATGCATTTAGATTGGTATATATAAGAATCATTATCTAATACGTAGAGTAATTTAGAGGGTTCAATTCGACAAGAAGAAGGTGGACTCTTGTCCCAGTAGCTCAATGGTTGCAACGTCAGCTGACCAGTTTGAAGATCGGCGCTTCGATTCCTGTCTGGAATAGTGAGACCTTTACAAATATAAAGTCAAAGAAGTGAAAGCGGAAATACAAAATATAATATTTAAAATAATTTTTAAGCATTCCATTCAGCATCATTTTAAAATATCGAACGTTAAACATCTTACGGTTTTTTCTATTTAAAATTTCTCTGTTGCACTGAGTATCTGATAAATTATTTTTCAAGACGAATGTAGACTAATCTGAAATACGAAATATTTAGTTCAACTTCTAGAAATGTTTGCATAATAATTCAATTTTGTGTTGTCTTTCAAATGCAGACCCTTAAATTTGTTATGAGTAGACACTTGAGAAGAAAAAAGGTATTAATTTTAACCGCTAGGAAGGACATCTATATTGATTGCATTGCAATGCGTAACTTGATTGTTCCACTTAACAAATAAGAAATGTAGTGCTTTGGAATTTCCATATGTTGTGTGTTTATAAGGCTTAGTTGTGCATTCTAAAACTTGAATTTTATTATTAATGCATGATAAGAGACATTGCATAAAGTTTAATAATTACATAATGCAAATTTTTTTGTAAATTTCTGATCATGCACGGTTTTAAAAAAAAACATACCGTATTTGATATATAAAAATTGTAATATCACCAGAAATGTCCCTCCATATATTTTATAACAAATTTGAATGAAAGGAGAATATGTATCCCTTTAGAGTGAATATTCACTCATGCACACTAAAGATGGTGAGATGGAAAATCCCCATGTAATTAGATGAAATATTGTTTATTGCAAAACAATTAAATTTCATTAGTTACTCTTGGAACTTTTATATAAAGCTAATGCCCTGAAAATGAATGTAATGATACACAGAAATAGACTATGCTACTTAGTAAATAAATTGATTAATGTGCGAGCAAAGATAATTTTTTTTGCAATGTTCGTGCATAGCTTTCTTGTGCCTATCCAGCACTTTATTATCATTGGACCTCAAAATGCCAACAGAGTAGAAAAGGGACATAAAACCAATGTATTGATTCTTAGAACTGGTAATAGTTTAAATGCGTGTATACTTTTTCCAATATTTCAATTTGGAAGGACGCAATATACCAGGTGTACCTAATGCGTTCTGCCACCCATGTCAAAAATAAGATGACATAGCTTTCTGATTGTAAGTGTTACCTGTTGTTGTGATCATTTAATACATTCTAGAGTGCTAGAAAAAATTCCTGTAATGAAATGTCTTTTGTCCCTAACCTCCGTGGCCAAGAAACGTTTGACCATCCCAGAGACATTGTCGCTTGAGTAGATGAGAAGCTGTCTCTTTGATACTCAACAAGTAAATACAAAGAGGCACTGATACTACCGAGGATGTAAGGAGTTGCAAGTGAGTCAGAGCAAGATGCTGAACCTTTTGTTTCTGTTTTCAAATTTCATTCTTTTGGTGTGTCCACTCCCGAGCCTTGTCAAAGCAATCTGCAATGGTATGTGATCCATAAACTGGAAATATAATCCAGGACATGTTGTCGGGTACCAATAATAAACAGGTGGAATGATCCATGTTTGGCAGTTTTTTTACTTTATTATGGACAAGATTTCAGAAGCAGTGAGCTCATTGTCCGTTGGAGTAATGTCCTTGCTCTCAACCTCATTGGCAAGCAAGCCAGCGATTTCATTCCTGAATAAACGAACATGAGAAGGAATCCACTGGTAGGTTATTGATTCATAAGTAGCCATTTTGGAAAGTAGGGTGAGGATATCACGGCTTGTCTTATCTGTAATACTTGACCAGCCATTAATGTCAATGGCGTAATTTGAAATGCAATTTGGGAGGGGTTCAGTTTTAAAGATCAATCTCAATGGGTCTAAATTAGAGATCTGCAAGGGTTCGGACCTGGTTCATGGCCTTGGGCCCGACCCGAGGGCTAGGTCCGAGCCCGTGCAGATCCCTAACTTAGACCCCTTGTGATTGATATTTAAAACTAAACGCCCCTCCCAAATTGAATTTTCACTGACTCTGGCTTGACCCGTGGGCTTAGGCACAACAGCTTGGCCCAGCTTATATATTGTGTTTAGCTAACAAACTCGATGTTGAAGTGTCTTTTTTAACACTTACAACATAGTTGAAAAATGTTTATGAGTTTGTTCATTGTGTCTGTCCAATTCGAATTTTCGAATACTTTATAGAAAATGAATGTTTTATAGTTAGTTACCGTTTCTGCTCACTTCTTGCTCCATAATTTTAGAAGGATTACAATTTGACAGAATGAACGTAAATTACATGGGTGGTTTCACTACTCCATTTTTGTTTTTGAAAATGTTTTTATTTTTAAAAATATTTAAGCAGACAAATTGCATTAATTGTATTACTTTCCCTACATGCATAATATAGGGAGAGTATTGCAACATGGCCAAAAATTTGAATTCGAGATGTCGAAGGAAGAGCACGAATCATCCCTGAACTAATAGTATCGAGCATTTTTAAGGTGATGTTTGTGTGTATGCATATGTGTACACATGGCTGCCCATATAAATTGTAGGTTCGCATACACACACTTATCACGGGCCCCTTCCAGAATTCATTTTTAACACGTTACAACAAAGTTGAAAAGTGTTTATGACTTTGTTCATTCTGTCTGTCTGTCTGTCTGTCCGTTAGCACGATAACTGCCGTAAAAATGACTTTATAAAAATGAAATTTTAGTATGTTGTTCAGACGGTTTGTGGACGGACTTATGGGAATATAAATGAATAATATCACCCAATTAGTATTGGATTGAACCCGGGTTGAAAAAGTGAAATACATCGAACCCTATGGGACCTAATTTTTCAAACATTTTTTAAGCGAATTTAAAATTCACAAATTGCTTAGAAAATTTTAGGAAATATTCAAGTTATCCCATAAAATATATAAAACAAATTTCACCAAAATATATCAAGTAGTTTTTTAAATAAAAATTAAAATAATAATTACACCCTTTATATGAAGATATCACGTGACCATTATATGAAGAGATCACGTGACCCACTTCAGAATAAAATATGGCATCCATCTTGTGTCAAAATCGTGATTTTTAAAGTTCTTTTTTATTCATATTTAGTGTTGTATCCGTTTTAAAATCGCTTTATTTTTTCTTAAATTCTCTGCATCTATATACTAAAACAACGCAATTACAATTTATTTGAATTTAAATGATCATCACACTTTGATTATTTCTACAACGAAAGCTAATTTTCATTTATGGAAAATGTAAATACCAAAAGATGTAGAATGAGTTGTATAAGAATTGCTGTATTTCTTTAACACAAAATTATTTAGCTCATGGAGTCTGCAATATATATATATATATATATTTATTTCCAATGACAAGAGAAAATGACAAACGTCTTACAACAAGGAACACAAAAACAAAAGTCAATGTCTCATCAGCAGGACTCTAGCACTCCAATATCTTCTCACTTCGGAGTCCCCACGCAAAACCGAGCATCCTTTGATATGGTGCCTATCCATTACTTCGTCCTTTCCACAGAGCGGGCGATTTGGGCTGTCATAAATGCCAATGCGGTGTAGATGACTCGCCAGACAGTCATGGCCAACTGCAAGCCTGAATTCCGCGACTGTCCTTTCACGAGGTTTAACCGAAATTTTTTGGTCCAAAATGTTCCTCCAACCGGGGCCGGCGGGATTTCTTCTTCTTATGAAGAGCAGAACTAATCCCGCCGGCCCCGCTCCAACTCCTCGAGGAGATACGAGAAGTGAGTTCCGTTTTCCATCTAAGTCTCATGTGATTTCTGATATAAAGTTTTATAGAATGAAATGAGTAGTTGGTGGTTGGCTGGTTCCCTCTGCCCTCAATCTCTCAAGGAGGATTTGACATTCTAGGATATCCCTAGAGATAAGTACTCTATTTGACCCGATAGCCTGAATGGCAGCTGTGGAATCCGATAGTAAGACCACCTTGTTGTTAAGACGTCTGGGGACAACAAGTTGCCGTAGTGCCACGCAGACAGCCATAACCTCTCCGTCAAAGGCGGTTATTCATTTTCCTACAGGAATATAAAAAGAAAAAATTGAAGAGTATATTCCTGCTCCAACATTTGGTGAGCATTCAGTCAAAGAGCCATCGGTATAAACATGTAACAGGGTGTAACAAACATGTAACATTCAGGTTCGGAATAGAGATTATAGATGGTCGCAAGGGCTTAAATCTGTATGCTCTCATGAGGGAATTGACTCTTAAGGATAGGCTGGACAAGATTCAGATTATTAATTTTCTCAACGTGATTCAAGGGATTACAGGGTTTCAAAAACCCCTGAACAATACCCGCATCGAGTTCTAGATCTGCTCTTAACTCTAAAACCTTCTGTAGAAAACCGCTTTGTGTTTTCAGGTGCTTTTGCCCATTTTCATAACAGTCCTAAAAGGGCACTTCAATTTTTATTAGCTTTTCATGCACCAAAACAGCTTTCTCCTCAATAATCGTCTGAATGGGTCTATTATTTGTCAAGAGTAGAATTGAGTCGATGGGAGTTGTCGAGTCTGCAATATAGCTGATGTGAATGAACATTCATTGATTTTACACAGAGAACCAGACGATTTTTTCGATGAAGTTTTAAGCATAGAGTTAAATTACTTGTACTTCCATGGTTTTAAGTTTTTAAATAAAATAAATTATTATAGTATTGGGATAAATGAAAGGGATGGAAAAGTGTTTGTGAATGAAATGCTGCTTTTATATAGAGGCGATTTATATTTCGATGACGTCATTTGAATGAAGTTCATTTGTTTTCGATGAAGTTTTCAAATATAATAAATTATTTTAGCATTATGATAATTTTAAAAATATTATCGAGGAATGTCTCGCATTTTAGAGATGTTTAAACCAGGCAATTTATATTTCAATGCCGTCATTTGAATGAAGTTCCTTTTTTTCGATGAAGTTTGAAGTTTTCAAGTATAATAAATTAATGTAGTAATGTGATAATTTAAAAAATATTACCGAGGAATGTATCGCATTTTAGAGATGCTTATATAAAATTGCATTGAAGTTGGAAAGTGTTTCATAATCAATGCTTTATGCATGATTGATCTTTCTTGTTTAAGTATGAGCTAAAATTTTTCGCCTTACGCGATTTACAACGATGTAACAATACACAGACTACTTATAAGTTTCCATAAAGATAGTCTTTTGATTGAATGATTTAAAAAATATATGTACTTTTCATAACTTAGATATGTAACATATATGGTTAATCAAAAATAGATATTTCTAGAAATATGATATGAATTATATGTAATAGAGGTCTACATACATTTAAAGCTTATATGAGTTTATATTATAGTATTTAGGTGAGTCTTTTACAGGGGAATTTTAACACGATGAGAGACATTTTAGTGATTTTATAGTGTATTTATGTCTGATGAGGTGTTTTTGAAAGATTTTAAGGGATGTTTTTTCAGCCGCATGTTTTAGTTTCTTTGGAACATTGGAGATTCTAATTATGTTTGTACAGATAAGGTGTCATTTAAAAGATTGGAGGTGTATTTACATGTTTAGGTGCTTGTTTAATGAAATCTAAGGTATATAAAATTCATTTAAATATATGTGTTAATGGTAAAAATTTTATTGCACTCCTATTAATAAATTACTTTTCAAGTACCACGATTAAATGGGTATTTGTGTCAAATATTTGTATCTAGTATGATTTTCATAGTATAATATTTCTTGCGCCCGAAAAATATATTAGTTTGGGTTATCTAGGATCTTAGAATACTTGAAATAAAATATATTTATAATTAGTCTAATTATTATGTAAATTCATTTTTAATAATCCTATAAATAATACTAAAAAATAGAAAATATATTGCATAATTAGTCTACTTATTATGTAAACTCATTTTTAATATCTCTAAAAATAATATTTAAAAAAAAATTAGAAAATATGTTTCATAAAAACAATTTTTTTAAGTACGCATAGTATAACTATTTCACTTTAACGTACGTATATGTATTAATAGAAGTGTCTTTAACATGTGTACTTTAGATAGTCTCAGCAGAAATCTCTGCATCGATAAAACTAATTTCACTTGCTTTTAACCATTCACATCGAATTTCAACTAAGCGGGAATGTCACACCTTTGGCATTCGCTAAACCTGTTTAGTATATCTAGTTTTGCCCCTGTTTAGTTATTTTTTTTAAATGTCGAAATGGCGGAGTAGATAGATAGATCATGCAAGGTTAAAATTATTAAAATTATTTTTTTTTATTAATAACCTTCATGAGGGTTTACGGCCTGATTACACACTCATATAGGATTCAGGAAATGCTTTATTAATGAATTCATTTAGCAATCATTTGTGAAAATTGGTCACAAATAATGTGTTTAGCAATTTCTACATATAAAAGAGATATATTTTAGTTTCTAAAATAATATTTTTAATTCATCGGTTTTGGGATTTTTTTTAAACATATGACTGTATTTACACACTTCGCTAATATATTAATCTTGTACAATTATGGTCAGTAAAAAACTATTATTTTACTGACCATTATTTTACCTTTAAAACTTCTGTTTAAATAACAGGTTGAAATGTATGATTTGGCTTTTTTCAATTGAGGTGTTATAAGGGAATTATAGTGTTTGTATTAAAAATTAAAAGTCACTATTTGTACATTATAGGGTATTGTAGAAATATCTTGAACCGTATGTTTTCTTCTTTTATAAATTGTTCCTAAAAATTCAAATTCCATACATGCCTGTATTTGCACGATTCGCCAACATAGTGGATAAATGGGAGTTTGCACTGCTGATCATAAAAATAACAGTATAGTTCCTTATTCCATCACCAGGGGTCATTAATATCGTTTTCAAATGCTATATGTATCCCTCTCTAACACGTTGTAAAACTTTATATCCATTCATATGATATCAATCATGATGGGGGAAGGGGTTTACAGTGCTATATAGCTACTCTTCCTTCCAAAAACATGTCATTTCTATAACTCATATAAATCACCTGAAAAAAACTTTAAAATTCCTGTATTCGCACTATCTCCATACTATGCTTAAGAGGTAGGGGTTTATGGATCCCTCATCTTAAAACAATATTAGATCTTAATGTGTAAGCTAGTCCATTAAAAATACTTTCTAATACAGAATAGTTGTTGTTATTATCGCCATGGAACTAGGATGCCCCTGAATCCGCTACTCTAAGCATTACCATCTTTTTAAAATAATTTATAAATACATCCTAAAATTTCCAAAAATATATTTTTGATTTTCTACGTAAATTATTTAGAGCAGGGTCATTCCAGTGCTTCCTGCTCCGGTTGCTCCAAAAGTCCTATTTCCTGCTCCGGTTCCTAAACTATATAATTCTTTCTTCACACATTAAGGGATGCAGTTTCAGAATTTGATGTCACCTAAAAAATAATTTCCGACCCTTGCTCCGGCTCACTGTTCCGGTGCCGCAGTGGCTCCAAGAGTATGACTCCCTGCTCCGGCTCCTAAAGTATATAATTCCATATTCAAATGCCAGGGAAAGCTGTTATAATGTATATACCCCACCAATGCCCTTACCCCAAAACCTGCTTCCCTAAACATTTCCAACTTTAAAAAGTTTGTATTCCATTTAAAAATATAAAAGTTCCCTAAACAACCACTAAGGGGCTCTTGAATACATTTACAATACCCAGAGGGAGCCCATACCTCAAAACCTACAAACATCCAAAATTTTTTCAAAATTGCCAGAATATAAAATAATTTGAAGCAGAACATGAAAAAAGCACAAGGAAAGTGTAGAAACAAAATTAGAGATTTGGGTTGCATGCAAACCGCTTCTTCATCAGGGTCCGGAACATTTCGTAAATAACTGAAGCGATTTTTGAATTCCAACTCCATAGTGAAATATGAAGTCCGGGCCAAACGTTGAAGAATAATGGAAGGAGAAAAAAGAAAGAAACAGACTACCTGTTTGGTGACAAATCAGCACCATATCATTTAGACATCAAGATCATATCATTTAGAAGTTTTATAACCAAGGTAAATTTCATAGTGGCGCCATCCGTAGCTAGAATTTCTACCCAACTTTAAACTGTTTATACTCAATATACATTCAAGTGCCGAAATTCATGGAATAGCAGTATGCAAATTTGCAAGTGGCGCTCGCATCGCGTTAAAAGGGTATAAAGAGTTAGATGGTTATCAGTGTTGTCTGTTTTACTCTTGAACGTCCTGTGAAACGTTAAATAACATAATAATGGCTACCAGACGGGAATTAACAGAATTTGGGCGTGGAATGATAGTTGGAGCTCGACACATTGGATTTCAGAAGTTGTTGAGACTTTGATGATTTTTTGTTCGACAGTGTATCGAGAGTACCTCATGGAAAGCATAACCTTCCACAAGGGACAGCGCAGTGGGCGGCCATGTCTGCTGAATGATCGAGACCAGTGACGTCTGAGCAGAATCGTCCGTGTTAACAGTCAAACGACACTGTGTCAACTGACTATCCCATTCAATGACGGAGCGTATCTGTGAGGTCTGTATAGCGAAATTTGGCGTTGATGAGATATGGCAGAAGAAGACTGACTCGAGTGCCTTTTCTTATAGCACATGAGCTGATGGTAGCGTTCGGATGTGGCGCAAAACCCATGACCGTGGATCTAACTTGTCAACAAGGCACCGTGCAAGCTGGTGGTGGTTCCATAATAATGTGGGAAGTGTTTATTTATCATGTATTGGGTTCCTTGGTCAAATTGAACCTGTCAACAGGAAATCACTATGTTCAGCTGCTTGGTGACCATATGCAGCCGTTTATGGACTTCATGCACCCGAAAAATAATGGGATGTTCCAGGATGATAATGCTCCATGTCATCCGGCTCATATTACTCGCGATTGATTTTAGGAACATTCTGGACAATTCCAGCACATACTCTGGCCACCTAGATTGCTAGGAGCATATCTGGGATGTGATCGAAAGAGACATTTGTGTCCCAAATTCCAGCACCTACCACAACCACGCAATTATGGGTTACTATCGAGACAGCATGGCTGAACATTTCTCCTGGGGACTTCCGTCGACTAGTTGAGTCCATGCCATGTCGTGTTGCTGCACTTCGTCAAGCTAAAGGAGACCTAACACGATATTACATAGGTATCCCATGACTCTTGGCACTTCAGTGTGTATATGTGTTTATATATATATATGTATATATATATATATATATATATATATGTATATATATATATATATACATATATATATATATATATATATATATATATATATATATATATATATATATATATATATATATATATATATATATATATATATATATATATATATATATATATATATATATATATATATATATATATATATATACAGGATGTTCCAAAGACATTAGCCTCGGCTTTTATTCTTTAAATATTCACATATATAATAAATAAAAATGTTGCGTAAAAAAAGGTAAGGTATTTTATGAAATCAATTAAAATTTTCAAGGGAATTAAATTTTAAGAAATACAAAATTTAAATTTTTATACGGCCCCCCCGTGCAAAAATATTTCCAATGAGTAAAATATGGCCCATACACTACTAAGTTGATGTACAAAATTTCAGCATTTTATCATAAAAAGACCCAGAGATATGAAAAGACAAAAATGCTGACTTAAACCACTTTTCGATGCATAGACATGGGTTCTCAGAGGGGAAAAATCATGTCGGCAGATCGCGTTTCAGGGGTCATACACAAACCACTAAAGAAAACAATGATTACATAAATAAATAATAATTTTGCTATTTATTGGTACAAAAGTATCTACACTGTGTGGAAATAATAACTTTACACAGAGATTACAGAGCTTGTTCAAAATACAATTGGTCCAGACAATTTGGAATTAATTCCTAATGATGTTAGTATTAGTAATAATATTAATTTTTTGGATTTAAATCTTATTATTGAACCTTCTAATGGAATTGTTACTAATTTATATGATAAAAAAGACTATTTTAATTTTAACATTAATAAAATCTTACTATTTAATTCCTGCAACTCGATTCTGTTGTTTAAAAATATTATACTTAATCAGCTTTTTAGAATTTATAGATTATCTGATAAAAAATTTCATGCTATACATATAAATAATCTAAAAATCACAAGCAATTTATATAAAGATATCCCTCTTATTTAGTAAATGATATAGTTAAAAAATTTAGATTATCTGGATTTTCATGAAATCTATTCATAGTTTTTTATATTACCTGACATCTCCATTTTCTTGTATTAATAATACTTTTATTTTTACATCCTCTTAAACATTAGCCTTTCTATTATTAGCCCCACTTTTTAGTAGCTCTGATTGTATATTATCACTTTTTCTTGCCTTTTCGCATGACTGTTATTTATTTCTTACGTATGGCAACAGTAGATCATTTCTTTTTCTTTTGTAAATGGCAACACTGGTTTCTTCATTCTGGGTTCCCGAGTTCGACAGGTTCGTGCATTCGTAGTGTTTTTCTCCAGGTATTCTTGTTTCCTTTTATTTTTTTCTTCTTTATGTAGGTTGTCCAAGTAGAAATAGTTTATAGATATAATCTATCTATTTCTTCAGAAACATACATTTTTTGTGTTTGCCTCGACAAAATACTTGGACCCGATGAAGAGTTTCGAAGAAGTGAACAAATCCATTATTTTGGCCTAACCTTTGTTCACTTGTATAGCATTAATGCTTGGATTTCATTTGTTTTTCTTTTATCGATTCCATACCTTTGATTTTTGATGATTTTCTTTAATCTGATGATTCGAAATTTGTATGTCTTTCCAATTGATTGAAGATTTGCTGATTTATACTTTTATTTTGTAGGCTTGTTGGAAAGTTAGGTTTTCCGAGTTACAGCTTTCCACTTTCTTTCATTGGACTTTCAAACTATTATATATATTTCATCTTATTTGTATGCTGCATTAGAGCAATAAGTAAATGCAATTTTAATTGTACAGTTCTTTAATACAAATGTATTGTTAAATCTACTAGTTTCATATGCTTGATATTTGATATTTAATATATATATAATCTGATATATATATAAATAATATATATATATATATATATATATATGTATACATATATATATAATATATGTATATATTTATATATATATATATATATATATATATATGTGTGTGTGTGTGTGTGTGTGTGTGTGTGTGTGTGTATGTGTGTGTGTGTGTGTATGCTTATCCCTACTTTAAAGAATAATCACTGGACTCTTAAAATCCCGCATGATTCTGTACTTCATGTTAGTTTTCTAACATTTCCGAGCCTGATATTAATACTACACTTTAATTAAATGTTAAAACATTCTGCTACTACACTCGAGTTCTCAACATTTCTTCGATCTTAGTGCTTGATATATTAGTATGCAGTTCTTGATGCACATTTGCACTCCTCACAGCCGTGCGATTTCATATAGTTAGGTCAGTCTTGCAACCGTCGGCAAATTTTGGCCGTCTGGTTATTTCTGAACCATTACGCAAGTTCAGCTGTGGCATATTCAAATAATGCAAGATTAATGATGGCTGGAATTTTCGGAAATGGTGCTGCGCATTCTATCCCGCATTAATCGTTGTATTATGAAAATTAAGTTTCGCGAGCATCCAGGATGATGATATTCAGAAAATATTAAATAGAAGTATGAAAGATGGATTAAGCTGCTTAAATTTAAGGATGGCAAGGGTGTAATTTTGCTGTAACTTAGTCCGCACGCTGGAAATTTAAAATACTTTCCATCTCGAGAAAATATATGGAGAATTATGGAATACGTTAAGTTAAGAACCATATTAAAATGATGTAAAAATATATTCTGTGAAAAGATACCATTATTTCAAAAATTTTTAAATAGTAGCAAAATGCAAGAAAATACAAAATATATATTTTAAAATGAGTTATATATTACAAAGCATCTATAGAGTGACATGTCTTCTGTAAAAATTATCGTTACGTTGCTGAGCGAATTTGTCATGTTAACTCTTCTAATATCGAAGATTTTTGTTTCTTTTAAGTATCTCTAGGCTAACTGAAACACCATCCCTATTATTGGAAATTATCATCCCGACACACTTACATATTAATATGTACTTAAAAAAGTCACGAATAAAATCAATTATCGATTGATTTAAATTTCTGTTATTATTTTAGAATAAAACAAGTTACAATTGTTCTGAAAAATGCAATGTGATCACTAATGACACCAATTGTATTGGTTCACCCGGTCGCTTAAACTGCTGATCTATATCTTAGGATGAGCCGGGCGGCCTGGGTTTTCGACCAATTGTATTGGGAGGGAGAAATGAAACAAATGCTTTGCAAATTGGCGCCCAAACTAATATACTGTGTTGGTAATATTAGTTGATGTATTGTGTGGATCTACGGGACAGGGTGCTCAGTTAGCAGTGTCCTTCATAAAAAGTCACCTTTATAACGCGCCAGTGGAGCTCTCTATTTTACGGTGGGCCGGAAAACATTTTCCGAAATCGTTCTTGACATTAGCGCGAAAAAGTTGCCTAATGGGTCAATTAGAACCCACGAATAATTTACTGAGTTTTGCGCAATATCTAGCCGTGCCTCTTTAATACTAAGAAGGTCGAAAAAATAAAAAAAAATAAATGTCGAAAAAATAAAAAAAATAAGAATGTCAGAAGTGTATTTACTAGTATATTACTTCTTCAATTACAGAAATCTAGAAATTGGAAATATAATGAAACAAAAAAATGGGGAATATTTACAAAGGTTGTGTTTTAGAATAGCCTCATGTTGTCAAATGTTGGAAGTTCTCTTCTTGCTTGAATCTTTGACTGTATATAACTGTATCTTGCATTATCACCACAAACGTTCGTTTTAGCTTTAGATATGAGTTTAACTCATGAAAAAATTAAATCAGTCATGCCCTGGCCTCGTTCCGGGCATGACTGATTTCATTTTTTGCCTGGCTCAGCACATATTATACCAGTAAAACAGCTCGTATTTTGTTCTCGGGCTCTCAAAAGAGGCCAAACTTGTTAATTACGACTATCATTCTACCACATGGACGTCGCTAAATCTTCTTGGACATCATTGGGTCCTGTGTGGGCAAAAAGAAAAAATATTTGCGCTAGTTGTTTATAGCTGGATATTGCCACTTTAAAATTAGTAAAAAATTTTTAACTGTAATAATACGAAAACTTACTGTTGTTTGGCAACTCTTGGCCGTGACTACACGAATGACGAAATTCTCTCACACTGACGTCAAGCTGACAACTTTTGGTTCGTTTTTTTTTTGCCGGGCTACTTGTATTAAATAATTTTGTTTAACACATCTCTCGACAGATTGCGTGTGATATGGAAGCATCTCGATAGTTAGTGCCGTAATCTGTTCTTGTTTGCACATATCTGTCAATTTGTCTTTTATAGTCATTGTAAAATGTGGTTCTGTTATGGTTCAGATTAACCAATTCATTACATCAATGTAATACCCAAGTAATCAATGGTTTTAAAGTTGAGCCAGGGAGGTTTGAGAAAACGTATTCTTTCGGATTTCTTATTCCTGGTGTTCAGGATTCGCGTCACTACCAATTTCAGGATGTGGCTTCGAGAATCCGTTATAGCATTTCCAGTAGTACGTTTTCGAGATGTGCAAAGTTGTTCGAAATTATTTTGACGGTAATTTTCATTCCATGGCCAACTGCCTTGAGAAGGCAATCATTTTCCATATATACCGGGCACCACCTTGGCACTGTTTTTTTTTTTTTTTTTTTTTTATCTCGAACCACATTGGTGCTTAAATTAGCATCACAAACTTTACGGTTACCCCAAGAATTTATTACGAAGATCCCGATTTTTGAATAAATTAAAAAAAAATCATTAAAAAGTACCTTCAATAATGAAAAATCATTTACGAAACAATTTTTCATTGAAAAATAAATGATATAAACTTTAGGTGGTTAGCTTGAACCATTCTCGATACATTGCATGATTTTCAAATGAATTTTCAAGAACTCCTTAAAATATCAGGACCTTTAATACTGTTAAATGTATTTTATAGGTAATTTTTCATTAGAAAACTAATGACATAAACTGTGAAACGCCGGCATAAAAAATTTTCTATAATTAATTATTGCCCACTTTTCAAATAAATTTATGAAAAAATTATATAAAATTTAAAAAATAGTAAGTATCATCAAATACTCAACACTTTCCATATGCAGTGCTATGCAACAAATCTGTTAACACTATTCTCGTGGATCACGAGGGAAGATACTTTTTATAATAGTTTTATAATAGTAATAATAATAATAATATTAATAATAATAATAATATTAATAATAATAATAATAATAATAATAATAATAATAATAATTAATAGTTACTATTTTGACAGAAATAAATTCACTTCGAGGGACATTAATTAAATATCATGTGCATTTCGATGTGGATTTTGCATGTAAACATGAATGCTATTCTATTTGAATTAATAGAATAGCTTACCAAAAGTTCGCAATTTCAATTTACATAGCGTTTATTCAATGACAAAAGCATTATTCTGTGAAGTAAAGTTATTGCAGAGCGAACTCGAGATACCTAGTTTTCTAGACCTGGTTTAGTTGTTGGCTAATCCGGGTTGGATTAGCAAAAACGACAGCAGGTAATGCTTTCTCATTGTTTACACTAAATTTTTCGATTTCGAGATTTTGATTTTAGGATCTCCTTAACAAGTTTATGTCCGTCTGTCTGTTTGTGGTCGATTTTTTGTATACAGGATAGCTACCACAAATATTAATTTATTTTCACAAAACTTTATATCCGGCTTTGCAATCGAAAAATTTAGAACTAGATAGATTTTTTTTAATTCGTGTGAAAATCTATTCGAATCTATATCGAAATCTATTCGAATTTTTATATTTTCTAACCTGGCAACGCAGAACAAAATTTGACATAATCATGCATAAAAGGGCTTATTTATGATTCAGTGATCATGAAACTTAAAAGTTACAATCACTATGGTAAAAAATAGCCGTGATAATGTGACCGCGCATAACATTGTCAAACTCAGCATCATTTGAAAAAATTTTTAAGCCCTTTAAAATGAAGAGTAACATGCTAAATTGTGATTGTTTGGACCAACGATAAAGTTACACATATTTATGAATTATCTCGAAGCTTTATATCGGCTTTGTTATTAAAATATCTAGAATGAGACAGAATTTTTAGAAAGCCGAGTGAAAACTTCAAAATTTATTCGAAATTTTATATTTTCGTAACATGGCATCATAAGACAAAATTTAGTTTCAATACCTGCATTGAAAAATATAGCTGCAGTCATGGGTGTATGCAGGATTTTTCCAGGGGTGTTAAAATAAATAGCATTCAAAATTTAGAGATTACTATCAACCTTTCATTTTTAGAGTTTCGAAATTAAAAAACAGGAATCATGTGTATGCCTGTATTAGTCTGTAACCCCCCCCCCCCCCCATATTTTAAATCTAACCTAGTTAGTCATCTAGCAACCTTGAAAATTGGTTAAATAGCAACACAGATAGAAACATTTAAACTTCGAGGGGGGAGGGGTGAAAATCGGTCAAAAATAAAACATATATAAACAAATGGTAAGATATTAAAGAAAATAGCATATGGAAACATGAAGAAAATGCTAAATTTTTTCTTTTGTGACTGCACTGAGCTCTTTTAGTCCATTAGAAAAAGAAGGGCATGAGAGAATATGAGATTTTAAAAACAAAAGAAATAATACAAACTATCTAATCAAGTGGAGTATCTAAAAGTCAGTTTTTCCCACACACACACACACATAAAAAAAAAAATCAGAAAATTTATTTGGCGATAATCTCAAAAGCCGGTTATACATAAAACAGGTACTAAATCCCTTGTTCCCTGTTCTACATATGTTAAATGGTTAAAAGAAATATAATCTGTAATACATCATGCAGAGAAATATACTTTGTAATGCATCATGCACAGAAATATACTCTGTAATACATCATTACATCATACAAGAGAAATACACATATTCTGTATTAGAACATCATATATATATATATATATATACATATATATATATATATATATATATATATACATGCATACACACACATATATACATACACACTTACACACACACACACATAACTCTTCTAATTTTTGAAATCCAGGCTACGCCTATGTACTGAATGCATTTTCAAATGTATACTATAATGCTTCTGAAATATAATAATAATTTTATAATCTGGCGAATATGATTATTGCTTTATTTACATTCGTACATGAAATGTATCAAATCAATTTTAATATACTTTTTCCTTTAGAGATAATATTCTCATAATCGATAAAATATAATTTTTAAATTCTTGATTTACAGCCGTTACTTAAAACATCATGTTTCTGTATTAAGGATCTTCATTTTTAGATCATGAAATGTTCTTTTTACTATCTCGACGATAAAGTGCGTAATAGGCAGAAAAATGTTTCTTTTAATACTTTTTATCTCGCCAAAGGAGATAAAAGCTTATTTTACGCAGCGAAACTACTTCGTTTTCGGATCAATTAGATATTGGAACCAAAAAATTGATTTCGCATTATGTTGATCGTATGATTAGTATATAAAATCAATAATTCTAAAATATGTTAACAAATAAACAGTTTTAAAGGAAAAGAAGATTACAAATCAATAAAAAAATGTCTAAGTTTGATTTTTTCGTGTTTATTTCTCCATTTAATGTTATCTATTTTTTAGATTTTATCGAGAAAATAACAAATTCTTATCTCTTAAAGGCCGAACAACCAATAAGAAGCTTTCTTTTTGACTCATGAGTTTATCGATCACTTGACATTTACAACCAAAGGAGCTTGACAATGATTGATGAGTTGTTTGAATTCTCTTTAGACCACGCCTCTTGGCAGACCTAACCGTACTAAAGCGGAGTTTTCTAATATTTTTCCAATAAAGTTGTGCTAGATGGAAAAAGGGGTTCCGATATTCAAAAGGAAATATGTAAAGCTCAACTATATAGAAACCATTATTTTTATGCAAATTAAATGGTAGAAGTGTTCATTTGAAATATGATTATCATATTTTAACATTAATATATCAGTACTTATACAAATGATAATATATGACAAAGAATAAAGCTTTTTTTATGCATGTAAGTGTATAATCTGTTTTAATAAAATCAATAATGTTCTACATCCTGCTCTATTAGAGGCAAACAAATCTATGTCTTTTAGTCGTGGCCAATATCTCGGAGAGGGGAGGGCGTGAAGATAGACAGAATTTTCGGATCCCTATGCATAAAATGTGCAAGGGATCCCGAACAACCCCCTATGTTACAATTTATTGACATTTTACAAACTGTTATGCCTCTCTAGCTTCCAAACTTCCCGAGCCCCTACGCAATGTACCCTTTTGTCCTTTCATTTCGGCGGCCTTATTGATAGAATAAGGTAAATTACAGTGTAGAACACGGGTGTCGAACCTTTTGATGTTCGCATGCAAAAAATTTAAAAACTGTATTTATTGAGTTGCTGAAGACTGGGTAGTTTATTAATAGGGACAGTCAAACTTTACTCAAATATAGCATTAAATATTACAGCTTTTTATTGAGATCAGTTAGAAATTAACGCAATTTCACACTCATGTATAATTAAAACATTTCGCATAAGAAAAACAATTTCTCATTAACGAGATTTTTGCCGTTTGCACATTGGATATTAAATGTTTTATATCAGGTTCATGTTTCTTCATTTTTAGTGAACTACACGCTGAGATAGATTCGTATGTTAGTCAATTTATGAAATATGCTTTTATAAAACTCATTTAAAAAAAAATAAGGATTCGTTTGCATATATGGAGGAGAAGACTGTTAATACAACCATTGCTATAGCATTTTTAAAGAACTGCAATTTTAGTAAATTACATTCCAAGTTCCTTAAATTTCAAGTATTTTCTTTTCTGCATTCTAATTAATTGCCCCCCGATAATTGTTCCCTTATAATTGTTTCCACGTAATTTCTGAAGTCAATAAATATTTGCGTCCATGTCTAACTGTATTGTAAATCTATTATTTGCATTTCTAGGTCTTCCAAATTGAAACACTCGAAAATCTCTAAATAGAGTTGAAGTGTCGCTGTTGTATTTGAAAAGAAATAAAATTTGACGTTTCCACAAATTGCTTGAACTGCGTAAATCATTGCGTTCTCTTGGAAGGATTCAGCAAAAAACCACGAATTAAAACGCAGCACACCCAACACTACAGAATGAGAAGTAGTTTGCCTTTTTTTTTTTTTTTGTATATATATAGAGAAACAATGTAATTGTTCAGCCGAAGGAAGTGGGTGGGTTTCCCCTCCTACATGTAGGTAGTATGCTATATGGCTAAATTCAGTCTAAAATGTAGTTTGCAGTTACATATTGGTATCATTTGAGAAGTGATGAAATTCAGATGAAGTTTTGATCGAAAAGGCTGTCTTTGAACATCGTCTTTCAATATTTCGTCTACCAATATGAGCCTTATGTTGTTGTTGAAACCCAGACCGTCCGACCTACCAGAAAGGTGTAAGGTAACTGTTTGGACGGTCGGGAAGTGCCACCCAATTTAGACCGGAACCCAGTGGGGGAGGCATCCACAGGGACCGTACCCTCCTTCCCCTACCACCAACCTCTCGGAAGGACTTTCGGACCCACATGTTTAACGTGATCGTACTCCGCATGAACACGGCGGCAGTTTTGGCAGTGGCTGGAATCGAACCCGGGCCTACCGAGTGCAACTCCAGCTCGCTAACCAATGGGCTACCGCGCCCCAATATGAGCCTTATGTGGAATTAATGTAATTTCATGTCAGTGTGACTGGAGGGAGGAGTACCGCCATCCTAGCTAAGCTTATGAGCCAACCAGCATTCATACCAGTGGACTTTTACTTATTTGAAGTCACGAAGCACCAGGAGAGAGAGACTGTCTCAAAAATTGAGATAAATTTCGAAATTACATTTTTAACAGTTTGATATTCATGTACTAGAAGAACTGTTATAGCTCAAAGTCACAATCAGTATTCACATGCTTCGCCTTATAGGGAGTATTCATGTGACGTTACGAGTTAAGCAAGTTGTTTACTGGCGAACAAGTTAGCAAACCCGGAGTAGCATAGGTTTATGCAGACGTGTAAGCGTAACAGACAAAATAATTAATAATTATGGTTATGTGTGCAATTTTGGGGTGGGGTGAGCAGCAAATGTAACAAAATTGTAGAATTGACCATAAAAAGAAAAGAGTGAATGGTTGTCTCGCGTTCATCAATTGGACTTAACAGATGAGAAGATGAAAGACGGCCGCGTCTGCAGTTTACACTTTATCAATAGTGAGTAAAGCATTATATTAGCATCTTAAATTTATTTATCTTGTGACATAACCTTTTAATTTTCACGGAAAAGTTAATACGGTAATAATATTGGTGTATACTTTAAGCTAAGCGCTATTAGTACTTCACCAAATGTATAAAATATAGCAGTGCTATATACTTTTAAAGAGTATCCCTTTACCGAAAATAAATATATGAATTTATTTCTTCTGTTACAATTAGTCGTAATTAAATTTATCTCTTTGAACTGATTTGTGTTCTTCAATTTTATATTGCAGCATATCCTATCAAAAATAGATATAGCATTGGAAAAATTATGTCCTCATTTGTAAATATATGTTTTTTTTAAACAAAATAACTAAAACTTTACATTTGTGCTATAGATCAAAGTCAAATATTCATTTAAATGCAGTCACACTAGCCATGCCAATGTTCTTAACTAATTTTCGACCATAAATACCAATGCTTTTACTACAGAGTTTGCGATCTTTAGCAGAAAAATCTCCAGCAACGCAAAATATAAGCATTTGTTTGTAATTTTTTCTCATTATATGAAACAATATACATTGTAAATCTTTGTCATAATAGCCAATGCAGCCATTACGTTTGTTCGCCGGCACGAAACTGCTTACCCGTTGCAATGTGATTTCAGTGAATACTCCCTATAGCTTCACAACACAAGATAAAATCGTATGGTTCACGTCTCAAAAGATTTTCAAAGTAATTTCTAAGAAAACTGTTAGGGCAGAGCGAGGCTGGCTAGTTGTATCATTAGTTAATTATTATCACAATGCTTTTCTTTGACTGTCACTAGATGGCGTACATAGCTGTACTTCCGGTGATTGAATGACGCTAACGCGTTGCTATTTGTAGGACCTAGATGAAGAGTGTCTGCCATTTTTTTAAACGTTTGATATATAAAAAAATCAAATTTAGATACTGTAAGTAAAATGTAATACAGTAAGTGTAATTTTGAATCTTGCTATATTTATTCTGTACTCTTTAACCCGTCGTCGTCTCATTTTTTGCATATAAAGAGCGCTACTTATTTGGAAGTGATCCTGGAGGTGCCACCTTAGCTGTAGCTGACTTTTAGATGCTTTCAGTTCCGATAAGTATTAGCTGGATTTTGGCTTTTAAACTAGTCTGCTATTTGCTCCCGTGTGTTTGTGAGTATTTCTTTCAACTGACCGCTGGCGTTTGCTTCACTTGAGAGCTTTTCTCATCAAGCTACTATTTAATATTTCTATAGATACCGTAACGTTACGAATGCGTTTTTCACTTAATATGATTTGCAACTTTTAACACATGTGCTTCTGTTCACTTTTGAGCAAAAACATATTTTTTATTATGCAAAAATCTAGAATATTGAGTTACCAGCGACTATTGACGCAATTAGCACTAGCAGAAAGTGATTAAGGGTTGAAATCGAAAATAAATACTTCATCCTGGCTTCAGTAAGAATATGATACATATAGAAAATATAAGAAGACAAAAATGAGCTGCGAAATCCGTGGGCAACCTATTTACTCCAAGTATTTGTCATACGTGTGATCTAAATGCTGCCGCGAAAAAACATCTAAACATCGACAATATATTTTTGTTTAGTGGATTCTAATAAATTTTTAGGTGTATGTTTTACTTATAAAGGTAGTGTTTAGTATAGGTGGGAATTATTTATAAAATATTTTCATAAAATTACACCAATTTAGCAATTTGGATATAGCATATATTGATACATTAGGGATGATTTTCTCTATAAATTTGAATTTATGCTAGATTTCAATTCTGCACTGATTGTTGTGACTTTGAAAGACGATTTTCTCTATAGTTTGGCATGCTAGCAGCTAGAGGGTGACGTCTTTATCTATAGTTTGGCACGTTACCTATCAGAGCTCGCTTCAAGATTATAATAACCATTTCGTCAGAGTGAGGCCCACTCATTTCATCTGTGATTTTTATGATATGCAGGCCTTTCTAGTTTGATCTCCTAAATAGATGCATAATGTCTTCCACTGTAATTAGTAATATTGCTGATGCTACACTTTATATTTTAATAGTAATATTGCTGATGATAGATCTTCAAACGCTATAAGTCATGTAAGTATTATTAACATATTTAAATGCTGCTATTCCATTTAAACTTATATTTTAAAACTTCTAATGATATATTTTTTTATATATAAATGCTTTTTTTTTATATATAAATGCTTTTTTTTTATATATAATTAGGGTTGTTAAGAATTTGATCTGAGTTCCTTAGATATTTTAAAGATTTCTTTTTAAATTTGAGTATTTTTCAGGGGTTTACATGCTTCTGTGATATTAAAAAAAACTACTACGTTTGATTGAATTGTTGATTTTTTTTTCACTTTCAAGAACCCAACATGTACAGTTTGTAAGAATATTCTCACATACACACAAAAGGGAATTTAGTGTGACATCTTGAGCCTCATACCACCTCAAATATATTTCCTTGTTCTCAGTGCTTAGCCATATTCACTCATATAAATGATATTATGCCCCATGAACGACATAATTCATGAGAATAGACCTGCACAAGGAGTAAAAAGAAGAACTTCTGATATTCATAGAATAAATAAGAAGCAAAATTGGTTCCTATTTCATTTTGTTTAATATCTGTTATAGAAAAAGCTGTACTAAAAGTTATTGGAAAAGAAGCTGTAGCGATAGGCACATTTGCAAAAAATTACTCAACACCTATTGGTAAGTTGCAGGGTCTGTGATCTTAAGACACATTCTCAAAGATTGCAAGTGAATTAGAAAATGCTTCATATATGCTACTGGTTGTTTGTTTAGAGCAGCAGATCTCAACGGGGGTAATATACCCCATCCCCAGAGGACGGGAGTATTTATTTCTTGGTGGCCACAAATGACGAATTTTCGGCAATTGTGTTAGACTTTTCCGACATATCAATCAATAAGAAAGCAAGATGGCTACATTCCTTATCCCATATTGCGTATTCTAAACTGACAAAGTTTAAGATATAAAGAGTACGAGGGACACAGAGGGTAAATAAAATTTAGAAGTGGACAACGAGAAGAAAATTATTCAGAATCACTGGTTCAGAACATCAAGTCAAGTTGATTTAAACTATTAAATTATAAACTTCATTTATAAACTATTATATTTATGAACTTTTACATTGCTACTAGAATGAATTCTGTTTACAGCCAAGAAAATAAGAGAATCGGGGCACAGAGAGGAAAATGTCAATATTAACATGAAAAAAAAAAAAAATCCAGGTATGTATTTTACTATTGTATTGTAAGTATTTCACTCAGGTATATTATAAATGTGATTTTATGCATTTTTTAAAAATATGAGGAAGAATATTAATATTCAAAATATCTTAAATTAAAAAACTGAATATAATAAATTAAGGACACAACATCGTATGTCCTAGTATTCCCGTTGACATTGCTATTAAAATTATTGCTAAAAAACTTCAAAATGGCAATTTTAAAACCCCCACTATCGACGCAATCACTTCTGCTTTGAATATCGTTGCGGAGACAAATTATTTTGGCTTCCGCGACGCTTTTTACTTGCAAACTTCTGACGTCCCTATGGATCATTATCTGGTATTTTGGCCGAAGCTGTTTTGCAGGAGCTCGAGAGCGAGGTGTTGCCTTTTTTAACCATTAAGCCTATTCTTTGGTGCAGTTACGTGGATGGTGTTTTTATTATTTGGGATCGTGATTTAAATGATCTCCTTCATCTTTTGAATAAAGTTAATGACTTTTACCCTTCGATTAATTTTACCGTTGAGCATGAGTACAATTGTTCTTTACACTTTCTTGATGTTCTGGTTACCCGCTCCTCCTTTGGTTTTCAAACTTCGGTTTTCCGTAAACAACTCTTTTTAACAACTCTTGTATACCTGCTAATTCTTTTAATCCTATATCCTCTAAAAAAGTCTCTTTTAATGCTTATTTTAATCGCGTATTTAATGTTTGCTCTTCTATCCCTGCTTTTACTGATGAATGTAATTTTATTTTTAATCTTGGTCATGAGGCTGCTTATTTCTTTGAGATTATTTATAAGATTTTCGCCCATGTTCGCCGTAAATTTACTCAACCTGATACTAAACTTGTTGCTATTAATGATCGTTTAGCTTATAAATCTAGTTTTCTTTACCATCCTAAGATTTTCCGTCCCCTCATTCAATTCTGTCATGATTTTGGTTTCAAACCTGCCCACGCTAATGTTATTACTTTGTTCAATCGTATTCGTTCCGATAGATTTGGGGATATTGGTGGCTTTAAGAGCTATGTTGCGCTGTATGTGGCTCCCCTGTTGACTCCTGAAGGTGACTATAAATTTTGCATCGGCAGCGCGAAACGTAATGTCGGCATCCGTTTAGCGGAACACGCTCATGATGTCAGGAATGGCAAATTTTTTACTGCTCTTGCTCAATGTGTGGCTAGTGATAATTTCCTCCCATCTTTGAAAAAACTTTTCTCTTAATTAGTTGTAATAACCCTCGTAATAATCTGTTTTGTGAATCCCTTTTCATTTATATTTACCTTTCGTCGATTTGTAATTCTGATCCCGTTCAAATTCTAAGTCATGCTTGGCGACTCGTTCTTGACTCTATGCAATTCAAGTCTCTTCATAGTTATCTATGACGTCATCCTTGTAAAATGTATGCTTGACTGTTTTTTTTTTTTGATTTGTACTTTTTTGGTAATGTTATTAATATATGTTTTTTATAAAGAATTCTGTACCTATTTTTTAGGTGTATTTGCATTAATTAATAGCCTATTCAACTTGCTAATTTCAGATTATATTTTATATTTATTTATGCAAATTTGCTACATATATGGTTGGTCTATATATGAATGATCCATATATATATGATTTTCATGTAGCCACTGATGAAGGGTCGAACGTCGAAAGCCCAGACCATCCGTCTCGTCCGGATGGTCTGGGCTTTCGACGTTCGACCCTTCATCAGTGGCTACATGAAAATCATATATATATGGATCATTCATATATAGACCAACCATATATGTAGCAAATTTGCATAAATAAATATAAAACTGTGAACTGATGCCACTGATGAAGGGTGTACTAACGCCCGAAAACTCTCTGGCCGTGTTTTTTAAAACTTTGTACGTCTTTAGGATGTTTTTATTAAATGACCTTGTCTAACGATGTTGTGTCCTTAATTTATTTAGTTGAAACAGACGTGATACCAATTTGATTATTATGAATATAATATTTTATCTTAAAACATATGAAAGTTATATTTCAGTTCATAGTATAGTGTGTCAATATTTAAATGTATAATATGCATTCTGTTCTGTTTATTTTTAACATCTAAAATAGTAAACCCGTATGTTTTGACTAACTGACAATGTTTATTTAAAGGACAATTAGTTAGTTAAAAGTTATACTACTTAATTTTATTTTTACACGTTATGAAGAATGTTGAAGTCTCCAAGAAGTCCAAGATTAAAGACTGGGATGTTAGATACTTCTTAAATTCCTAGCTAAATGAGTACTCCTTCAGGTGTTGTTTATAAATGAATCAACTTCTGTATGGAGTACTTTTTTGGCGTATGACAAAAATATTCATTACATGCTTCTTCATACTTATAAAATTGTGGAGATTTCTCAGCAGGAATTAGCCCATGCATCTGTCATAAGATGATTGCACTGCTTCTAAGCTGCAGTAACGGCACGTGTATCCTTACAGTTTCTCTTAAATTTACTATTTTGGTTTGTATTCAACATCAAATATTATTTTGTAGTCAGATTTTTATTGTACAACTGAAGAGCAGCTTCAAACTCGCAGCAAAGAACTGTATGAGTAAGTTATAAATAAATTTTCTCATGTCCTATATAACTAATATGGCATCAAAACTGATATTTCTACCATAATACATTGCTCTAATTCCCTAATTCTTTTATACTTTTGCAAATGTTATTTTATTTTAATGTATGTATATGCTTTAAATAATTTTACTTAAATTATTTTCAAAATGACTTTTGTATTTTAACATTTATCACATTAATTTCACATAGTAAAATTTTTGGAGAATTCATTAACAATTTAGTTAATATTATAATTATAGTTTTAACATTGTTCTGTTTTATTTAGTTGCTTTATTTTATTAATTTTATGATAATCTTTGACTCTGCTTTTATTTTTAATGTTCTTTCCTATTTGTCCTTCTAGATTTGGTAGTACAATCTCTGTCAAAACTCATATTTACATTTATTGTTACATTTCTGTGGGATTTAGTATAAAAAAAAATACATGTCATGTTACAAAATGTTGCCAAGACGAAAAATTAAAACAGTTAAATTATTAGCTGATACAATATTAGCTTATATATCGATATTACTCTACTGGTTGATAGTAAATATAACTTCATATAATAAATGTCAAAATAACTTTGAATTCTACATTTGGTACAATTTCGATAAAAATTGTAGTTTTTGGTGATTCTGGCTCCTTTTACCCAAAATTGTGGGCACATATTTTATACATATAATAATTTATTTTTAAGCTCAATTTTGATTTTAATTGACTAAGTAGTAATTCATTAAAAGCAACCCCTAGAGAGTGCAGTGAGCAAAAGCATCTTCTTAATTAACTAGGAGGCTCTGCCCCTTGCTCGCCCCGCTCAACCCCCTTTTGGGATGCTTCGCCTCCTACTCGCTGCGCTCGCTTCATACCTATCTTTCCTAAAAATTCTACTATCGAAAATCTCTTTTCCATCCCTGCCTATTTTCCGCACGAGGGAAAAGCAGGGATTTTTCTTAGCCCAGGGAATCCAAAAACTGGTTTCCCTGATCATGAGCTCGCTTTGCGTGCTATTTCATGCCAAACTAAAATTTAAATGGACAACCGGTTTATTTCATCGTGTTACTCTATTATTTCTCTATAAATGCACCAAATTTCATATTTTTGTATGCTATAGTTTTTACGGTACGAGACAGAGAAATCGCTAGACGTGCCAATACGAAAAAAAAAGTTTACTTCAGAAGTGCATAAAAAGTAAAATATCTCAAAGACTACATCGAAATTAAAACAAGGGGCTCCGTCCTGCAAAAATTCGCCGTCTTGTTATTGTTAGTCTATCCAGGACGTGAACTCGTAGCTCAAATATTTTGTCTTTGAATTTGACATTAAATATTTCTTAAGCTCCAATATATATATATATAAAAGAACGGTTTATTTCAGTTTATTCCCCAAAGTTTTTCTACAAGTGTACCAAATTTCATATTTTTATATGCAATAGTTTTTGCGGTACGAAACAAAGAACCTCGAAAAACGAGAAATTTGTCAAAGAGCGGCGGTGGCAGCGTCAGCTACTTTTTTTAACACTTTACAACAAAGTTGAAAAGTGTTTATGACTTTGTTCATTCTGTCTGTCTGTCTGTCTGTCTGTCTGTCTGTCTGTCTGTCTGTCCGTTAGCACGATAACTGCCGTAAAAATGAGTTTATCAAAATGAAATTTTAGTATGTTGTTCAGACGGTCTGTAGGACCTATGGGAATATAAATAAATAATATCACCCAATTAGTTTTTTATTGAACCCGGGTTGAAAAAATGAAATACATTGAACCCTATGGGACCTAATTTTTCAAACATTTTTTAAGTAAATTTAAAATTCACGAATTGCTTCGAAATTTTTAGGAAATATTCACATTATCCCATAGAATATATAAAAAAAAATTCAGTAAAATATGTTAAGTAGTTTTTTAATTAAAAAAATTATTTAATATAGGGAAAAAAACAAATTCCATTAAATTCTGACTTTGGGATATCTTCCAGAAAGAAAAGAGAGAGAGATTATATAATAAATATCTCTCCATTTGTTTAAACGTTTTGCATATGGGAGTGGCTTCATATTTTAATATAAATTTGGTAGATAACAATTTTTCATTTTTTTTAAATTTTATATAACTCTTCATGATAAATTTAATTGATGGCATTTTAAATGCACTTTCCTACGTCCTAGAGAGTTAAAATTTGGTACACAGCTTAAATTTGTTGAACATTTTATTCGACAAAAATTTGATGGATCTTTAAATATAGATCATACATTTTTTTCGAAATGGCCTGAAAATAATCCCCGTTCACTTCTATAAATCATTGGTGTAATATTGTTAAAAATTCTGATGTGGACAGCACATGTCTTTCTCTGCAGACTCATATTCGTTCTCTTTATTTATTCAATGATAATTTGAGTTTATCTGCACAACATAAGTATTTTAAATGACATTGAATTTACACGTTAAACTTAAATTTGGTTCTCATTTGATAGCTGGACTTATTGTCAAAGGTGGCGTAGCGAAAACGCGAAAAAACTAGAATATCTCAAGAACGGCTAGTCCTAGAGTAATGGGGTTAGTCTTATTCTTTTTGTTGTCAAAAATCACATATAAAATGGGAATTTAATTGATATAATTGAGCACACGTAGTCTTTTATTTTTATATATAACGATTTTTGCTGGCCATTTCGCAAAAATAGCCCGTTCCTTTTTCCCGAATCGTAGTAGAATAACCTACAAATGATTTATATACAAAATTTTGTTAAATTTGGTATATAAATCACTTGTAGGTTATTGAAATATTATACTCCAAATTTTGTTCATTAGTTTTTAGCTAGAGTGGATAAAGGCAATTTCTGCGGCCATTTCGCAAAGAAGGCAGATTCTTTTATTACGAATCGTACTATAATCTAATGAACATCAGGATTTCCCACAAAAAACATACCTACCAAATTGTATGAAATTCGGTCCATTAGTTTTTCAATTAGAGTGGATGTAATATCCACACAGACACACAGAAACATACACAGATACACCCTTACACACACAGACGTCTTCCTAAAAGTAGTTTTTTCGTGTTCTAGAAGTCCCAAAACGTGTAGATCCTTTGAAAATTCGAGTTCCGATCTTCGGCACGATTCCAATACTTTGAGTACATACACATACACATATATATTATCTGTGTATTATCTGTGTATCTGAATTCCGTGCCTATGCAATTACAATAGTTGTGATTTTAAATGATCCCTAAACTTTTATTATTTCTTCAAGGAAGCCTAATTTTAACATATGCAGAATGCAAATATCTCAAGCGATTGTAAGATGAATTACATAAGAATTGCTGAATTTTTTTCACACAAAATTATTTAGCTCTGGAGTCTGGAATACAAGTTATATGAATGAAATATTCATTGATTTTGCATAAAGAATCAGATGATTTATATTTCGATACAGTTTTAAATATTTAAGTATAATAAATTACTGTAGTACTGTGATAATGTAAAAGATATTACCACTGAATGAATCACATTTTAGAAATTTTTAAATGAAATTACATTTCAGTTGGAAAGTGTTTCATAATCAATGCTTATGCATGATTGATCTTTCTTGTTTAATATAGAGAGATATTTTAAATTTGCCAAACGTCTGCATGTAGCTAATATGGAGACTTGATTTATTTCATATTAGTATGCAAAAATTTACTAAAAACGCGTCATCTCTTTAAATATCATGCCTTACGTTTGCCTCTCTTTAAATATCATGCCTTATGCATCACATATATATTTGGAATGCCTTGCTAATTATTATCAACTCCCTCTTTTTCCCACTTCTTTCGTTTTACAATTGGTACAAGAATTCATTCTTAAAATATTTTCCAAAGTACATATTAAAAAATCTGGATTATAATTTACATTATTTGCTACAAACCGCTAATTTTTTTTTTCCATTTCTATAGGGGAAAAAGTTGGATGGGAAGTGAAAAATTAAAAATGTCAAAATATTATCTCAGCCGTTTTAAGTAATTCATACACATTTTGTTTGCAATTTGTATAATTTAAAATATGAGCTGCATATCTTTCATGCTGCACTGTGTGTTTGTTGCTGACCCAATGCAGCTTCCCCATTAATCATTGTTAATGTACAGCTATCATAATTAAAATGGTTCACTTATTCATATTCCTTCCAACAGTTTCAGTGGAAGGCAGTATATTTTTATGGTCATTAATTTCTCTTGTTAGTCTTAAGAATAAAGGGAAATATAATTTTATTTCAAATATGTTTCTAAAATCCTGCATTTGTAATTCACATTAAGGATATCTACTTTTGAATACCATTGTACAATTTTGTTTGAATTTGAATTATTTGCGTTTCAGAAAATATTCGTAATTTAAAAGGTTCCCACAATTTCTCACCATAAAATTCAAGCACTTTTAAGTTTATATTTCTTAAACCAATGTGTTATCATTCAACATTTTAAATTTTGCTTATTTTTATATGAATAATTAATACCATTCGTTTTCTGCATGTTTGGAAAATGCTTTATTCATTATTTAAATATTTCCCCCTGTTTGTATGTATAAATGTCATTTAATGATGTTTAACTGATAAATATGTGTTTATGAACTTGATCTTACCTTTTACAATTTATAAAATACTAGCGGGCTTTACCCGTCAGCGTTCACTGAATATCCAAAGCAGTTTTTTTTTTATAACAATTGTTATTATTATTATTATTTTTTTTGCAAATTCTGCTCCCGCTACGCGGATGCAGCAGTCGCAAAGCAGCAAAAGTGTGTAGAAATTTAGCGTAAGCATGTCAAGTGGGTTAATTTCAGAGTAGAAAATACAACGTGATAATTGCATCAAAATTGAATCAAGAGTCGCTAAGATAGATGAAAACGAAGATTTTAAAAAGGCTGGTCAGTTGTATCGCAAAGCAACAAACCATTGGTCCATTGGATACAAATTAAATCGCAATTTCAACAATCATAACACAGACAAATTTCATTATCTTCCATAAACATGATAAATTTTGTATTTCCAATACATTTCTGAACCGACCGCTGAATATAATACGCAAATGTCCCAGACTGAAATTAAATCGGAAACTGACACTTGATGCGACTCCGTGTTTAATACGTTGTAACATTTACGTTCTAACAGTTATCTGTTGTGTAAATTTCGAAGCAGGCATGATATCCCGGAAGAGAGTAAACATTTCATACAATTCTCGCATAACGTGCGTGGTAGTCTTTAAATAACAGTGAAAATTCCATAATAATGGGAGCTACAGTGGATAAGATAGATCAAAATGCTGATAAAAAAGCAGGGGGGAGGTTATGATCGGAATTAAGCCGCTACGACTGATACAAATGAAATAGCAATTTCAACAATCATACCACAATTATACCAAATGCTCTATCTTAAGCAAATAACAAAGATTTTATATTTCCAATACTCTTCTAAACCGATCGCCGAATACAACCCCCAAATTTCCCCAGAAGTCTCAATCCAGCTCTGGTTTTGATGTCAACGCCAATGATAACGAAAGTCTTAACAATAGATTCAGTCTTGGAGATGATACCTAAAGAGCTGGTTTAAAATAATGTTTCTGATCAACTGAGTAGAATCACAAGAACGAAAATAAAGCAACTTAATGATATCAAACTTATAAGAATTTATTTTATCATATAAATTAGCAATAATATTTTTATTGTGGGGATACAATCTTAAATTTAAATCTAAATAATTAACATTTTGACTATTAATAGGCTCATTAAGGAATAATTTTAGATTAGAAGGGTAAAAATAATATTAATATGATTAGTATTATTAACGATTATACATATTAAGTCTTCAGCATATCGATATATAAAATATGTATAAGAGATAAATTTATTTTCATAAAAATAAAGTTATAAGTTTGCTAGAATACTGCTACTGAACCCCCCCTTGAGGTACACCCGATGTTTGTAAACAACATATTCAAATTACATTGAATTAAAGAATTGCTGTATAATACAAAGTGCAGTAGCATTGTGTGTATATATATATATATATACACACAATGCTATATATATACATATGCTATATATATATATATATATATACAGGGTGATTATAAAAAAACTTTGTTGATATATGAGTCCCTAGTGATCATACCGTTCAAGGAAACGGAAATAAATTTTGGATGCAGGTATTTTAAGGTATGCGCTCAAGAATGATGTGAAAACAACAGTCCTGCTCTCACAGTTAGGGTTACTGTGACACAATTTCGAAATTTTCAAATGGCAACACCTACAATGTGATCTTCACAGTGAAAAACCATAAATGGCGTTGAAAAGGTACCTGCAGCACGAAAAACGCTGGTGCTAGGCAGAGACTAAAACAACTGTGACGTTCACCAGAACACGAATTTCTGTTCCATTGACGTCACATTACACACCGTGTGTTCGGTTCAGAACCAAGCTTGCTGAATCTCCTTCGAAAGAAGAAGAGACCAAGATATGCAGATTTAAAGGTTCGGCGTAAGACACCGTCATGGCTGACGTCATCGCCGTAGGAGAAATATTGTGATTTGAGTGCCGCTTGCTATCTGGCACTTTGACTTGACCAGCATGACGGTTACAGTGAACAATGAGGTGAAATAGTGAAGCTCTATTACGTGAATGGGTAAAATGCCGCAGTTGCATTGCGTGTCTACTGCACAAACCATCGGCTACGACGATGCCCGTATTCTGTACAAGCTGTATAGGACTTGATACGCAAATTTGAAGAAACTGGTTGCACATGCGATCGATCTCGGCCTGGACGACCTTCCGTTCCTGTCGAGGTTGTTGCAGAAGTGCATGAGATGATAAGCTAAGGTCATATTGCAAGTGCACTCGGTGTTTCAGGAGTGATGGATTTGCCGAATTCAAGGGCCGCAAGATTCTGTGCTCTGTTTCTCATATGTTTCCGTATCGGTTCCAGCGTGTCCAGATGTTGCAAGCGGGTGATAACCAACTACGCTTAGATTTTGTTAATGAATTCCTCATCCGATATGACGATGATAACAGTTGGCTTTTACGCATTCTGTGGACGGACGAGGCACATTTCTCCTTGACTGGTAATGTGAATTTGAAGAACTGCGTGCACTGGACAGACCAAAATCTCCATGATGTGGTCTCACTTCCTTTACTCCAAGAAAAAGTGACTGTGTGGTGCGGGATAACAAGCACCTTCATTCTAGGCCCTTACTTTTTTGAAGAGGTTACTGTCGCAGGTTTACGCACGTGTACGGTAAAAAGTGGTCGTTATGAAGCAATGTTGACCAATTACGTCATTCCCAAATTGCAACAGCGAAATACCCTATCTGTCGTCGTGTGGATGCAAGATGGCGCTCCCCCCATTTGGGGGTCTTCTGTGAAACGTTTATTGACACAACAGTTTGGTGACAGAATTATCTCCCTCCATTTCATGTTTCCGCGGCCACCCAAGTCCCCCGATCTCAGTCCAATGGATTTCTGGTTGTGGTTATACATGAAATCCAAAGTGTATGCAGGCAATCCGCAATGTTTTTTTATTTGAAAGATGCCATCACACGTGAGGTTCAACGGATTCCTCTTGCCATGGTACGTGCTTCAGTGTTATCCACCATCTGTCGCATGCAAAGTGACATCGTGTGTGAAGGCGGGCATGTAGAAAATTTGTAAAGCACAATAAAATGTTTTGCTTTTCTGTTGCTGGGCTGTCCTTATTGGTTGTTTCCACTTTTGTCTTGGTCTCTGCCTAGCGCCGGCATTTTTTGTGCTGCAGGTACAGTTTCACGCCATTTATGGTTTTTCCCTGTGAAGATCACATTTCAATAAAAAAAAAGTAAGTGTTGCCGTTTGAAAATTTCGAAATTGTGTCACTGTAACCCTAACTATGAGAGCAGGACTGTTGTTTTTTCCCATCATTCTTAAGTGCATACCTTAAAATACCTGCATCGAAAATTTCTTTCTGTTTCCTTGAACGGTATGATCGCTAGGGGCTAATATATCGGTAAAGTTTTTTTATAATCACCCTGTATATATATATACACACTGCTTACAACTGAAATCGCAACACCATCATGAAATTGATGCATCCTTATGAAATTTACAGAATATAATTGTAACATGGAGATGTGTAAATGATCCAAAAATCATACCTGGAAAATGAAAGCATGGATCTTTATTGACATTAGATCAATATGGAATAGGCCCACCGCCAGCGGCTATGCAGGATTGAATACGACGAGGTGATATCCCTTCAATAAGATAGTTAGTGGTCTGCTGAGGGATGGCATTTCACACAGCATGCAGTTGGGCTTGTAACTGAACATAGTTTGCTGGAATTAGGAGTTCTCTTAATCAGCGACCCATAATGTCCCAGATATGCTGAATTGGCGACAAATCCGAAGAATATGCTGGCCAACGCAGAATATCAAAACCTTGTAGACTATTCATAGTTATTCTTGAAGTATGTGGCCTGGAATTATCCTGCAGATAAAGCAGTCCAGACCTGGTTGACAGATATGACTGTACCACAGGTCTCACAATGTCAGAGACGTATTGTTGTGTAGTGATACTGCCAGAAACGTGGACAAAAGGAATTCGTCCACCAAGTGCTATACCACCCCAAACCATGGTAGCACTTAGGGGGGTTGTATGGCGACTGATAGAATAAGCTTCCTAGTGGTGTTGTTGAAAGCGCCCCCATATGCGAGTACGGCCATCTGGCATACCAAAACAGAATCGTGATTCATCCGTGAACAGAATGTTTCACCATTCTGTCGACTAATTGCGTCTCATTTGACACCACTGGAGGCGATGTAACCGGTGAAGACATTGAAATGGTAGATGTCGGAAAGGTCGTCTACCTCAGAATCCTGCGTCATGCAAATGGTTTCGAATTGTTTGGGTCGAAACCACGTTACCTGTGGTGTAGGATAAATGTCGTTGCAATACGGTTGCTGTGGTAAACGGCTCCCGCACAACTCTTCTCAGAAGCATACGGTCTTCACGTGGTGTGGTACACAATGAAGCTCCACTTCCTGATCTTCGTGTTGTTTCGTTGTCTCTTACGAACCGTAACACACATCGTTGAACTGTGCTCATATCACGACCCAATAGTTCAGCGATCCTTCGAAGGTTCAATCTACTCTAAAATAAAACAATGATTTGTTGCCGTTCCGTTGACGACAGCTAAACGTATGCGGTACGTTGACGTACTCTTGGCATACTGTGATGATTTTTACAGCCTGAAACCAATGACGCGACAATTTAGCTGTGATATCGCTCCTCCTTGACCTGGCGCTTTTATGTTGCTCGGCAAGGTGTTACATCATTATGCGTAACGAAACTGTGATCATTTGCATATCTGGCTTTACTGTTTCCATTGCCTGATTTACATAAAGCTACACCTACAACTTTATGGTGTTGCGATTGCAATTGTGAGCAATATATATATATATATATATATATATATATATATATATATATATATATATATAATAAAACTATTATATAAAATACAAATGATAGATTACAGATAAAATGTAACTCATATAACCATAACTTAAAATATAAGATACCTACGTATAAAGATGTAAAAAAAACTGAGGTTTATCAATCAAGAGGATATTAAACAGCAAATATCAAATCAATATATATTTATAATTATCCTTATTCTATTATGATCTACACAACATTTACGTTTTATCGACTGACAAATATATATATCCTAATTATTATATAATTTGATAGATATTGTCCGGTATTTTCGATCCATGTTGAAAATAGTTTAGACCGATATCATTTTACCAACATTGTGCTATTATGGATAGTTTTGATTATAATAATTAACTGACTAAAAATTATAATTTAAATAAATCTAAGAATAATAATTGTAAAACATGCCCTTCTGCCTCAAACACTCAAATCACTAACCAAAATAGCCATTTATCTTTCTGTAAGATTTTAATTGCATCTATAAATTATCTTGTAACATTTGTAATTTTTCTTACATAGAACAAACTTTAATCCAATTCATCTACGTATGAATGTTTATAGAGATCATATCAAAAAAAATATATCCACAATAATAATTTTCTTCCTACTTCTAATAGAATTGAATATAAACACTTTGCTAAACACAGTTTTTATAATATTACTATTTATATTTTGAATATAAAAACTAATCTAGTCGGCAGAATTTTTTTTGAAAATTTCTATATTCAATCAAATTGTACTCCTCTCTTTTTCCCATATGGTTTAAATCAATTATATACTAGCTTCCAAAAGTTAAGCACGGATGGTAAAAACAACAAATATGGAAAAGTAAAGCTTTGATTAACTCAAAATTGTACATGAAGGTAGCACATGTATTTATGCATTAGAAGAAACAAGAATTACGTACAAAGATGAAAAAAAATATTTACTTTTTGTAAGTTATATAACGTCACATTTGGGTCATTAACAAAATGGTGTTTAAAGGCAAACAAACCAATCAAAACTTACATTAATATGATATGTGACCACCCTGGACCGTCACACAAATTTTACAACGAGTTTCATGCTTTCAATGAGGTGATCAACCATCGCAGATGCGCGCAATGGCCATTCCTCCAATAGGGCTGTTTCCAACTCTCTGAGACTGGCTGGAGGAGGTACATGTGCAGAGACAACACGCCCGAGGGCATCCCAAAGGTTTTCAATGGAATTAAGGTCGAGGGAATACGCTGGCCATTCCATACGAGAAATGTCTTCACTTTCCAGGTATTCATCAACGATGTTAACTCGATGGGGACGGGCATTATTGTCCATAAGGAGGAAATCAGGACCAACTGCTGCAGCATAGAGTCTCGTAATGGGGTCTAGACCTTCATTCCAATACAGCGCAGTCGTCACAAAACCGCCTTTAAAGATGTGCAGCTCTGTATGGTATCCTATTGCAATTACAGCCCACACCATGACGCTGCCACCTCTGAATGCGTGATGTTAGATGATGTTCTTGGCCTCATTGAGTGTGCCTCGTTCTCTCCAGACCCTTACATGCTTATCATCTGATTCCAGGGCAAATCCGGAGTCGCCCGTGAACAGGACGTTGAACCAATCTGAGACCATCCAATTGACATGTTGACGACACCACACTAATCTTGCCCCTCTGGCTTGGACGGTTAGTGAAACACAAAAACGTGGTACATAGGCGTACAGTCCCTTCACGTGGAGCCTTCAGCGCAAAGTACTGGTAGATATTGTCTTACTAAGTGCCGCTGCAACCATAGATGTAACAGTTGTGGAGGTCTCTCGTCGATTGCGCTTGGCTATTATAGCAATACCGATCATCGGAGAGGTGGTAACCTTTGGACGACCCGGAACAGGTCTCCGGACATCTGTTTCACTTGTTTGGAATTGTTTCCATTATCGAGAAATTACCGAATGATCGACGCCAAAGAAAATAGCGACATCTTTGATTAACTGTCCTGCTTCAATGCGCCCGACAGCACTGAACACCGTCCGACAGCGCTCATTATCTGTCATTCGTCTTCTTTCAGCCATAGAAACACGAATATCATAAAAATAATCCTACAAAAGTTATAAGCACTTCGTATCAGCATTTAATTGAACCTCCTCAAACCCTTTAGAAAGCTGGCATCTTCAACGACTGCCTAATTAGCATATATCCGGACAGTCAATCGTGATTGGCTGTAACACACGATATTTGCATACTGCCATCTACATCCTCAAATACTTTCAAATACGTTTTCGAAAAATGAAAATTTGCATTGGGTGATTATCTTTTGGAAGTCAGTGTATCTAAATGGTAATATTGTAAAAAATAATTTTGTAGTTAATAAATATTATATTTTTAATTACCTTTTTATGAATCCCCATTTGAAAAATAGAAACTCTGTTATACATAAACAATTTAAACGTGGTAAAGGAAGTTCCAAACATCATGATTATAAAGCTGAAATTAAATGTTTACATCATCAGTTTAATAGCACTTACCAATGGAAATTAATAAAATCATGGGTATTTGCGGTTAAGAAAAAGCATTTAACTAAAGTTTATGCCATTTTAAAAAAATTAAATCTATCAAATGAACATTTTAATCATAAATTTATAATTTGCTCATTACTAGATCAAGGTATTTAAACTTAAATCTTAATCAATTTCAAAATAACAATTGTGTTTCTATTTCTTATTGTGTAATTTCTTTTAAAAATCTTATTCATAATACTATAAATTTTAGATTAAGATTAAAATTTAATTTACATTAAGATTTTAATTTAAGATTTATTTAATAAATTTAGTCATTTATTGCCTAGTAAGGATTTGAATATTTCTAAGACTTTTAAATGCAATAAGCCTATTGGAAGGGCTATTTTTAATTATGATGAGACATCTCAATCGCTCTCTATAGATATAGATTCCAATTTTAATTTAGATACTGATTGTATTTACAAAGATAATAATTATGCTAATTTCATTAATCCATTAATGGGTCATATTGTTACAGGAGACTTAGGTATAGTTAAAGACGATTCTTTAAGAACAGTTGTGTCCTTTGGCACTAAATTCAGGTTATAATCTTGTAATAACTCTTCTAATGTATTAAAGTCAATTAATCTTGACCTTGATATGTATATTCACAAATTAGTTTGTAAATATGCTCTGTCATTAGAAGTATTTAATAGTGGAAATTTATTTTGTTAAAATTTATTAAATATTCTATTAGCAGTATTAAATTGTCTAGATCTATATATGCTATTGACAATATAAAAAACTCTATTATTAATTTACAAAAATCTTTTTTTATTACTTATGTTGATAAAACCTCTAATAATTATGTTATTATCTGTAAAAAATTCTATATACAATTCTATATACTTTTTAAGCAATTCTGTAACAGAGAAACAATTTTTTTTTTACAAATAATAGCGTAATTATTAGAAGCTTTATTTACATAAGTTATGACAAAATGTTGTTGTAGTTCTTTAGTAGCAGATAGGAGTTGTTTAAAAGGGTAACTAGGCTTCTCAAATTTAATATTTATAATAACATAAGAAGATGTAGGGTAATATACTTCTATAGATGAAATGCTTCAATAGGAATGGAATGAGAACAAGCTTGTTGGTAAATGAATTTATCAAAATCAAAAGATAAAGACTGAAGAAGAAGTTTGGGAGGATGGCACCATGGAATGCGAAATTTAGACCCTTTATTCATAATATCCCTGAGAATATCATCCTGAACTATAATGAGATCCACAGTAATAAATAAATAATATATATATATATATATAATATAAAACCTGAAAAATTGCTACAATTTTTGTTGAATTGATTAAAAAGCTAAAAGCAAAAATAATTTATAATACAACTTGTAAAGCGCTATGCTGCAATTTTACATGTGTATACCTATATAAATTCCCAAAAAGGACAAGTAACAATGTACTCGTAAATTTCTAGAAGAGTGACAGGAGTAACGGCCGGGGGGAGTTGCGACCCCCAACATTCCGGTTAAAGCTTTTTTCCGCCATGGCAAACGCTCCCAGTAGCCGATACTTCCTACCCCACTTACTTCATGACTCTTATAAAACCGCAAAAATTACATACAAACATATACACTTTCAATATTATGTAAATCTTAAGTTTACTACTCTACGCTAAATCAAACCAAAAAGCACTATACAATTTTTTATCAATTAATTTAAAATACTAATGTATAATTTAAAATACTTTAAAATCAATATATTCATGACTAATTAAATCCAAGTCTGAGTGGTTATTTTAAAAGATGGATACAAGACCTATTAGCTACATTATCGCCATATAAATACTGATGTATGAAATTTCTTCACTCGTGGTTATTTAATCCCTTAAAAACAATATATTCAAGACTAATTAAATCCAAGTCAGAGAAGTTATTTAAAAAAAAAAATGCATTCCAGACCTATTGGCAACATTATCGCCATATAAATACTAATGTATGAAATAACTTCACTCGTGATTATTTAATACTTTAAAATCAATATATTCAAGACTAATGACATCCAAGTCAGAGAGGTTATTTTTAAATATTGGTTACAAGACCTATTGACAATATTATCACCATATAAATATATATACATAAACACATAAAACGCTATAGTCCAGACTCTGCTCAATACACCTTCCCATAGAACAGTGTTCTTCAACCTGTGTTCCGCGGAACCCTAGGGTTCCACTCAAACTCTTTAGGGGTTCCGCGAGTCGATACTACAATTCGAACGTTCGACATATGTATGTATAATACAAATACTTTATATGGAATGTTTATCTTCTTGTTTGAATTAATGCAAATTTATATCTGATATAAAGTTTTTATAGCAAAGGCAGTGACGCACCTTGTTCATAACATGTAATACGTAATATGACACATCCTCCCTAAAATCAAATCTGGGTGTGCTATTGAACGAAGGGTTCCATAAAAAAAAATATCTCAAAAAAAGGTTCTGCGGGATGACAAAGGTTGAAGAACACTGCCATAGAATAACAGGTAACCTGTTGATGTTATACCATTTTCACGTATAATATCCTTTACGCTAAAGTGAATATTAAAAGATCGTCCGATATTTCAGAAAACCCCTATAATCACGTAAATGCAGTCTGGATGTCACTTGAAATGTGTCTACAAAAAATAGCTCCGTCCATAGTATACCTATGTTTAGCCATTCTCGCACCAACCACGTATAACAATACTGTCACTAGGAGATATCTGAAAAGCCGTATGTTGTTATTATTCCAAAATATCTCTTTCTAGTCACGGCTGCAGTTAAACCATTATAATTGGAAACCAATCTAATCAGAAAAGCGGGTGGATAACCCTCCTTGATAGCTTCTTTCAGAAAACGGCAATCACAAATGTATCTATCGTTATTAGTAAAATTCAACAATTTATGTCGTTTCATTTGATTTATAATCAGATTTCTGAATATGTTTCGGTGTAAACAAGTAGTCCATGACGTCAAATATTTGATATCGAATTTAAAGGTGCTACGTTTATCGTACAAACGATAACACTGTAAGGTTGTAGGCTTCATTTTAGTGAGATCCAAAAAATCCAGACTATTATCCTCATTACATGCTGTTTCTATTAAATTTAAACATGGAGGATAAAAGTCAAACTTCGTTGTATAACTACAATCCTCAAATCCGCATAGGAGATCGTCCACGTAACGTAGGAATAATACCTCATTTAAAATATGTGTTCCCCTTTCATATTTATCCAAGTAAATATCTGCCAGAATTGAAGAGCAGTTGCCTCCCATAGGGATACCCTTAATTTGTTTATAAAAGTTTTCTCCATTATATAGAACTGTCTCGAATAAAACCAATTCCACCAAAGCCTTGTACTTTCCAATTGCTATGTATATTTGCAAATCACAGCTATGGTATGATTCTATGAGGATGTTATATAGATCCTTAATGTCTATATTATTGAAAAGGTCAGCAAAGTCATAACTCCTATATATTCTGATGTTAGGCAATTCTTTCAGCCTTTTAACCACTTCAAGGCTGTTTTAATAAAATAGCTACCTTGGTCATAGAGTTTCCGCAAAACCAATTTTAAATAACCCAATAATAATTTATTGGCCCTGGTTAAATAAGTTTTAAAACCGATGGTAACTGGTCGGAATTTTACGGGATTTTTATGTAGCTTATGTATTAGCGTTAAATAGGGAAATCTAAATTTTTCCACACATATGCCAGATTTTTTGTATAATGCCTTTATACGGTTACTGATTTCCAACTGAGATTGATTCAATAACGAGTACATACTTTTATCTTCGTATGCTTGTCTTAATAGACTAACTTAGTACTATTTACAAGTCATAGCAAAATTTGAAGTTACCTTGTCTACATACGTAATCACATACATATAGTGTAGTTCTTCCAGCTCTCTTTTACTGTATTTTGGTTCAATACCCGTTGTATTTCTGCGTTCGTTCCTGCGATACCATGAAATACACTCATTTATCACTGAGACCTTCCATTCTTCAAAAGTCTCAGTGGGTAAACTGAATTTTACTGCCGCTTTTTGAATGTATTGTGTAAAATCATTTTCCATCGCACGTTTAATGGAACCGCCACTCTTAAAACGGTATTTAGTGCCCAATTCAAAGTATTCTCTAATATTCGATTTTATTAGACTTAGATCTCCTGTTACAATATGCCCATGATGTACGTCTCTGTAAATCGATGTATTACATTTGCAACTATCACAACTATCTGTATGTAAATTACAACATATAAAATTATAATTAAAAAACCTTCTCCCCAACGGTTTATCATAATTGAAAGCCACTTTTAACTTCAAGTCTTTTACTGGCAAAGTATGAGCAAATATTCTTAAAATTCTATTAAAAGGAATAAAATCGTATCGTTTATTATTATATTTCAAGGTAAGATATTCGTTAATAGGCTTTTTTACTTTAATATCCTCTAAATCTATACCATGTATCCTGGCTCTAAATTTGATGTAATCCAACATTATACACAAGGATTTAGACCGATCGCCTTCCGTACATTCTACATATATTTTTTTATAATGACACCAAACCCTATTCAAAAACTTCACTCTTATTCCGTAAACCATATTCTTTAGCCAAGTCACAGGAATATCTTTTCCAGCATTTTTATCACGCAAAACCCCATCAATATTTTCTACTGTTTTTTTAAAGCTCTTTTTTCCTTTGCATCCTCCTCGTTGTTTACGACTAGACTTTCCTAAGCCCCGCTCAACCATACTGTCCGACCTTATGCTTGCATAATATTCCTTGTTATAATTATTACCGTACATAACAGTATTGAGACCATACGGATAAACCGATCTTCGTTGCGCTATATGTGTATTTTCCCACCATAATCTCAATTGTGTATCCACCACGACATCCAAAATAGTAACCCTCATTGCTTCATCTCCGTGTTTAGCAAAGTGTCTTATTTCTAAAGACACTTCGCTATCATAATTGATAATACATTTATAAATCATACTACGGTGTAAATTAATTCTAATATTTAGACAGTTCTTTGTTTGCCCTATATACTCCATTCCACATATATCACATGTGATAGAGTATACGCATTGATATGTTTTACAGAATCTCTTATATTTCCCAACATTGGAAATCTGTATCATATTTGCTTTAGGACACAACTTACATTTTGTCGACCTACATTTACTATATTCAAATTTTTCAAAGTTTTTATAATCAGTGCGATACGAAGAGCCCGGACATCCCATAGTGGAAACAAAAGGTAATATTCTAGAAGATGGCACACACAATGCAACAACGTTATTTTTTGGTACGGCAACTCCTGGATCAATAACGTTAAAGTAGTTTTTAATAGAATTCTCTTTAGGGTAACTGGATGACGGTCGTCCTATGCCCCTTACATCTGACGACCGAGCAATCGTGGTTGAAACTCCGAAGTTGCCAGTCGCTAAATTCTTATTATTGAACATTTCATAAAAAAGTTTAAGAAGAAACGCCAACCGTTTCGAATATAAATTCCATCCCGGCCAAAACCCATTATAACTGAACTACTACCTGTAAATCTCTAAAGATATACCTCCGCCATTCAAATTATCATCATAACTACAACATATTATCATATCACAACATTTTATCATATCATCCACCACATAACCAATAAATCCGATATATCATCACACAGGAGAAGCCGATCCCATACTTTTTACAATATCTATTACTTTTTTGTACAAATAAATACCTAACATATTATATTTGTTTTTTCATATTTTATCTTTTTTGTTACAATTTTATATATATATATATAGATCAATTTAACAAAAATGATTTTCTAAAAAGGATCACAAAACAAAATAGGCAAACAGGAGCATCAAGAACCGAAAAAACGTTCAACATATTCTCAAAAAACCACCAGAATAAACGAATGTCACCCATCCCCCCAAGAAATACTCCAAAGTCACAAAAGACCAAGTCTAAAATACTATTAAATCATCAGTGATTAACTGCGCAAAGCTGCTAGTACGATCATCTAATTTATACAATATAAAACCTGAAAAATTGCTTCAATTTTTGTTGAATTGATTAAAAAGCTAAAAGCAAAAATAATTTATAATACAACTTGTAAAGCGCTATGCTGCAATTTTACATGTGTATACCTATATAAATTCCCAAAAAGGACAAGTAACAATATACTAGTAAATTTCTAGAAGAGTGACAGGACTAACGGCCGGGGGGAGTTGCGACCCCCAACACTCCGGTTAAAGCTTTTTTCCGCCATGGCAAACGCTCCCAGTAGCCGATACTCCCTACCCATTTCTTCATGACTCTTATAAAACCGCAAAAATTACATACAAACATATACACTTTCAATATTATGTAAATCTTAAATTTACTACTCTACGCTAAATCAAACCAAAAAGCACTATACATTTTTTTATCAATTAATTTAAAATACTAATGTATGAAATTACTTCACTCGTGCCTATTTAATACTTTAAAATCAATATATTCATGACTAATTAAATCCAAGTCTGAGTGGTTATTTTAAAAAATGGATAAAAGTGTATAAAGGGATGTAAATACATTGGAATGTTTATTCAAGAGAAAGTTGATGACTGGCTAATATAAGATACTAAGTTGAGAATTTAAGAATATTTAGCTAATCCAAATTTTTTAACTATACCATTTACAAAATATGCTGGTTATTTATATTAATTTGCTGGTAATTTTTAGATTATTAATATGCATAGCATGAAATTGTTTATCTGATAATCTATAAATAATAAAAAGTTGATTAAGTAGAATATTTCTAAACAATTGAATCGAGTTGCAGGAATTAAGTGGTAATATTTTATTAATGTTAAAATTACAATAGTCTTTTTTATCATATAAATTGGTAACTATCCCATTAGTAGGTTCAATAATTAGATTTAAATCTAAAAAATTAATATTATTACTAATAGTGGCTTCTTAAAGAATTAACTCCAACTTATCCGGATAGAAATCTATATCTATGACATATTTGTCAGTAAATACTAAACAAATCAGATCATCAGCATATCTGTAAATTTTATAATCTGTTGAAGTAAAATATTTTTCATAATGATAATGGTATAAATTAGCTAACATACTGCTACTACAGCCACCTTGTGGAACTTCTGTGACTTGCAAGTATAATTTATTGCCTTGAAATATATAATTATTGAAATGAACAATGTGAAGAAGTTTAGGAAAATTGGTAAATATAGTATGAGTAGATTGATTAGTTATATAAGCATTATATAGAGCTAAAATTATTACATAAAGATCAGAGATCTTAATATTATTGAAAAGATCTTTAAAATCAAAAGTTTGAAATACACTTAGTTTACCTTGTAAAGTTAATTTATTCTTTAATTCTTTACTATTAATAAGAATAAGGTAATTATTGCTCGAATAACAAATACTATCATTTATTACATCTAAATAATTTAGCAGAAATTTAGTCGCAGTAGTAGAGTAAGTATTGTGATCACTAGTTACTGTTCTAAATTTAATAGAAGAGTTTAATTTAATTTAGTTTCAAACCTCACATTTTTTATGACCCTTCATAGTTTTTAGAGAATGGAACATAGCTCAGCATTTATTTTTAATGAATAAGGTATATAATTTCAGAATTTTAACACTAAACATATATTTTATGAATTTAACTCTGTAAGGTGTAAATATCTTTCATTACGAAAGTTACATTATAGACATTTGATATGATTCCAATAAATTTATTTTTAAATTTTTTTTATTTTATTTAAAAAAGCGAGATTTCTAAATGCAATACATTTGAATGTATTGGTGCGTTATCCACGAGGACATACCATTTTTAAACAGAACACGTTAAAAAATGAGTCGATAAATGAAATAAGGAGCTCAGTTTGAAAGATAGAAAACATTTAATGAATCTATTCTTTATAAAATACACATTAATCATTATTTGTTGTACATTTAAAAAAATAACTTAGAATAATCTTCTTATCGCACATTCATAGTCCTCTAATTTGAATGACTTGAAAAATTTTCGATCATACCAGTAAGACTCCTTCAACACACAGCAAATCTCTCTTTGCTATGTTATTAATGTCTAGATTTAGAAGTACTTGTTCATGCACACTGTTGTACATTTCTATTGGAGTACTGTAACGACATTCATGCTAACTTTGATCTTCAATTTGGGCAACACAACCAACACATTTGAAAAGTTTTCTTACATGATGCATTTTACAATGTCATGAATACAAGTGATTAGATGATCGAATGCAATTTTTTTTGTCACAGATAGTTGATGGTAAAATGGTTACAGTGTCTTTTATTTTTAACATTTGAGTAGAAAGCCAGTCTATATATATACAAGGTGGTCATAAAAAAACTTCCCCAATATATGAACCCCTAGCGGCCTATCTGCTCAAGCAATCGAAAGGAAATTTCAGATATTGTTATTTGACGGTCTGCGTTCGAGATTGTGATGATTTCAAACTTACGGTTACAGTGAAAAAATTTTGTAATTTTCTAATGGCAACACCCACCTTTTTCCTGCTCAAATTGATCAGCGCAGTTGTCGAACATATGTAGCGACGTGTGGAGGAGCACCATCTTGCATCCATACAATGTCATTAACAACATTTCGCTGCTGCAATTCTGGAATTACGCAATTCTGCAACATTGTTTTATATCGAGGACCTGTGATGGAACACGTTTGCATACCATTGGAAGTGACCTCTTCAAAGAAGTACGGACCGAGAACGAAGATGATCGTTCGGATCGCGGTCTATCACATGTGCATCCAGTTTCTTCAATTTTTTTTACCATGTCAAGTACAGTACGTACGGAACATGGGCCTCGTCTTTGCTTATGATTTCGCTGATAAACTCGCACTGCTTCGCAGCATTTTCCCTGTTCAGATAAAACAGCTTTATCAATTCACCTCGTTATTTCCCTGTAAGTGTCATCTTGTTGGCACGTTCGAACGCCTGATTGAAGAAACAATCTTCCCACACTGCTTATTAAAGGTTTTCCACAAGCAATGCTTTGCACATGGTGTTCTGTGATTGGTGATTCTACTGTCTATCCCTGTGAATTATGCAAAGTGCGTCAATGCACCTCCTCTCTGTGTTGTCATTGGTCCTTTACAATGCTCTTCTTTGCAAATGTTTTACACCGCCAATTTTCGTCATACGTGTATCGTTCCAACACCATTTATGGTTTTTCAATGCGCTGATCAATTTGCGCAGGAAAAAAGTGGGTGTTGCTATTCGAAAATTTCGAATTTTTTTCACTGTAACCGTAACCATGAGAGCTCTAGTGTTTAAAATCATCACAATCTCGAGCGTTCACCTTCAAATAACAATATCTGAAGTTTCCTTTCGATTGGTTTAGCGGATAGACCGCTAAGGGTTCATATATTGGAGAGGTTTTTTTATGACCACCCTGTATACTTTCTCGAAGTTTATTACTAATGTTGCGAACACACATTTTTAAACATGTTATTTGATTTTTATCAAAGACAATATGACACTGCGATTAAATTATTTTCTGTAAATGAAGTTTACCATTGTCATTGAAACAGAATAACTCATTGCGACTGACGAAAGAGGTTTCTGCACATAGAGCATTGAGCGATCATAATGTTTGAGAAAATTCACTCCATGTAGCAGGTGACAATGTGACACCTTCACAAGTAGACAATAGTTCATTTTCTTCATTAGGGAGATATTTCCATATACAGTAGACCCCCTATAACACGGGTTCATATAAGATTCGTATAACACGCGGGAAAACTGTGATCGTGTTCGTAAAACACGCTAAAAGAGGCTCGTATAAAAACGGTAAAAGAATGAGACAGATGTTTCGATTTTATTACGTTTTAGCTCCAATAATTAATATAACTTTTGGCTGGTAACACTGAACGTCATTGTGCTTCTCAAATTTCGGGGTAACCCCATTTTCAGAGGAGATTGTCTCCGTTTGTTTTTAGTTGTGATGCACATTAAACGTGTCTGAAAAAACTTTTATATCGTATGATTTATTTTATTCAACTAAAATTTGAGGAGAAAAAGTTTTAGGAAAATAAATCTTTGTGAAATTAAACCCGATTTAATCTAGAGGAAGTACATATCTTTTATCTCTGGTACATACATACTATCAATTAAGCTGTGTTTAAAGTCAAGTGTGTTAAATAAATTTAAAAAGATATTATAATACGTACATAAATTAGGTAAGTCTAATAATTTTATAATTTTTACGTTATCTAAAATTTTTTCTTTAGTCATCATGATCCCTGCCATGGAGAGGAATTCTAAGAAGAGCAGAAAATGTATATCCCTTGAAGAAAAAATTAAAATTTTGGATAGGTTAAAATCTGGTGAGAAAGTAATAGTCATTGCTAAAGATTTAAAATTAAACGAGACAACAATTCGAACAATAAAAAGAAATGAAAACAAAATAAGAGCTAGAATTTCCTCTGGATCTTTAGTAAGTTTGAATTAAACTGTTCGTATAAAAGACACTTTAATGCCTAAAATGGAAAAGTGTTTGATGTTATGGATAGAAGATTGCTCTTCAAGGAATTTTCCTTTGAATAGTACAGTAGACCCCCCCCCCCCCCCCCTATAACACGGTAGATACGTTCCGTGTTAGTAGTAACCAACACTTAGATGAACAAGAACATGCAATTGGCAGAGTCGTCCGAATCAAGTAGGGACGTTTATGCAATTGGCAGAGCCGTCCGAATCAAGTAGGGAAGAAAACGCATTACGAATTTTCTGTGAGCCGGAACAACACTTTAATTTAGAAATCTTAAATGAAGGATTAGAATTGGCCAAAAATTAAGAAAAATGAAGTATTAGAATTGGTAAATTGAAAGATTGTTTAGCTCCATATTTTGAAGTAATAGAAGATTTAAAAAGTGATAACAATAATAAATTGTTGAACGCACAAGAAGATACCCTTTTAAACAACGAAAATAACAGAGAAGAAACAAGTGAATCTTCAAGCTATGAAATAGCACAACCAACATTTAAAAGAGGATGTCGTTGGAACCTAATTATGGATAGCTCCGACAGTGAATAAATGTAAAAAAAACTGTAACTGCTTCTTTTATTTAACGCACAATGAATAACAAAACACTTTTAATTTCAATATTTGTTTGTTTTGAAGAGAAATAAAATTTTTTTAACTCTTACATATTAAATATTTATTTTACATCTTTGTTAAGTATCTGTATAAATGTACGTTTATGCATAAGTAAACTGTATGTGAGCCACTCATTTGCCAAAACGATTAAGTCCATATAAGAAAAGGTAGAAATTATGTATTGATAAATTTTTATAAATTTCTTGTGAAAAAAACATTTATTATTCAACGGCCATAAAAATTGTTGTCATGTAGTGTCTTAAGCCTGATTATTAAAGAAAGTTGTTTTAACTATAACAAGTAAGTTAGTCGCTTTGGGCTGTGACCGGCTCATGTATTTGTATAATCTAAGTCATTCGTACAACACGGATTCATATAACACGGAACGTATCTACCGTGTTATAGGGGGGTCTACTGTATGCACTTTCAGCTTCCCATGGTGAAGTTTCAAATATGCATACACACCAGAACCTAAATGCCAACGACGAAGTGTATCTTGCACTGAATCTGAAGAAGAGATTCAGTCGAAACAGATTCTGTAGTGAAGGATAAAACCTCGCTGTGTGCTAGAGCACAAGAAAGTAGATCTTGATTAAGTTTCCGATCTCGGTGAGGACTTTGAATTGGCAGTGGTATGTCTTTTTGCTGGGGGTATAAAAGACATAAGATAGGCGTCTAACCAATTCGCCGCAAACTTTGGTGAGGAGGAATTTAACACATCTGATACAATATCCATGGATTTTGTCTCATCTAGGGCAGCAACTGACAAGTCCACAGTATTTCACTAGAAATTAGCTGTTCGAGTGATGGCATACTTTAGATTTTAAACATTATTTGCAGATAGTAGCATCCAAGTATCACATTTGCAGTATAAGATTTAGTTCTAAAGCACTAAGATCTTACAACACTATAAATTTGTCACAGCTGTGAATGAACCAAACCTATCTACACAACACCCAAGGTTATAATGTCTTATCGGTTCACGTCATAAGTATAATCACGTGACCTAAATCGAGTGTAGGGTACAAACAGATTATATAAGATATGAAGTGGTTAGAACTTGTAATTTTCAGTGAATTGTACAATATTGGATTGTGAAAACGCAATTTTTATCCACATGGGAGAATTTTACATTATTTTATTCTACTTTGAAATCATAAAGTTAAAATATGTACTAGGCTTAGTAAAAGTTCATAATTTTTAATCACAGCGATAGTAAATACTTAGGAAAATTTTGTATATTTTTATAACTTTAGAGGATATGTTTGCCAAATCGCGCGGAATATACAGAAATAGATAGCAAAAACATGAAAATAATTTACAGAATGAGTCTTCTTCAGCAGCCATCCAAACTAGAAATGAACGATATACACACTAATTACAGTAGTAAAATGAGATCTTTTCAGTTCTTATCTTATCTAAGAACTAATCTAAGATGACGTTATCGGTCCAAAGTTCACGAGATGGCGTCATAGTCCAAAGCAGATTTTCTTTCTTAATTAATTAATTTTTAATTACTTATTTTAATTACTTATTTTAAATTAATTAGAAATTAGAAAACACACATGTGTGAGTAGAAAACACGTCTTTGTGAAAAAAAATTGTGAACACCATGGAATCTTGCATTTTCTACGCTTTCAACATTCACACAATTCACTACAATCCACTATAATAATAAAATTGTAGGGTCTTAAACTCCATACAACATAAAAACGTACCTTTAATTTCCTAGTCGTACAGAAAATATCGTGCATTTTAATGAAATTTTAGAGGGTCCATTCATTCAGAAAGTATCATGTATTTAAATAAAATAGTGAAATTTTAGAGCGTCCATGAAATATGGAATGGTAAGTTGTAATACGTTTAAAAAGACATGTCCTTGTTTATTTAATAATTTTTTTTGTTAATAGGATTATTTAGTTAAACAATTAAAAAATAAGTGTTTCTAAATGGAAGAACTTTAAAAAAAAATACCGATAGATTGTGGAACTGAAAATTTCTTAGATAATTTCCCCATTCATTCGGTAAATATCGTGTAATACACTCAATTATAATTAAAAACATATCTTTAATTTTCCCATTCATTCAGAAAGTATAGCGCATTTAAATAAAGTAATGAAATTTTAGAGGATCCATGAAATATGGAATGGTAAGTTGTAGTAGGTTTGAAAAAACATGTCCTTGTTTATTTCATAATTTTTTTTTGTTAATAGGATTATTTAGTTAATTAAAAGTAATAACTGCTTCTAAATGGAAGAAATTGAAAAAGATCCCGATAAATGGTATCACTGAAAAATTTCTTTAATTATTTCCCCCATTCATTCGCTAAATATTGTGTTACACTCAAACATAATTAAAAACATACCCTTAGTTCCCCATTCGTTCAGAAAATATCCTGCATTTCAATAAAATAATGAAATTTTAGAAGTCCCATGAAATATCCAGTTGTGTTTAGCTTGAAAAGTCACTTTTTTGTTTATTTCGTAATTTTTGCTATGCACATTATTTAATTAAATTTTAATTTAAAAGATATAACTGTTATATTAAAACAATGGAATCATGTATTTCCTGCGATCTAACATTCACACAATGGTATACAATCCACTACAATAATAAAAATTGTAGGGTTTTAAACCTCTTGTCACATTAAAAAACGTACCCTCAATTTCCCATTCATTAAGAAAATATCGTACATTTAAAAAAAATAATTAAATTTTAGAAGTCTCATGGAAAATCCATTTGGACTAAGTTTCAAAAATCTTGTTCTGGTTTATTTCATAATTTTTATTATGCATATTATGTAATTCAATTTCAATTAAAAATAATTAACTGTTTCATTACATTTTAATGAATACAATTAAAAAAATTGAACGGTAAGTTGCGAAAGCTTTCAAAAGACTCGTTCTGATTTATTAAATATTTTTTATTATGCACATTATTTAATTCAATTTTAATTTAAAAAATAATTGTTTCATTAAAACAATTAACGTCTCCGAAAATTCACTCAGCATCCATAAATTCACTCACATCATTAAAATTTTAGGTCCCGCTTGACACACTCCAAAATTCACCAAACATTCCCTAAAATTAATATATTAACATCGTTGTTACAAAATACTGATTATTTTCATAACACTCTTTAAAATCTATTCCAATGCATTTCAATCCATTCCACTATTCTTGATACTGAAAAACATCGGCTCATTCAAATTCCCATGAAAGACATTCTCCGTTGCTCATATCCCATCAACTCTTCATAGCCTAACGGATAGCAATCTACGTTATCAATTTAGTGGCGTTCCCAGCGAATCTTATTCTTAAATTCAGAACTTTAAAAAAAAATTTCGATTGATGCCGCCACTCCCATCGGATTTCAATTATTCTTTCAGATGCTAGCTCAAGGTTCAAGGTCACCGCATGACGTCACCGTCCAAAGTTCAACTCCCTCTGCCAAAAGGTCTAACAATCAGATTAACTATTCAAATATTTCTTCTCATTGCGTCATCGTCCAAAGGTTCAACACCTCATGAAATACCCTCATTCCGTTATCACTTCCTCCTCATACACCCTTCTCATGACTCATCGGCAGGCGGTGCTGCACCATCTGCAGGGATAGAACTCTAATTTCTCTTCTACTTGTGTGTGAATGTCCATGAGTCTGAGGAAGCGATATCTCATGGACAAATGGAGCGCTTCGAGCAAAATTTGGCACAAATATTACAATTAGTGAATACTGGAATCTTACTGATTTTAACGTAACCGAAAATTCGCTTCGAAGAGATATAAAATTTGCGAATGAAATTTTGAGAATTCATAAAATCAGAACCTTTGACAACGTTACGTAAATGATCGTATCTACAAATGACACAAACTTTAGGACGCTAGCTTAAGCCGCTCTTGGGATATTATACATTTTTCAAATAAATGTATAAAAAATCCCACAAAATTAAAATAGTAATAACTATTGTAAAATATGTTCTTTTTTCACTTATAATGTTATGCGATACATTTGTTAGCATCATCTCGTGGGCCTAGTTCGTTCCACTCTTGAGAATATAACTTGGGTACTGTTTTTTTTTTTTTTTTGGCGCCTAGCAATTCGTCAATAGTCTTTTATATAAAAGAAAAGCTCTTTTATCAATTTGTCTGTAACGTTTGGTGATAAATATTGGAGAAGTTAGTGATTAATTTAGCGAAATTTATCCGTGATTGACGAAATTATCGTCAACATTGCAATAATGACATCAAATTAATGAAATGACGAAACAACGTAAATTCACGAAATTGACTTTAAATTGATGAACTATTTATTGATATATGTATTTTAACATATGGATTATATTCCTTGACCAATTTAAAGTTGCACGAAACGTAAATTAATCGGGTACTTCTAAACAGGTTTACATGTTGTCATCCGAAAAATGTCAAATGTACAATTTATTATTAAATACAAAGTGTCGTGAATTTTATACGTCATGTTCGCACGGGGAAAGAAGTAAATTTATTGCATTACATAGGGAAAATCACGTGTTGTTCATTACATAAGGAAAATCACGTGATTTTTTATTAAAATATAAAATATTTATTAATTAAAAATTACTTAGCTCATTTTTAAAACTACCTAAAACGTTAGTTAAATAATGTGTACATTTCTCATAGATTAGTTGATATTTTCCCATCATTTTAGATCTTACGTCGCTTGTGTATTTTAAAGGATATTCTGAAACTGATGCATAGATAAATTCAAAATTTAGGCGAAATTGGGTTACATATTTTGTAATGGTAGAGTCGTATATTCATTTTATTAAGACTTTACAACATAGTTGAAAAGTGTTTATGACTTCATTCTCTCTGTCTGTCTGTCCGTTCGCACGATAACTGCCTCAAAAATGACTTTATCAAAATTACATTTTGGCATGTTGTTGAGACGTTCTGTGGGGCATATGGGAATGTAAATGAATAATATCACCCAATTAGTTTTGGAGTGAACCCGGGTTGAAAAAGTGAAATGCATTGAACCCTATGGGACCTTATTTTTCAAACATTTTTTAATCAAAGTTAATTCACAAATAGCTTCACAAATAGCTTCGAAAATTTTAGGAAAAAAAAATCAAATTATCCTATAAATTAAATAAAAAAAATTTCAGCAAAATAGGTTCTGTAGTTTTTTAAATAAAAATTAAAATAATAATTACTTCCATATTATATGAAGAGAACACGTGACCCATTTCAAAATAAAATGTGGCAACCATCTTTTTCTCACAGTGTAAATAAAAATTGTGGTTTTTAAAGTTCTTTTAAATTTATCTTTAGTGTTGCTGCTTTATTTTTACGTATTTTCTGTGCTTCTATATTCGGTGTCAACGCAATTACAATATATTTTAGTTTAAACGATCATCAAACTTTGATTACTTCTACAACTAAGCCTAATTTTAATGGATGCAGAATGTAAGCAAGTGATTCTAAGATGAATTGTATAAGAATTGCTGAATTTTTTCCAGGCAAAATTATTTAGCTCTGTAGTCTGGAATAACATGAAAAAAATATTCATTGCTTTTACATAAAGAGCCAGCCGATTTATATTTCGATGACGTCATTTGAATAAAGTTCATTTTTTTCCATGAAGTTTTAAGTTTTAAAAAATAATAAATCACTGGAGCACTGCGATAATTTAAAATATATCAGCCCTGAATGTATTGCATATTATATATGTTTCAATAAAATTGCATGTCAGTTGAAAAGTGTTTCATAATCAATGCTTTATGTATGATTGATATTTCTTGTTAGATATCTCCAATGTTAAATAAAATGTTGGAGGGGCCTGGCTGAGCATATCTGGTTACGAACTTTCCTGGTAGATATTCAGTTGATAAACTATCCGTTAACAATAAGTGTGTTGTTTAAATATTTCTTTATAAAAATTATTTATTTTTATTATTATTAGATTGTTTTTATGACAATAAACAACTTTAGAACTTGATTTAACCAATGTGGTTAACACCGACTGAATCTGGCTCGTACTTGGCAATACATCGGCTGATATTTATTAAATTGTCAAGATCGTTTTACATGGATATATTTTTGAATGAAATTCGAAACTTGTAGTAACATATTAGACACATTTGAGTTATATATTAATGTAAATAGTGCGTAATTATAATATTTTTGCAATTAGAAAATATACTTATAATTATAATATTCTCATTAATAGATTTCTAAAATGTTTAGGACGACTTAAAGGGAATTTACTGTAGGCTTTTTTTTCGTTACTTATTTTCTAGCTAAGTGCTTTTCCCAAAACTATTTGCTTAAACTGTATAATTAATTTTAAGTTTATTTTAAGTTAATGTAAAAAAATTTCAACAAGATTTTATAAAAATTAATTTTAATTATTGTAATATTATTTAATGTAACTAAAAACAAAATGACTGTGTTACAAGATATTATAACACTCCCTACTTGAGCAAGTAACAATACTGTGTCAATACAGAATTTGGGGAAACAAAGGGTTATTATTGCCTTGCCAGTCATAACGTTAAAATATTACAGATTTCATGTTCATTTCTTATTCCTCCAACAGATGGCGCTATATCAATTCAAGTTTTCTTCACCTAAATATGGCTCTCTCTAGACTTATTTTATATATTTCATGTATTATGATTAGATGTATTTACAACTGAGCTGATCATACAAATTGTGGGCCTCAGTGGTGTATTTGAGCCGCAACGGCGTTTCGGTACTTTTTTTTATAGAGGCGAAGCGCATTCCGGAACTTTTTTTCTTGATGCCATATTAAAAATATATTGAATTTTTACACCTAATATATATTAAATGCACATCTGATCCATACATATTATATTTTTACACCTGAAACAATGACGTAATCAACGGAGAGGGAGAAATAATACTAAAAATATGTGGTAATCTTTAAAATTAATAGATTTCTTTAAAAATGCATTTAAAAACAAAAATACAAATTTAGTAATGTTACTAAATGTTGTGATTTTATTAACGTGCCCAGCCCACAGTTTTGGCTTATTCTAAAATCATAGATCGCGGTTTTTCTGATAGCGAGAGTGGCTTCAGCAATAATAATTAAATATTAACTGAGAGTATTTTTGTTGAACACATGACAGTTTTTTTTTGTTTATTATAATTAAACCACACACGGTCATCATCATTATTTTTATTATTATTTTTTTATATTTTATTATTATTTTATTTTATTATTATTATTTTTTATTATTATTTTTTTATATTTTATTATTATTTTATTTTATTATTATTATTTTATTATTTTTTATTATTATTTTTTATTGAATCCAAATTTTTGTCCGAACTTGGTTGCGGTCTCATCGTTAACCCACAAACAAAAATTTGATGTGGGCAGCACATGACTTTCCCTGCAGATTTACATCCACGTTATCTTTTATTTTAATTAAATTTAATTCACTTTTAATTCAATTTTCGTTCTCATTTGGTAACTTTACTTATTTTCAAAGATGACGTAGAGAAAATACGAAAAAACTAAAATATCTCGAGAACGGCTTGTCCTAGTGTAATGGGGTTGGTCTTATTATTTTCATCGTTAAAAATTACGTATAAAACAAGCGTTTAATGGATATATTTGAGCATACGTTGTTTTTTATTTTAGATTTTGACGACTTTTGCTGGCCATTCTGCAAAAAAAGGCATGTTCTTCTTTTCTGAATCATACCAAAATCTATTCAGCACCAAGGTAACCCACAGGTGACTTATCTACCGAATTTTGTGAAATTCGGTCCATTAGTTTTTCAGCTAGAGCAGATGCAGGCAATTTTTGCGGGCCATTTCGCAAAAAAAGGCGGGTTCTTTTATCTCGAGTCGTACTAAAAACTAATCAGCACCAAGATCACACCTAAGTGACTTACCTACCAAATTTAATGAAAGTCGGTCCATTAGTTTCTGAGTTTGAATGGATACATACATTGCACAGACAGACACACAGACGTCACGTTAAAAAATTTTTTTTCGTATTCTAGTGGTCTCGAAACGTGTTGATCCGTCGAAAACTCGAATTGCGATTTTCGGTATGATTCCAATACTTTCCCTATACATATTGCAGGGAAAGTAAAAAGGGCAGTCACACAAGTATACGTAATCAATCCGGTATGGGAATTCCTATGATTTTGAATAAAATTGTATGGAGGGCGTTTTTACCATTCTTCCTTAGATCAAGCTTGCAGTATGCGCTAAAAACAGTGACAGACTAGGAAATCAGAAAATTTATTTAGAGATACATCATCTTAATACAAATGTAAGTATAATAACACGGACACATTCGATTAATTACAAAAAGAGAGGAAAGTAATAAAATTCAGGAGGAGGTGAAAAATAAAATACCAGGAAATAATATTAGACTGGGAGTATTAAAATAAATAAATAAATAAATAAATAAAGGTCGCATCAAGACTTTGAGAAAATTGCCATTTTTTTATCACAATTAAAGAAAATCTGATGTGGGCAGCACCTGACTTTCCTTATATAATGCAATGAATTTACTACTTTTGTAGTAAAAAATAATAGGTTATTCTTAAAGTAGATATTTATATTCTTTCCAAAATATTGAAGTTTCGTCAATGAGTCGTCATTTTCATTGATTTGGCGACATTTTTATAAATTTGGCGAGATTTTCGTTTATTTGACAACATTAAAAAGTCGCCAAGTTGGCGACATTCCGCCAAATTCGTCGCAAAAATCTCGCCAAGCGTTAAGGATGGAGAAATAAGTTATTCTTATAGCAGATAAATGACTATTGGTGTTCAAATACAAAAGTATTACTCAAAGAATCTTTTTTCATGAATGGAACAAGCTAGATCCACTAGAATGATGTTACCAAATTTATTGCATGATATTATATATGGAAAGGGGACATGTTTCTCAAGAGTTAATATTTGTTCTTTTAATTTATTGGATTTTTTGATAAATTTATTTGAAAAATTTGCAATATCGACGAACGGTTCATGCTAGCGTTCTAAAGTTTATGTCAATCGTTTTCTAAGAAAGAATTACATAAGAAATGTCTATTTGCGTAACTTTATTAAAGGTTTTTTGATCTTTTGATGATTTTTTCAAAATTTCACTCGAAAATTTAGGGGAATTCTGAACATTCGATTGTATTAAAAAACAATAGGCTTTCAGTATTCATGGATTGTAAATTTTGTACCAAATTTCATTCGAATCGCTCGATTCGCTCGTGAGATATCGTCTCCACAGACTCACTGACACACAGGCACACGCACGCACACACACACGCACGCACACACATACGCGCACGTACACACACACACACACACACACACAGACATCACCTAAAAATGTTTGACTCGTGATCAGGGATGCTTAAAACGTGTTCTCCCGTCGAAAACTCGAATTCGAATTTTCGATCCCGTCACAATACTGTCCCTATGCATTATACTATGTATATAAGGAAAGTAAAAAGGTCGCATCCAGATTTATCATTTGCAATCACTGTTGGTAGCTTGCATTAAAGAAATCTAATTTTTGCTTTCCTTATGTACATAGTACATATAATATATAGGAAATGTATTGTGACGGAGTCGAATATTTGAACTCGCGTTTCGATCCAGTTTTTTACGGAAAAGCTCGTTTCAAACATCCTTGAACTCCAATAGATTGTCTTTGAGGTGATGTGTGTTTGTGTGTGTGTACTATGCTATAACATTGGCCTTCAGAGGGAGCGGAGTGGGGCTCACACGTCACGTGATTTTCACCATGAATGGGAGTTTTAACAAATAAGAACAAGTTAAAAGTTAAGTGGTAGTGGTCTTTTAACTGCCACTAAGCTTTTACACCCTTCTAAAACACTGTTACAGATATGGCAGATGGTAACTTTTTCAAAGTTTATCTTTGTCTTCATCTGTTGAAGACCCAGAGCATCCGACTCATCCACCGCTTGGACGGCCGGAAAAGTTGTCTTCATCTGTGAAATTCATAATCATATTTCCTTTCAATAATCTTTGAATCTCCCCTTTTTCTTAAATAAGACCTTTCAAAAAGTTATTAACTACATTTTCATCTCTATAGACAACAGGGCCTCTGAAGGTCTTACCAACTGGTTCAAAAATGATGTATGCAAAACCACGAGGAACATAATGAGTTAAAGTGTTCTAATGTGAAATGAAGGATAATTTTCACAATTATCTGATTTGATAAGAAAGGATGCACAATTTGCATATACCACGAATGGTACCCGCATTTGCATATAAATGAATTTAAATGTGAAAATTATATCATTACCACTAGGAAGTTCCACCTTCTGTAATATTGTTGGCATTTCAAAATGTTTCTTTAAGTGGTTTCTTTAAGCTTACAGCGGATGAGAACCGCTGTAAGCAGTTGTTGATGTTTTCCCATGTTCTTTGCCAGATTGTACAGAAATCTACTCATACTTTTAATGTAACAATATAGTGTTCATCATTACTAATGAGCAGTACATTTAAGTGCTCGGATCTATTAGGTGATACATAGAGGGGATTATCCCCCCCCAAAAAACATCCAGGCTCACATTGTTATTTCTTTTTTAAACAATTTAATCTGATGTAAAGGAGATCTCAATGATCTGCTGTAAAGGAGATGAACAATTTCATTCAGATTTAATTCACATACATGTCAAGGGTATTTACCGACACGGTCCACGTGATGAAGATCTGGGCAAAGAACAGCTAATAAATACCATACGAAACACATCTAACACTCATTCTCCACATTGATAATGACTCTTTTGACTGATAGCTTGATGCATCTAGAACTACATATTCTCCGACATCTATCAATAATTTCTCAATCCTCTCCAAAAGCCAACCACTAGCATGATCTTTATATGCATCGAACGAGGATAGATCTTTTGCAAAAGCAGCATCCATATGTATATCCAAATCAGCTGCGGCGATGTTTGTTATACACGCACTTTTAATGTAAGCCGAACAGTGTTCCTGTTCTCTTTCAGATCGGAAACGTGTAACACGACAACTTAGATTTATATATCACTTAATGTGCAAGGCACTGTTTCAAGGCACTGTTTAAACCGGTAATGTTTAAAACATGCTGGTAAGGATTCATAGCGACATTTTGGTTCTTATTCATGCCATAGGAACATAAATTTTTAATTCCTTGCAAAGACCTATATTCCCCTAAATCCTGTGTTCACGCGTCATATTATTCATTCGAGAGAATTTGGCCAAGCATTGAGGTAAAAAAACTTTACTTCAAATGGTATGGAACTTAATGTGCCGCACCAAACTTTGTAAAAATATTCTTACATAATTCATATGTGACTGCCTAAAAGGAGAAAAAATTTATTATCAGTACTTAGTTAAATCAATCTTAATAGTTGCTATAATGTCACAGAAGTAATTAAAACCTACAAAGCTACACATTGAATACATAAAAGCCCTAATTACATTAAACGTTATTACTGTTATAAAAAATTATAAGTTTAAAAACTTAAGTTAATACAAGTTTATACAATTATAAGTTAAAATCATATAAGTGAAAAAAAAGTTATTACAAGTTCAGAAGAATACAAGTTTAAAAAATAATATGCATAAAAATACAAGTTAAAAAAAATTAAGTTATTACATGTTTACAAAAATACAAATTAAAAAAATTGTTTGTTTAAAAATACAAATTAAAAATTGTATGTTTAAAAATACAAGTTTTAAAAATACGTTATTGCAAATTAAAATAATTATAAGTTTAAAGAAATTATAGAATAAGAACATTTAAATAACAGATTAAAACAAGTACTTACATGCCTACTCATATCTGAAGGTATAGCATCAGTTATATTACTATCAATAATGAAAGATGTAGTATCACCAATATTACTAGTTAAAGGGGAAGACATTATTCATCAAGAATACAGGAGCACATCTGCATAGCGCAAAATCTACAGATGGAATGGGCAAAAACATGTTCCGAAGCGATCCTTTGTATACTAAAAGAGTACCCTGTAGTGGATAACGTACCAAACTATAGATAAAAGACGCCCTTGTATGATATACCACGATATAGATAAAATTGACAAATTTTCCAAAGTCATAATATTCAGTGTCAAGTTCATATACAATTCTTAGCATAACTTAGGATCTATAGAGAATTATCCCTAAACTGTTAAAATACTATTTCTAATCACATAAAATAGTCGAATTTTATGAAAATACTTCATAAATAATTCACATCTATGAATAAAATGCATCCTTATATAGAAATCCACCTTAAAATCACTAATAACCGGCATTACAAGTAAGGAAAATTTTTTTGATCCACTAACAGTTTTTTTAACATGGGAGGAAATTGCCTTGGAAACCATCAAAAAGAAATTTTGCATCTACTAAGCAAAGCAACCTAACCAGTAAATCGTTCAATTAAATCGATTAGACAAGCACCTTCACAAGCACGCTGTAAAAACCTCATTTCCGAAAAAGTCATTGCATTCATCCTTGAAAAATACGTCATCAGATAAATAAATCTCCTACAAATTGATAACAATCACCTTAACATGTCAATATATACCTTAAACCCACTGAAAGCAACTTAACATGGAAATAAACCCCTAGAATCCAAAACAGATACATTAACATGTAACTGTAAATCCGAAACATCAAAGTTCCGCAAGAAATCTGCCCATTCATTTAAAAATTGTACTACAAAGGAGAAAATACACTAAAAAAAAATCCTTAGAAACCACTAAAAAACACCTCAGTAGATAAAAAAAGCCTTACACGCATAGACTACCACGAGCCTTGCGGACATGCTTACATTGTCGTAGAACCTGATGGACGTTGTCTAAAACCAGCTACGGTGTATCGAGATACTGATCTTGTAGACCATTTCTTAAAGAATTGGATAAAAGACAAGCAGTATACCTTGGCAAGAAACTCCATCATGCAAATGACTCAGAAAGAGAAAATCCAACTTCAAGAAGTCACCCATTGCCATTCGTGTCATCATAAACTGAAATCAGACCATGTGCTTGGCCACAATTATGCGACTGGATATTACAGGGACGCTCTGAATAATGCTTATAATCTTAATATTATGGACAAATCACCAACATTCCTGTAGTGTTTCATAATTTAAAAAACATGACGGTTATCATATTATGCTGAGGCTTATCATAAAGTTGATGCAGTGCTTAAAGTGATGCAGTTGCATAAAGTGGTTGCAACAAGTATGGAAAAATACATGTATCATATACATATATCATTACATATACATACATCTTTCAAGATCTCAAAGAGGGGCCGCACATCTATTTACATTTTATTGCCAGTTCTTGAATGCCTTCCTAGATAAGCTGGTTGCCAATTTAGACTGGAGGGAGTTTCAAATTCTAAGACAGCATTTTCCTAATGCAATACAGCGGTAAGTCCTTCTTAGGAAAGCTGTGTACCCATTCAGCTATATGTCATCCTTCCAAAGATTCGATGAAAATGCTCTACTTCGACTTTAAGCATTTTGTAATGATACCAAAGGTGAAGATAAGAAAAACGAGTATCAGCACGTTTGAAAGGCCGTTAATATCGTTTTAAAAACTTTTATTTCGCTTCACTGATACTGATTCATAGGCTTATGAAATCCAAACTCATAATATCTACGGAGATGAGTCAACATAACCATCTCTATGACTTTTCTGATTATCCCAAGAATCATCCTCTCTTCAGGGAGGAAAATATAAAATATCATTGGATACTTTAATTATGAATTGAACATAACTTCAATTCTAAAGTTCAGAGGTCTTAGACATAAAATGCATTCTATTTTATCATGTGGAGAAAATAAAAGGGCCAAAGGCGTTCTACGCACGTGGTATCACGGAAAATTACCAAAATGACTATAGCCAGTGCCTACTTAGTGTACAGTCTAAAATGTAAGAACAGATTAGAATGCCTAGAAATGATCATCACCTCCTTATTGTTTGTCAATTACTCCTTATTGTTTGTAGTGGCTCTATTTTCTATCGATGACAAAAATATTTGCCCGAAAATGGTGTCATAAGTTTATCTATAAAATCAGCTATAAATATTAAATTCCTGTGGAATCCTTCAAATCCTGGAGCTTCTTAATAGAGCAATACTTAAATCACTATATATATATATATTCATATATTCAGAAAATTAATAAATCATATAAACTTTTAATCAAAAAGAATATTAAAGAAATTCAAAATGATTGTGTTATTACTTATGCCGATAAGGCTAGTAGTAACTACTCTGTCATTTGTAAATATTACTATATATGTACCCTCCAGTCGCACATTCTATGTATAATTTACATAATACTAACTTTAAAATCTTATCTAATAGAATATTAGCCAAATATAAGCAAATCCATCTAAAATATAGTTTTTTAGTACCCAAGTTTCAGAAATCCCCTGTAGCTTTTCGAACTATTACTAGTGGGCATAATTCTTACATTACTAATGCTGGTAAATTATTAGTAAAAATTTTAAAAGAAATTTCTTTGTCAGATGATATCTCAAATAATAGTCATATTGGGAAAAACAGTTTTGAAGTAGTTAAGAAATTAAAAATTGTTACTAATATCCATAGTATTTATACTTTTGATTTTAAAGATTCCCTCAATAATATTGGTATAAATGATCTCTATAAAATTATTTTAGAAATGTTACTCTAAAATATTCAAACTTCCTTTTAAAAAAATTACTCAATTTTACTTTCTATGAGAATTATATTCAACATGGTGGTTCTTTTTTCAAGCAACAGTTTGATATCCCACAAGGGGGTATGTCTCATCCTTATTGGCTAATCTATATTTATACTTGTATGAAAAGAACTTTAATCCAGGGTTGCATAATATGCTCACGCATAGATATTTAGATGATATATTATGTGTATCCTATAAAAATAATCCTATAGTATTTAACTTTTATCCTAATAATTTACAATTAAATGCAAGTAATAATGACTCTAGTGTTGTAAATTTTTTAGATGTAAATTTAGATTTACAAAATTGTAATCTGACTATAAACTTATATGATAAAAGACAAGATTTTAATTTTAATACTTCTAAAATTCAACACTTTGACTCTTGTTTGCATATATCAGTGTTTAGAAATATTATATCAAACCAGGTTCTTAAAATAAATAAAATTTGTGATGACAATTATAAATTAGCACATTTTACAGAATTATTAAATACACCAACTAATAATGCATATCCTCCCAATTTCGTAATTAAAATTATCAACTCAGTGTATCAACCACCACTCGATAACATCCAAAACAACTTTCCCAATTATGGCGGCTAATATAGTATATAGTATATATATATATATATATATATATATATATATATATATATATATATATATATAACTAATTATTAATTATATAATTATACAAAAATGAAAAATAATAAAAGAAATAAAAGAAATTGAAAAATAGAACATTTTGAAAATAAGATATATAAATATTTAATGTTTTGAATATTATTTTCGCTAAAAATATGTAACTTTAACCAGTTTGATATTACGACTTGAGTCCCCTTATAATGGTGTTAATGGCATACTCGTTTATTCCATTCTTCTGTGAATTACTTTTATAGTAAGATTTTTCATATAGTACGATTTGTCCTCCAGGATGCATCTCAACTTTTTTCATACAGTTACAATTGCTCACCTTCAATATATGTGCAAGCTGGGTTCTTGCCTCATGGATCATGGTAATTCTTGAATTCCTAATAATTTTTCAATTTTTTCTCTTTTAATGCTTGTAGTCTGAGCTTTGACATTTATAGTAACTTACTATTGCTAAATTTAAAATAAGCATGAGTTTGGGTTAATTAGAATTAAATGCTCAGACCTGACGTGGAATCTAAGTCAGGTTAACCTCAAATATTAAGCCAATGCTTTTCATTTTTTTTTATCCACGTTGTAGCCGTGGTTTAACTGCTTTGGTGACTTTAATATTTCATAATTACTTGGAATTGGTTATTATTATTATATCCTTTTTTATATATATGTCTTACATTATTACCTTAATACCTTTAGCATATCTAACTTTTCATACTTACTAAGTATACTTAACTCTTTTAGTTTGCTTCGGTATTTATGAATCTTTTAATTTGCAATCTATTCAAATTTATGCTGCATTAGCTCTAAATTTAGAAATAGAATTTGAATTTTTAATTTTAGCCTCGTCCAATGTCAGTTGAAGGTTTTTGCAACTTCCATTCTCCTTTTATTTATTTCTGTTATTTTTATTGCCCATGTTAATATTTTTATAAATTATTCTTATGATTTATTAATCGTCACTACTCCAGTAAATAAATATTAAATTATACCCCTGCCTATTAGTTTATTAATTTAGTCTTATACTTTTGTTATAATTTAATACAATGTTTATATATAATATTCTACAATATGTATACAATATTATCCTTATTTTTAACTTCTAGATATTAAACTAATTTTAGTTTAACAATATATAATTTCTAGTGTTGCCATCTATCGTTATTCTTTCTTAATACTTTATTATTTTGTAATTTATTGGTTGGGTAAAATCTTATGTGAGGTTATGTTTTATTTTATTGGTGATATATTGAAGCATTTTATAAAACTGTACTTATGAGTACAATTCTTTTTATTATTATTATTATTTTTTATATATTTGGATTAGATTTCTTGCGAATTTAAGAGTTACACTATTTGTATTGTATAATACCTAGTGTTTTATTTAATCCAGTTCTGAATTGATTGTAACAATAATGTTAAATATTTTCTTATTTGTTTTGTGATATCTTCATTTCTATCATTAGGATTAGTTTTACATGGACTTATTTGTATATATAGATTTTTCTATAAGCAACTATTTTATTACATTTGTATATTATTCTATATGTAATATTGTCATACTAATAATCCTCCTTAAATCATTATGATCAACACAACTTTTACGTTTTAGAGACTAGCAAATATATATATACTTATTATTATATAATTTGATAGATATTCCCCGGTATTTTCGATTCAAGTTGGAAATTGTCTAGACCAATATCATTTTACAAACTTTGTGCCATGGATAGTTTAGATTATAGTAATTACCCGACTAAAAAGTATAACTTCAATAAATGTAAGAATAACAATTGCAAAACAAGCTCTTCTGTTTCCAACTCTCAAATCACGAACCAAACTAGTCATTTGTCCATCTGCAAGATTTTTAATTGCAATTATAAATTATATTGTAACACTTGTAATTTATCTTACATTGGACGAACTAGTAATCCAATTCATCTACGTATGAATGCTCACAAAGACCATGTCAAAAATATATCTTCAATAATAATTTTCTTCCTTCTAATAAAACTGAATATTAACACTTTGCTAAACACGGTTTTGAAAATATTACTATTCATATTTTGGATATAAAAACTAATCTAGCAGACAGGATTTTTTTTTTAATTTCTATATTAAATCAAATTGTACTCTTTTTCCATATGGATTAAATCAATTATATCTAAATGGTAATATTGCAAAATATATTTTTGTAGATGATAAATACTCAATCTTTAATCACCTTCTTTTGAATCCGCATTTAAAAAGTAGGAACTCAATCTATATACACAAAAGATAAAACCGAGGTAAAGGAAGTTCCAAACATCATGACTATAAAGCTGAGATTAAATGTTTGCATCATCAATTTAATAGTAGTTATCAATGGATAATAATAAAATCATGGATATTTGCGGTTAAGAAAAAAACATTTAAATAACGTTTATGCCATATTTTTTAAATTATATCTAACTAATGAACATTTTAATCATATTTTTTATGATTTGCTCATTACTAGATCTAAGTGTAATTAAAATTAAATCTAAATTAATTTCATAATAACAATCGTTTTTCTAATTCTTACTGTGTTATTCCTATTAAACATCCTATTTATAATACTATAAATTTTAGGGATTTGTTTAATAAGTTTAATCATTTAATTCCTATTAAGGATTTGAATATCTCTAAGACATATAAATACAATAAGCCTATTGCAAAAGCAATTTTTAATTACAATGAAATTTCTCAATTATCTCGCTATAGATTATACGTCTAATTAAGATAATGAATGTATTTGCAAAGATGACAATTATGCTAATTATATTAATCCACACTTGGATCGTATTGTTACAGGAGACTTAGTCATAGTTAAAGACGATTCATTAAGAACTGTAATGTCTTATGGAACAAAATTCAGGTTACAATCTTGTAACAACTCTACTAATGTACGAGTATTACAGTCAATTAATCTTGACCTTGATACATATATTTGAAAATTAGCTTGTAAATATGCTCTGCCATTAGAGGCATTTAACATATAGAAATTTACTTTATTAAAATTTATTAAAAATATTATTAGTAGTATTAATTTGTCTAGATGATTATATAAAATTGATAATATAAAACAATATATTATTGATTTACAAAAATATTTTGTTATTGCTTATGCTGATAAAGCCTAATAATTATGCTATCATCTTTAAAAAAATTCTATATTCAATTTCTGTTAGATTATTTAAAGAATAATAGTCTGTTTAAACTTGATTCAAACTCCATTATTAGTATCAAACAGAAAATTATCAATAATGATTTAAGTATTAATTATAAATTTTTGAAATTTCCATATATTGTGCTTATTCCTAAATTTCACAAAAATCCTATTAAATTCAGAACTGTAACTAGTGGCCATAATTCTTACACTACTACTGCTATCAAAATACTACTGATTAATTTAAATGTATTAAATGATAGTTTTCGTTATTCTAAGTAATAGTAAAGAATTAAAGAATAAATTAACAATTCTTGGTATACTAATTGGATTTCAAACTTTTGATTTTAAAGATCTTTTTAATAACATTAATATTACTGATCTTTATGATGTCATTTTAGCTTCATATAATGCATTTATTACTAATCAATCTACTCATACTAAATTAAAAATTTCCTAAACTTCTACACTTTGTACTTTTCGCTAATTATATATTTCAAGGTGATAAATTATACTTATAAGTATCTGGGGTTCAGCAAGGTGACTGTAGTAGCAGTATGTTAGTTAATTTATACCTTTTTCATTATGAATATTCTTTTACTTCAACTGATTATAAAATTTACAGATATGCAGAGAGAGAGAGAGAGAGAGAGAGAGAGAGAGAGAGAGAGAGAGAGAGAGAGAGAGAGAGATGATCTGATATGTTTAATATTTACTGACAACTATGCCACAGATATAGATTTCTATCCGGATAATTTGGAACTAATTCCTATTGAAGCCTCTATTAATTGTAGTGTTAATTTTTTGGATTTAAATCTAATTATTGAACCTACTAATAGGATAGTTACTAATTTATATGATACGAAATACTATTTTCATTTTAATATTAATAAAATATTACTATTTAATTCCTGAAACTCTATTCAATTATTTAGAAATATTATACTTAATCAACTATTTAGGATTTATAGATTATCAAAAAATTTCTTTTTCATGCTTTGCACATTAATAACCTAAAAAGTACCTGTTTATTATATAAACATCTAGTATATTTAGTTAATAGTATAGTTAATAAGTTTAAATTAGCTGAATATTCTTAAAATTCCCTCCTTAGTATCTTATATTAGCTACTTGTTAACATTCCCTTGAATTAGCATTACAATGTATTTACATTCTCTTAGGCATTTGCCTCCATGTTTTCTATTATTTTGCATGCCCCTTTATTGCGTAGTTTTTACTGGTGAATTTATCACATTTTATGACTTTTTTTTGCATACTGTTATTTATATCTCACGTTTGGCAGCAGTTGATCTCCACTATTATCTCCTGCAAATGGCAACAGTAGTCTCGTCATTTATTGCTCGTTGTTCGCTTTGCTAGAGCATGCGCTGTATTTTCTCAGGTATGTTTATATTCCTATTTCATTTTCAATCTTTTAGCTTGTTGTCCAAGTAGACAGAGTTTATACATATTATCTATCTCTGTCTTCAGAAACAAGTTTTTCTGTTCATTTCGAATGGATACTTGGACCTGAAGAAGAATTTGCTCAAAATGAACAACTTTTTAAGCCTAGTGCTTGTCCACGTGTATGGTTTTAATGCTCGGTTATTTTTTGTTTTTCAATTTTTGAAATCTCACCATTGATATGTTGATTCCTTATAGCTTAATGACTAGATATATGCATTTTATTCTCCTCTTGATTGATGATTCCCTATTTTATACATCTTTTTATGTTGTTAGTATTTTTAACGTTAAGATGTTATGTGTTACAACTTCTCTCTTTTCTATCATTGGAATTTCATATTATAATTTTATTGTTGACGACTTAATTTCTATTATCATTGATGATTCCTATCTAATTAATATTGATTTTTACCCCTATAATCTTGAATTTATCCCTAATGAGCCTAGTGTTAGTCAATCTGTAAATTATTTAGACCTAAATTTAGATATAATCATGTTGTTACCAATTTCTATGATAAAAAAGATTCTTTTTTAACTTCACTGCTATTATATCGATAAGCTACTATTACACTAAGCTGCTATTATATCGATCTTGTAATTCTATTCAATTGTTTAGAAACATCATTTTAAACCAGCTATTTCGAATACATCGGCTTTCTGATTCTCAGTTTCACTATCTTCACAACAATAATCTTAAACGTATATGTCAAAATTACCACTATCCGGAAGTATTTGTAAATAATATTAGTAAAAATTTCAAATACACCACGTAGTAATTTTACAATTGCATTATTTATCCTTGATTGGATAATTCCTTTTTGTGAATTTCTCTTATTCTTATCACTTAACTTTCCACAAGGCCTGAGTCTGATACTATTTACTATTTTTGAAAGACTACTGTCCACTTGTCCTAAGTTCTATACTGATTACTATTTTTTAAAGTTTTCATTCAAAAAAAAATTTTAGCACACGTTTAATAGTATATTCATTCCGGTATCCACTCGCTTTAACGAAGAGAAGTAAAATGCTCTGTCATATGTTCTTCTGCAAATTTTTCATCTCACACGTGGTGGCTGTACCTGTAAGTTTATACCTCTGTTTTTTTATATTTCTGGTTTTTAATTCATTTGGTATTTATTGTTTCTACTTTCACTTGCTAATAACCAGTTCCAATGGTGTCCATAGTCAAATACTATCGCCATTTTCAGAAACTGGCTATTCCATCGGTTTTAATTCTAATTGTATGGCTGTCCTGACGAAAATGCAATTTCAAACTAACCGCCATTTTTACTTTCCTTATATACATAATGTATAAGGAAAGTATTGTCTGTGTGTGTGTGTCAGTGAGGCTGTGGAGACGATAACTGACGAACGAATGGACAGATTCGAACAAAATTTGGTACAAAAATCACAATCCATACATACTGGAAGCCTATTGTTTTTATACGCAATCGAATGCTCAACCCCCCCCCCCCTAAATTTTCGAATGAAATTTTGAAAAAATCGTCAAAAATCAAAACCGCTAATAAAGTTACACAAATAGACATTTCTTATGTAATTTTTCATTAGAAAGCGATTGATTTAAATTTTAGAACGCTAACATGAACCGTTCTCGAGATATTGTACATTTTTCAAAAGAATTATCAAAAAGTCATATGAAACTAAAAAATATATATATCCTATTGAGAAACATGTTCACTTTTCATATGTAATACCATGCGATAATTTGGGTGACATCATTCTCGTGGATTTAGCTCGTTCCATTCATGAAAAAAGATACTTTAAGTAATACTTTTGTATTTGAACGCCAATAGTCATTTATCTGCTGTAAGAATAACTTATTTCTTCGTCCATAACGCTTGGCGAGATTTTGGCGACGAATTTGGCGGAATGTCGCCAACTTGGCGGCTTTTTGAAATGTTTCCAAATTAACGGAAATCTCGCCAAATGGATAAAAATGACGCTATATCAATGAAAATGACGACTAATTGTCGAAAATTTACTATCTTGGAAAGAATATTAGTATCTACTATAAGGAAAACCTATTATTTTTACTGCAAATGTAGTAAATTCATTACAGTATATAAGGAAAATCATGTGTTGCCCACATCAGATTTTTTTATGTAGTTTCAACTGGTTGCTCTCCATGTATTGATCTTTAATCTTGAGCTAATTATTATTGCATTTTCTCATTTTTGCCGTGTTTACTTTTTTATTTTATATGTTTATATTTATTTTTATATATACCTATTTTATTGTGATTTATGTATACTAATTATGCCCTCTTCCCTATACCATTATTGTGATAAGTTACCTAATATTTTTATCCTTAGTCTTGATATATAGTTACTTATTTGTAACAGATATGCTAGAGATGGGTTTTTTTTGTACTCACCTTAATTTACATAGTTTTTGATTAAAAATTTCAATTTACACACACACACACACACACACTTGCTGCGCTAAGTCTTAGGACGAGTCGGCTGGCCTGGGCTTTCGACACACACACACACACACACAGATATATATATATTTATATATATATATAAATATATATATATATATATATATATATTATGCAACGCGTATATACATTCAATAAACAAAAATAGAAATTGAAAACATTGCTAAACTTCATTCTTGACATTGTTTATCTCGATAAATTTAAATTTACACTCATTAAAAACCTTCACAGGCATGGCAAATTTACAGACAGTGTTAATATGAATTTATCAATATCTAAAGACATGTTTTTTTTATCATAGAGTTAAATGTACATCAAGTTTTTAAAATTTAGTACTATACGACATGTATTCCCATAATATCAACATTAATATTTAAATAACAAGTGCTCATAATGGTCATTAACAAAAGGAGCATATTTAGGGAGGTTACAGTTATAATTAGAATTCTCAATAGATTTGTAGTCTAAGCAAAATAAAAAAAAATCTGATGTGAGCAACACATGACTTTCCTTATATAATGTAATGAATATACTACTTTTACAGTAAAAAAATAGGTTTTTCTTATAGTAGATACTAATATTCTTTCCAAGACATTGAATTTTCGACAATTAGTCGTCATTTTCATTGATTTAGCGTCATTTTTATCCATTTATCGAGATTTTCGTTAATTTGGCAACATTTCAAAAAGTCGCCAAGTTGGCGACATTCCGCCAAATTCGTCGCCAAAATCTCGCCAAGCGGTATGCACTAAGAAATAAGTTATTCTTACAGCAGATAAATGACTATTGACGTTCAAATACAAAAGTATTACTCAGCGTATATTTTTTCATGAATGGAACGGGCTAGATGCACGAGAATAATGTCACCCAATTTATCGCATGGTATTACATATGAAAAGTGAACATGTTTATCAATAGGAAATATTTTTTTTTATTTTATATGACTTTTTGATATATTTTTTTTAAATGTACAATATCTCGAGAACGGTTCGTGTTAGCGTTCTAAAATTTATGTCAATCGTTTTCTAATGACAAATTACATAAGAAATGTCTATTTGCTTAACTTTATTAGTGGTTTTGATTTTTTGACGATTTTTTCAAAATTTCATTCGAAAATTTAGGGGGGTTCTGAACGTTCGATTGCGTATAAAAACAATAGGCTTCCAGTGTTTATGGATTGTGATTTTTGTACCAAATTTGGTTCAAATCCGTCCATTCGTTCATCAGTTATCGTCTCCACAGGCCCACTGACACACACACACACACACACACACACACACACACACACACACATACTTTCACACACACACACACACACACACACACACAGACATCACTTCAAAAATGTTTGATTCGTGATCAGGGATGCTTGAAACGTGCTCTCCCATCGAAAACTCGAATTCGAATTTTCGACCCCGTTACAATACTTTCCTTATACATTATGTATATAAGGAAAGTAAAAAGGAGTTGCTTATTTATTTAATTGTAATATGTTATAATGACTAATGAGGCTAAACAAGGACTAAAACCGAAATTGATATAAATCCTCTGAAATAATTATTAAGCTCAGTGGATCTAAATTGGATTAACTTCTCATTTCTGAATAATTAGACAACACACATTTTTGTGGTTTTTTCTGGTTGTTTAGAACAACAATGTCTGTCAGAAAAGGAGAACTTGGAGATGAAATGATGTTTGAGCTGATTAATCTTTGCTACTTCCCATACAGTTGCTGATCATTTGTAAAAGGAATTCATGCATTCATTTATTTTATAGATTAGAGATGAAGATGTTTTTACAATGAAAAGCAATTAAATATACGTAAATTAACACTTAATAGATTTTTAGATTTTTTTTTCATAATCATACGTATTCATACCACTGACTGGACTAAGAATTGGGCATCACATTGTGTGGATAACTGGATTCTGCACACCCCAACATGCGATTGGTAGCACTGCCATTACGTAATCCATATACTGCTCTAGTAATTTGTTCAGTACTTACTTATTAGCTACATCAGTGGTTTGAAAAGTATACTTTCTCATATTTTTAAGGTTTCGTAGTTAACAAGCAGAATCCTTATTACTAGTTGTTTGTGTTCGCTTCTCTCTCTTTTTTCTGACCTCCTTAACCGACAGCCTTGAAGTTTAGATCCATGGTGCAATGACAATAAGCTTTTTGAAATTAAAAAATTTTATATTCAAGGAGTAGGGGCTGTAAAGGAATTGGTGAAAAAATAAATCACATTTAAACAAATATAGTGGGACATTTAAGAAAAGGGCGCATAGAAACTTAGGGGTAAAATACCAAGTCTTTTGACTTCATTGGTGGTGGGGGGGAGCACCAGGTTTTTGTTTTTCTTAGTTTAGATAAAAATATGAACGAAGAAACCTAAATATATTTTCAGATATGAATAATGCCGACACTAATACAAGTATTGTGACAGGGGCGCTTTATGTTAGTTAGAATTAGAGAAGGTAGGGTAAAAAGGCCGATTCATCGCATACTGGACAATTTTGGGCAATCTTCCTCCCCCTCCCTTTTATCTTAAATTTTTTCAGGAGTAGATAACAGTTATTTTCGTAGAAGATGACGAGAATTCCTGCTTGTTTTTGGAGTAGATATGCACAGCTGTTTTTTTCCTCCCGAATGATGGACTGACCCATCCCTCCTCTTTGGAAGTGAGTTATTTTTGATTCCCTCCTACGCCAAGGTAAGGACTTTAATATTTTATGAAATCTAGAAATTTTATACCTACCAGCCGTGCCCCTGTTGTTCACTTAAGGAATTAATATTTATACCCCCCTCCCTCCCTCCCACCTCCTCATTTGCTACGCCTCTGGTACAGACCAATCTAAATTCGGGATAAAGAATATACGGAGTATTAAGAAGTAAAATACACTTTGCGCGAAGGATAAAGAAAACTTGAGCAACATACAGCTGTTTCGAGGATACGCTGGATACCCTTTGTCAGCTCAAGATAGCCAACAAACCCAAAGTCCAAAAGAAGAATGGCTGCAAAAGGAAGAAACAGAGGGAGGTATATACCCAAGACCTGGATTAAGAGAGAACCGATCAGAAAGCAGTGTGAAGAACGGTCTAACCAATCCGAAACGTGAAGTAATACACAAGATTGGCGTGCTTCCGAGAGGTTGGTGGTAGGGGAAGGAGGGTACGGTCCCTGTGGATGCCTCCCCCACTGGGTTCCGGTCTAAATTGGGTGGCACTTCCCGACCGCCCAAACAGTTACCTTACATCTTTCTGGTAGGTCGGACGGTCTGGGTTTCAACAACAACAACAACAACAACAAGATTGGCCCAAACACAACAGGAATACCCCCTACAAATCAAGTCAAGTCCGAACAAGAATAAATGAGATCTAACAAGACGAAAAATAGGTTTTAACGACACATAAGAGCCCCAATAAAATAAAACGAAGAAAGGGGGAAAATGCACAGGGCACTGCTCCAGACCGTGGACAAAAATGGAGTACTGGGTAAGTCATTAACTAAATTACTAGAATGTTTCTGGATATGGAAGGCTTCAAAGAAATCAAGCATGATCGACGCGCATTTTTGAATGACCCTTGTGAATAAAATGCAAAATGGTAGTCAAAATGATAGCAATATTAAGTAATTGAAGATTTATTAAATTCCAGTGTTTTTTGGCATAGTGTTCATGTCCCTTAATACGAAAACTTAAAGCACGTTTAGTTTGATCAATATAAGAAAGACGACACTGGTAAGAAATACTGCAAATGCCATCTATTAGAAATTTCTTAAGGATCTTTAAGATTAAAAAATCAGCGTTTATTAGAAGGTTTAAACACAATATTGAATTTAAATATTTTAGCATTCTGCTGACTGATTTTTGGAAAAAAATGGTAAAATGACAGTGTTACTGAAATATTTTTCAGAAGTTAGTTGAAACTAATTTTTTTGTTGCTTTGAGACTTTTGTTCACGTGCAACAAGGGGAGGGGAGGAGGGCGTCAAACGCTGGGGATGCGAGAGGAAGGGGGGCGCAGAACTTGCAAAAAACTCATTACTATAAAAATGGTTGCTATATTAGTATATACTAATTTTCAAGTGTCCGTTTGTCTGTCAATTCCCGAATAGATAAATACTTGAAAATTGGTACGTAAATCAAGTGTTAGATAAAACACATCTGAATACTGAGATTGAGAATTTAAATTAGGTGAGCAGTTCAAAAGACTCGCTGAAAAAAATCAAATATTTTTTATTATTGTGTAGATTATTGTTCGGGATTTGTTTATTGTGACACCTTTGATTTTGAACGGATATTCGGCTAGTATATACTGATTCAGATGTGCTCATCTGCCTGTCTGTCACGGTATCTTTAGGCATATCCAGAATAAATAGAGACTTAAAATTTGGTACATGGATAGACAAATCGAATTTTTCAAACACGTTCATTTGAGGAGGTGCTGTTCCATTCTCGAAACGTACATTGATTCACACATACATTTTTTGATATGTTCGAGATAAGTTGAGGTTCGAAAGTTGATGTAATAGTAAATAGTTCGATATTAAGAAGGAGGTTAATTGCAGTTTTTCAATATTTTTACTTTCCCATACTATGTCATATGACATAAAGTAATGTTTTCATGAACATTTTCGATGATGATTTTGAGATTTTGAGATTTTGATACTAATGTTATAAGACCTCCTGAACACATTTTCATTCTTTTTGCTGTGATGCCCGTCTGTCTGTGATCAGTTTCTTGCGTAGACGATAGCGGCCACAAATATTAATGGATTTTCACGAAACTTTATATCCGGATTTGCTATGAAAAAAATCTAGAACTAGATAGAATTGTTTTAAATTCGAGTACAAACTTCGAAATTTATTCGGAATTTTATATTTTTTTAACGTGACAGCATAGGACAATATTTGACGTAATCATGCATAAAAGGGTTTATTTGTCGCCCAGAGATCACGAGACTTAATAGTTTCAATAATTGTTGCGAAAAATAGCGATTCAAATTTTTTTGTTCCTGACGTCATTAGCCTCCTCGGGGGAAAGTTACCCCCTTCACATTGTCAAATATAGTGTCCATCGAAATATTTTTTCAAGCCATTTAAGGTGCAGGGTAACAAGCTATAATTGTAATCATTTGGACCCACAATACCGATTTTTCAAAATTTTTCTTGTAAAATTTGGAAAAAAGTAAGCTACTAAAAATGGATTCTGGTAGAAGAAAGTCAAGTGGAGCCATACACCAGTTAATTTTAGAGGTGCCGATCACAAAAATGTTCTATTTGTAAACAAAAAAGGGGAATTACACATTTTAAAGATAGGTGTTTGACATTTAGTGAGGGGGGGGGGGCAGTCGTGTAATTGGAGATTTGGAGAAAACCCATTTAAAATATTTATTTAGTGGGGGGGGGGGGGGCTCTAATCCGACACGTTTGACAAATGCACTAATTTCAAAAGCGTACTTTGAGACCAGATAGATTTGAAATTTGTTGCATGGTAAAGCCATGTGATAGAAAGAACAAAAAAAAAAAATTCACATTCTGTTATTTTACGGGTGCCGAACACCAAATTGTTCGGTTTGTCAAATAAACAAGAAATTTCTTAATTTAAATGAGGAAGACTCGAAATTTAGTAGAATTCATCGGGTAAGAGTAAACACAAACGTGTTTTTTAATTAAAACGAAACATGAAATTTTGTATGTTAGTAATACGATAAAATTGACGATAAAATATAAATACTATAAAATTGGACTTGGGGCTATGCTCGTCATACCAAAGCGTCCGAAACATAAACTGATCGTAAAACACTCTTTCCTACGAGAAAGACTTAAAATTTCGTACGTTCTATAGAAAACGAAACGATGCAAGTTAGTTATTAAATATAGGTTATTTTAGGGGTGCTACGTTAAAATGTTCAATGTGTAGTAAATGAAAAACTCCGCTTTTAATGGAGATATAGGATTTGGTGCACAGGTGAAATATAATTCAGTAAGTAATATGCGGATTATTGTTCGGATTTTGCTAATTGTAATAGTTAATAAACGGATATTTGGTTAGTGATGTATAATTCTAATTTTCTCCACTATCAAAATATTTGAAATAAAATAAAATGGCAATATATACAGATGAAAACAAAATTACTACGCTTTAGTACTTTAATATCGGAAAAGTTAGTTTCATTTTACTCCAGTAAAATGCACCCCGAACAACACTGCACATAAAACAAAATATTGTATAGAACATAAACAGGAAGAAGGTCATTTTTAATTTTATGTAAAATATTCTCGTAATATTATAATCTGGGTTTAAAATTATCACAAACTGGAATTTTCACATCAGTGACGCAATATCGATATAAAATATAAAATTTAATAAATCTTAATATTGAAAGTAATTCACTCATCCATAAATAATTATTATTAACTTTGTACTATTTTCCACGTTTTAATAGATATTTATTATAATGCATATATCAATGGATATTAATTATAATTAATAGTATTGTCATACTTACCATGAAAAAACATATTCAAATGGTTTGCAACAAATATTGTTTGAATTAATATATAAAAAACGGTTATCAAGTTATTTTTTATGGAATATATGATTTTTAAGCAAGATTCGCGCGCGCACGGAGTAAATTCTTTATATATTTCATTAGGAAAAAACGTTGTTTGTGCAAGCGTAATAAGATATTTCATAATGCTATATAAAACATATATCTCCAATATATTGTAATCAGACAATACCAAATAGCAATAGTTCTTTTAAAAAGAGAAAATTCATTTGTATCTTCTACATTTTCGAATATAAATATTTCTTAGAAAAGTTGACGTCTTCTCCCCTAGATGGCACTGCACTCATACTTTTTACCCAAAGGTTTAAAAGTGCTGTTTACTCCGAAAATGCGGAGGAATCAAATTCTTCCAGTTCTGTAACCAGAGACAAACGCAGACAAAATATATTCCATAAAAAAAATCATTGCAAGCTTTAATTGTTTTAAATATATGTTGAATAGAACATATTGAACTATTTTTTAGAATTTTATTATTTGCACTAGAAAAGCAGTATTTTTTTTTATTTTTTTTTAAAGCTGAGAGGTTAACTTCAGACGATTCTACTTCATACGAGAATAATAGAAAGTCAAGAATAGGAGGGAATGCTTAGCTAGTATTTTAAAACGATGTCGTTGCAAAAGAACTAATTTTGTATCGAAACATTCAATAGAACTCAATGTGAAATTATTTATTTCAGAAATTAAAATGCTAAATTCTGTTTTCAAATAAAAAATAAACATTTGTGTAAAACTTAAAATTTTATGTCTTTAGCATTATTCAAAATTTAGGTATGAAGTAGGGTTTGTTGGGGGTACTATGGAACACCGGGGTGCAAACAACTGCATACAGGGTGTTAATACGACCTTTATTTAAGCAACCGTCTTAGATATATACTTTCAATTGCAAAAATATTTTAAATGAGGTAACAATTTGTCATATAACAGTTTTAAATCGAAAAATACAGTTTTCTAAAATATACGAAATTTAACATTCCCTCATTCCAAAATTTTCCAATTACTAAAAATGTCTTCATTCATGTGGAACTAAGAAAAGTTCGGTTCTAATACTAACGAAATTTACCGAGACATAAAATCTTGAATTTTATGACTTAAATCACTTTTACACGTCTGAGAATCCATCATTTTGGGCTAGTGTTGAGGGATCTTATGAAATAAAAATAAAACATTTCAGAATATATGTTTTACATTTCATTTAATGACATATCTTTAGGATTTATCAGGGTGTCCCAAAAAGTCCTTTAACATTAAATAATTTGTTTAGTAAGGGGACTATAGGTATATCGTATACTTATCAAATCGTATAATTATCACTTATAAAATACTTATTTCTAATTTGCTACATGAATGTGTTTCCTAGATGAACGTATTTGCTAGATGACGCTTTGCTAGATGAATATGCAAGTTTTTTCATCTTCTGGAATCTAGCATGAGTCTACTATTCTTATTGCAACATCAGGTAGTACAATCATTAGTCAAGAAAAACTATGGGACCCAAGAAGTTGCATTCAGGGGTCCTGATATACAGCCCAGAAAAACTGAAGTTGAAAGAGCTGCAAAAAAGGGAGGCAAGAAAAACAGAAGATATCGTTGTCTGTGGCTAATCCGGTATGAAATAATCAAATCTCTGATTCCAATAACCAGAGGATGATGAATTGGAACTGAATGTTTCCAGCAAATTTTATGTGATGATATTAAATGTAGAAACTACGTTTTGATAACATTTTGATTAAAAAAATAATATGTGTATTATGTGTGTTTGATTACATAACAGTAGAAGGCAATATGTTACAAGCAAATTTCATGAAACGTGAAAATATGGATATTTTAAAGTTCATAATTCCAGATAATGAAGCTAAGTCCACCGTATCAGCTTCAGATGTTGTACTTAAGCTGCCACGACCAATGATAAATTGAAACTGAGAGAGTGTATTTGAAGCATTGTTTCAATATTGATTTGCGAGATTATGATAAAATACTGTGTTAGTGATGAGCTTGTTTTTATATCTATATTTTGTTTCCATACTTATCACAAAGTAAACTAACCCTAGGTTAGAATTCTATGTAACATTTGAAACTTTATTTATTCTATTTTGATCGTAATCTTAAATTTCTTAAACTTAGAATGTTTAATGTTTTATTAAAGATGTGTTCCACTGTACCCCATGTGGTTTCCATAATACCGTTTGAGGGCAGGCACTACGGAACAATTTTTACATAACTATAATTTCTCCAACTAAACAATTTTTATCAATCCTAATTTAGAGTACATATTCCTGTAGTCAATGATCATGTGATTCTGACGATACATTGTTTTGTAACTTTAATAAACTGCAGTCAAGATAATTCGTGTCTTTCTAAAAGTGTTTCAATGTATCCCAATCTACTCTACATATACTGTGTTATCCTGCAATGTAAGTGCCTAATTATAAATTACCAATATAAGAAAAATTATTAAATTGAGTACTTCAAATATATATAAAATAACGAAACACAATAAAATTAAGTGCACTTTGTTTTATTAAAAATATTCTTCGTAGAATTGCAGCATATGATATTACTTTTTCCTCCATTTTCACTTGAGATATTTAATTGCAATTAATTTACGAAATTCTCTCAAATTATTAATTTCTCTTAAAATATTTTAACTTTTTCAACTCCTTTAAATTGAATTTTGAACAAGTGAGGTTTATGTTTAGCATGAGTTTGTTGGAGCTGATAAACTTTGATTCAATTTGTTCAGAAGATTATAGGAATTTATCTACAGAAATAGGAATTTATCTTTATAAAATAAAATTCATTCTTATTCAGCGAGAAATATTTGTACCAAAAGGGGATCGCAGTATGTCAAGATATATATATATATATATATATATATATATATATATATATATATATATATATATATGTATATATATATATATATATATATATATATATATATATATATATATATATATATATATATATATATATATATATATATATATATATATATATATATATATATATATATATATATATATATATATGCTGTAAAAAGTTCAAGTGTGCCACGGATCTTCAAACAGGCCAAACGATGTTTTAAACATTGAGTTACTTAGATCTCTCATTGGAAGTACATAATATCCATCTAAACGACCTCCTCGTTCTCTACCCTTTTCATACAGGCTACAAGTAGAAGTAATGCCCATGAAATAAAAATACCCGCTATAAATCGTAAGTTTCTTGCAAACTTGGATTGATGGACCTCAATGATCACTGCATCTAACCAGCAGGATTAAGCTCATCAGATGACATCTTAAAGGTTGTTTTCAATGTCGTTGTAAATACATTCTATTGCAAAAAATAAATAAATAAATAAAATATGCACTCATAAGAAATTGAGCTACAGTCTCGAAACTTGGCATGTATGTATCGTTTGAGGAGATATGTAAATGATTAGAATTTGGGAGCAAAAAAATAAAATTGGTGGCAACAAGAAAATGGTATTTTAGTAAGTGGTAAATCCCTCCGTGGAGCTGTACAAGGCGATATTCGGCGATGCACAGAATCATTGATGTTACTTATGTCTCTCTGAGGAAGATTATGCCATAAATATTGCAACTTGTCAGCTAATTCAGTGGTATTTTATGAAGGCTGCAATTTCCGTCCCAGCATATCCCAGACGTGTTCTATTGGTGATAGGTCTGGGGACCTGGATGGCCATGAGAAAGTATTAAATTCTCAATGGCATTGTTGAGAAAGTCATGCAGTATGTGATCAAGCGTTGTCTTGCTAGTAAATGGAATCTGTGCGGCATGATGGCATAAAGCAGAACCATCAGTTTCAGAATATTGTCGACATACAAGCGAGCCGTAAGATTGTCTTGCATCACAACTCGACTGTTCCATTAGATGGCACCCCAGACTGTCACACATGGGTGATGACCGTGTATCGCTCGACAAGATGTGCGAGATCGGAACGATGGCCAGTCATCCTCCACATACGTATGCGGCAGTCATCAAAAATGAGAGATGTGGGATTTGTCGCTCAAGACAACATGCCTCCAATCGGACATTGACCAGACTGACGGAGCTAGGTACTAATCCAGACGACTCTACCTATGTTGAAGGGTCAGTGGCAGGCCCCTTAATGGATATTGACACTTAATTCCACCCCCTGCTAGTCGCCTCCAGATAGTATTCCTTGATACAGGATGCATGGATGATGGCAAATGCCTTCGAATGGTTGATAGCAACGCCATTATTGTGGGCATGACTCCTCTCCTGACTACACAATCCTCTACAACGGTTATATGTGCCTTCTCTGATCCACTGTTTCCAACACCGAGCAACTGCTATATTGCTCCGACCAAAATGGCGACTGCTACGTCTGTTGGACCAACCAGCTTCCCTTAGACCTATGATGCGACCTCTCTCTAAATCCGACAATTGTTCGTAACGCTGTCGAGAATGTCTCTAAGAGATCTTTGTAGTTTGTACACAACTTGCAGTATCAAAGCAAAAAATCTAGCTCCAAATGCCCGTGGGTGAAAACACCGGTCGTTTCAAATGCTGCTGACCACGTAGTGCTCACACCCGTTGCATAAGTCCTATAACATCATTGGCGCTGACAGTTTGATCATTTGCATAACTCTTAAAATGACTTCTGCATGCTTAGTTTCGCGGTTGTAGTTCAATTTTTTATGGATGCATATATTTTTTTGCAACGGTGTATCTCCTTGGGGTCCATTCTAAAATACTGGCCATCCGACACTGTATCCAGCTACTGAGATCAAATTCTTATAGTGAAAGTGGAGCCGACAATGTTCTTAGAATAGATATTTCTCGTTAATATTTAAACTATTATTTTCACTATAATATCTTAAGTAGATAAGTATACTGACAGAAAAATAAATCTTTCGCAAATTTATGGAATTGCTGCTTTTTGTTTATTACAGTCTAGCCAAGAAACAGTAGGAAGTGCACAGAAATAATGAATGATTAAAATCAGAAGCCGCATCTGACAGGACGTGAAACCCCAGTGATTGGTTACGAAGATGTCATTGATTGTTTGGATTTTTTTATTCTTAGCAAGTTCGAACTTCAAAGTGTTTTTGTGGGGCGAAAAAATGTTTCCATCATTTATTTAATTCTGCTTTTTATAGAATAGCAACCAAGTATGGTGGATACCAGTAGCGTAGCGTCCATTAAGGCTAAGAAGCTGAGCCTCCCTTGCTTAAATTATAATTTAAAGAATTATTTAAACATACTTTCATTTTTTATAAATTTTAATAACTTTGCGAATATATATGTATTATTTAAAACATTATTGCCTATTATTTGCTTAAAGTGGCACGTTTCAAAGTATTTTTCCTATTAAAATGCATAATTTAATGTTTTAGAGGCTGAAATCATCCAGGCTTCGTGGTCTATAAGGAGAGGCATTGCATTAAGACCACCCATTTGTCAAACTTCTCCCTAGCTGATTAACTAACATGGGAAGCTAGCTTATAGAAAGTCGTGGCTATTGCTTCCCCATTTTCAACCTTTATTAACAATCAATGATTGAATGTGGGACGTGACGTTCCATCAATGATGATTAGGTGAGGGTGGTTAGTGCAAGGCTAATGGATCCTCCATTTCAGGTCAAACGAGATTCTATTAATTAATATTCGCAAAAAATATTCATTATATGTAATATTAAGGAATTTGCGTCATTTTTCACGAATAATCTAGCATTTACCTAACTTTAAACAATATCAAAACGAGGAAATATACAAAGAATGACTTCCATTAAACTTAAGTAGTCTGTAAAATAGACGTAACTCTTTACATCGGCATCAATATGGCGAAGCATCTGTTTGCGTATTTGGGAGTTTTAGACAGAATAAATCTAATTTCCTTTTAAAAATTCCATGTTACACAAGAATCTCAGTTAGATAAAAAAAAAGTGGTTGAAAATTTTCCAGCGAATTTTTACCATATTGTAATTATAAGATATTTTAAAATTTTTACGGTATTTGTAAATAATTTGTACGGTATTTGTATGGTATTTATATGGTATTTGTAATAATTGTACGGTATTTGTAAATGATTAATATACAATATTGTTTAAGGACATTGTTAACTACACTGCTTTTCAACTAAGCTTATGTTCCAGATTTCTGACCAATTTTCAGTGCAATCTTTTATACATGGGCGCCTATAGAACGTTTTCCGAGGAGGGGGGGAGAGGGCGACCATGACTTTATATTTAATAAATTGGTTGTAAAAGTTCACCTAATTTAGAATTAAGGTAACATTTAAAATGTTATATTTTGTACGTATTTATCTTACATCTATAAAAATAAAATTTAAAATCTGTCTGTCTGTCTGTTTGTCCCATCATCAAGGGAGAATGGCTGAACCGAATTTGATGAAATTTTGTGGGTAGCCTGGAAATAGCCTCACTTAAAATTTAGTTCATAATTTGAGTTTCTACGACCAGTGGTTCTCGAGATATTAGTAAAAAACCAAACTTTTGTTTGTCTCATCATCACGAGAGAACGGTTAAACCGAATTCAATGAAATTTTGTGGGTAGCCTTAAAATACCCCCCCCCCCCATAAATTTTGTCCAAGTTTCGGGTTTCTAAGACAAGGGGTTGTTGAGATATTAATAAAAAACGAAACTTTTCCTAGGAGTTCTACTATCTAACTCCGTGGTTTATCCAAACGGAAAGGATGAAAATCGTTTGTTTAAAACGTCAAAGTGAAATAAACTTTATTTCTGAGATTGGTGGAGGATTTTTGCGCAAATTAGTGACTATCTGAAAGCATGAATTGTTTGAAACATGAATTTAAGTGGAAAATCTATTTCCATGGTTTATTTTTCACAAACATTTACTCAACAAAGAAAAGTATAAAGAAATCAAAATGGTTATTTAATTTCGCACTTTATGAGGAAGATTCTATCTTATATCATGTTACTCAGCAAGGCAATTAAATTAAATGTGTTTGTTAATATTTATTATTTTTTCTGTTTGAATAACAAATAAGTGGATGTAAAAATGTATTTTATGAATGAAAGGTTTGATTTTTCTTTTAATTGTATTAATTGCGAACTGCGTACATCACGTTCATTTATTTTGGCAAAGAGCTTTCAAGCTCATATATTGTGTTTAGCTAATAAACTCATATATTGTGTTTACCCAATAAATTCATTTAGCCGATTGTTAACACAGAAAAAGAGTAGAACGGGTATATCTTCTAATACAATTTTAGTGTCTTCATTTAGTATATACAAACGGGATCAGGATGTTTTATTCTTCCGATCTGCAAATTCAGAGCTACGAATTTCGCAGAATATCGGTAACTTGGCAATTTTTCTTAAACTTTGCAAAATTGACCGACATATGGCCAAAATGATAAAAACGACGCAAACCAATGAAATTAAATGTGTGTTTTTAGAAGGAAAACGATGCTTAGGTAGCATTTGTCGGCCAGTAAATCCATCCTACTTAGTAACACATTTAGCGAATTTTTAAAATGTCACCAAATTGATATAAAAATGTTTGTAAATCCATAAAAGTATCACGAAATTGATAAAATTGAGCTTAATAAATAAAATTTATTGTGTTTTGTTAGGGGATAGTATTGTGATGAGGTTTCGTCAATTTGTCGCAAAATAGGACTGTCAGTTCTACAGTCCCACTTGGCGATGATTTTGGAGATTTTCAAATTGTCGCTAAATTGACGAAAATGTCACCAAACCCTCCATGGAGATAGAATTATTCAGACGATGAGATTTCCATCAATTCATTTGAAGCAAATGATATCATATCGTTTAGCAACGGATGTAAATCCAATGTATTTATGCGGCATACGCATTTATGCGGCATACTTTCTAAGCTGTTTATACTGCAAACGATTTTTATAAAATCTTTTCCGATTTGAATAATAAAGATATGTATATAAAATAAGTTTCATTGCCATTGCATTTTTGACTGGATAATATCAGTTACGATCTTCAGATTTAAGCATTATTATTGATATTTTCGTTGATTATCGATTCAGAGATTACTGATATTTTCAAGTTATTATGTCATCGTTTTATTGCCGCAAAAATTATTGAAACTCATATATTGTATGTTGTACGAGAAATCTTCTACAAATGCACGGGTATATCTTCTAATCTACGAGAATATATGTAGTAAGGTATATTGCATATATTTTGATATGTATTGGCATATATTGGAATCAATTACGACCTTCTGGTATAAAGATTACGGGGATTATTGATATTTTCAATTTATTAAGTCATCTGTTTTATTTTGGCAAAGATTTTTGAGACTCATATTGTAATACGGGTAAGCTTCTACTAACACATAGGCATATTTTCTAATCTGCGACAACATAAGTAGTACGGGGATATATATATATATATATATATATATATATATATATATATATATATATATATATATATATATATATATATATATATAATTTTAGCGCTTTCATTCTGGCATATATTGGAATCAATTACGGGTTAATTGATATTTTCAACTTATACATGCAATCTACTAATACAGGTTATATCTTCTAATATTCGAGTATATAAGTGGTATGGATCCCATATAATTTTAGCTCTTTTATTTTGTATATATTGATTCAATTTCATGTTTTTTGTATATTTGCTTTCAAGAGAGGCCAGGATGTTTTATTCTTCAGGTTTGCCTGTGAAGATAATTTTGCATAGTGAGAACAGATATTCTTAAACTTCTTTTTAGGAGCAATAAATTTAATATTTTAACATAATTTGCACATGATTGTGAATTATAAGTGTGTTTATATTATATACTTCGTACGAAGAACGGGTATGTTGCTAGTAGGCAATATATTTTAAAATATCGTGCATTTTATTCACTCTTAGGATTTTTTTGTTAAATTATTTTATTTTACTCACCATGGAAATAAAACGTATTCAAAGTGTGAATTCCAATATAAGTTCCCCTTATAATACAAAACCTTTTTCAAGTTCAAACGCCAATCGTCCAGTCTCCTCAGTCAAAATTATCACGCGACGCTACTGGTGGATACATGTCCAGCTATAAAATTTCCGTTTTGTCTACTTATTTCGAGATTATTTCGAGAACTATCACTGACTTTACTCAAGCATCTAATATCTCAAGAACGACTCCTTATAACAGTAAGACACAATAATTTCCAAACGGTTACCTTACACTTTTCAGGTAGGTCGGACGGTCTGGGTCTCAACAACAACAACAACAATAATTTCCAAATAAATGTTCTTTAAGAAACGTATATATTAACATCCTATTAATGACTTTATTCGTTCGCTTGTTAGAGAAATTACATGTAAAATTGCTACTTTTTAAAAACTTTACATTTTTCTTTTTATAATTTTTTGAGTTAAAAAAAAAAGTTTTAACAATTAGGGGTTTTATTGAGGACAGATTTTCTTAAAATCAGAAGGCTTCTAACGGTTAATATTTGTAAAAATCTAAGTTTGGATATCCCAATTGGCTTGAGAGGGTTTTTTCCCAGAAATTCCCAGACGGACATACATCATTAAAAGATGGTTAATTTGTATTCAGAAACTACAAAATATAACCAACGATTCCTGGGATTTAAAGCAGGGATTAATTGAACGCACTCATTAAGTTTTCAAGAGGCGCAATCTCCCGCTGCGCGAGCACACGCACGGCAGCGTTAAGTCCTCTAAGTGGGAGTAATAAGCCCCAAATAATGACCTAAATACGTCTTAGCTGGTTGCGCAGGAACGTAATACTTCATGGGTCTGGCATTGGGCACATCGAAAGCAGAATACGACTGCATATTACACCCTAAATACACCTTTCGCCCTCGGGCCAACGGCCGTACCGTGCTGAAAACATCGGTTCTCGTTAGATCACCGAAGTCAGGCTGCATCGGGCGCGGTTAGTACTTGGGTGGGTGACCACCTGGGAACACCGCGTGCTGTTGGCGCTTTTCGGGCGCGGTAGGCCGGTGGTTTGCGCGCTGGATTTGCACGCTGCCACAACTGCCGCCGTGTTCATGCGGAATACGATCACGTTAAACATGTGGGTCCGTAAGTCCTTCCAAGAGGTTGGTGATAGGGGAAGGAGTGTATGGTCCCTGTGGATGCTTCCCCCACTGGGTTTCGGTCTAAATTGGGTGGCACTTCCCGGCCGTCCAAACAGTTACCTTACACTTTTCTGGTAGGTCGGACGGTCTGGGTCTCAACAATAACAACCTTTCGATCTCTGCGCGGGAGTAATACAATTTGAAAATGTTTTGGTAAATTCTAAATAAGCTCTTTTGAAACGCCCTAAATGAAGTCTTTTGTTTGAAAAAATAAATAATGTCTTGAATGAAAAAGGTTTGAAAAACAATGAGAGGTTTAACATTAAAATTCATAGAAAATTCAGGAATAGAGTAATGACTTTTTTTTTTATCAGAATGCGATGTTAGACAATAGTTATGCCAAAAATTGGAATTGTGAGACACTTCAATGTGGATGCAACAATACATATATGATATTAAAGACATGGAATACCACAAACTTTTCATATTTCGATGAATTTTGAAAATTCCTCTTAGATATGTAGGAATTATCCTACAAATTCCGTTAAAAGTTTGTTTAAAAGATCATTTTTTTTGGTCTTTCTGATAGTATCAAGATGGAAACTCTGCAATAATATTTTTAATCGCTAAGAAATCAATTTATTGCGAAATGGCTGCAACATTTATTTGCTAAAAAAATAATTCGAATTTTTCAAAAAATTGCTCCAAGGTGTAGTTAGGCCTGAACTGAAGTACCACTGTACCAACTTTCGTATCTGTGGGTCGCTTAGATGCTTCGCTGCGTGATCAACAAGCAAACAAATAGACAGATAGACAAACTAACATCTTTCTTATTATTGCAGATTGTCAAAGCGTTGTTGTTGAGACCCAGACCGTCCGACCTACCAGAAAGGTGTAAGGTAACTGTTTGGACGGCCAGGAAGTGCCACCCAATTTAGACCGAAACCCAGTGGGGGAGGCATCCACAGGGACCGTACCCTCCTCCCCTACCACCAACCTCTCGGAAGGATTTACGGACCCACATGTTTAACGTGATCGTACTCCGCATGAACACGGCGGCAGTTGTGGCCGCGTGCAAATAGATTCTCAAAGCGTGTAAATCCACAAAATCATCACTCGGACTTTTGACCCAAATGTTGTTGACCCAAATTACCAAAATGTTCCTCTCACATTCATATATACTATATGCATTGTAGAGACAGAAAAAGTTGGAAGCTCTGTGGAGCAAAGTTGTTAAACATTGCTTGATAATACATATGATGACTGGAAACGGCTTTGATTGCACATAAGCTTAATTCGAATTTGTGTTGAATCAATTTTTGCATGATAAAATTGTCTTTAGAGCGTTAAACATTATACTTTTCTATGAGTATTTTACTATTTTGCTATTCTTTTAAATCTGCTACAGTGCTTGTGCTATTGAAACATTGCTATTGAAATATATTTGCTATTTGAAACAGTGTCCTCAACATTGAAAACAGTGCCACAGAATATGATAACTTTTAAATTTTCTAATGATATTTTTGCATATTTAATCTACTATCCGTTCCATATTTAATCTATTATTAGTTTTTCATGTTTTTAATCAAAAACTATTTTTTTTTCAAATATCAACAAGGAACTTTTCTGTACAAGTCGACAATAATAATTATAATGACGATTCCCAAACTGCATGTCGCGAGGCTCCAGAGATCCTCTATGAAGTCACAGGGTCGCCGCAAGTATTAAATTTTGTAGGGAAACACAGCAATATTCTACTATTCTTGTATACCTGTGAACAAATAGATGAAAATTTTAACGATACATTGCTCTATTTCGATGTCGTTCAATAATGCACTACCTAGCACGTAGAATGAAATTTGAATGAAATTTGAATCCAGCTACATAGTAGAAATGATTTGCCAGTTCCCATGGAGATTCATACAATTGTGGCACAAAACAAGTTTCTTGCAGCCATTTCAATATCGAATATTTTAAGCTAACGAGAGCGCTAACGATAAGCGCAAGATGAGACATGAATGCTAGTAATGAGAGCGTAATTTTAATTAATTGCGCTGATTTCAGACGAAATAAAAATATTTTCCATTTCAATGCATTAATATTATATTTTCAAACGATCACTAAGATGTTGGGAAATAAATATTTATTAAGTTGTATGGAACTAACTAATGAATGGATTCATTAGATGTTTATTTTGGCCTAGAGCGCCGGGAAAAAAAAATGATGGTCCTCAAAAGACGTCGCGAATTGAAAAAGTTTTTGAACCCCTATAAAAGATGAAAAATAGTGAAAAATATCAAAATGTCATCATCAGAAAAAGAACAATAATAAAAGTTGTATATTCTATACTTTGAATTTAATGTTGGGATATATAAACGTTTATTTCCCATTTGACAGTTAAACACAGTAAGCTTCTTATATATAAAATAGCTAATTCAAAGATTTATAACCACTTATAGTAATTCGATTTATTATTTAAAGATTTATGATCACGTAAAGTATTGAAGTAAACATTTCTAATAAGTTAATTCAACGCTCACTCATAAGTTAAAAATGAGACGATTTATGACTTAATAGTACAAATTCTCCTTTTAGAAAATTATGGAAATAATTCTTTTAAAAGCAATTTAAGATATATGAGAATTATTTAAAATCATTCATCTGAAAATTTTTAACCCGAGAATCATACGTCTTGAGCAACGCTTGCAAATAACACCGCTTAAATTGAATAAATAAATAAATCCTGGAGAGATGAAGATGAATTTTCCTGCCACATCAGGATTCAAAAACGGATGCTGCAAAACTTTTTGGCAGAATAATTTATGAGATGCTTCACGCTGTTCATCTCGCTACAGAGGAGCCTCAAATCACTCGCAAAATTATTAGGTGACCACGTCATTAGTTTCTCAACTTCTTCATTAAAACTCTGTAATCTATAGTTTCAGCAACGAATGCAGCGAAATCGATGAACCTTCACTTCTCCCTCTGCGCATCCAGCCCATCAAAACAAATTCGGATTAATGGTTGTGGAAAAAAGTCTGGACAACTATTGGGCTGCTGGGAACAGTATTGTTTTGGAACGGGAAATGCTAGAACAGCAGAAAAGCATTTTAGAGGGCTTAAAAAGAAACATCCCAGTTTGAAAAACTAATTTCGTAAACTGGAGTGTGATTTGTTATTCAGGAAAGGAAGGAATAATGCCCTAAGCGTGGTGCTTTGTATGAATAAATAGCTTGCGATACATTTCTAGTCAAGTATTAGAAAAATGAACTACGAAGGGGGTCAGAAGACATATAAAAGAGCTGCAAGAATAAAAATGATATGCAAAAAGGAAAGGATGAATTTAAACTGGAAAGTTAATTCAGTGCTGCATTTCCAGTTAGTTTACCACAGCAAATTTCAATATGCTGAAAATATTGTCATATATTACTTAATATTGTTTCAAATATTTTAATAAAAAAATCTGCACATATATATATAAAATGGCTATCTGATATTTGTTGTTTGTTTCTTTTGTTAATTTCTTTCATCTCCTCACTAAATGTAAATTTGTAAGGCTATTTCATATTTTCATTAAATTTTGAATTTCATCCTAAAACTATATAATGCATTTAGACCCAAGGTAATTTAAGCAAAGTACGAACATAGTTCTAGTTTTAATATAACGAATGCTTCGAAATCGATGAGACTTCCTTTCGACTTGATCGCACCCAACTTTTTAAAGCAAATTCGGATGCGGGAAAATGTCTGAGACAACTAGTTGGCTGCTGGAGACAATATGATTTCGGATTGGGAAGGACCTTTTAGATGGCTTAAAACAAATATCCCAGTTTGAAAAACAAATTTAGTAAACTGGTAAGTTATTCAAGCAAGAAAAAAATGTACTGAATGCGGCGCTATATTTATAAATAGCCCGTTCATGTGAACGATAGAATTGTAGCAAATAATTGTAAATAAACAGATAAAGAATAAAATGTATAAATGTTGAGACATTTGTCTACGGGGAGGTCAAAAGATGAACTTGAACTGCTATGTAAAGTTAGTGCTTTTTTTACTGTCACAAAAATTGTCAGTTTTCAAATATAATTGCTATACACATTTGAACATTATTTAGTAATATTTAAAAAGAAAATACTTAAGTACTGAACTTACGTAAATCTAAATTCAGTATACACTGCAATTTGTAAGTAACGAAGTAAGTCATTTGATTTATTTTGGATTTCTGCATTACTAATCATCTATCACCCTTTTAAAGCACCTGACATTGTAGTACAATAATTTCTTACACATAATATCAAATAAATGTTCCCTGATTCTAAATTTTTTTCTTTTTGCTGATTTGCATAAAATAATTTTTGTCGTCTGAACGAATAAATATCATAAATCAGCTTTATCGTGAAAATGCTGGGTATAATACAACTTATGAACTTATGACCGATAATGTACATCGAAACGAATTTGTTCATGGGTATGTTGTGTTTACTGATAATTCATTTTTCTAAATTATTTTGGAGAATTGAAAATTTTCAATTAAAGTAGTCAAAACTCGATTGTTTTTAGCAAATATTTTCAAATATTGAGTTTGCAATAATATTTTAATCATTTGCAACCAAAATATATGAATAGTTCTATTATTGTGCCATCCGGAATGTTTTGATTAAATGAAAATTGCCTTTTGCATAATTAGATAACTTGACCATAAAAATAAAAGAAAAAAAATTGAAAACTTCCCTTCAGAAGGGAAGTAATAACTGATTTGACCAACTTGTGAAAATATTTCTGCTTGTTATAAACTTTACAGAAAATTTGTGAAATATGTCTTCAACAGTTTTTATCTTGTTAATTATATACAAAACATACTTATACTATACAGAATGTTATTCATATTCGTGTTCAAAAAATTTAACTTTTTAAAGTTTACTACCTTTATATAGGTTTATTTACACTTGGCAGCTACAATAGTAGGGATACATGAAATGCATAGATACAGGCGATATGCACTGGCTTTAAAAATGTACTTTTGTGTTATGTAGTCTATCAAAATTTGTTATTTATGAGAAATCGATGGGAATTAGAATTATCCCCGATGCTAATATGAATGTACTTTAAAATAACATTTAAATCTACTAAAGTTTCGTTTCGTTAGATTTAGTTGCATGACTGAGCAATTTTCTGTTTCCTTTATTTATATTTTTCAGATTAACGATTTATAAAAATCCCTGTTCTTTTCTCTTGTAATAAATACATTTTTACATAATATTACCTTTTAAATGGAAAGTTACTGAAAACTAAAGCACTTAAACTCATAAAAAAATCTTTAATTGTTCTTGTTAAAATGTTACAATCTCAAAGTTATAAGATGTAAAAATGTTAAATAACCACTAGCATTTTTATCATTTGAAAAGCCATTCGTAGCAATAATTGTAAAATCCAATCCAATTCAGAGTTTATGAGATTTTATCAGTAAAATTTCGTGTGATCCCGAGCCACTTACGCAATTCGAGTTTAAGTTTTCAGGACATTAATCTCCAATCATGCTTTATAAGCATATTTTTCTTCACGTTTCGCCCCTCTAGGAGGGTTTTAATTTAGCCTCAGGATTTTCCGAGTGATTAGATTAGCGTCTTAACGACGTTTTGATCCTACCATTTGGGCTCTTTTGCTTCGTTGCCCGCGCCAAAGGGTGGGGGAGGCCATTAAGAAAGCATTGGGAAGTTGTGCATGCTCTTGGGGAAGGTGAGGGGTTATTAGAGTAGAGAGGGCTAGTAGCAAAGTGTTGCTTGATCACAAATTATACGCTTGCTTGGGCTCTGCGTGTGGGAAATTCGGAATGTCAAATTTACATAGACGTGTTTCAGCAGAGGAATTTGCGTGAAAGTACTTGTAAACTAAGTTTTAGAAAATTTTAGCAGAGAAATATTTGAATTAAAGTGATTCGGATTTTTATTACTCATATGAAGTACGAAAAGTTTCAATGAGCGATTTTTTCTTCAGATATTAATATCAAATAAGCAAAAAAGTGCTCACTTGATCATCCCTTCATCGAATTTGTTCCTAACTACTTCATTAGACTCACTAAATAAATAGGGGTAAAAGCACTGAAAAACTGGTTTGCTGCCACTTAGAATGACACTTTTAAACAGGTAAATTTCAAGTTATGCACTTTAAAAGGTAACTATATCTATATGAATGTGTCATTTTACTCTTTTATATGAGAATTAGGAGCAAAATAGGAACAAAACTATCGACTTTATTAAAAATATGACTTTTAGAGGATTTTTGAAATGTATGTCTTCCGTTCAATCCAAAACCTAGATTCTAACATTCTTTATGGCTGAGAAGATACTTTTTCCCGGACCCTTGTTTATACATAAACAAGAAAGATCAATCATGCTTAAAGCATTGATTATGAAACACTTTCCAACTTCAATGCAATTTTATTTAAACATGTCTAAAATGCAATACATTCTTCGGTAATATTTTAAAACTTATCACAATACTACATTAATTTATTATATTTGAAACCTTAAACCTTCATCGAAAAAAATTAACTTCATTCAAATGAAGGCATTAAAGTATAAATTGCCTGGTTTAAACATCTCTAAAATGTGATACATTCCTCGGTAATAATTTTAGAATTATCATAATACTACGATAATTTATTATATTTGAAAACTTCATCGAAAACAACTGAAATTGATTCAAATGACGTCATAAAAAAATAACACGCCTGGCTCTCTCTATAAAAGCAATATTTCATTCATAAATAATTCCCCCATTCATGTCATTCATCAGAATACTATAATAATTTATTTTATTTAAAAATTAAGACCATGCAGCTACAAATAAGTTAACTCTATGCTTAAAACTTCATCGAAAAATATCGTCCTTCTCTTTCTACAATCAATGAATACTTCATTCATATCAGCTAAGCAGACTCCATGGACTAAATGATTTTGTGTTAAAGAATTACAGCGATTCTAATACAACTCATTCTACATATTTTGCTGTTTACATTTTACATAGGTGAAAAATAGGCTTAATAGTAGAAAAAATCATATTTGGATGAGTATTTAAACTGAAATATATTGTCATTGCGTTGTTTCAGTATGTAGATGCACAGAATTTAGGCAGAAATAAAGTAGTTTTAGGATGGATACAACACTCAATATGAATTAAAAAAAACTTTAAAAATCACGATTTTGACACAAGATGGATGCCATATATCATTTTGAAGTGGGTCATGTGATCGTTTCATATCATGGACACGTGATCGCTTCATATAAAAGGTGTTATTATTATTTTAATTTTTATTTAAAAAACTACTGAATATATTTCGCTGAATTTTTTTTTATATATTTTATGGAACAATTTGAATACTGCCTAAAATTTTCGAAGCAATTTGTGAATTTTAAATCCGCTTAAAAAATGCTTGAAAAATTAGGTCCCATAGGGTTCAATGTATTCCATTTTTTCTACCCGGGTTCAATCCAAAACTAATTGGGTGATATTATTCATTTATATTCCCATAGGTCCTATAGACCGTCTGAACAACATACTAAAATTTCATTTTGATTAAGCCATTTTTACGGCAGTTATCGTGCTAACGGACAGACAGACAGACAGACAGACAGACAGACAGACAGACAGAATGAACAAAGTCATAAACACTTTTCAACTTTGTTGTAAAGTGTTAAAAAAAGATAAACAAAGTATGATCGACGCGGTTATGGTTGCTCAAGAAGGTCGGATGGGATATTTAGCTGCAAGTCCAACGTACATAGAATACCAAACATTATTCTACAAAATTAGGTCAAAAATTAGGAAATGGAACCGCAAGTCAAATCGAAGAATACAGTGCTTCAGGTGCTTCATTCATTTCCAACATGTAAAATAAATTTGATGTAATTAAAAATAAATGTGAATACGAGAAATGTACTTATTTTTGTGTACTTTTGGACTAAATAAATATACAATTTTGATATAAAAATTAATTTCTTGTGTTTTTTCAAAATTTATTTATTCCATTTTAGACACCACTTTTTCAAATCGACGATTTTGGCATTTTCTTTACTGTTTTTAGTATGACTTGAAAGATTTTAAACTTTGATGCATTATTTATGCAAATTGTCGCATTATTTATGCAATATGTCATTTTGTCGATTTGAAGTTTGTTTCATTAAAAATAATTCCTCTATTTTTGTTAGCCTTTTAAAATCAAGTGTTCCATATTACGCGTATTCTACTTAAAATGTTTAAGAAACACTATACTATTTCAGTAGTTTTCAATCAATTTTACTCAAAAGGAATATATTAGTTATACCCAATGATTACACCCGCGAGTTTCATTGCGGACGGTATATATAGTTTTATTCAATATTTATTCTGTTTATAATGGATGCACAAAGTGTAGAAACAATCAAAGAATAAAGTATGTTTTTAATTATATATATATAATAATTATATATATATATATATATAATAATTATATATATACATTAATAATTGCAACAAGACACACGTATGGTAATCTTCAAATATAGAAAATGGCAAGATTGGTGCATTTACATTGGTGACTCAATTCCTCGCCGAGATAAGAGTTCTTAATTTAGTACTTTCTTCAAAAATGCAATAAATTAAGAAAAGATATTTTTAGTCATTTATTAGCAAATTTATTGTAGTCAAGAGATTAATCTAATAACCGTTTCAAAACGAGTTTTGATATTAGATTTGAAATTAAGAAACCAGAAATCAAAACCTCTTTGCGATACATTTTATTTATCAAAAATAAATTTTCCGATGTTCAAATACATAAATTTTAATACAGAAAGTTCCTTTTCTCTCACGATCTCGCGACGAAATTTTTCTTATTTTTAATTCCAAACAACCGTGCACTGGGACAATGCAAAGTTCACCATTTTAAAGCAATTACATCCAACAATAAATCGCATTAGAAAGCGTTAATTGAGTGATGAATTATACTGAGCTTATTAAAACCAATGCCGGTGCGAATTATTTGTATATAAACTTCGGCTGCTATGATAAATGGGAGATTACTGAACAAGATCTGGCTTCGCTTTAATTTGCTCTAATTTACACGATTCCACGCTTTTACGTTTCGATCGGGTAGAGAGCTAATGTGTTTAGAAATGATCTTCAGGAGAAACGACTGACGTAACAACCTTTTCACAGATACGAATGAGTTTATATATATCTAGTGGTGCTGTCATTGCAGTCTTCATCAGGGGATACAAGATAATGGGCATTAAATAGCGCGCAGGTAGGAAAATGATGACTAAGCATATCTTAACAGGAAGGAAGCACAGTCTGACAATATAAGCGGAGGTAAGTTGAAGTATAAAGAACATCAGCGTAAATGTTAAATTGAGCCTAAATACTTTAAACATTATTTGATACCATTAAATGGTAATTATTTTAGGATTCTATTGTTTGTTGAACTAAGGAAAGAGTTGCGCAGAGAGTAATCGATAGTAATTCTTTAATAGTAGGAAACGAAAGTTAAAGCTTAGATTATTTAATAGAAAAATGTAAAATGGCAGATAAAATATGCTTTTATAAATTTCAATGAAGTTCCGCACACTGTAAAAAGTCTTTCTGGTAGGTCGGACGGTCTGGGTTTCAGCAACAACAACACTGTAAAAAGTGAAAAAAATTCCTTGAGATATCTTTACTGAAAAGGAAAATTTCGGAAATCTCAACAGCTTCTTATTAGAAAATAAAATTTATTTTGAGTCAAAGTACCTCAAGCACAACCATTTTATTCATAGGGAACGAGGCTTACAGTGAATTTCAACCAGTTCACGCTTCATAAGTGTCAGGTTCGAATTCCGAGTAGGTGGAGGGTATGCCTTTAGAAGTTTAGAATACATTTAAACTATAGATCCTTGTACAAGTCTCTCCCATGTGCATAAAAAGAGTAGTAGAACGCCCAAATAATTCAATATACTCCAACTTGCTATAAGCGACAATTTTTTTTCGAAAAAATTGTGGCTTATGGCGAATTTCTTGCTACCTCCCCCCCCCCCTCCCCGTAGTAGCACTAAGATGAGATATAATCATATTAAAGTAAGAAAGTGCTTATTGAGATGGATTGTTTAAATATTTAACATTTTCATTTAAAAGGTTATTTATTTTATATTTGCAATTTAAATCTCTTAGACTTATTCCCTCATTTTAATTTTTATGTTAATTTTTAATTTTTTTTCAATTAAATAATATAGATAAAGCATATACAGAACATATCATAATATATATACAGAACATATCTTGGGCTTACAAGGAAAACTCACTAGTCCAAAAATGCATAAAACTAGTTAATTTTAGTAATAAGTCCAACATTTCGTGTTTTGTTTACAGAAAAAACCCAAGTTCTTTATACTTCCTTCACAATAAATAAAATAGCCTGGGAGATGCACTGACAGCTAGTGATGCTGCCATTTAAAACAATTATGTCCTAGCTGTGTTAAAAATCCCTATGTAAAAGAAACAAACCTCTGAAATATAGCTTAATACATGTACTTTTAAATAAAAGAAATAAAATGCTTTTCAAGAAAAATCAGATTTTTAGAAACATTCAAACACTTATATTCATTTACCTTAACTTAATACCCTTTCCTTTTAAGCCCGCGAAATACATGTACAGATTAAGATGAATTGTCTAAACCTTTAAAAACCTTTCATTTAAAATGTTATTTATCTTGTATTTAAAATTAAAAAATTTTGGACTTATTTCCCTTTTCCACTCATTGTAATATTTTTTACTAAAGGAAAAAGAAATTCAGTCCTGGATTCATCCCTTTTTACAAATTAGCTGTATGTTTCATAGACCATTAATAGCACTATACTGAAAGCATGTTATCTTTATACTATCATCGTACAGATCTTAATATAAAGAACAAAATGGCGATGTAACTTTATTTTTCAAATTTTTGAACTTATTTCTTTTTTCTAATCAGTGATTCAACTAAAACTTTCAATTTTCTCGTAAGTCCTGAATCTCGCTAAATGTGAGCTCTACTTTATAATATTAAATACTGTAAAGCATTGCATACAGAAAGCATTTGATCGTAATCACAATGTACTTTTATACTAAGTATTTCAATTATAATGACTAATCACGCTTTCACTACAGTGACCAATAGCCTATGAACCTGTTGAGCTCTTTTAAGATTGAAATACCCGAAAGCTAGAGGCATCAAGAAAGTTTAATATATTCTGCAATTTTGCGAACCTCTATGGCAACTGATGAAGTAAGTCATAACGTAGAAGGCTTGCAATGCATATGTAACTAAGCTCAAACTGCACTAGGCTGCAATGGTCAAGTTCATTCTCACAGAATCCGCCTCCAATGGGCATATTATATACAATAAATATAAGCCTTTGAGGGAGCTCTGAACTCGCGTTCACAACAGCCTGACACTGGAGAAGGTTTTGAATGTTAATTTATTTAGGTGAAGATTTTAAGTACTATCTCTGTGGATCAAAATCGGCAAAAATATGTCTTGAGGTCAAACTTTGATCTCCTCTATTTTCTGAAGAGTTCTTCTCGGCTAAGTAGATCCACAGAAATGAAATAAATTAGATCTCTGAAATATTTTTAAATACATAATTAATGATCTTTCTCGCTTTAGGTTCTATTATTATTTCGCATTTATTCACCAAACATTTTTTCACGGCTTGTCATAATTCAAATTTCTCACGAACTTTTCGCCAAATTTTCCTGGAATAATTATTGATTATCATTCAACCTCAAAACTATCGATTCCCATTGAGGGTGTGCGAATTTTTCTCCCCGCGGGGTATTCCAATAAGCTAAAATTCCAATATGAGCATCGGGACTATACCCCCCCCCCCTCCCCCACCACCATCACCCCCGTAAAAGTGCGAATGAGCGTTTAATATTTGGAGCATTCCGTTTCTAGGTATGCATAGGGCCAATACAAGACCGCGTTTACAGGTTTGCTCAAATATCCGTAATATATTTGCAGTCTTTCGCATTTGCGGTCTTCCTTCTCGTCCGTCATAGCCCTGTGCGCCGTTATCAAACATCAATCATTCTCGAACCCTTTCCGCCCCGCATCCCTTCGTGCATTTTTATGCACGTATAATTACTCGAGGGTAAGATTGCAAATTGCGATATTTAAATACTGATCGGCAATTATCATCTGCCGAAAATCAATGTAAGTTAGTGCAAGCGCATGCAGTTTCATGGATATCATCCCTTGAAAAATAGTGAGAGCGTTATTAGAGTTGCTGTAGTTTGGATAAAGTTCCGTATTCCTGGTCATGGGAACACACACACACACACACACACAGATTCGTGCACCAGAAAAAAATGGAAACATTTTACTAGGCTATTTCATATTCTGATGAAGCAATTTTTATTTGAGATCTAAATAAACCTACTGACAAGGTAAGAACGAGGTTCTATTTTAAATGGTGACAAGTGTAGTGATGAATAAAGTGTTAAAACTCAATTTTAGAAATATAAATAATTATAATACCGCGAAACCTCTATAAATTAAAAAATCCGTCGGTTCTTGTGTCACATATAGAAAGATATCTAGGTCATAAAAATGCCCACAATTTACAGTCTTAATAATTGCATGTAACATATTTCTTTTAGTGAATTAACATCTTAACCAACTTAGATATACATGTTTCAGTTTGTTCCATAATAAATAACTTAAGAAAACAAAAAACAATAAAAAATATATATTTAATAAGAATTTTATTCCGATGATAAAAGAATACACATCATATTGTTATGCATCATTTCAAGGGGTTATTCTGGAGCGAGTGTTCTCGCCCTGAAAAATGTTTACTGGCAAATGTATTTCACGTATAATTGCGAATTTGTGACAATATTTTGCTGAAAACAGTTCTATTTCGGCAGTGGGTTTTCGCCCTCATAGCTCATGGACAACTTCATAGAAAGCATAAAGATCGATGTGAGGCTCTCATGGCTGCAAGAGGTGATTATTAATGCTCATGAATCAGCATTGTTTCAGATTTTCGAAAAACTAAAATCACGTTTTGACATCTTTTTTTAAATGCATGATTCCTAAATATCATTATTTTTATCTTTCTTCTATTGTTGAACTTGCATTACCTTATTACACATGCATACTAAGTTTCGTTCCATTTCAACTTTTGGTCCCTGAAATAGTTACAGGTTTCGAGATTATGTTTAAATTCTGGATATTAGTGTATTTAAGATATTGTCCCTGGAGTTTTATATGCTCAACAGTGCATATGCTATCGGTTATTTATTTATATAGTGCTACAAATATTTATTTTATGGCATTTAAAACTTTTATTTAACTATATACAGAAATGATTAACTATTTCACATTGTAAGCAGTCGTACAATATATTTTTCCATTAAAATTTCTAGAACTTGATTGTACTGATGTTTGAACATGTAAAACTTACGTAGAATAAAAAGCATAAGTAAAAAGATAATATTCATGCTTAATACAATTTCAGTTATAATATCAGATATTTTATAAATCATAATGAGGTATTTTAAAAATCACAATCAAAATATATATTCTATAAGAAACCCCCATTGCAGATACCAGCACCCATGGACCGGTTTTGTGTTTATTACTTTTTCGTCAGCATGGAATAGCTGACATCTGCTATGGCAGCAAGAAACTTGCTATAAGGCAAAATTTGTGGCTTTTCAAATGTTCTTGTGGCAAAATTGTAGCACTTCAATCTGTTAGTTCTTAAAACTGATAGCTTGAAGTGTATAGTAAAAACTCCATTAAAAGTTTACATTAAAACCATGTTTTCTGTTAGAAAACATACTCTTCTAGTGACAAATGCATGACTGCTTATTGAAATTAGGGAAATATGAAATTGAGAACGATATAATTTTTTGTCTGTTAAACGAAATGAACATAAAATTTATACTGGCTATTAAATTCATAATTTCAAGGCTTAAATTAGCTGTTCCACATATAATTATAGAAAAAAAGGGCAATTAGAAGATAAATCATATTTTGTGATACAAGAAAAATGTTTAGATTATTTTGTGATAAAATCTGAATATTAGACTCTTATAAACAATTATGAAGATTATAAAAATACTGGATAGTTTTTTTTCAACATTTATCAAAATCATTATTTCAGAAAATTCTAACCGAAATGAACAATTCTTAAGCCTAGAGCTTTTTCACGTGCAAGCTTTAATAATTGGTATTTTTTGTATTCCTATTTTCGATTCCACACCATTGATATTTGCTGATTATCTTTAACTTGATGACCAGTATTATGCATTTCAATTTCCTCATTATGTTTGAATTTCATTTTGAATTCTTTGTATTTTGTAGGCACATTTTATGTTAGTTAGTGTATTATGAGTTACTACTTCTATTCTATCATAGGATTTTCAATTTTAATATATATATATATATATATATATATATATATATATATATATATATATATATATATATATATATATATATATATATATTCAAATCCAAGGATAGAATAGAGAGAAGTTGCAACTCAAAAGACCTCAACATTAAAAAATGCCTAACAAATAAAAAATTATCAAACAGAGAATTATCAATCAAGTGGAAAATAAAATGCAAACCTTTAGTCATCAAGCTGAAGACCAACAACAAACATCAATGGAAAGGAATCGATAACAGAAATCAAATAAAATCCAAGCATTATAGCTTTACACGTGGATAAACCCTAGACCTAAATAAATGAATTGTTCATTTCGGTAAAACTCTTCTTCAAGTCCAAGTATTTTACCAAAATGAACACAAAATACATGTTTCTGATATCGGTGATAGATTATATCTATAAACACTGATAACTTGGACTACATGCATAAAGATTGAAAAATTATAGAAAACAAGAATACCTGAAAAAACAATGCATATGTCTGGTCCATTGGAGCCTCGAATAAAGAGACCAATGTTGCCAATCGAGCAAAATAAAGAGTTGAGAACTGCTGTTGCCAGTCGGGAGAAATAAATATCAGTAATGCGAAAAGGCGATGAAAGATGATATTGGACACTAAGAGCTACAGAATAATGGGGCAGATGATAATAGAAAACATAGAGGCTAAATAATAAAGGGATGTAAATACATGGAAATGCTTATTCAAGAGAAAGTGGATGACTCCTAATATAGGATACTAAGGAGATAATTTAAGTATATTCAACCATTCCAAACTTTTTAACTATACAATTTACTAAATATGCTGGATATTTATATAATTTGCTTGTAATTTTTAGCTTATTAATATACATAGAATGATATTTTTTATCTGATAATCTATAAAGTCTAAAAAGTTGATTAAGTATAATATTTCTAAACAATTGAATCGAGTTACAGGAATTAAATGGTAATATGTTATTAATGTTAAAGTTAAAATAGTCTTTTTTATCATAAGAATTAGTAACTATCCTATTGGTAGGTTCAATAATTAGATTTAAATCCAAAAATTAATGTTATTACTTATAGTGGCTTCATTAGGAATTAGTTCCAAATTATCCAGATAGAAATCTATATCTATGACACAGTTGTCTGTAAAAACAAAACAAATCAGATCATCAACATATCTGTAAATTTTATAATCTGTTGAAGTAAAAGATTTTTCATAATGATAAAGGTATAAATTAGCTAATTTACTGCTACTACAGCCACTTTGTGGAACCCCTGTATATATATATATATATATGTATATATATTGTGTATATATATATATATATATATATATATATATATATATATCTTGATTTCAAAGATAAAAGAGCTTTTCTTAAAATATCAAGGTTGATTTTGTTCTACTCCTCCACCACAATCTTCCAGAGTCCATCCAATGTTTTGGGATGCCGCTTATAAAGAGCTTGTTTTAAGAGTCCAAATGCACAGTAATCCACTGGAGACAGGTTGGGGGACTTGGGTGAGATGTATTTAAATGGAATAGTTTCAATTCCAGTTGTATTTTTCTTTTTTTCAAAAAATATAGCAATAGATTTAGAGGTATGGTTTGTAGTCTTATCCTGATGGAACTTAACACAGTGAAGATTGTTTGGGTAAAGTGATGGAATGAATTTTTTGAAAACAGGTGTTAAAATATATTTCTGATAGTTATCCGAGTTAATTTTGAGATTTTTTTTCTACTTTCCTTATTTTAAGTTTTCCGTTATAAGAGAATCCAACAATAACCATGATACCTTTAGCAAAACTTTCCTTGTTTTCTCTGAACCAACCTTTGTTGGGTAGGCATTTTTAACACTTTACAACAAAGTTGAAAAGTGTTTATGACTTTGTTCATTCTGTCTGTCTGTCTGTCTGTCCGTTAGCACGATAACTGCCGTAAAAATGACTTAATCAAAATGAAATTTTAGTATGTTGTTCAGACGGTCTGTAGAACCTATGGGAATATAAATGAATAATATCACCCAATTAGTTTTGGATTGAACCCGGATCGAAAAAATGAAATACATTGAGCCCTATGGGACCTAATTTTTCAAACATTTTTTAAGCGGATTTAAAATTCACAGATTGCTTCGAAAATTTTAGGTAATATTCAAATTGTTCCATAAAATATATAAAAAAAAATTCAGCGAAATATATTCAGTAGTTTTTTAAATAAAAATTAAAATAATAATTACACCTCTTATATGAAACGATCACGTGACCATGATATGAACACATGACCCACTTTAAAATGATATATGGCATCCATCTTGTTTCAAAATCGTGATTTTTTAAAGTTCTTTTCAATTCATATTGAGTGTTGTATCCGTCCTGAAACTACTTTATTTTTGATTAAATTCTGTGCATCTACATACTGAAACAACGCAATGACAATATATTTGAGTTTAAATGCTCACCTAAATTTGATTATTTCTACAACTAAGCCTATTTTTCACCTATGTAAAATGTAAACAGCAAAATATATAGAATGAGTTGTATTAGAATTCCTGTATTTTTTTAAAACAAAATAATTTAGTTCATGGAGTCTGCATGGCTGATATGAATGAAATATTAATTGATTTCATAAAGAGAAGGACGATTTTTTTCGATGAAGTTTCAAGCATAGAGTTTAATTTTTTGTAGCTCCATGGTCTTAAACAAAATGTTTAAATAAAATAATTTATTTTAGTACTGTGATGAATGAAATGAATGGGAGAAAGTTATGAGAGAAATCCTGTTTTTATAGAGAGATCCAGGCGTGTTATTTTTTCTATGACGTCATTTGAATTAATTTCAGTTGTTTTCGATGAAGTTTTCAAATATAATAAATTATCGTAGTATTATGGTAATTCTAAAACTATTACAGAGGAATGTATAACATTTTAGAGATGTTTAAACCAGGCAATTTATATTTCAATGCCGTCATTTGAATGAAGTTCATTTTTTTGATGAAGGTTTAAGTTTTCAAATATAATAAATTAATGCAGTATTGTGATAAGTTTCAAAATATTACCGAGGAATGTATTGCATTTTAGACTTGTTTAAATAAAATTGCATTGAAGTTGGAAAGTGTTTCATAATCAATGCTTTAAGCATGATTGATCTTTCTTGTTTTAATTTAAATTCAATTCATGGAGAAAGTCAAAATCGTTACAAAAATGTCTGAACACCCTCTGTATATATATATGTTACTGCCAAAGATCGAAAGCCGTTAATGTGCACATTACCTAGTTAATCTGCAGATTAACTGATTTGCTCCATTAACGTGCGGAATCAAGATTTTTCCGCATTTTACCCAGGTAATGTGCACATTAATGGTTCCGTATCGTTAAAGTTCACAAATTTGTTTCTCTCATTTCCTTTCCCTATTCCTTCCCCCTCTTCCTCCACTTTTAGTTTGGTTTCGCCAGCGTCTTGTGGTTGCCAGTTGTTTTTATTTCTCATAATTTGCGTCGACTGCCAGTGCGTAGCATAGCTAATTCTGTTTTCAAATTCGTTTCTGCCTGTTAGCGCATGAATCTGTGTTGTGATTTTTTTAAAGCAGATAAATTTAGCTCCTAGTATGCAAGCAAGCACCAAATTGTATTTACTTGATTCTTTAGAAACGCTGCTGTTGTTCCAGCAATGATCTTATTTTCACTTTAACGAATGCCTGGTTGGTAATGTGCAGATTATCTAGGTAATTTGAGAAATGAAAGAATTTTCGGCACTTTAACGGATCACCCTAGTTAATTTGCGCATTACCTAGATAATCTGTAGAATAACTGATTTCTGCACTTTTAGAGGTAACATATGTTTATATATATATATACACACACACATATATATATATATATATATATATATATATATAAATAAGATAAAATTTAAAATAAAAATAAAATAGTGATACTAATTTAAAACATGATCAGTGTCATACCCTGGTTCAAAAACAATCCGGAGGAAAATTAATTAAATATGATATGATAGGAAATATCAGACAAAAGGAAAACAATGCTACCATAAAAGACAAAATGATCTTAATTTTAAATATGAATAATACACATGAATTTATCATCATGCAAGAGCGATGCATACTAATCAAGTACATACAACAAAGGATTATCAAAATCTGGAGGCTCAAAATATTAAAATGACAAAATAAGAGAAAAGATACAATCCGAAAATATGAAATAGGATAGAAGCTCTGTGAATCCAGCTTATCAAGGATCTTTGCATCCACAGAGGTTCCAAATGTGTTTCGCTCAACGATACAGCCACATGGCTGAAATAACGTCAAAAGATCCGACACATTTCCAGACAATAACATAAACGAAAATATCAAAAATGAGCAAAAGGAAATTGGAAGGAATATAATGAAAGTGCATTAAGCAAACATATAAGCTATCTAACCAACAATCCACAATGATTCAGATAGAATTAAAATCATACCTTTCTTCACCATTATACAAAACACATTTTCGTCGCACTAAACAAAGTATTAGGAAAGAGTACAAGAGAGCGCCATCTGATGTGAATTTTAGGAAATACTACTGCATGTTTTACCAAATGACTATACAAATTTATGTTTCAAACCCAAAAATTAGAGATATAAAGATAAAATAAAAAATAAAAAAAAATAATAATAATATATATATATATATATATATACGCAATGAACTAAGTAATAATTAATAATTAACAATTATATAATATGTATACAAATTTTATTACTGAGACAATAAAATCTCAAAGAATATTTTAATGTTCAAAGTATACAATAGCAATTTCAAATTAGACTAAAACAATAAATAATATATTATAAATAGTATTCAAAATTTCTAAAGTGATATTTAACAAAATTATCAGGATATGATTCAGTCTTACAGTATCGAAATAAATCTGCAAGATGGTTACTGTACTGTGTATTTTCACATAACCTAAAAATCCTATGAAATTGATTTATTAAAATATTTTTATATACCTGTTTACTCATACATGAGTTAAAATTGATTATCTTGTGAATTTTAAAAGGAAAACTTTTTCTTTTATCATAAATGTTTGACAAAAATGAATATTCATTATCAAGAGATAGAGTTAAATCTAAGAAATTAACGCTAGACGAGAAGTTGCTTTCGTTTGGTAAAAGGGATAAATTTGGAGGATAAAAATCAAAATCTATATCATTTGATGAGGGAGCTATTTTAATGAGAATAACATCGTCAATATATCTGTAGAATGTATATGCAGAGTTTATAAAATTTGACTCGTAGAAGATATACACACGTATTATAAATAACTGATTAATAATTACATTACTAGACAAATGAATAGAAGTTCATGAATTACTCGTATATGATAAAAATATGTTATTATTAAGAGTGAAATGATCTTTTTTTATCATATAAATTACTGATTAATTTATTATATGGGTCAAAGTGTGTGTGGCTCTAGATCAAGCATATTATTATTATTTAAATCATCTATCAAATATTGCACGTAAAATCTTTTACATATGATGGCATAGATGGTAGAGGCTTTAGATATATATTTGAAAACAAATAATTTTTGTAAATGTATAATTGATATTCGAATATTGCTAATGTTATATTGTGACTTAGAAATTGCATATTGCTAATTATATTTTGTATTAACTTTAAGATTGTATTTCCATATATTGAATATCTCTAATGTCTGTGAATATTTACATGCTTGTTTATAAATATATTCATTGGAATCAATTAAGTTTAAAATAATTGAAGGGTTACTTCTGGTGAGTAATTTAAATTTAGTATTCTTTGACATTACATTTTTAATGATTTATAGTTTAAAGATTTATGTATCCAATTATTATATATCCAAGGAATTGAGTCATAATTTGGCCATCCGATTGGAGATGAAGAAAAGTAGTTTGAGTTTTGTTTACCAAGTCCTATGAATATGCTATAATTAAAGTTCGTCCATTGATCAGAAAGGATGAACAAAGGAACTCTAACGACATATACAGTTCCATGTTAGGACTTTGCTGATGGGCGTAGCCTCTTGTTCAGGCGCTGTGTAACCATCTGGCCACTTTGTGGAATAGCCTATTATTACTAGGATATATTTGTTATTGTCTTAAGCTTGTGACAAGGTTCCCAAAATCTGAAGATCAATCCTCTTAAGAGGGGCTCCGACACTGTAACATTGAAGATGCCGGAATATTTTTTCCTCCGTCTCTTCCGTAGTCCGCATTCCCTGCGTTATTTACACCAACGTTGAACACCAGATCCCGCATTGCACCAAAAGAGTCTATCACGAAATTTATTCTAGGTCTTTCTAATATCAATATGCCATGCAGTCGGGATATTATGTATATCTTTTAGTACGGTGGACCAGGGTTGGCGGAATATCTTTGTCTTTTCTTTGGGCTCGAGACAGTTCTTCATTCATCAGTTCTTCCAAAGATTGGGTGGTTCGACCTTTACATTACACCTTTGGGTAGGTCGGACGGCCAGGGTTGAAAGAAAGGTTCAGATGGTGAATTCCTTTGCTGTTATGTGAGAGATTCGGCCTCAAATTGCAAAGTCCATGTAAATTTTAACCTCTTTCGGGACAAAGTCTAATGAAGAAACAGATACAAAAAATACCGGCATATTAAAACAAATAAATTGTATTTATTAAGATGAAACTAGGCCAATACCTGTTTTAAGTTTTAAGGTAGCAGCCTGGGAAGAATAGAAAAGCACTCATCGTTTACATATATCATAGGGTAGGAAGTCTCTTGAAAGGCAACCTGAAAAGTAAAGCATTGGAGCTTTGAAAGCAGGACAGCGTTTGGACAATACAATACGTAGGCAATGTTGAATAAGTGGGAAACTGGCGGAGTACCTCGACCACGTGTCTCGACTCCTATGCTGCTGGGCATTATTCAGGAACGCTATGTATCTCAGGCGGCAATGGAGGTACGTCATGGTGTCATCAACTTTATACAGCGGTTTATGACGAAATATTGCACACTATGACAGCACACTTTTAAATAACACTCCTGCGCACTACAACACCACAACAAATCTAGACTTTCTCACCAGCTACTGTTCCCCTAAGGGAGCTCAATAAGACTGTTCTGGACTGCTGTCCGGGCAGGCAGCTTTGAACATTTATACTACTAGTCCCAACAGTAATTTACAACCAGTTTTTGGTCTAATGGGTTCCCCATAGTTTTGTCTCCTAGCGAGGCTGATGCATCGTGCTGGAACGAGACTGGAACGCGAGATGGCTTCTGCCCCTGTTTTGTTTCCTGAAGAGTTTCATGTGAGCTGCGCTCCTGCGAAATCATAACGAGACCTCAATTACCTCTCTTCACTGATGCCAGGTATTAGTGTGGTTTGTGACGAGCCGTCACGAAATGAAGGGAATGTGAGTTCGTTTTTATCCTATATTTCCCAGCTGGTAATGTACTTGCAACGAAATGATAAATCGTTTGATTCAAGTTTTGCTCTAATCAAAATTTGCATTGAATACACTTTAAGAAAGACTTTAAAACCAACAACTTGCATTGATATTTTGTCTTTCTAATGCGTACTTAATATCTGACTTTTTAAATTTGAAAAAAAAAGTGCTATTAAGTGATTCGTTATTATCTAATATATCATTACTAGAGATAAAAAGAAATAGGAAATGCCATTAAATTTTTAATTAGCTAGATTTTTTTAAATTAAGAATTCCTTTTAAGTGCCATTTTACGTTGTGAAATAACGATAATATTTTTAAAAAATGACGTATTTGAAAACTTCTTTCATACGCTATTAACAATTGGAGTTGTCTTCCATAAAAGGCATCCACCTTTCACCATATCTCACTTTTCTCAATGGAATCTACTTCTTTTTTGTGATAACAGGAAAATTATGTATAAATTTAAACATAAATATATCCCATTCTTTACTTTTCCCCAGATGTAAAAGATTAAATCACTATTGAAGATTAAAAACTGACGTATTTTCTCCTATTATTTAATTAGAGAGCTGCGGACTGGTAAATTTGGTTACTATATCGATACTTAAAAGAGGTTATTTTTATCAATTACAAGTAAAGTTGCAAAGGCGAGACCATATGTAGCTGTTTCTGGGATTTGCATCAAATCTGAATAAGGAAGAGGAGCTGTTTCCTGAATTCTATTTATGAATTTCTATACCAAACGGTTTTTGGTGATTCTTTTATAATTTATCAAGTTATTAAATATTTATAGATCAAGATACAGTAGGGTGAGCCGAAAAAATTCAAAAATTTTTCTTCAAGTCGTAATACCGCGGAAAAGTTGCAAATTTGGGAGACTAAAAATGGGTAAAAAATAGAAATAAAATCGGTTTATATCTTCCGGTCGCGCATGTGCTCTAAAAGTTTACCGAAATTTGGAAAAATTAACATTTTTACGATAATTTTGAACATTTTTAAATTAGCCTCTTGCCGAATGTAATAGATGAAATTCTTACGTATTAGAACCACAGAAAATAATGTTTAAATATTATTTAAATCCATTAACATCTTCCGGTCGCGTATTGCCTTGAAAGTTAATGAAATTTTGAAAAAAAAATTACAAATAAAGGTAGATCCCAGTTCAAGGAAAAAAATACTAACAACTTGCATGTTTGTTTTTGTTTTCACTCATTCTTAGCTGAAGGTACTTTGAAATCTGATTTATGGGCGAAGTTAGGCATGGTTGACCTTGACAGCAGAGTCGTTCTGATAAACCATCCCTAGACTCTGCTCCACAAACTTTTCCTGAGACTTCTGTCACGAGTTTCACACATCGTTCAACTGCCTGCGTGTGAACTGGGAATGTCTTGAATGTTATATCCCAATTAGGGACTGAGTCACTTTGAATATGTGATTTAATTTCATCGTCACTGATATCTTTTAATAATGGGGGAGAAAATAAATCACAGTCCATCCAGTTAATTATTTCCGAGGTGTCTTGAGCCTTGAAATTGAGTTTTGGCGGCATGAATGTTCTTATAGTTGTTCTCTTTTGACCGAATTGTCTCGTCTTTAGAATTCATCGAAGTCCGAGCTCTCTTATGTGTTTTCTATTATCTTGTATCATAGGTAACATTAAATGTTCTGGATGAGCGAAAAAGCCATTTCGTTCGATCACAGGGTCGATAATATTACGTAAATCTTCAGGCAGATACCTTGAAGATTGTATTGATTGGTACACAAGTTTTGGTCCCTCTGCAAAGTATTTACTTGTTGTAATACTAAACCACATTGGCATGTATGACTTCAAAATAAATACAACTATTTCTTGAAGTTCAGGTGTGGGACTTTCTTCACTTAAGTACAATCTGAGAGTTCGATTTGCTGTGATCAACCACCTCGAGTGTGACAAGGGACCAGGATCTCGTACAGCCAAATCCTCTTTACAGTTTCCCGACTTTATTGCCATGGAAATATCGAGTAGATATTGCTGATCCTTACTTAGTATACTTCTGTCTATTGTGGGGATCTGACAGCCAATAATCTTAAAGCCAATCACTGGATGTTTTTCGCAGCCACTTAGCTTTTCACCGATTGGCCCTCTCAGAGATTTCGGACCTGTTGATTTACCATCTAGGTATTGAAACAGATGCCGGAATGGCAGTTCATTGAAATGGAGAAGGCAAACTGTCCATTATAACGGTTTCCCTAAATGTATTCTGATTCGGCGAATCAGACCGTTTTTCCAACCTGTATTAACAGCAGTGCCATCACATCCTATGAAAACTAATTTTTTAAGCGAAATACAACGACCAAACAGATAAATAATAGAAGTGACAATATTTTCAGAACTTCCAGAAGTTGGAGTAATATGGCCGATGTAGACTAAACCAGGTTCTTGAATTAGCGAGTAATGCTCTTCCTTTTTACTTTCCTTATATACATAATGTATAAGGAAAGTATTGTGACGGGGTCGAAAATTCGAATTCGAGTTTTCGACGGGAGAGCACGTTTCAAGCATCCCTGATCACGAATCAAACATTTTTGAAGTGATGTCTGTGTGTGTGTGTGTGTGTGTGTGTGTGTGTGTGTGTGTGTGTGTGTGTGTGTGAAAGTATGTGTGTGTGTATGTGTGTGTGTGTGTGTGTGTGTCAGTGGGTCTGTGGAGACGATAACTGACGAACGAATGGACTGATTCGAACCAAATTTGGTACAAAAATCACAATCTGTAAACACTGGAAGCCTATTGTTTTTATACGCAAACGAATGTTCAGAACCCCACTAAATTTTCGAATGAAATTTTGAAAAAATCGTCAAAAAATCAAAACCAATAATAAAGTTACGTAAATAGACATTCCTTATGTAATTTTTCATTAGAAAACGATTGACATAAATTTTAGAACGCTAACATGAACCGTTCTCGAGATATTGCACATTTTCCAAAAAAATTATCAAAAAGTCAAATAAAATAGAAAAAAAATATTTCCTATTGAGAAACATGTTCACTTTTCATATATAATATCATGCGATAAATTGGGTGACATCATTCTCGTGGATCTAGCTCGTTCCATTCATGAAAAAAGATACTTTGAGTAATACTTTTGCATTTGAACGCCAATTTATCTGCTGTAAGAATAACTTATTTCTTCGTTCATAACGCTTGGCGAGATTTTGGCGACGAAATTGGCGGAATGTCGCCAACTTGGCGACTTTTTGAAATGTTGCCAAATTAACGAAAATCTCGCCAAATGGATAAAAATGACGCTAAATCAATGAAAATGACGACTAATTGTGGAAAATTCAATATCTAATAAGTTATATAATATATAAATATATAATAATAGTTATCTATATAAATAAAAATGAAAATCTGTCTGTCTGTCTGTCTGTCTGTCTGTCTGTCTGTCTGTCTGTCTGTCTGTTTGTCACACCATCACGGGAGAACGGCTGAACCGAATTTGATGAAATTTTGTGGGTAGCCCAGAAATAGCCCCACTTAAAATTATATCCGTGTTTTGAGTTTCTACGACCAGTGGTTCTCGAGATATTAGTAAAAAACGAAATTTTCGTTTGTCTCATCGTCACGAAAAAACGGCTGAACCGAATTTAATCAAATTTGGTGAATAGCCTTGAAATATCCCCCCATAAATTTGTCCAAGTTTCGAGTTTTTAAGACCTGGGGTTGTCGAGATATTAATGAAAAACGGAACTTTTTCCTAGGAGTTCTACTCCCTAACTCCGTGGTTTATCCAAACGAAAAGCTTGAAAATCGTTTGAAAGTGAATTAAAATTTAATCTCTGAGTTTGATGGGAGATTTTTTGCGTTAATTAGTCACTTTCTGAAAACATGAATTGTTTGAAACGTGATTTAAAGGGGAAATCTATCTCCATGGTTCATGGTTTATTTAAAACAAGCTTTTACGGAACAATGAGAAGTATAGAGAAATCAAAATCGTTATTTAATTTCGCAGTTTATGTTATAAGACATGACATATTTAACATGTTATAAGATTCTATCTTATATCATGTTACTCAGAAACGCAATTAAATTAAACCTGTCTGTTAATTTTAATAATTATTTTTTCGATTTGATTAATAAATAAATGGATATAAAAATATATTTTAGAAAAGAACGATTTGATTTTTCTTATAGCATTTTTGACTGGATAATATCAATTACGGTCTTCAGGTTTAAAAATTATTATTATTTATATTTTCGGGGATTATTGATTCAAGGATTACTGATATTTTCAAGTTATTATGCAATTATTTTATTATGACAAAAATTGTTTAAACTCATATATTGTATGTTGTACGAATCTTCTACAAATACACGTGTATATCTTTTAATCTACGAGAATATAAGTAGTACAGGTATATTGACATATGTTTTGATATATATTGGCATATATTGGAATCAATTACGACCTCCTGGTATAAAGAGTACGGATATTATTGATGTTTTCAATTTATTACGTCATCTCTTTTATTTTGGCAAATATTTTTGAGACGCATATTGTAATACGGGTAATCTTCTACAAACACGTTGGCATATTTTCTGATCTGCGACAATATAATTAGTACGGGGTTGCATATATTCATTCAATTCCTATTTTTTCTTCTGTAAATTTGCTTACAAAAGGGGGCAGGATGTTTTATTCTTCAGATCTGATCGTGAAGATAATTTTGCATAGTGAGAACATATATTCTTAAACTTCTCTTTAGGAGCAATAAATTTAATATTTTAACAGAATTTGCACGTGATTGCGAACTTTAAGTTTCTTTAAATTATACACTCCGTACGAATAACGGGTGTGCTGTTAGTGGTTAATAAATTTTAACATTTTAGGAGGATATATCATGTTGCTCGGCATCGCAATTAAATTAAATGTGTTTGTTAATGTTTTTATTATTTTTTTTCGATTTAAATAATAAATAAATGGATAAATGGATATAAAAGTATATCTTATGAATGGACGGTTTGATTTTTCTTTTAATTATATTAATTGCTGACTGCGTACATCAATTTTATTTATTTTGGCAAAGAGTTTTCAAGCTTATATCGTATTTAGCTACTAAACTCATATATTGTGTTTAGCCAATAAATTCATATAGCCGATTGTTGAAACAGAAAAAGAGTAGAAAGGGTATATCTTCTAATACAATTGTAGTGTTTTCATTTAGTATATTGGAACGGGATAAGAATGTTTCATTCAGATCTGCAAATTCAAAGCTACGAATTTGGAGGGATATCGCTAATTTGACAACTTTTCTTAAACTTTGCCAAATTGACGGAAATGTCGCCAAATTGATATAAACGACACACAAACAGCTGCCATAAACCTTCGGGTTGGTCGTGTGGCTTGGGTCTTCTACGTATCAATGAATTTTTTTTTTTGGTCAGAAGAGAATACTGAAATGATGTTTGGTTAGCATTGATCTGTCAGACCAACCATCCTACTTAGTAATACATTTAGCGAATTTTTAAAATGTCACCAAATTGATAAAAATGTTTTCAAATCTATAAAAATATCTTGAAATTGATAAAATTGCGCTACATAAATGATATTAATTGTTTTTTGTTAGGGGATAGTATTGTGATGATATTTCGTCAATTTGTCGCAAAGTGAAACTGTCAGTTCTACAGTCCCACTTGGCGATAAATTTGGCGATTTTTTAAAACGTCGCTAATTTGACGAAACTGTCGCCAAATGTTCCATAGAAATATAACTATTTAGACGATATTTTTTCTACCAATTTATTTGAAGCAAATGATATCATGTCGCTTAGCAACGGATTTAAATCCAATGTGTTTATGCGGCAGACGATTTTTATTAAATCCTTTCCGATTTGAATAATGAAGATATGTATATAAAATAAATTTCATTGCCATTTCATTTTGGACTGGATAATATCAATTATACTCTTCAGGTTTAAACATTATTATTATTGATATTTTCCGGAATTATTGATTCAGGGATTATTGATATTTTTAAGTTATTACGCCATTGTTTTATTGCGGCAAAAATTGCTGACACACGCATATTGTACGTTGTACGAGTAATCTTCTAGGAATGCACGGGTATATCTTCTAACCTACGAGAATATAAGTAGTACAGGTATATTGGCATATATTTTGACATATATTGGCATATATATTGAAATCAAGTACAGTCTTCTGGTATGAAGATTAAGGGGATTAATTATATATTCAATTTATTACGTCGTCTGTTGTATTTTACCAAAAAACATTTGTGACTCATATTGCAAAATGGGTAATCTTCTACTAATAATCGGACACTATAAGTAGTACGTGTATATCTTCCCATATAATTTTAGTACTTTAATTTTGAATTATATTGGAATAAATGACTGTCTTCAGATTTAAAGATTACGGGTTTATTGGTATTTTCAATTTATACATGTAATCTACTAATACAGGTTATATTTTCTAATATTCGCGTATATAATTAGTACGGGTCCCATACAATTTTAACGCTTTTATTTTGCATATATTGATTCAATTCCATATTTTTTTTTATATTTGCTTACATAAGGGGTCCAAGATGTTTTATTCTTCAGATATGTCCATGAAGATAATTTTATATAGCGAGAACAGAGATTCTTAAACTTCTTTTTAGGAGCATTATATTAAATATTTTAACAGAATATTTTGATTAAACATGTCATTTAGTATACTATAAGAATTTGGGCATGATTATGAATTTCAAGTTTCTTTATATTATATACTCCGTACGAAGAACGGGTATGCTGCTAGTCTATATAAATAAAAATGAAAATCTGTCTGTCTGTCTGTCTGTCTGTCTGTCTGTCTGTTTGTCCCATCATCACGGGAGAACGGCTGAACCGAATTTGATGAAATTTTGTGGGTAGCCTAGAAATAGATCCACTTAAAATTATATCCGTGTTTTGAGTTTTTACGACCAGTGGTTCTCGAGATATTAGTAAAAAACGAAATTTTCGTTTGTCTCATCATCACGGGAAAACGGCTGAACCGAATTTAATGAAATTTGGTGAATAGCCTTGAAATAGCCCCCCATAAATTTTGCCCAAGTTTCGAGTTTCTAAGACTAGGGGTTGTCGAGATATTAATGAAAAACGGAACTCCTAAAAGCTTGAAAATCGTTTGAAAGTGAATTAAAATTTAATCTCTGAGTTTGATGGGAGATTTTTTGCGCTAATTAGTCACTTTATGAAAACATGAACTGTTTGAAACATGATTTAAAGGGGAAATCTATCTCCATGTTTTATTTAAAACAAGATTTTACGCTTGAAAATCGTTTGAAAGTGAATTAAAATTTAATCTCTGAGTTTGATGGGAGATTTTTTGCGCTAATTAGTCACTTTCTGAAAACATGAACTGTTTGAAACATGATTTAAAGGGGAAATCTATCTCCATGTTTTATTTAAAACAAGATTTTACGGAACAATGAGAAGTATAAAGAAATCAAAATGGTTATTTAATTTCGCAGTTTATGATATAAGACATGACATATTTAACATGATATAAGATTCTATCTTATAGCATGTTACTCAGAAACGCAATTAAATTAAATCTGTCTGTTAATTTTAGTAATTATTTTTTGGATTTGAATAATAAATAAATGGATATAAAAATATATTTTAGAAAAGAACGATTTGATTTTTCTTATAGCATTTTTGACTGGATAATATCAATTACGGTCTTCAGGTTTAGAAATTATTATTATTGATATTTTCGGGGATTATTGATTCAGGGATTATTGATATTTTCAAGTTATTATGCAATTATTTTATTATGACAAAAATTGTTTAAACTCACATATTGTATGTTGTACGAATAATCTTCTACAAACACACGTGTATATCCTTTAATCTACGAGAATATAAGTAGTACAGGTATATTGACATATGTTTTGATATATATTGGCATATATTGGAATCAATTACGACCTTCTGGTATAAAGAGTACGGATATTATTGATATTTTCAATTTATTACGTCATCTCTTTTATTTTGGCAAGTATTTTTGAGACTTATATTGTAATACGGGTAATCTTCTACTAACACATTGGCATATTTTCTAATCTGCGACAATATGATTAGTACTGGGTTGCATATATTGATTCAATTCCTTTTTTTTCTTCTGAAAATTTGCTTACAAAATGGGCCAGGATGTTTTGATCTGCCCGTGAAGATAATTTTGCATAGTGAGAACATACATTCTTAAACTTCTCTTTAGGAGCAATAAATTTAATATTTTAACAGAATTTGGACATGATTGCGAACTATAAGTTTCTTTATATTATATACTCCGTACGACGAACTGGTGTGCTGTTAGTGGTTAATAAATTATAACATTTTATGAGGACAAATCATGTTGTTCGGCATCGCAATTAAATTTAATGAGTTTGTTAATGTTTTTATTATTTTTTTTCGATTTGAATAATAAATAAATGGATAAATGGATATAAAAGTATATCTTATGTATGAATGGTTTGATTTTTCTTTTAATTATATTAATTGCTGACTGCGTACATCAATTTCATTTATTTTGGCAAAGAGTTTTCAAGCTTATATCGTATTTAGCTACTAAACTCATATATTGTGTTTAGCCAATAAATTCATTTAGCCGATTGTTGAAACAGAAAAAGAGTAGAGAGGGTATATCTTCTAATACAATTGTAGGGTTTTCATTTAGTATATTGAAACGGGATAAGGATGTTTCATTCAGATCTGCAAATTCAGAGCAACGAATTTGGCAGGATATCGCTAATTTGACAACTTTTCTTAAACTTTGCCAATTTGACGGAAATGTCGCCAAATTGATAAAAACGACGCATATCAATGAAATTTATTTTGTTTTGTTAGAAGAGAGTACTGAAATGATGTTTGGTTAGCATTTATCTGTCAGACCAACCATCCTACTTAGTAATATATTTAGCGAATTTTTAAAAGGTCACTAAATTGATAAAAATATTTTCAAATCTATAAAAATATCTTGAAATTGATAAAAATGAGCTAAATAAATGAAATTAATTGTGTTTTGTTAGGGGATAGTATTGTGATGATATTTCGTAAATTTGTCGCCAAGTGGGACTGTCACTTCTACAGTCCCACTTGGCGATAAATTTGGCGATTTTTTAAAATGTCGCTAATTTGACGAAAATGTCGCCAAAAGTTCCATAGAAATATAAATATTTAGACGATATTTTTTCTACCAATTTATTTGAAGCAAATGATACGTCGCTTAGCAACGGATTTAAATCCAATGTGTTTATGCGGCAGACGATTTTTATTAAATCCTTTCCGATTTGAATAATGAAGATATGTATATAAAATAAATTTCATTGCCATTTCAATTTGGACACGAATAATATCAATTACACTCTTCAGGTTTAAACATTATTATTACTGATATATTCCGGAATTATTGATTCAGTCATTATTGATATTTTTAAGTTATTACGCCATTGTTTTATTGCGGCAAATATTGCTGACACTCGCATATTGTACGTTGTACGAGTAATCTTCTAGGAATGCACGGGTATATCTTCTAACATACGATAATATAAGTAGTACATGTATATTGGCATATATTTTGACATATATTGGCGTATATATTGGAATCAATTACAGTCTTCTGGTATGAAGATTAAGGGGATTAATGATATTTTCAATTTATTACGTCGTCTGTTGTATTTTGCCAAAAGCATTTGAGACTCATATTGCAATACGGGTAATCTTCTACTAATAATCGGACATTATAAGTAGTACGTTTATATATTCCCATATAATTTTAGCACTTTCATTTTGACATATATTGGAATAAATGACTGTCTTCAGATTAAAAGATTACGGGTTTATTGGTATTTTCAATTTATACATGTAATCTACTAATAGAGGTTATATTTTCTAATATACGCGTATATAATTAGTACGGGTCCCATACAATTTTAACGCTTTTATTTTGCATATATTGATTCAATTCCATATTTTTTTTTATATTTGCTTACATAGGGATCCAGGATGTTTTATTCTTCAGATATGTCCATAAAGATAATTTTATATAGCGAGTACAGAGATTCTTAAACTTCTTTTTAGGAGCAATGTATTAAATATTTTAACAGAATATTTTGATTAAACATGTCATTTAGTATACTATAAGAATTTGGGCATGATTATGAATTTCAAGTTTCTTTATATTATATACTCCGTACGAAGAACGGGTATGCTGCTAGTCTATATAAATAAAATTGAAAATCTGTCTGTCTGTCTGTCTGTTTGTCCCATCATCACGGGAGAACGGCTGAACCGAATTTGATGAAATTTTGTGGGTAGCCTAGAAATAGCCCCATTTAAAATTTAGTCTATGGTTGGAATTTCTACGACCAGTGGTTCTCGAGATATTAGTAAAAAACGAAACTTTCGTTTGTCTCATCATCACGAGAGAAGGGCTGAACCGAATTTAATGAAATTTTGTGGGTTGCCTTGAAATAGCCCCCCATAAATTTTGCCTAAGTTTCAAGTTTCTACGACCAGGGGTTGTCGAGATATTAGTGAAAAACGGAACTTTTTTTATAGGAGTTCTACTCTCCAACTCCGTGGTTTATCCAAACGGAAAGGATAAAAATCGTTTGTTTAAAGCGTCAAAGGGAATTAAAACTTTATTTTTGAGGATTATTTTTGAGGAAAACAGGATTTTTGCATTAAATAGTCACTATCTGAAAGCATGAATTGTTTGAAACATGAATTTAAAAGGAAAAATCTACCTCCATGTTTTTACATGTATTAACCTCCATGTATTTCACAAGCTTTTACTCAACGATTAGAAGTATAAAGAAATTAAAATGGTTATTTAATTTCGCATTTTATGAGGAAGATTCTATCTTATATCATGTTGCTCGGCAAAGGAATGGAATTAAATGTGTTTGTTAATGATTATTATTATTTTTTCTATTTGTATAATAAATAAATGGATGTAAAAATATATTTTATAAATGAACGGTTTAATTGTTCTTTTAATTATATATATTGCGGACTGCGTACATTACTTTTATTTATTTTAGCAAAGAGGTTTCAAGCTCATATATTGTGTTTAGCTAATAAACTCATAATAAATGAACGGTTTGATTGTTCTTTTAATTATATATATTGCGAACTGCGTACATCACACTTTTATTTATTTTAGCAAAGAGGTTTCAAAGCTCATATATTGTGTTTAGCTAATAAACTCATATATTGTGTTTACCCAATAAATTCATTTAGCCGATTGTTGAAGCAGAAAAAGAGTAGAACGGATGTATGTATCTTCTAATACAATTTTAGTGTTTTCATTTAGTATATATACAGACGGGATATGGATATTTTATTCTTCAGATCTGCAAATTTAGAGCTACGAATTTAGCGGAATATCTCTAAATAACTTGGTAACTTTTCTTAAACTTTACCAAATTAGAGGAAATATCTCCAAATCAATAAAAATGACCCAAATCAATGAAATTAAATTTGTTTTTTTAGAATAGAGTACTGAAATGATGTTTCTGTAGCATTTGTCGGTCAGTCCATCCATCCTACTTAGTAACGCATTTAACTAATTTTTTTAATATCACTAAATTGATAAAAATATTTGTAAATCCATAAAAATATCATAGAGACGAAAATGTCGCCAAACCTTCCATGGAGATCACATTATTCAGACGACATGATTTCCATCAATTTATTTGAAGCAGATGATATCATGTCGCTTAGCAACGGATCCAATGTGTTACGTGTCATACGATTTTTATTAAATCTAATAAAAATATGTATATAAAATAAATTTCATTGACATTGCATTTTTGACTGGATAATATCAATTACGGTCTTCAGGTTTAAACATCATTATTATTGATATTTCGGGGACAGTTGATTCAGGAATTATTGATATTTTCAAATTATTATGCCATTGTTTCATTATGACGAAAATTGTTGAAACTCATATATAGTACGTTGTACAAGTAATCTTCTACAAATGCACGGGTATATCTTCTAATCTACGACAATATAAGTAGTACAGGTATATTGGCAAAATTTTTATATATATTGGTATATATTGGAATCAATTACGACCTTCTGGTATTAAGATTACGGGGATTTTTGATACTTTCAGTTTATTACGTCATCTTTTTTATTTTGGTAAATATTTTTAAGACTCATATTACAATATGTTTAAGCTTCTACTAACACACTGGCATATTTTCTAATTTGCGACAATATAAGTAGTACGTGGTTGCATATATTGATTCAATTCGTTTTTTTTGTGTGTGAATTTGTTTACAAAAGGGGCCAGGATATTTTATTCTTAAGATTTGCCCGTGAAGATAATTTTGCATAGTGAGAACAGATATTCTTAACCTTCTCTTTATCTATATAAATAAAATTGAAAATCTGTCTGTCTGTCTGTCTGTCCCATCATCACGGGAGAATGGCTGAACCGAATTTGATGAAATTTGGTGAGTCGCCTAGAAATAGCCCCACTTAAAATTTAGTTCGTGTTTTGAGTTTCTACGACCAGTGGTTCTCGAGATATTAGTAAAAAACGAAATTTTCGTTTGTCTCATCATCACGGAAAAACGGCTAAACCGAATTTAATGAAATTTTGTGGATAGCCTTGAAATAGCCTCCCATAAATTTAGTCCAAATTTTGAGTTATTAAGACCAGGGGTTGTCGAGATATTAATGAAAAACGGAACATTTTCCTACGGGTTATACTCTCCAACTCCGTGGTTTATTCAAACGGAAAGGATGAAAATCGTTTGTTTAAAACGGCGAAATGAAATAAAACTTTATTTCCGAGTTTGGTGCAGGATTTTTGCATTAATTAGTCACTATTGGAAAACACGAATTGTTTGAAACATGAATTTAAATGGAAAAATCTACCTCCGTGGTTATATTTCACAAGCTTTTACTCAACGATTAAAAGTATAAAGAAATCAAAATGGCTATTTAATTTGGCATTTTATGAGGAAGATTCTATCTTATATCATGTTGCTCGGCAACAGAATGAAATTAAATGTGTTGTTAATATTTATTATTACTTTTGCTATTTGAATAATAAATAAATGGATGTAAAAATATTTTTAAATGAAAGGTTTGGTTGTTCTTTTAATTATATAAATTGTGAACTGCGTACATCATTTTCATTTATTTTAGCAAAGAGGTTTCCAGCTCATATATTGTGTTTAGCGAATAAACTCATATATTGTGTTTAGCTAATAAACTCATATATTATGTTTACCCAATAAATTCATTTAGCCGATTGTTGAAGCAGAAAAAGAGTAGAACGGCTATATCTTATAATACAATTTTTAGTGTTTTCATTTAGTATATACAAACGGGGTCAGAATGTTTTATTCTTCAGATCTGCAATTTTAGAGCTACGAGTTTAGCGGAATATCTCTAAATAACTTGGTAACTTTTCTTAAACTTTACCAAATTAGCGGAAATGTTTCCAAATTTATAAAAATGACGCAAATCAATGATTTGTTTTTTTAGAATAGAGTACTGAAATGATGTTTCGGTAGCATTTGTCGGACAGTCCATCCATCCTACTTAGTAACACATTTAACGAATTTTTTTAATATCACCAAATTGATAAAAATATTTGTGAGTTCATAAAAATATCATAGAATTGATAAAATCGCGTTTAATAAATGAAAATAATTGTGTTTTGTTAGGGGATAGTATTGTGATGATGTTTCGTCAATTTGTCGCAAAATGGGACTATCTGTTCTACAGTCTCACTTGGCGATAAATTTGGGGATTTTTTAAGTTATCGCTAAATTGACTAAAATGTCGCCAAATCTTGCATGGAGGTCGCATTATTCAGATGATATGATTTCCATCAATTTATTTGAAGCAAATGATATCATGTCGCTTAGCCACGGATCCAATGTGTTATGCGGCATACGATTTTATATTAAATCTTTTCCGATTTGAAAAATAAAGATATGTATATAAAATAAATTTCATTGACATTGCATTTTGACTGGATAATATCAATTACGGTCTTCAGTTTTAAACATTATTATTAATGATATTTTCGGGAATTTTTGATTCAGGGATTATTGATATTTTCAAGTTATTTTGACATTGTTTTATTATGACGAAAATTGTTGAAACTCATATATAGTACGTTGTACGTAATCTTCTACAAATGCATTATATCTTCTAATCTACGAGAATATAAGTAGTACAGGTATATTGGCATATATTTAGATATATAGTGGCATATATTGGAATCAATTACGATCTTCTGGTAAAAGATTACGGGGATTATTGATATTTTCAATTTATTACGTCATCTCCGTTATTCTGGCAAATATTTTTGAGACTCATATTGTAATACGGGTAATATTCTACTAACACACTGGCATATTTTCTAATCTACGACAATATAAGTAGTACGGGGTTGCATATAATGATTCAATTCCTTTTTTTTTTTTGTAAATTTACTTACAAAAGGGGTCAGGATGTTTTATTCTTCAGATCTGCCCGTGAAGATAATTCTACATAGTGAGAACAGATATTCTTAAACTTCTCTTTATGAGCAATAAATTTAATATTTTAACAGAATTTGCACATGATTGCGAATTATAAGTTTCTTTATATTATATACTCCGTACGAAGAACGGGTATGCTGCTAGTATAATATATGTCGAAAATTCAATATCTAATAAGTTATATATATATATATATATATATAACTTATTTCTTTGTCCATAACGCTTGGCAAGATTTTGGCGACAAAATTGGCGGAATGTCGCCAACTTGGCGACTTTTTGAAATGTTGCCAAATTAACGAAAATCTCGCCAAATGGATAAAAATGACGATAATCAATGAAAATGACGACTAATTGTCGAAAAGTCAATATCTTGGAAAGGATATTAGTATCTACTAGAAGAAAAACCTATTTATTTTACTGTAAAAGTAATAAATTCATTTCATTATATAAGGAAAGTCATGTGTTGCCCACATCAGATTTTTTACTCTACGAAACCTTTTCGAATGAGCTGCATTTACCACTAACGTGTCGTCCTTCCTCCCATCCAAATAGAGACCTTGTAGTGGAAATTCGTCAGATTTACTACTACAAAATTCAGGACTAACATTTAGGTTTTCTCTTCTTATTTTGGTTTTGTCTATAACATGGGAGACGTCAGAATCGGTAATTAATCCAACGTCGTGCAAAACACTTGATGCGATTGCAGTGGTAGCGCGATCAGAAACTTCATAACGATCGCTCAGTAATGCAGTACATGTTAGCTGAACTCTCATCTGCCCATTATTAGAGGAAACTTTTTTTGGCACTTTAAAATCTGGGTCGGTATCTCTACCTTTACTAGAAGGATATTGGTCTTCATCGTTAGTTTCGACAACATTTACATTTGAATGTGACAGTGGTAGGTGGTGGGAGCGTCGTGGTCATTGACCCGAGCGAGTTACGACGAGCGCTAGAATTTGTTAGATTTGACAACTGTTGCGTTAGCGGAAGACCTTAACCGATTTGAACCATTGTTTTTTTCTAAATCATTATTGGTTCGAGTAAGAGTCGACTAGAGCTATTACATTTAAATATTGACAAGTTAAGTAAGATAAAAAAATATCGTAAAATTATAAATTTTTTCAAATTTCGGCAAAATTTAAAACACATGCGCGACCGGAAGATATAAACCGATTTTATTTCTTTTTTTTACCCCTTTTCAGTCTCCCAAATTTGCAACTTTTCCGCGGTATTACGACTTGTAAAAAATTTTTTTTTAATTTCTTCGGCCCACCCTAATATACAGTAAGCGTTCTGGTTGATCAGTTACAGTCAAGATTTTAATTGATCCTTGTAGATTCAGAAGTACACTCAAGTTATTGAGTGTTCGCGTTTCAGTTTACGTTTACACGATGCAAATTCGCATAATTTGGCAGTTCAGTTTATTGATTCAATATATAACATCGTGTAAAAAAGCCTTAATCAAACAAGCTTCCGATATATCTTACATTGAGTGTGATATACAGTCTTAGTTAGACGAGAAATTTTTGATTTAGATGCAAAAGCCAAACTATAGATAATGAAAGTTATATAACGTCTTCGGTATTCATGAAGGAATTTAATAGAACATTAAAGAATTTTGTTTAGCTGTCCATTCTTTCCAGTTGACGCCAATGATGGCTATTTAAGTTCTGACGTCATCACCAGAACGTCATACAACGGCGTCTAGAATTTCTCAGTCATGACTGGCAGTCAAATCAATCAAAGGGCATCATCCGAAAATTGAACGTTCGGCGGAATTAGGAGCTCCTATTCTATGCGTTTCAGAAAATTATTTCCTTTCTGGATATTTTGCGATATTATCAGTTCACTGTAAAAAATAAGGGATCAGCAAAATAATATATCTGTGTACATCCTTTCAAATATTAAAAGGTCATTGCTGCTGAAAGAGTACAATGTAAATACATTTTATCCTTTTGTTAAAAAGAAATTAAAATGAAATACTTTACGTTATCAAACGCTTGGAATAAAATAAGTGTTGTTAAATGCGAAAGTGTTAATGAAAAGGTTATTATAAGAAAATTTGTTTAGTAAATTTATCGATCCTGACACTACCCAACGCCAGCATGAACAATATTCACAGAAAAATCACTTTACGTACAGCAAGACTAACTAGAACTTTTCCGAGCCCGGACCTGGGCGATGACAGTGTTCATAAAGTGCGCCTACAGTATACGTATTTTACATTTTATACTACATGAACACCTTCATTCTAGAAAAAAAAAAATAAAATAAAAAAAAAAATACCAAGAGGCACAGAAATCAAATGTTTTGAATGCAACTTTAAATTAATTGAAACTTTAAATTATTGTGAGTGAAAATTCAAAACAACATAACTTTTGGTGTTATTGACGGTGGTAGATAACTTTTTTTTATATAGATATATGTAATTTGTAATCTAAAACCTATAAACTAATTTTATGTGAATGCTAGTCATTTTATGTGAACTGAGTCGTTTTCATCTACAGCTTCGCCATCGAAATGGCATCATTTCCTGTTTATCACTTTCTTTTCGAGGTCCGTAAAAAATGTGTCTGAGGTCCGCCATTTGATGAGCTATACAATACCGTTCATGCCCGTTAATGCCTTGTAACTCTAATCAGCAGTAGAAAGAAAAGGTAGAGGGCATTTAATGAATAAACATTGTGAGTGACAAATATATTTGAAAGGAAAACTCTTTTTTATTTATCTATGCTCTAGCTTTAGACGTTTCAGTAACACTTCTGCTTCCAAGACTGATATACTCTGAATGTTAATTCACAGCGATTTTTATTCTCTTAGAACCAGTTCAATTCATGTTTCTCCTAGTTCAAGATTTTTATACTAAAATGCTGTTTTACCAATACGAATATCGATGAAACGATCGATTTCTTGTTATGCTTCTTTCAATTTGTTTTTGAATAAAAGAGACCGTGTAAACATCTTGGTACACCTAAGATAATAAAAGATGTCTCTTGGTCTGTTTGTTCGTCTGTTGGTCACGAAGTAAAAAATCTAAGCAACCCGCACCTATGAGATTCGGTACAGATTTACATCAGCTTCGGTTCTAAGACACCTTGGTGCAATTTTTGCTTTATATTTGAATTAGTTTTCCAGTTATTTCATATTGAAGTACAATCTTGAGCGATGTTCACACAAATCGGTTCCTTTCTGATCAAAAATATTATCAGAGTTTTCTTCTGTATACCATTATTAAAAGATCGAAGAACGATCTTTTCAGCGAGCTTTAAACTAAATCCGTAGAATAATTCTTTCATATTTTAATTTTTTAAATACATCAAAATATGCGCAATATATGCAATTTCATATATACTACATATACAGGGTGATTCAAACAAGATGTGCCAAACTTTATGAGATGGTAGTACACACCAAACCAAGCCCGGCCGTCCAATTAGTTGCTCAAGTCCACTGGATGAGTGGGACGGTCTGGGTTTTCAACACCAAACCAAGCAATTTTCGTCATAGTTTACCGGGTCGGAAATGAAACATAAAGGCGCCAGTAGGCGCTTAATAGTGAAACCGATGAGGTGAGGCGAAAACACAAGAATGACTTAGAAGTTATAAACTGGCATTTAATAAACAAGAATTACAATAATGGCTCAAAGGAGAGACCGCCAACCTGAATGCACGTCTCACAGCGGCGATGGAGGGATTGGAACTCTCTCGAATAGGCCAGGCATGTCGCGCACTTCGGCAGCAGCGACTGAAATTCTGGCGACGAGTTCCGCTTCAGATTCAAGGGATGTGTTCGTTCGTTCGTTACTAATTCCCACGTGGTGCAGGAGCGCCTACGCACCACGTTCACAAGATCCCCCAGGGTATCCCATGTCGAAGGGGAGGAGATTTGCAGCTTCACTTTTATAGAAGCTCCCCGAAGGGCGGAAGTCTGACTTGGCCTCGACATGACAACAATTGAATCCATGCCCGCTGGCGGGATTCAAACCCGCAACCCGGCAATCCAGCGATCAGACGGAAACGCAAGATCCTGACCGCTCGACCACCGGATCGGCTCAAGGGATGTGTCGTAGACGGGACTAAAAAGAAGTCAAGAAACGACAGATCGGCGATCGGGGGCTCCATCGTCTCAAAAGTTGGAGCTGCGAATAACTGCTGCAAACTGATAAGGCCTACATTCGGTGTTACGAAAATCTGCATAAGGGTTTTTGTGTCCCAGATGAAATTTGCATACGTGGTTTTCTTCTTTAACCAAGAAGTAACAACCAGAATGACGCTTTTATGTTTGCAGAACGGCCGTTTCCCAACGAGTAAGCGTCCTGCAAAACGCCTTTACGTTTCATTTCCTTTACGGTTCATTACGTTACGTTTCATAAACTATGACGAAAAATACTTGGTTTGATATGCGCTACCACTTTCTAAAGTTTGGCCCATCTTTTTTGAATCACCCTGTATACTTTCTATAAGAAAACAAATTGACCGACTTTTAGAATACTGGAACTACCTGTTGAGAAATTTCAGATTTATAGACATTTTGCAAGGTAGTTTGTGTAACGGAACCGTTCAAATGTCCTCTCAATGTCGTTGAAATATAAGTCTGAAAAGTGGAGGCGCTACACACTAGTACTTTATTTCGATCCATGGAAATACATTTTCTGTACACCTTAGAAAATGCTGACAGTATTTTAGTATGTTCCCATAGAAAACACTAAAAATGTGATCATTTTGTCTTAAAATTCCTGTCTTAAAAAAAATAGAAATCTTTCATTTTATCCACATGCGTATAGTATATATTTAAGTAAACTGTCTAGGGCAACTCTTGAAAGTTCCATCAAAAAAGAATACGCCCCCACTTTTTAAAATCTATTCAGCATCCTCGCAGTCAAAAACAATTATTATTTTTCACTGATCAGTCACATATTTTTCATTGATCAATCAATCTAAGCGAAGGAAACGCTCCTTATTGGCAAGATAAGTGTTTTTTCAGCAAACTCAAATTATGTCCTTCTTGTTGGATTTTTAGTAGCTACCAATACTTTTTTCTTTCTCGACATAATGCTGATTTTACACTTCTATACTGTGATGTTTTAGAAGCTAAATCATAGTCTTTATTATGAATTTCCTAAATCAGTCAACGATATTTCTTCCTTGAACCTTCCCTTGCATTTTTCTGTTTTCTTCACTTCCATTTTTGAGATACACAAGAAAGAGCGCATTTTTGGCACACTAGAATGAGTGGTCATACTTATAATTTTATGTTCAAAATCTGTCTTCACACTACCCTTACATTTTTCTTTTTCATGGTTTTTTAATCTGTGCCGTCTATGCTGGTAACTATTTACAAATAAAGAATGCTTGTTTTTTGTTGGTGATAGTAATTTAACTGACAAATATCCCATGGTTATAAAACATAGATCAGGTAGGCAGGAATAAAAAATTTGATATTGGCTGCTCCGCACAGATACTGAACAAATGAAGAGAAGCAAAAATATTACTGCATATTTTGTGTTGACCACTACGTGGTCAACACAAAATACTTGCCAAAATTCACTTTGACGTGGTAAAAATATGTGGGTGTGGTATAAGGCATGAAAGATTGTGACTGACCCTTAAGGTCATTATAATGAGATCATCATCACATTCCAAAGTAGTATTCCCAAAATTATTTTTCTAAAGATCCATGGCTGGGAAACATTTTGCAACTTTGAGAGACTCATTTGAATAGAATTCTCTTGTGAAAATATTTGTTGTTAAAACTTACAGCAAAAGCAGATGAGATTTTTATGTGTTAGAAGTGAAAATTCGGAAGGTTTTGTCACTTAAACCTGTGCTTTGTTAAAAGTTCCTTGTTTTGCAGGTGAAACTAATTTTTATTGCTTAATTAATAGATCCTGCAAAGCCTAAACCATATAAAAACTATGTTTGAAAAAAAAATTGAGCTGTTGAGTTTTCTTAAAAATAATAGTAGTTTCAGTGCAGTTGCAGAAATTTCAGATAAGTAAAACTTGTGTGAGCAACATCAATAAGCGAAAAGCTGAATATCTGCAATGATATGAAGAGAATGAAAATTAATCTCGGAGCCAAAAATTCGTAAAACAAATAATTTTGTGGTAACAAAAATGTTTCCAAACAATTATTGAAGTAGAGAAATTTACAGCTTAAAATGGATGGATGGAGTTTTTCAAAGAAAGGAACAAAATTTCACAAAAAGTTTTGCGTTGTGAATTTGATAATGTTGATTATGAAGTAGCGGATATTTTTAAGGAAATGATAGTTAACTTTATAGGACATTTCCAGACGGAAAAAGCTTTTAATGCTGATTAGTGTAGGTTATTTTATCTAACAATATCTATCAAAACTTTGGCGATTTTTGGTGATAAATTTAAAGATGGAAATTTTTCAAAGGGAAGGCTAACAGTCTCACTTGTATATAGTGCAACTAGAGAAAAACTAAAAAGCCTGGTTATAGGCAAAGCTAAAATACACGCCATTTTAAAAGTGCAGATCCTATTTTGTGGTATGCAGATAATTAAGCTTGGATGAGAGCCACTGTTTTCTCTGAATGGATGATAAACAAACTGATGAAGCAGCGAAACACAGATATTCATTTGATTATAGACAACTGTCCAGCTTATGCTAAAGATTTATCCAGTTTAATGTAAAATTTCAGTTTCTTTCAGCAAACAGAACCATTTACAATCACTTGACCAAGGTGTAATTCAAGTATTCAAGCTCTATTATAGAAAATCCTTACTCCAAAATGCGATATCCAGGTGTGACGGATGCAAATTTCCAAATGAAATTGTTATGTTTAAAATTGTTTTATGTGCCATAATATGGATAAAAGTGTCCTGGAAGCTAGTATGTACATCTATAATTTCAGTGTTTTGGAAAATCTGTTTTTTTTTCAGTAAACACCATGTGATGTCATAAAGAATGCTGGTGATGCTTCATATGATGACAGCACTGATACAAGCAGCATTTTTGGTATATAATATATTATTGACTAATTGCATTCTGATGTTGGAATAGTAAATGATGAAATGTTTTTAGAATTTTGGTAATGATGCTCCATCGTGTAAAAATGTGATTGATCAAGATAGCTCAAAAAACTATATTCTTAAAAATGAAAGTGAGATTGAATTATTTTCTAATGATGAAATAGATTCAAGGGATTTTCTTCAGATGATTTTGCGTTTGTATTTCTAATGATGAAATAGATAAAGTGGAAAAAGAAGATGTATGTAATTCATCCAATGCTGAAATGTTACAGATTTGCAAAAAAAAAAAAAAGAAAGAAAAAAAAAAAGAGGAAATCGTAAAATCGTATGCTTTAAATAACTCTCCAGATATGTTGAATTCATTAAGAAAAATTGAAACAAAATAACTGAAAGTGTAACTATAAAGAAAAATCATTTTACACAAAAGGCAATAGATTTTTTTCCCCTAAAAATGACACTTCATTGAAAAGTTGCATGTTATAAAATTTACAATGCATTTGAGCACTCTTCATGTAAAAGTAATTTAACAACTTTATTATTACACTAAAAGTTTTAGAGATACGTGCTTGTCAAGTATATCATTCAGTGGAAGTTACTCAGCTGCATCTAGAATTAGAAGCAAACCGTACCAGTATTTAGATAGAAATACTGGTAGGTCAATAAACAATGCATAATATGCAAATCTCTTAACGCGCTTTTTGGGTTAATTTTCTCTAGTTTTAAATTTATTTCTTACTAGAAGTATGCTCGTTCTTCGTACGGAGTATATAATATAAATAATCTTAAAATTCACGATCATGTGTAAATTCGTATAGTATACTAAATGACATTGTTAATCAAAATATTTGCTCCTAAAAAGAAGTTTAGGAATATCTGTTCTGGCTATAGAAATTTTTCTTCGCGGGCAGATCTAAAAAATAAAGCGTCCTGGTCCCATTTGTAAACAAATCTACAAAAAATATGAAATTGAACCAATATATGCAAAATAAAACCGCTAAAATTGTATGGGACCCGTACTACTTATACTCGCGAATATTAGAAGATACGCCCGTGTATTAGTAGAAAATTACACGTACTACAACATATGAATTTCTAAAATCTTTGTTAAATAAAACAGATGACGTAATAAATTGAAAATACCGATAATCCCGTAATCTTTAAACCAAAAGGCGGTAATTGATTACAATATATGCCAATATATGTCAAAATATGTGCCAATATACTTGTACTACTTATATTCTCGTAGATTGGAAGCATTAGATTAGACCCGTGCATTTGTAGAAGATTATCCGTACTACGTACAATATATGAGTTTCAATATTTTTTGCAAAAATAAAACAACGTAATAAATTGAAAATATCAATAATCTCCGAAAATAACAATAATAATAATGTTTAAACCTGAAGACCGTAATTGATATAATCCAGTCAAAAATGCAATATCGGTGAAATGTATTTTGTATACGTATCTTTATTATTTCAATTGGAAAAGATTTAATAAGAATCGTTTAATGCATAAATACATTGGATTTAAATCTGTTGCTAAGCGACATGATGTAATTTTCTTCAAATAAATTGGCGAGAAAAATATCGTTTGCATAGTGCTATCTCTATGGAAAGTTAAATTATTCTTTTTTAACACTTTACAACAAAGTTGAAAAGTGTTTATGACTTTGTTCATGCTGTCTGTCTGCCTGATTGTCCGTTAGCACGATAACTGCCGTAAAAATGACTTAATCAAAATGAAATTTTAGTATGTTGTGTTCAGATGGTCTGTGGGAACTATGGGAATATAAATGAATAATATCACCCAATTAGTTTTGGATTGAACCCGGGTTGAAAAAATGAAATACATTGAAGCCTATGGGACCTAATTTTTCAAACATTTTTTAAGTGTATTTAAAATTCACAAATTGCTTCGAAAATTTTAGGTAATATTCAAATTATCCCATAAAATATATAAAAAAAATTTCAGCAAAATATATTCAGTAGTTTTTTAAATAAAAATTTAAATAATAATTGCACATCTTATATGAAGCGATCACGTGACCATTTTATGAAGAGATCATGTGACCCACTTCAAAATGAAGTATGGCATCCATCTTGTCTCAAAATGTTTTTGAGGTTCTTTTTAATTCATATTGAGGGTTGTATCCGTCTTAATACCGCTTTATTTTTGCTTAAATTCTGTGCATCTACATACTCAAACAACACAATTACAATATATTTGAGTTTAAATGATCGCCCAAATTTGATTATTTCTACAACGAAGCCTATTTTTCACTTATGTAAAATGTAAACAGCAAAATATGTAGAATGAGTTGTATAAGAATTGCTGTATTTCTTTAACGCAAAATTATTTAGCTCATGTAGTCTCCATAGCTGATATGAATGAAATATTCATTGATTTTACAGAGAGAAGGACGATTTTTTTCGATGAAATTTTAAGCATAGAGTTTAATTACTAGTAACTTCATGGTCTTAAGTTTTTAAAATAAATTATTATAGTATTGTGATGAATGAAATGCATGGGAAAATGTTATGAATGAAATGCTGCTTTTATAGAGAAAGCCAGGCGTGTTATATTTCGATGGCGTCATTTGAATAAATTTCAGATGTTTTTGATGAATGTTTTCAAATATAATAAATTATTGTAGTATTATGATAATGTTAACAAGAAAGATCAATCATGCTTAAAGCATTGATCATGAAACACTTTCCAACATCAATGCAATTTTATTTAAACATGTCTAAAATGCAATACATTCCTCGGTAATATTTTAAAACTTATCACAATACTACATTAATTTAATATATTTGAAAACTTAAACCTTCCTAGAAAAAAATGAATTTTATTCAAATGACGGCATTGAAATATAAATTCCCTGGTTTAAACATCTGTAAAATGCGGTACATTCCTCGGTAATAATTTTAGAATTATCATAATACTACGATAATTTATTGTATTTGAAAACTTCATCGAAAACAACTGAAATTCATTTAAATGCCGTTATAGAAAAAATAACACGCCTGGCTCTCACTGTAAAAGCAGCATTTCATTCATAAACATTTTCTCATTCATTTAATTCATCACAATACTATAATAATTTATTTTATTTAAAAATTAAACCATGGAGCTACAAGTAATTAAACTCTATGCTCAAAACTTCATCGAAAAAAATCGTCCTTCTCTTTGTAAAATCAATCAATACTTCATTCATATCAGCTATACAGACTCCATGAGCTAAATACTTTTGCGTTAAAAAAAATACAGAAATAATCAAATTTGGATGAGCATTTAAACTCAAATATATTGTAATTGAGTTGTTTCAGTATGTAGATGCACAGAATATAAGCAAAAATAAAGTGGTTTTAGGACGGATACAACACTCAATAGGAATTAAAAAGAACTTTAAAAATTACGATTTTGAAACAAGATGGATGCCTTGTAACATTTTGAAGTGGGTCACGTGATCTTTTTATATCATGGTCACGTGATCGCTTCATATAAGAGGTGTAATTATTATTTTAATTTTTATTTAAAAAACTACTGAATATATTTCACTGAATTTTTTTTTTTTATATATTTTATGGGGCAATTTGAATATTACCTCAAATTTTCGAAGCAAATTGTGAATTTTAAATCCGCTTAAAAAGTGTTTGAAAAATTAGGTCCCATGGGGCTCAATGTATTTCATTTTTTCAACCTGGGTTCATTCCAAAACTAATTGGGTGATATTATTCATTTTTATTCCCATAGGGCCTACTGACCGTCTGAACAAGATACAAAAATTTCATTTTGATTAAGTCATTTTTACGGCAGTTTTCGTGCTAACGGACAGACAGACAGACAGACAGACAGACAGAATGAACAAAGTCATAAGCACTTTTAAACTTTGTTGTAAAGTGTTAAAAGCGTTGCCGAGGAGCCAGGCAATTTATATTTAATTGACGTCATTTGAATGAAGTCCATTTTTTTCGATGAACTTTTAAGTTTTCAAATATAATAAATTAATGTAGTATTGTGATAATTTTTAAAATATTACCGAGGAATGTATCGCATTTTAGAGATGTTTAAATGAAATTGAATTGAAGTTGGAAAGTGTTTCATAATTAATGCTTTATGCATGATTGATCTTTCGTGTTAATTAATATCGAGACAACCCCTTGTCTTAGAAACTCGGAACATGGGTTAAATATTAAGTGGGGCTATTTCAAGGCTACTCACTAAATTTTATAAAATTCGGTTTAGCAGTTCTTCTGTGATGATAAAATCTTAAAATTCACAATCATGTGCAAATTCCTATAATATTCTAAAGGGCATTGTTATTCAAACATTTCTATTAAAATATTTAAATTAATTCTTTTAAAAAGAAATTTAAGAACCATTGTTCTTACTATACAAAATTATCTTCCAAGGACGATCTGACGAATAAAATATCCTGGTTCGGCTTGTTAACAAATATACAAAAAATATGAAATGAAATCAATATATGCCAAAATAAAAGTGCTAAAGTTGTATGAGGAGATATATCCGCACTGCTTATATTCTCGAATATTAGACGATATATATACTTGTGTATCAGTAGAAGATTACCCGTCTACAATATATATGTTTCAGATATATTTGCCAAAAAATAACAGATAACGTAATAAATTGAAAATATCAATAATCCCTCTAATCTTTAAACCCAAAGGCTGTAATTGAGGTGTTGCTGTAATATGCCAAAATGAAAGTGCTAAAATTGTATGAGAAGGTATAACCGCGCTACTTATATTTTAGACGATATACCCAACTACTAATAAAAGATTACCCGTAATACAATATATGAATTTCAACCGTTTTTGATAAAATAAAACAGATGACATAGTAAATTGAAAATATCAATAACACCAAAGTAATCTGTAAACCTGAAGCCCGTAATTGATATAATCCAGTGAAAAATATAATTTCGATAAAATTTATTTCATATACATTTCTTTATTATTTAAATTGGAAAAGATTCAATAAAAATCGTCTGACACATGAACACATTGGATTTGAAACCGTTGCTAAGCGACATGATATCATTATCTTCAAATAAATTTCTATTAAAAATATTCTTCAAAATATTCTATTAAAATATTTAATTTAATTCTTCTAAAAATGTATAAGAATCTCTGGGATCGATATCCAAAATTATCTTCACAGGCCGATCTGAAGAATAAAGCATCCTGGTCCAGTTTGTAAACAAATTTAGAAAAAAATATTTTTTAATTCTCACAAAACGACAGAGATTATATAGAAAATCGTACTTAATTATGCAAAATATTGAATTTTCATCGATACGGCGTCATGTTGATAAATTCGTCATTTTATCAATTTTTCGACATTTTCGTCAATTTAGCGACATTAAAAAAACGCCAAATTTTTCGACTAGTGTAGAACTGACAGTTCCACTTGGCGACAAATTGACGAAACATCCTCACAATACCATCTCCTAACAAAACACAAATAATTTCATTTATTTAGCACAATTTTATCAATTTCAAGATATTTTCAAGGATGTACAAATATTTTTATCAATTTGGCGACATTTTAAAAATTCGCTAAATATGCTACTAAGCAGGACGACTGGACTGACAGACAAATTCTACCGAAACCTCATTTCAGTACTCTCTTCTAACAAAACAGAATTAATTTCATTGATTTAGCGTCGTTTGTTTCAATTTAGCGACATTTTCGTTAATTTGTCATTTAAACGTTTAAGAAAAGTTGCCAAGTTAGCGATATCCCGCCAAATTCGTAGACTTGAATTTGTAGATCTGAAGAATAAAACATTCCGATCCCGTTTGTATATAGTGCTAATTGAAAACAATAAAATTGTATTAGATGATATACCCGTTCTACTCTTATTCTGTTTCAACAATCGGCTGAATGAGTTTATTGGCTAAACACAATATATGAGTTTATTGGCTAAACACAATATATGAGTTTATTGGCTAAATACAATATATGAGTTTATTGGCTAAACACAATATATGAGTTTGAAAACTCTCTGCCAAAATAAATGAAAGTGATGTACGCAGTCAGTAATGAATATACTCAAAAGAAAAATCAAACCGTTCATTTATAAGATATATTTTTATATCCATTTATTTATAATTCAAATAAAAAAATAATAATAAAAATGAATAAAGACATTTAATTGAAATGCGTTGTTGAGCAACATGATATGAGATATAGTCTTCCTCATAAAATGCGGGTAAATAAATAACCACTTTGTTGTTGTTTAACCAACTGTTGTTGTTTCTAATGACCTCCTGTTTCGGTACAGCCGATACAGGACCAGTGACGCAGAAAGCAGGAAAGAACGAAGAAAGACACACAAGACAAGAGAACAAAGTTTATTACAAACAAGCATCACTGACGAAGGTCGGAGAGGGTGCAGCTTCACATTTAGACGAGGACCCAGAAGGCGGAAGACTGACTTGCCTCAATTAACATCCATGCCTTACTCGGGATTCGAACCCGAGCCCACAAGACAGCAGCCGAAGACGCTATCCACTTCACCGCCTGGGCGGCATTTTGATTTCTTGATATCGTTGCCGAGCAACATGATATAACCTCATAAAATTCTAAAAATTAATTAACCATTTTAATTTCTTAATACTTTCATCGTTGACTAAGGACTTGCAAAAATAAACTATGGTGATATACTTTCCACTTAAATTCATATATCAAACATTCGTGTTATCAAACAATTCATGTTTTCAGAAAGTGACTTAGCGCAATAAATTCCCACCAAACTTAAAGACATAGTTTTAATTCACTTTCAGGTTTTAAACCAAAGATTTCCAACCTTTTTCGTTTGGAGGAACCAGGGAGTTAGAGAGTAGAACTCCTATGAAAAGTTTCGTTTTTCCTTAATATCTCGACAACCCCTGCTCTTAGAAACTCAAAACTTCGGTTCAGCCGTTCTCCCGTGATGATGAGACAAACGAAAGTTTCGTTTTCTATTAATATTTCGAGAACCACTAGTCGTAGAAACTCGAAACATAGACTAAATTTTAAGTGGGGCTATTTCAAGGCTACCTGCAAAATTTCCTTAAATTCTGTTTAGCCGTTCTCCATGATGATGAGACAAACAAACAGACAGGCAGACAAACAGATATATTAATTTTATTTATATAGATAGACTAGCGACATATTCGTCCTTCGTACGGAGTATATAATATAAAGAAACATAAAATGCACAACCATGTGCAAATTCCTATAGTATACTAAATGCCATTGTTAATCAAAATATTCTGTTAAAGTATTAAATTTATAAAAATAAGTTTAGGAATTGTTCTTACAATCCAAAATTATCTTCAGGCGCAGATCTGAAGAATAAAACATCCTGGCCCCTTTTGTAAGCACATTTACAAAAAATATGAAATTGAATCAATATATGCAAAATAAAAGCATTAAAATTGTGTATGGGATCCGTACTACTTATATACGCAAATATTAGAAGATATAACCTGTATTAGTAGATTACATGTAAAAATTGAAAATAGCAATAAACCCGTAATATTTGAACATGAAAGCCGTAATTGATTCCAATATATGCCCGTACTACTTATATTGTCGCAGATTAGAAAATATGCCAGTGTGTTAGTATAAATTACCAGTATTACAATATGAATCTAAAAATCTTTGCCAAAATAAAACATATGACGTAATAAAATAAAAATATCAATTATCCCCGTAATCTTTATACTAGAAGATCGTAATTGATTCCAATATATGCCAATATATATCAAAATGTATGGCAATATATATCAAAATATGTGCCAATATACCTGTACTACTTATATTCTTGCATATTTAAAAATATACTCGTGCATTTGTAGAAGATTACTCGTATACAACGTACAATATATGAGTTTCAACAATTTTTGCCGAAATAAACAATGGCATAATAACTTGAAAATATCAATAATCTCTGAATCAATAATCCCCGAAAATATCAATAATAATAATGTTTAAACCTGAAGACCGTAATTGATGTTATCCTGTCAAAAATGCAATGTCAATGAAATTTATTTTATATACATATATTTATCATTCAAATCGGAAAATATTTAATAAAAATCATCTGCCGCATAAACACATTGGATTTAAATCCGTTGCTAAGTGACATGATATCATTTGCTCCAAATAAATTGGTGGAAAAAATATCGTCTGAATAATGCTATCTCCATGAGAGGTCTGACGACATTTTCGTCAATTTAGCGACATTTTAAAAATTCGCCAAATTTATTGTCAAGTGGGACTGTAGGACTGATAGACGCACTTGGCGATAACTTGACAAAACATCATCACAATACTATTCCCTAACAAAACACAATTAATTTTATTTTTTAAGCGCAATTTTATCAATTTCATGATATTTTTATGGATTTACAAACATTTTTATCAATTTGGTGACATTTTAAAAATTCGCTAAATGTGTTATTAAGTTGGACGGATGGACTGACAGACAAATGCTCCCGAAGCATCATTTTAGTACTCTCTTCTAAAAAGCAAAATTTAATTTCATTGATTTACGTTGTATTTATCAATGTGACAAAATAAAACAGATGACGTTAAATTATCCCCACAATATGTAAACTTGAGGGTCGTAATTGATTTCAATATATGCCAAAATGAAAGCGCTAAAATTGTATGGGAAGATATAACCCTACCACTTATATTCTCATAGATTAAAATATATACCCGTGTACTAATTGAAGATTATCCGTACTACAATATATGAGTTCCAACTATTTTTGCAAAAATAAAACAGTTGACGTAATAAATTGAAAATATCAATATTCCCAGTAATGTCTTAACCTGAATGCCGCAATTTATCCAATCCAGGCAAAAATGCAATTTCGATAAAATTTATTTTATATAAATTTATTTATTATTTAATTCGGAAAATATTTAATGAAAATAGTCTACCGCATAAATACATTGGATTTAAATCCGTTGCTAAGCGACCAGATATCATTTTCTTCAAATAAATTTAAGTGAAAAATATCGTCTGCATAAGCCGTAATGCTATGTCTATGGAAGGCTTAACTGTGCATTTTTAATTAATATCTAGACAATCACCAGTCCTAGAAACTCGAAACATGGAATAAGTTTTAAATGAGGCTATTCCAAGGCTACCAATAAAATTTCAAAAACTTCGGTTCAGCCGTTCTCCCGTGATGATGAGACAAACATATAGACAGACAGACAGACATATTTTCTATTTAATTTATATAGCCTAGCAGCATACCCGTTCTTCGTACGGAGTATATAATATAAACAAACTTATAATTCGCAATCATGTGCAAATTCTGTTAAAATATTAAATTTATTGCTCCTAAAGAGAAGTTTAAGAATATATGTTCTCACTATGCAAAATTATCTTCATGGGCAGATCTGAAGAATAAAACATCCTGGTCCTTTTTGTAAGCAAATTTACAAAAAAAAAAAAAAAAAAAAGTAAAAAAAAAAAAAAAAAAAAAAAAAGAAAGGATTTGAATCAATATATGCAATCCCGTAATACTTATATTGTCGCAGATTAGAAAATATTCCAGTGTGTTAGTAGAAGATTACCCGTATTACAATATAAGTCTCAAAAATATTTGCCAAAATAAAAGAGATGACGTAATAAATTGAAAATATCAATAATCCCCGTACTCCTTATACCAGAAGGTCGTAATTGATTTCCCAATATATATATGCCAATATATATGAAAATAAATGCCAATATACCTGTACTACTTATATTCTCGTAGATAAAAATATATACCTGTGTATTTGTAGAAGATTACTCGTACAACGTACAATATATGAGTTTAAACAATTTCTGTCATAATAAAACAATTGCATAATAACTTGAAAATATCAATAATCCCTGAATCAATAATCCCCGAAAATATCAATAATAATAATGTTTAAACCTGAAGACCGTAATTGATATTATCCAGTCAAAAATGCTATAAGAAAAATCAAATCATTATTTTCTAAAATATATTTTTATATCCATTTATTTATTATTCAGATCGAAAAAATAATGATTAAAATTAACAGACAGATATAATTTAATTGCGTTTCTGAGTAATCTATATAAATAAAAATGAAAATCTGTCTGTCTGTCTGTCTGTCTGTCTGTCTGTCTGTTTGTCCCACCATCACGGGAGAACGGCTGAACCGAATTTGATGAAATTTTGTGGGTAGCCCAGAAATAGCCCCACTTAAAATTATATCCGTGTTTTGAGTTTTTACGACCAGTGGTTCTCGAGATATTAGTAAAAAACGACATTTTCGTTTGTCTCATCATCACGGAAAAACGGCTTAATGAAATTTGGTGGATAGCCTTGAAATATCCCCCCATAAATTTTGTCCAAGTTTCGAGTTTCTAAGACCTGGGGTTGTCGAGATATTAATGAAAAACGGAACTTTTTCCTAGGAGTTCTACTCCCTAACTCCGTGGTTTATCCAAACGAAAAGCTTGAAAATCGTTTGAAAGTGAATTAAAATTTAATCTCTGAGTTTGATGGGAGATTGTTTGCGTTAATTAGTCACTTTCTGAAAACATGTATTGTTTGAAACATGATTTAAAGGGGAAATCTATCTCCATGGTTCATGGTTTATTTAAAACAAGCTTTTACGGAACAATGAGAAGTATAGAGAAATCTAAATCGTTATTTAATTTCGCAGTTTATGTTATAAGACATGACATATTTAACATGTTATAAGATTCTATCTTATATCATGTTACTCAGAAACGCATTTAAATTAAATCTGTCTGTTAATTTTAATAATTATTTTTTCGATTTGAATAATAAATAAATGGATATAAAAATATATTTTAGAAAAGAACGATTTGATTTTTCTTATAGCATTTTTGACTGAATAATATCAATTACGGTCTTCAGGTTTAAAAATTATTATTATTTATATTTTTGGGGATTATTGATTCAAGGATTATTGATATTTTCAAGTTATTATGCAATTATTTTATTATGACAAAAATTGTTTAAACTCATATATTGTATGTTGTACGAATCTTCTACAAATACACGTGTATATCTTTTAATCTACGAGAATATAAGTAGTACAGGTATATTGACATATGTTTTGATATATATTGGCATATATTGGAATCAATTACGACCTTCTGGTATAAAGAGTACGGATATTATTGATGTTTTCAATTTATTACGTCATCTCTTTTATTTTGGCAAATATTTTTGAGACGCATATTGTAATACGGGTAATCTTCTACTAACACATTGGCATATATTCTGATCTGCGACAATATAATTAGTACGGGGTTGCATATATTCATTCAATTCCTATTTTTTCTTCTGTAAATTTGCTTACAAAAGGGGGCAGGATGTTTTATTCTTCAGATCTGATCGTGAAGATAATTTTGCATAGTGAGAACATATATTCTTAAACTTCTCTTTAGGAGCAATAAATTTAATATTTTAACAGAATTTGCACATGATTGCGAACTTTAAGTTTCTTTAAATTATACACTCCGTACGAATAACGGGTGTGCTGTTAGTGGTTAATAAATTTTAACATTTTAGGAGGATATATCATGTTGCTCGGCATCGCAATTAAATTAAATGTGTTTGTTAATGTTTTTATTATTTTTTTTCGATTTAAATAATAAATAAATGGATAAATGGATATAAAATTATATCTGATGAATGGACGGGTTGATTTTTCTTTTAATTATATTAATTGCTGACTGCGTACATCAATTTCATTTATTTTGGCAAAGAGTTTTCAATCTTATATCGTATTTAGCTACTAAACTCATATATTGTGTTTAGCCAATAAATTCATATAGCCGATTGTTGAAACAGAAAAAGAGTAGAGCGGGTATATCTTCTAATACAATTGTAGTGTTTTCATTTAGTATATTGAAACGGGATAAGAATGTTTCATTCAGATCTGCAAATTCAAAGCTACGAATTTGGAGGGATATCGCTAATTTGACAACTTTTCTTAAACTTTGCCAAATTGACGGAAATGTCGCCAAATTGATATAAACGACACACAAACAGCTGCCATAAACCTTCGGGTTGGTCGTGTGGCTTGGGTCTTCTACATATCAATGAAATTTTTTTTTGTTTTGTTAGAAGAGAGTACTGAAATGATGTTTGGTTAGCATTTATCTGTCAGACCAACCATCCTACTTAGTAATACATTTAGCGAATTTTTAAAATGTCACCAAATTGATAAAAATGTTTTCAAATCTATAAAAATATCTTGAAATTGATAAAATTGCGCTACATAAATGATATTAATTGTTTTTTGTTAGGGGATAGTATTGTGATGATATTTCGTCAATTTGTCGCAAAGTGGAACTGTCAGTTCTACAGTCCCACTTGGCGATAAATTTGGCGATTTTTTAAAATGTCGCTAATTTGACGAAACTGTCGCCAAATGTTCCATAGAAATATAAATATTTAGACGATATTTTTTCTACCAATTTATTTGAAGCAAATGATATCATGTCGCTTAGCAACGGATTTAAATCCAATGTGTTTATGCGGCAGACGATTTTTATTAAATCCTTTCCGATTTGAATAATGAAGATATGTATATAAAATAAATTTCATTGCCATTTCATTTTGGACTGGATAATATCAATTATACTCTTCAGGTTTAAACATTATTATTATTGATATTTTCCGGAATTATTGATTCAGGGATTATTGATATTTTTAAGTTATTACGCCATTGTTTTATTGCGGCAAAAATTGCTGACACACGCATATTGTACGTTGTACGAGTAATCTTCTAGGAATGCACGGGTATATCTTCTAACCTACGAGAATATAAGTAGTACAGGTATATTGGCATATATTTTGACATATATTGGCATATATATTGGAATCAAGTACAGTCTTCTGGTATGAAGATTAAGGGTATTAATTATATATTCAATTTATTACGTCGTCTGTTGTATTTTACCAAAAAACATTTGTGACTCATATTGCAAAACGGGTAATCTTCTACTAATAATCGGACATTATAAGTAATACGTGTATATCTTCCCATATAATTTTAGCACTTTAGTTTTGACATATATTGGAATAAAGGACTGTCTTCAGATTTAAAGATTACGGATTTATAGGTATTTTCAATTTATACATGTAATCTACTAATACAGGTTATATTTTCTAATATTCGCGTATATAATTAGTACGGGTCCCATACAATTTTAACGCTTTTATTTTGCATATATTGATTCAATTCCATATTTTTTTTTATATTTGCTTACATAAGGGGTCCAAGATGTTTTATTCTTCAGATATGTCCATGAAGATAATTTTATATAGCGAGAACAGAGATTCTTAAACTTCTTTTTAGGAGCATTATATTAAATATTTTAACAGAATATTTTGATTAAACATGTCATTTAGTATACTATAAGAATTTGGGCATGATTATGAATTTCAAGTTTCTTTATATTATATACTTCGTACGAAGAACGGGTATGCTGCTAGTATTTAATAAAAATCTTCTTCCTCATAAACACACTGGATTTAAATCCGTTGCTTAGCGACATGTTATGATTTGCTTTAAATAAATTGGTGGTCAAAATATCGCCTGAATAATGCGATCTCTAATGAAGGTTTGGCGGCATTTTAAAAAATCGCCAAATTTATCGCCAAGTTGTACTGTAGAACTGACAGTCCCACTTGGCGACAAATTGACGAAACATCATCAAAATATTATCACCTAAAAAAACACAATTTCATTTATTTAGCGCAATTTTATCAATTAAGATATTTTTTTGGATTTACAAACATCTTTATCAATTTGGTGATATTTTAAAAATTCGCTAAATGTGTTACTAAGTAAGACGGTTGAACTGACAGACAAATGTTAGCGAAACACCAGTTCAGTACTTTCTTCTAGCAAAACAAAATAAATTTCATTTATTTACATCGATTTTATCAATTTGGAGACATTCCAATCAATTTGGTAACGTTTAAGAAATTTGCCAAGTTAGCGATATCCATCCAAATTTGTAGCTCTGAATTTTCAGATCTGAATAAAATATCGTGTTCCAGTTTGTACATAATACATGAAAACACTAAAATATTATTAGAAGATATACCCGTCCTACTCTTTTTATGTTTCAACAATCGGATAAACGAATTTATTGGGTAGACAGTATATATGGGTTTATTAGCTAAACGCAATATATAAGCTTGAAATCTCTTTGCCAAAATAAATGAAAGTGATGTACACAGTTCGCAATTAATATAATTAAAAGAAAAATCAAACCTTTTTTTCTAAAATATATTTTTATATCCATCTATTTATTATTCAAATCGAAAAAATAATAATAATCCTTAACAAACACATTTAATTTTATTGCTTTGCCGAGCAACATGATATGATAGAATCTTCCTCATAAAATGCGAAATTAAATAACCATTTTGATTTCTTTATACTTTTGATCGTTGAGTAAAAGCTTGTGAAAAATATAAGCCATGGAGTTAGATTTTTCCATTTAAATTCATGTTTCAAACAACTCATGCTTTCAGATAGTGACTAATTAGCGCAAAATATCTCCACCAAACTCAGAAATAAAATTTTATTTCTTTTTAACGTTTTAAACAAGCGATTTTCATCCTTTCCGTTTGGATAAACCACGGAGTTAGATAGTAGAACTCCTAGGAAAAAGTTCCGTTTTTCATTAATATCTCGACAACCCCTGGTCTTAGAAAACTGAAATTTGGACAAATTAATGGGGGGGTTATTTCAAGACTACCCACAAAATTTCATTCAATTCGGTTCAGCCCTTCTCTCGTGATGATGAGACAAACGAAAGTTTGGTTTTTTACTAATATCTCGAGAACCACTGGTCGTAGAAACTCCAAACATAGACTAAATTTTAAGTGGATCTATTTCCAGGCTACCCACAAAATTTCATCAAATTCGGTTCAGCCATTCTCTCGTGATGATGGGACAAACAGACAGACAGACAGACAGACAAATTTTCAATTTTACATACATACGATTTGCGTTTATTTTTTTATTTATGAAAATTATGAAGAATATTTTAAGAAAAACAAGGTTTAATTTACTTATTGTCCGGTAAGGTGACCAATTTTGTCAGTCCCGTGGGTGATTACATTAGACATGTTCCACTGTGTATATAAGTTACCTCTTTAAATTTTCAATTTTAATGAATTGGATTCAGTATGTGACGTTCCGCGTTTGAAGCTGTGTTCAAATTCCCGCAATATTAGCACTACAAATCTGATGTGGGCAGCACATGACTTTCCCTGCAGACTCATATTCACGTTCTCTTTATTTCTTCAATAATTCATTTAATTGAGTTTAATTGCATGCACAAAATAACACTCATAATTGTTTTGCACTTTTATTTCAGTTTTCGTTTTTATTTGGTAACTGGACTCATTTTGAAAGGTGGCGTAGCGAAAATGCGAAAGAACTAAAATGTCTCAAGAACGGCTAGGCCTAGACTAACGGGGTACGTCTTATTCTTTTGATCGTCAAATTACGTATGAAATAATCATTTAATTGATATATTTGAGAATACATAGGCTTTTATTTTTAGATTTAACGATTTTTGAGGGCCATTAAGCCAAAATGTATGTTCTTTTTTCCCCGAATCGTACCAATATCTAATCAGCATCAGGTTAACCTACAAGTGATTTATCTGCCAATTTTTGCGAAATTTGATCTATTAGTTTTCAGTTAGAGTAGATACAGGCAGTTTTTGAGGGTCTTCTTTTTCTCATAAAAAAGACAGGTTCTTTTATCCCGAATTGTACTAAAATCTAATCCGCACCAGAGTCATCCACAAGGGACTTACCTGCCAAATTTTATGACATTCGGTCAATTAGTTTTTCAGTTAGAGTGGATACAAAATCTGCACTGACAGACAGCCAGACACACACACAAAAGCTAAAAATAGTTTTTTCGTGTTCTAGGGGTCTCTAAACGTGTAGATCCGTTGAAAACTCGAATTACGATTTTGGGTATTATTCCAATACTTTCCCTATATATTACTATGTATTGCAGGGAAAGTAAAAATTATAACACACAAAAAGTGAATATATTGTATTAGGTATGGACATTAAAATAATTTCATGTTCAACGGCTCACCACTGAGTTAAGTGACCAGACCGCTCCCTAAATTCCACACTATAATAAATCCTTGATTCAGAAGCTTCCCTTATGTGATACCCTTCCTCTTTTGATTGAAAACAAAATTCATGCAACAGAGCTATTTGACACACGTGCTGAATGAAAAATTGAAAGAAAAACCATGGGGCAGAATAACTAATTTCTAGCGTAATACGATTTTATACTTTAACAACATTTGCTTCACGCATAAATGACTCTGGAGAGAAAATTGAGCTTATAATTTTGCCTCTCATTTATTTCAGTTAATTCAACCACATGTTCAGTGATTTTCACTTTCAACAACAGTGATAGCCTTAGGTAAAGGTATTTAATATATTTATGCATTGTCCTTTGCTCTTTCCAGACTTCATTTTTATGTGGTCATTTAGGAGAAACATTTATAACTAGACCTACATTAATAAGACAAATTTGAAATCTTGGGTACTGCAGCCATTTGCATAAAATATGAGAAAGTGTATGGATAAAACAATACAAAAATATTAAAATTAAATTTTCGGATTTTGATTAGGTATTAATGTTAATATTCAAAATTATCAAGCTGTAACAAAATCATATTTAATATTCAATAAATTCAGTTAAATGCCTTTTAATACGTTTTTAGAGAAACAATTTTTAAAATTAATTTAAATTCTTAATGGATTCTTAATTTTTCATGTGTTATTTTCGAAGATGCTTAAATTAAAAGAGTATATTAAATGGATATCACTGGTTTCACAATTTATTTATTTCTGCTACTTTTAAATTGTTTTGCCAAAAGAGTTTGTTGAGATTGTATACGACCAAATAAATATTTCATTTAGAAATGTCAATGCATTAATTTAATGACATAATTTGAAATTGACATAGTACGATTTAATTAAAAAAATGAAGTTTTAATTGAAAGTTACAATATTTATATTGTTAAAGCTTCGTATTAAACAGCAAATAATCAGAAATAAGGGTGTCAACTGGTTTTGGAGGCCACCTTCGGCAGGACGGAAAGACAGCGTGATCTACGCTCACCAGTCTGTTCACAAACGGTGTAAGAAGTCATCAAATGTAGAAAATAAGGATGGAGTGAACGAATAACAGGATTCTGACTTTACACTTCATGTGTGGCAATAGTATTGAAGTTAATTCTTACCGTCTATGCACATATGAGTAGTAGGCATTAATTATTTTTCCATTCTTAGAAAATCTCTTACTTTCCATTATTATTTATGTTTTTCTTTTCTACTAGTTCTTTGGGGTTTAAAGTAACTTTTCTGTTCAATGTAACAAGGTTACTTAATGAAAAGATCTATTTCTAGAAAGCGATTGATTTGTATTCATCTTGTGATGATTTTACAATTTAATTGCCTTCTTGCCCACCAAACAAATCAAATAATCAACATATTTCTAAATTTAGTAATCAGTAGATGTAAAAGTTTGTTCATAATGATAAAGATACAAATTTACTAATGTACTACTACTACAACCACCTTGAGGGGCTCCTGATATTTCTTAAAATAAATTATTACCCTGAAATATATAATTGACACACAAAGTGGAGAAGTTTGGATTAATTTTGAATTTTGATATGGTCAGAATTATTAGACAAGAAAAGCATGGTATAGTGCTAAAATAACATAAAAAAATCTTGTATATTTGTATTATCCTTAAAAACAAAAGTTTGTAAACCATAAATATTACCCATTATGTCTAAATATTACCCATTATATCTATTATTCTTTGCTATTATCGAGAATAAAATAATCATTTCTGAGTAACGCTGACTATCATTTACTCCATTTAAACTATTTTGTAGTAATTTACTAGCAGCAGTTAAATTGATATGGCCACTGGTGACAGTTTTAAATTTATTGGGATTTTTATGAAATTTTGGAATTATAACAATATATGGAAAGTTTAAAAATTTAGAATTTAATTTTACATCATTTTAAATATGTCTATATTTTTTTTTTACATATAACAGCAGATACTTTTTCTTTGAAGCCATAATTTAGATATTCACCTTAGGATGGGGGTTGGGGTGTATTTATTTTAATTGGAAATTTTCGTCCGAAATTAACAAAAATTAAGATTTACAATGCTATCTTGGGGAAATTTGCCTAATTTTTTCTTGTTTCGAAAAGGGCAGAGGGCGTTGAAGTCCCAATCAAATATGTCTCTGCCCGTATGTTGATAGCTCTTTAATTGATGGGTTCACAGCTAGTAAAATGTTATATTTGTAAAAGAAAATTTCAGAATGCGTTGTCCAATTAATTATTTGGTGTTAGTATGAGGAGATCCTCATACTAAGTCCTCATACCACCCACTGCCAATTATCTTCTTTATTCCAGAAAATGTAGTAATTAGACAACAAATCGACGCCATAAATGCAAATGTCTCTTTTGAAGTGGAATTGAAAATATAAAATGTAAATCATCTAGAAATCGAAATATTGAAAATTTATGGAATAGATGTATTATTAAATAAAACGTCAGCTGCGATTTTTAGCTTAGTAGTGATAAAATGTTGAAACAGAAAACAAACTTAGCTGAAAGTGAAATTGAGAGGTGAAGAATGGAAAGCTTTGGTGTAATTGTCGCCATTGAGTTTTTAGTTTACCTGTATAAATACAGCGCCATTGATCAAATAATCAAAATTTTAAGTATATTCATTCGCGTAATCAGTGTGAGTGCCAGACTCAAACGCAATGAGAGATTGACCCCATTTTTTTGAGCCGCGTTCTGTTCAATGATTGATGAGATGGGTAACAAGATGCAGGCGCTTTAATTATAAGGCATTTTTCTTTCGTCCGAATCTACTCTATATTAAAGCACCACCTCTTTTCATCCCAGCTTCCCTTTTTCTCAACAAATGCCTTCAATAGACCCATACTACAAAGAGAGATTTTTAAGAAAATTTTTCGGATTTTTTCCTTCCTAATTCTGTTTTTTGCCCCCCCCCCCCCTCCCACTTCTTCCTTTGAGTAAGTAATCAGTAATCACGGTCGGCCCGCGTCTCTTTTCATTCGCCCCAGACATGAATTTCGTCTCCGAAAAATTTTGGAAATAATGAGAGCATGATTGATTACGAATCCCGCTCTTAATGCAATTAGAGGGAAAATAGTTTGAATAGTTTCCCGTAATCAGTATTCTGTCTAGCTTTTAAACATGAGTCTAGAATTGAGGACTTTGAGAATGCAATCCTCTCTTCCCGCCGACTGGCTCTTTTTTTTTCTTTGTGACATCAGAATGCATTTAAGTGATTATTTTGTGTGACGTCTTATATGTTAATGGTCTTTTTCACTTTCATTAAGGGTTTATTTTTTGTGCAAGAACAACAAGGCTAATTTTTTGAATTCGTATTGAAAGGAAATGACCTTTCTTTATTACTAAATCATCTCATAATTGAAACCTCTCCAATTTCACTTTGCAAATAAATACATACATATTTTAAACGCCAAAGTTGTCTTTGAAATAAGCATAAAAAATAAAGTATAAGCAAATATCGTTTGGGTAAAGAACACCAGGTAAAGAGCAGAATTCAATTTGGCAGATTATTTTACCAAACATTGATTCGCAGAAACAATAGATTTCATCAACATTGTGAAGCAAAATTGGCAGCAGTTTTCATTACAATAGAGTTTAATTTTATTTTCACTCAAAGTGTTGAATTTTATGGGTGTTGATGTTAGTGGATAACCAACGCTGGTCAGTTTAATTGACACAAAGATTAATTATTATCATTTTCTAATTTAGAAGATATTGTGTTCTTGCTTAATTTAGATATAGTATTCCCTTTATACTTTCCCTACAATACATGGTAATGTATAGGGAACGCATTGAAATTGTGTTGAAAATAGCAACTCGAGTTTTATACGGATAGTATATAGAAAATACCACTCCCACATCAGCAGGCGGAACGCCGACAGCCATCCTTTCTTGAGCTCTTTCACCTTTGAGCGATGATGTCACCTACTCAGTCTCAATCTTCCTCATTCGACTTTGACCTCTGACTATGTAAACAACGCGAATTTTACTCAGTGAACTTTGATCCATAACGTGTTGGACCATACAGTGGTTGACTTTGATTCACGATTATGTAAATATTGTGAATCTTACCCATTCGAATTTGAATTCGTAAACAGTGTAAATCTCACTCAGAGATTACTTTTTTCAATTTCTTTGAGACAAATTATATTCTTAAGTTTTTCTATCAGTGTGTGACGCCATCTATCAAATATTTGTTTAAAATTGAATATATTTGATATCGCTATTTTGTGAATGATCATATCGACTTAAAAAAGAAAAATAGATTTGGATCATTGAAAGACTCTTACTTTTTGTTATGTTTTCTTAATTTGTAACAGAGGGAAGTGTACCACTGGTAGCTTTTCGGAAACTTGGAGGAATTTTCGCCCAATAAAGGGTTTCATACCCAGAAATTTTTTTTAAGCAAAATTATCAAATGGTAGGAGAGAATCTATGAGGCATAAACAGCTTTTGAAGCAAAAGGAAATTTTTTGAAAATTTGAAACAAAACTACCTTTTGAATCAAAGATGTGAAGAGCAAAATATTTGAAATGATAATGAGTGCATTCTAAAAAAAGTCTCGGTATCCACGGGTGGTGATGAACGACCCTTACAGTACTTTATTTATTTTACGACAGATTAGATTAGATTGAGCAACCTAAACAGCAAAAGCAGGACATGGCATATATTAAATGATCTTTTTTTAGGTTGTAACTAGACTTATATTTCGTAATCTAGAAAAAAGAGAGTAGCCCAACTAGCAAAAGCAAGGCATGACATACATTAAATGATATTTTTCTTCTCCTTCGGTTACATTTTATTTACAATTTTTGAAAAAATTTATGAAAAACACTTTGGCTGCTCATTATAGTGCATTATATTAGCAATGTATCCCCGATAATCATTCCTTCCCTTCAACCAAAATCTCACGGAATTTGTTTATTGTAGCGGATGCCTCTGTACTATAAACAAATTAATTAATAAAATAATAAGTAAATAAACTGCGACATATAGGGGCTCTCACTATCTTTTTTCTTAAGTGAAGTTTTTTAAGTTGATTAATTTAAGAATTGTGATAAATTCAGGAAACCAATGAAATTTGAAATTCAATAAAACAAATAATGCATTTTGAATTCCCACCTTGTAAATATTTATTCCATATCATATTTGTAGCCAAAGAAGGTAAGCTGCAAGAAACTTCGATCCACTTTTTACTTTCTCTGCAATACATGGCAATGTATAGGGAAGTGTTGGAATCGTATCAAAAATCGCAACTCCAGTTATCGGCGAATCTGCACTTCTTGGGACTTCTATAACACGAAAAAACTATTTTCAGCGGGACTTATGTGTGTGTGTGTGTGTGTGTCTGTCTGTGCAATGCATGTATTTACTCTAACTCAAAAACTAATTGACCAAATTTCATAAAATATTATAGGTAAGTCACTTGTGGGTGACCCTGTTGCTGATTAAATTTTGGTATGATTCAAGATAAAGGAACTCGACTTTTTTTGCAAAATGGTCCTTAAAAATCTCATGTATCCAATCTAGCTAAAACGTAAATGACTAAATTTCACAAAATTTATTAGATAGGTCACTTGTGAGATACCCAGGTTCTGATTAGATTTTGGTACAATTTGGAAAGTGAGAACATGCCTTATTTTACCAAATGGTAAAAAAAATCGCCAAAATTTAAAATAAAAGACTACGCATGCTCAAAATTATTAATTAAATGCTTGTTTTATACGTCGTTTTTAACGAAAAAAATAATAAAGCCAACCTTATTACATCAGGACTAATCGTTCTCGAGATATTTCAGTTTTGTCGTATTTTTGTTACGCCACCTTTAAAAAACTGTGCAGTTACCAAATTAAAACAAAAATTGAATTAAAAGTTCAAATTAAGTATTACTTTATGCAATTAAACTCAATTTAATGATTTATTTAAAAAATAAACAAAAAATGAATTTGAGTCTGCAGGGAAAGTCATGTGCTGCCCACATCAGATTTTTTATTTTAATATTTTGTTTAATCTGTATAAAATAATGATTCTACCACTCATGATTTATATCCCCGTATAATGACAGACTATATTGCTGCGTAGAACATTTTTATCATGATACTCAAGAAATAACCCTCTTCCCATTAAAAAACAGAAACACTGAGAGGAAAAAGCTCCCGAACCCTGCAGAAACATGACAAATGAAGTCTGCACATTTTTTAAAAATGGTTTTGCTGGAATCCAGTCAGATGCTTAATTCCACTTGAAAGAAAAATAAATGCGAAAACAACTGTTTGCCGCTATTCTTCCTTGCGTCTAGACTGATAGTTCTTAAATTCTTATTTTTTGACTCAATTGAGAAAATTCAGTGCAGACAGTTTCTTATCCGAAGAGTCATAACAGAATTGTAAACCAATATCTCAAAAAGATCATTGATGAAGAAAAATTGAATAATTCTCTTTCTAATTCTCGCAGTTGGGGCGGGAGGGGGGGATAAATTCGTTTTTATTTCGTTAAAAAAGCGCACTTTTGAGAACTGGTGATGCGTTTAAAGTAAATAACAGCTAATCAGAAAATTCGATATCGAAAGAAATCTGAGAGGAAATACAAATCGCAAAGTGTGATAAATTAGTCTGCAAAACTTAGAAAAAGAAAGTAATCATTACATTAAAATAAAAGTGGTCAAATACCTTTTCAACATATTGGAATATCCGCAGGTTGGCATCAGTAAGATTTTTGTATAAAGAATGAATTAGCTGAAAGTGGGATTAGATCTTGGATTTCCTGCTTACCATCTATTTGTATACTAGTCATTGCATAATTCAGTCCATGTAAGGATACTGCTTACAGTTTTCCGCTTTATAACAATTATTGTATGGCCTTAATCTGCTCTGGCCGCAGTCACCTGTTAGTTATAACCGGCAAGTTTCAACATTAGTATATTCTACATTTCTTTATGTGCTGGCTCATATTTAATTTAAATATTACTTAAATTCATAGAAAGAAAGGCAAATGTTACGTTTGCTACAGATAATTTTACGGTTTAAGATTGTTGATGCAAGAAAGCATCCATGCTTTTTCATATTGCTATGTATTTTCATGCTTTGTCGTAAACCACTGTGCTTTGAATTGTATTTTTGGATTCCAAATATTGTAGTTTTAATATTGTTAGCCACGGAAAATATGTAAGTAAATTCGAAATTTGCGTATATTTTTATGATTTAAGCTATAACAAACTTATAACTTACTTATAGCAAACTTATATATTACTTTGAGAATATTTCACCTGAAGTTTCAAATGATTAAGCACGTGTTCATAATATAAAGACCCCATTAAATGTTCAGAGGCTTTTCCTTCTTTGCTTCTGCAGAGTAATTTTGTTCATTTCTTATGATTTAGCAGCTTTTCTCAATGACAGTCTTTTCTTTTAAGTTGATTTAAGATCTTTAATAATGCCTCTCAAGTTTATCACCAGGTGTGGTTTTTTATGTAATTCCGCACAATTTTTGAGAACAAACTAAAATAAATAATTGAATGCAATTGAAAAAAAGTTGATAGGTCGTATTTATTTGCACCAAATGAAAGCATCACATCTTAATCTTCTTTTCCTTCTTCAACCCAAACTGTCCGACCTACCCCAAAGTGTAAGGTATCTGTTTGGACTCCCGCGAAGTGCCACCCAATTTAGACCGGAACCTAGTGGGGGAGACATCCACAGGGATCGCACTCTCTTTCCCCTACCATCAACCTCTCGGAAGGACTTAGGATCTACATATTTAACGTGGTTGTACTCCTCGCGACAGTTTGGGAAGAGGCGAGTATCGAACTCGGGTGGTCCGAGTACAATCCGCGAGCGCTAACCACTGGGCTGTCGCGCCCTACATTTAAATCTCAGTAGGCAGAAAAGGAAGACACAGCCAGCAGCAAAGAAATTATCCACACATTCAGTGTCCAAATAAGCTCACAGTTCGAAAGAATGCCTAAAATGTTCATCCAAATTGTCTGAAAAATCTGATGTGGGCAGCTCATGACTTTTGCTGCAGACTCATAGTCACGTTCTCTTAATTTCTTTAATAATTCATTACGTTGTGCTTGTACAAAATAACATCCATAATTATTTTAAATTACACTGAATTTGCACTTTTGATTCAATTTTCGTTTACATTTGATAACTGGACTTATCTTCAATGGTGACGTAGCGAAAATGCGAAAAAAACTAAAATATCCCGAGAACGGCTAGGCCAAGAGTTATGGTTTTTAATTTTAGATTTGAGTAAGTGTTCTTTTAAATCTGATACGAATTTTTTTTTTTAGATTTAACGATTTTTGGGGGCCATTTCGCAAAAAAAGGCAGGTCATTTTTTTTCGAATCGTACCAAAATCTAATAAGCACTACAAGTTATTTATCTGACAAATTTTGGGAAATTTTGTCTATTAGTTTTTCAGCTATATCGAATACAGGCAATTTTTGCGGGTCATTTCGCGAAAAAAAAAAAAAAGGCAGGTTCATTTATCGAATAGTACCAAAATCTAATCAGCACAAGGGTCACCCTTAAGGGACTTACCTACCAAATACTATGAAATTCAGTCAATTAGTTTCCAGTTAGAGTGGATACAAAATCTGCACAGACAGACACACACACACAGACGTCACGCTAAAAATAGGTTTTTCGTGTTGTAGGTCCCAAAGCATGTAGATCCGTCGAAAACTCGAGTTGCGATTTTCGGCAAGATTCCAATATTTTCCCTATACATTACCATGTATTGCAGGGAAAGTAAAAATACCAAATAACAACACATATATTACTTTCCTTGCAATGCATGGTCATGTATAGGGAAAGTATTGGAATCGTGCCGAAAATCGCAACTCGAGTTTTGACGGATCTAGAAGTTTCGAGACCTCTAGAACACGAAAAATCTATTTTTAGAGTGACGTCTGTGTGTGTGTGTGTCTATCTGTGCAATGTATGTATCCACTCTAGCTCAAAAACTAATTGACCGAATTTCATAAAATTTTATAGATCACTTGCAGAGTACTCTAATGCTGATAAGATTTTGGTACGATTCGAGATAAAAGAACCTGCTTTTTTTTTACGAAATAGCTCTTAAAGATTGTCTGTATCCATTCTAACTAAAAAACTAATTGACAAAAATATTACAAATTTGGTAGTTAAGTCACCTGTGTGTTACCCTGGTTCTGATTAGATTTCGGTGTGATTCGGGAAAAAAAGAACATTCGTTTTTGCGAAATGCTTCGCAAAAATTCTCAAAATCTGAAAAATACTAAATATGCCCAGATGTGTCAATTAAATGCTAGTTTTATACGTAATTTTTAACGATGATGAGAATAAGACCAACCTCATATCTAGACCCAGCCGCTCTCGAGATATTTATTTTTCTCGCATTTTTGATGCATCTGTTTTAAAAATACGTCCAGATACCAAATGAAAACGGTAATTGAATTAAAAGTGTACATTCAGCGTAATTTCAAATAATTATGGGTGTTATATAGTGCAATTTAACTCAATATAATATTAATGAAATATAGAGAAAATGAATTTGAATCTGTAGTAAAGTCATGTGCTGATCACATCAGATATTTTGCTTTGTCCTGTTGAAAACAGTTTTACATGAAAAAAATCCATATAATTTTCTAGCGTATAATACGTATAAGGTGCAGATAGAAATCAATGGCTTTTCTTTTCATATAGAGGTAAAATTGTTAATGCCTGTTAATGTTGAATGTATATTACATTCGGCAAATTATTGCATTCGTAACTGTGTATTAGTGTCCTTCCCTTGGTGTCCTTTGCTGTTTCATTCCACCATTCTTTAACCTGAATACCTATCTTCATCCATGCCCAAACAATTCCATTTTAAGATGAATACTAGCAATTTTTAGAGAAATATTTTAAAAATTCACTAATTCGCTTTGTTACAAAAAAAAAGAGTTGTAGCCGCGAAACTAGGCATGTAGGCTTCGTTTCAAGAGTTACACAAATGATCAAACTGTCAGCGCCAATGATGTTATAGGACTCTTGCAACGCGCATGAGAACGACTCATTGTCAAGCATTTAAAACGACCGTGTTCGCACTCACGGGCAATTGGAACTAGATTTTCTGCTTTGATACTGTAAGTTGTGTACAAAGATGCCTTTGAGACATACTCGACAATGCTATGAACAATTGTCGGATTCAGAGAGAGGTTGCATCATAAGCCTAAGGTGGTTTGTCCAATAGACGTATTAGTCGGCATCTTGGTCGGAGCGATATGGTAGTTGTTCAATGTTGGCAATAATGGATCCGAGAAGACACATCTAAAAGTCACAGAGACGCAGGATGCTCCAGACAGATAACTGATCGAAAGGATCGTGCAGTCAGGAGAGGAGGCACGTCTGCACTAATGACGTCGCTATCAGCCATTCAATGGCTTTTACCATCATATATGCAACCTGCATCAGGGAAACTATTCGGAGACAACTGACAGACGGTGGGATTTGGTGTCGATGTCCATTACGTCACCTACTACTTACCCCTCGACATAGGCAGAGCCGTCTGGATTGGTGCCGGGCTCATGCAGCCCGGACAATATCCGATTAGAGGCATGTTGTATTTTGCGACATATTCCTCTTCTCTTTCAGTGCTGACGACCACTTTCTACGTGTTTGGAGGAGGACTGGTGCTGGACTACGTGCTAATCCGACATTTGTTGTCGAGCGGCACGCGGCAATCACACACGTGGTGTGACAGTCTGTAGAGCCATCTCGTGGGATAGTTGATTTCCTCTAGTTGTGCTGCAAGCCACTCTGACGCCTCGTGTGCACGTCGAAGATATCCTGTATCCGTTTCTGATGCATATGCTGTCAAACCTATCATTTTCAATATTTACCAACAAGTCAACGTTCGACCACATACTACAAGGCTTTCTCAATAATGTCTTTGATTATTTAATACCATTCCAATTCCATCCAGGTCCCCAGACCTTTCACCAATTTAACACGTCTGGGATATGCTGGGACTGCAATTGCAGCCTTTTCAGAATACCACTGAATTAGCTGACTAGTTGCAACACTTGTGGCGGAATCTTTCACAGAGGGACATAAGCAACTTAACTGACTCTATGCCGCTCCGAATATCGGCTTGTATAGCTGGCAGCAAAGGATTTACTACTTAATATATATAATGTCATCTTCTGGTTGTCACCAATTCTCAGTAAAACTTTCTTTAGCTCTCAAATTATAATAATTTGCATATTTCCTCAAACGATGCATACATACCGAGTTTTGCAGCTGTAGCTCAATTTCTTATGGGTGCATATATTTTTGTAGAGTATATATATTTATAAGAAAAATAAATTAATAAAATAACAAATAATAAACTAACAAATAATAATAAATAATGACTGTTTTCATTATATACAAATGTCTAATTTGGTGCCAAATCAAAATTTTACCATTAAATTTATAACTTTCATAAAAATCCACCCTGTTGCCGTATATCATGAGGTAGACCGAATAAGTTAAATTCTGCCACATTTTCCTCATTTTCGATTATGATACTTAGCGTTCAAAAGGTCTAGTATACCTGAGGTCACAAATTATTCTGCATGCCTCAAAAATTGTGACAAAATGAGAAATCACTTACTGGAAAAAGGCGTTCACGTGCATGTTTAATAATAGTAAATCGCGTGTTAACTTTTTACATATTTATTGTCTTTTTTCTTGAACACCTAATACTTTGAATACAAATGACCGTGAGGTTGGTATAGTAAAAGATCGTTGAGTGCTCTCTATTCGATGAGTTCTATTTCTGCGTAAAGCAAGGGTTAGAAAATTGCGAGGATTGGGAAATTTTAGAGCTTCAGTAAATATTCTCTTTCGTAGTTTTCGGTAAGCCGGTGTATGTACCAAAAAATATTTCAGCTTAGTATTTAATTCATTTTTGTTGAATACATACATAAATATAATTATTTATATAATTATTTTGATATTATAAGTATTTAGTTTTCTTTAGATAACTGACCCTAATTTATTTGCTTATTGCCTTTCTCGTGTGGCATTGTAGTATATCCTGCAATAGTTTGAATACACCTCTTTTTTTTTCGAACAGTCCAATCATTGGTTGGAAAATTATATAGTTTCCTTCCACTATACATGATATAAAAATATTGAGTCAAAAGCTCGTCCACTGCCATGGTGAAGATCAATGTTTTGAATCTCAGTTGGGACTCGAGTTCTTTACAATGTAACCCAAACAGCTAAACCCTCAGGCTATTTGCAGCGAATCGGTCAAGATCAAGTTTCAATGTTCTCAAACACCTTAGAATAATTTCCTATGATTTTCAATTTAAAAGTCTTATGATGAAGTGTATACTATTCTGAATAACATAGTAAATACACTGTTAGCATAGATATGAAAATTGACATTGATCTGAAAGAGGTACGTGTAGGAATAATTTCTATTATATAGAAAAAGAGAATATCGTCGTATAGTTCAACTCGATACATAAATCATGCACAAAGCATTGATTATGAAACACTTTCCAAATGAATTGCAATTTTATTTAAACATCTTTAAAATGCGATACATTCAGCGGTGATATTTTTAAAATTATCACAATACTATAATAATTTATTATATTTGAAAACTTCATCGAAAACAAATGAGCTTTATTCAAATAACGTCATCGAAATATAAATCACCTGGCTCCCTATATAAAAGCAGTAAATATTTCATTCATTAAAAAAATTAATTCCTTTCATTCATCACAATACTACAATAATTTACTTTGCTTAAAAAACTTAACCATGGAGGTAAAAGCACTTTCTAACTCCGTGCTAAAAACTTCATCGAAAAACGCAAAAGAATCGTCTGCTTCTCTATGTAAAATTAATGAACGTTTCATTCATATCAGCTATATTGCAGACTCCAGAGCAAAATAATTTTGAGCTAAAGAAATTCAGCAATTCTTATACAACTTATCTTATATCTTAATGTGTTTACAATTTCCATATGTGAAAATTAGGCTTTGTTGCAGAAATAATCAAAGTTTGATGATTATTTAAACTCCAAAATATTGTAATTGCGTTGGCGCATTATATAGATCCACAGAAAGAAACGTAAAATGAAGCGGTTTTAGGACGGATACAGCACTAAATATAAATTAAAAAGAACTTTAAAAATCACGATTTTGACACAAGATGGATGCCATATTTTTATTTTGAAGTGGGTCACGTGATCTCTTCATATAATATGGGTGTAATTATTATTTTAATTTCTATTTAAAAAACTACCTAATATATTTTGCTGAAATTTTTTTTATATTTTTTATGGGATAATTTAAGTATTTTCTAAAACTTTCGAAGCAATTTGTGAATTTTAAATTCGCTTAAAATTTTTTTGAAAAATTAGAATCTATGGGGTTCAATGTATTTCATTTTTTCTGGGTTCAATTCAAAACTAATTGGTGATATTATTCATTTATATTCCCATAGATCTTACAGACCGTCTGAACAGCATACTAAAATTTCATTTTGATAAAGTCATTTTTACGGCAGTTATCGTGCTAACGGCAGACAGACAGACAGACAGAATGAACAAAGCCATAAACACTTTTTAAATATGTTGTAAAGTGTTAAAAATAAGTATCCAAGAGCGTCATCAACTGGCCATTCAAACATGAGTCCTTTACAGAGTCGAACATGAGTTCTTTATAATTGCTTTACTATTCTCGATGTTTTGAACTTATTACAGCTATTTTTCCATACGCAGCACAGGTAGTGCGATTCGTGACTAGTGGATAGTAATGGCAAACACTTTGGGTCGGTTCACGGCGATTAAATTTTTCATATGTAGTTTCTCAATGAAATCACCAACAGTTGACTTTAACATAATATTATAATGCAAAATATATCAACATGGCAAGTTTTGGGAATTCTATCTTAACGATTACTTTTGCAATCAGTATACGTTTGAACGTCAATCAGTTCCGCAACGTCTCAAACATAAGTGTTGTTGTTGTTGAGACTCAGACCGTCCGACCTACCAGTAAGGTGTAAGGTAACCGTTTGGACGGCCGGGAAGTGCCACCCAATTTAGACCGGAACCCAGTGGGGGAGGCATCCGCGGGGACCGTACCCTCCTACCCCTACCACCAACCTCTCGGAGGACTTACAGACCCACATGTTTAACGTGATCGTACTCCGCATGAACACGGCGGCAGTTGTGGCAGCTTGCAAATCCAACGCGCAAACCACCGGGCTACCGCGCCCGAAATGTGCCAACAGCACGCGGTGTTCCCAGGTGGTCACCCATCCAAGTACTAACCGCGCCCGATGCTGCTTGACTTCGGTGATCTAACAAGAACCGGTGTTTTCAGCATGGTAAGGCCGTTGGATCTCAAACATAAGTGTGCAAAATTTGAACTTTTTCATTTCGATACTGAGTGATAGAACAAGGATACAAAACTTCACCAGAATAATGCTTACTTCGAGTGATATTCCAAATGGTTAAAATATTTAACATTGAAATGCAATCTTTGTATTGTACTCTTGGGCGCTCTTGTAAACGAGCGGTGCTCAATCCTTTCCATATTGTGATCATCTTATTTATATGTAATTGAGATAAAGATCAGTAACTAACATATAACATAATATGCTCTGCACTCGAACACTGTTTAACATGTTAATTAGAAAATCGCTTTTAATTTTAAAATTTTGAAGAAATGTAAATAATTTATTTTGTTTTATATGTTGGAGGTGATTGGTTGTCCTAAAAATCTTTGGTGGAACAGATTGGATATGGGCCTACCTCGGGAACCACCTGCTGAATAGATGCTGATTTTATATACAGTGACTTGAAGAAATAAAAATTTTAAATGTTTTATCCAACCGAAACAATTTAAAATATTTGTATTGAATATTCGAAGAACTGTAAAGCACGATTTTATCACTTACCCAGATTTAACCATTTAGACTCAATTCGATTCGGAGCAAGTGCTGAGTAAGCTCCACGACTCATATTGCTCAAGCTTTTCCTCCATTTGTAAATTCATCTGTTAAAGAACACGGAACCTCGAAGAAAATTACACATTATGTTAAAGTTTTCCATCGCTGTATTAATAATAAAAGATCTGACGAGTAGCGCACATGACTTTACCTACAGATTATCAAGATTAATATTGTGGGAAAACAATAACACAAATTAGAACTTTCTTATTACCAGATATCTCTGAAAATCAAGAATACTTTGGCGATAATGTTAGCGATAAAAGTAAACTTTCAAAATATTATGTAGTCCACTTGATCATTTCGACAGATATTGAGCTCCATATGAAAAAGTAGAACTTTAATATCTCCAGAAACGGATAATAATAACTGTTAACGTCATTTGATAATGGTGGACATAGTTTATTTATAATGATATTTTCGATTTAAGGTCATAAACGTGCAATTTATCAAGAACAAAAAATGTGATTATTTTGTAAATTATCTCATATACTTTTAGGTAAAACATTGTATATAAAATAGCTATTTTTAGCACAATTTTTAAAATAATTATTTTTCATATATTGTTTTCTATTTCTTAATAAGATGGATAAAATTTAAGATGTTGCTGTTATGTGAGCTCTTCGAAAATCAATAGACTTTTGAAATGTATTAATTGAAATAAGCATGAACATTTTTTATGAATTAGCTCAGTTATAGTTCTTCCTGTGAGAAATATAAAATGAACACTATCTAAACAAGATTCATGATAATTCTACTAACTATACAGTGCCTCATAATTTCGGATTAGAAGTCCTTATAGAGACTTCACTTCTTCACTTATTATATAATAATTAAAATATTCAATTTTTTAAGATTTTTCCGTCTTAGATCAAAACCGTAAAAGTGATTCAAAATGGCACACAATCCATTTTTGTAGATAAAAAGTTTCCCCAAAAATATTTATTTTTTATGACTTTTAAAACGCAAAGTTTTATAACATTTTTTCTTTTTTTTTAAATAAAAATATGGTTGAAAACTTGGCAGCGTTCCTTTGGTCTGCATAACGTAAACATTTAGCTTCTTATGTTCATCGATTGAAATAGTGACAAATTTTATAAAAATTTCCCAATTTGTTCTTGAGATATCATACACACAGGTAGATACATATAAATACAGACACATAGACTTCATGGAATAAATTATTTATTCGTATTCAGGGATACTCAAAACGAATGGATCTATCAAAATCAGAGATACGGACTTTCGACTCCATCACTATACTTTCCCTTTACATATACTATGAACACTAGGAAAATAAATATTGTATTAGACCATGACAAGCAAGGGGCAGAATTTTCGATTTAAAACAATTTTTCTCCAAGGAAGAATACTCATCTAGTTACTTTTCCACCCTCGGACAATACTTTCTCAGTTTTTGCCACTCCCTCAAAAAGGCAAGCAATAGGGTGACTAGAACGCAGAAACCCCTTAAAAATTTTAGAAATTTTCTGGTAAAAGTAGTAAAATATTTATCTCTAACCAGCAGCAATGCAAGATATTATTTAAGCTTCGTTCATCACTAATATAACTGTCGTCAAAAGTCATATCTGTTAGCAATTTTTGTTTTTAAAATAATGGTGAACATTTTAAAGTAGAATTTATATGTACCTATTTAATTTGTTTCTGGCGATAGGCGAAGCAGCTAATCTGTACAATATTTTTTTAGCATGAAATCGAAATTCTTTTTGATATTTGCACATATGCCTGTTTTCAAAAATAACTTTAATTGTTGCCATCTTGTAATGATTAAAATCGAACTGCCATTTGGCAGCTCTCAGAATCAAATATTTGTATTGTAGGTCAACTATGTTCATCAGATTAGATTTTAGGTTTTCACAATGCAATTAACATTTAATTTGAATATACGTCCAAGATTCCCTAAGAAAGTAATTTAGAAATGTATTTCGTTGTTGCCATCTTGTAATAATTAAAATGTAACTGTCATTTAGCAGCTCTCATAATTAATATGTGTAATGTAGATCAACTATGTTCATCAAATAATATTTGAACTTTTCATAATTTAGTTAACATACGTAATTAATAACATAACTAACTAGAATACGTCCAAGTTTCCCTAAGAAAGTAAACTAGAAATGCAATTATTTACTATTATTGTTATAACGGGCTCTTCATTAAAAATATACTTGTTAAAATTTTGTAGTTACTATATAGAACTAGTAAAAATTTTGTTTGGAAAAATACAATAAAACAAAGTGGGCCGGTTAAATTTTTATTAGAAGAAACACAATTAAAATCATTTTTAACGCAACCAACAACTATGATAAATTCAGACGAACTTCTAATTATGAAAAGGGAACAAATAATCGAATATTTCATCGTCATTAATGTACTGTATCATTAAGTCACACAATCAATAATACTGACAGAAATACAGAAACATGGACATTGAAGATGTTCTGACGAAATTTCTAACTCAAGATTCATCGTTGTCCAAATGCTAAATGCCAGTAATACATCACATTTATTAATCAGATGTGTTAATTGTTTCCCTATATTCGTTCAGACGTCCTCATAGACATAGACCACTGAAAAAATAAATTATACTAATTATCAAAATACGAATATAGATAATTTCTTCCCCCTAATTAATCATTTCAGGCATCCAAGATCGGAGATTACCCTCTATGTAAATGCGAGTCCCATTGCCAACTAAGAGCAACACGCAGCGAATGCTAATATTCCTTGTAATTGGATTTGCAATGCTATTCGCGACCATTAGTTCGCGACTAGCGAATCCTTTTTGGGTTCCAGAAAAAATATCAAATAATTTCTTCTATTTTCATGCTGGCCCATCATCATCATCATCCGGGAATCGTGCGCTGGCTTTACAATTATAAAAAAAAATCTTACGAATTACGTATGGTGATGAGAGAGATCTTAATCACAGGCCCTGTATCATCATAGGCAGAGATTCTATCAAGTACATGATGCCTGAGGTCGTGATTGCAAACAGTATGATGTCACACTGATTTGCTGTTCGCTTTGTTCCATTACTATTTCGTTTGGATTGTTTTTATTTTATAGAAGACTAGTTCATGTATCGTGATCGTGTACAAGAAAATCTGTCAAGATTTGTTGTTTTAACGGCTGAGTTACTAACAATTTAAAAATAGTTGAATAACTGCTTGGATTAAGAGACATATTTTCTATTCTTTCATATATTAAAGTAAAATGTTATTTTTTATCATATCTGATACTGTTTCTGCGCTAACTACTTTAAATATTTGACCAGTTTGTAAGAATTAATATATTCAAATCTATATAAATAAATAAAATTGAAAATATGTCTATCTGTATGTTTGTCTCATCACAGGAGAACGGCTCAACCGAATTTAATGAAATTTTGTGGGCAGCCTTGAAATAGCCCCACTTAAAATTTAGTCCATGTTTCGAATCTCTAAAACCAGAGGTTGTTGAGATATTAATGAAAAATGAAATCTTTCATTGGAGTTCTCCTCTCTAACTCCCTGGTTCCTCCAAACGAAAAAGGTTGGGAATCGCTGGTATTAAACGTGAAAGTGAATTAAAACTCTCTCTGAGTTTGGTTGAAGTTTATTCGCTTATCAGTCACTTTTGAAACATGAATTTAAATGGAAACTCTTATCACCGTGGTTTATTTTTCACAGGCTCTTTCTCAACAATGAAAAGTATTAAGAAATTAAAATGGTTATTTAATTATCAGCATTTTATGAGGCAGATTCTTTCTTATATCATGTTGCTCAGCAACGCAATTAAATCAAATGTGTTTGTTAATTATTATTATTATTTTTTCGATTTGAATAATAAATAAATGAATATCAATATATATCTTATAAATGGAAAGTTTGATTTTTTTTAAATTATATTAATTACGGACAGTGTACATCCTTTCATTTATTTTGGAAAAGAGTTTTCAAACATATATATTGTGTTTAGCCAATAAACTCATGCATCATGTTTAGCCAATAAACTCATTTAGCCGATTGTTGAAACAGAATAAGAGTAGAATGGGTATATCTTCTAACACAATTTTAGTGTTTTCATTTAGTATATACAAACGGGATCCGGATGTTTCATTCTTTAGATCTGAAAATTCAGATCTACGAATTTGGCGGGATATTGCGGCAACTTTTCTTAAACGTTGCCAAATTGACGGAAATGTCGCCAAATTGATAAAAACGGCGCTAAATCAATGAAATTAATTTTGTTTTGTTAGAAGACAGTACTGAAATTATGTTTCGGTAGCATTTGCCTGTCAGTCCAACCGTCCTACTTAGTAACACATTTAGAAAATTTTTAAAATATTGCCAAATTGATAAAATGTTTGTAAATCCATAAAAATATCTTGAAATTGATAAAATTGCGCTAAATCAGTGAAATTAATTGTGTTTTTTAAGAGGATGGTATTGTGATGATGTTTCGTCAATTTTTCGCCAAATGGGACTGTTCTACATAGTTCTACAGCCCAACATGTTTCTACTGTTGTACTGTTGACATAGTTTTACAGCCCCACTTGGCGATAAATTTGGCGATTTTTTTAAAATGTCGCTAAATTGACGTAAATGTCCCCAAATTAATAAAATGACTCAAAATTCATCAAAATGACTCTAAATCGATGAAAATTCAATATTTTGCATAATACTTTGCATTTTTTCTAGATAATCTCTGTCGTTTTGTGAGAATTAAAAAATATTTTTTTAAAATTTGTTTACAAACTGGACCAGGATGCTTTATTATTCAGATCTGCCTATGAAGATAATTTCGTATATCGAGTCCAGAGATTCTTATACATTTTATAGAAGAATTAAATTAAATATTTTAATAGAATATTTTGAATAACAAATTCATTTTGAATAGTATAGAAATTTGCACATGATTGTGAATTTTATGCAAGGATTTTTGAAATTTATATATTGTAGCACGGGTAATTTTCTACTAATATACGGGTATACCTTCTGATATTCGGGAATATAAGTAGTACTGGTATATCTTCCCGATACAATTTTAGCGCTTTTATTTTGGCATGCATTGATATTTGTTTACAGTCTTTTTAATTCTTCAGATCTGCCTGTCAAGATAATTTTTGTATAACGCAAACAGAGACTTTTAAACTTCTTTTTAGGATCATTAATATAAATATTTTAATAGAAGGTTTTGAATAACAATGTCATTTAGAATAGTACAGGAATTTGCACATGGTTTTGAATTTTATGCTTCTTTATATTATATTCCGTACAAAGAACGGCTATGTAGTATGGATAATCTACTAAACACATGGGTATATTTTCTAATCTACTAGAATGTAAGTAATAGGTTTTCATACAATTTTAGCACTATCATATTGGCATATATTTGCATCAATTACGGCTTTTGGATTTAAAGATTAGGAGGATTATTGATATTTTCAATTTATTACGTTATCTGTTATTTTTTGGCAAATGTATTTGAAACTCATATATTGTAGACGGGTAATCTTCTATTGCTACACAGGTATATATATCTTCTAATATTCGAGAATTTAAGCAGTAAGGATATATCTTCCCATACAACTTTAGCGCTATTATTTTGGAATATATTGTTTAATTTCATATTTTTTGTAAATTTGTTTATAAGCGGAACCAGGACACTTTATTCATCAGATCTTCCTGGGAAGATAATTTTATATAGAAAGAACAGAGATTCTTAAATTTCTTTTTATGAGCAATAATTTAAATATTTTAATAGAATTCTTTGAATAACAATGCCATTTAGAATATTATAGGAATTTTCAAATGATTATGAATTTTAATATTTTTATATTATATACTCCGTACGAAGAAAGGGTATGCTGCTAGTACCAGATATAAATTATTCATGGTAGTGTCTTTCCAATGAAATTAAAAAGAAAATTTTGTATAGCTAATTTCGTGACTTTAGCCATTAATATATCAAGATATTAAAATTTTGGTTAAACTCTTGAAACTTCTCCTCCCCATATTGCCCTTAACAATTAATTTTCACTTTCAAGCTTCAAAATTTACACTCAAACTGCTGTGAAAAATGTTAATTGTTGAAAATATACTTTGGTAAACAGAATATATCAAAATTAGCGAAACCTAAGCCTGTTTGGGAAGCAAACCAAGGTTTTTTAAATCAGATTTATAAAAAAAAAAAAAAAAAAAAAAAAAAAACTGATACGCTAAAAAAGCTGAAAAATATCTTCTGATTAAATGAAATGCTATACAGGAAATACGAATGTTACAAAAATGATGGTTTGAATAACCGGACAAAAAAATAGTCCTAGTGAAAATAGAGTGGACCCGAAGAGTAAAAATGCACAAAGCATTAGCTGCTGGCAGTAAACTGTAAAAATAATAATTTAGCTGTAAAAATAACAGTGAATGAAAGAATACGTTATTAAGTGCCATGTAACAAAAAAATGTAACGGAAACAAACGGTTTTTTTAGCTAAATAATTTTCATTAGAAATAAGAAAACAAAGTAGACGAGGTAGTAAAGAGTTGAAGTTGTTTATTTTATTCATCGTGAGTCTGCTACAATCCCCTATGCGTTCATAGAGTTTGAAATCCACTGCTCTAGAAGGAAGCTTATGCAGCCATTATTCTCTCCATGATTATCATTTGTAGTGTATATTGCGTAGAAAAAGGAGCTATGTATTTAGAACTCAACATTGAAAACATATTTTATTTTCAAATTTTCTACGCAAAACTAAACTGTAGAAAAAATTCTATGCCCATAAACGCAGAAGATAGTTTTCTTATAAGTTGATCTCTGTTTCAAAACGAGAAAAGACAATACATCATTTAACCTGGCAGCAAAGAAAAAATAAATCAAAGGAGAAGACGCTAAGGATAAACTTCCCACTTCGTTAACTTATTTCTCTTGTATTTCATTATACAAATATATTTAAATACTTGAGTTGAAATCCGGTGTAGCTGAAGACACTGATGAATGGAGCTCGGAGTGTGTTTTGTTAATTGGCTATCGATTGGCGAGCTTTCTGCGTAACTTTGCGCTACGTAACTAGTTTCTTGATTGCGCAAATTGTTTGTAAAATGAAACTTGCATGCCTTCTCCGTTGTTACCTTGAGGTGTCTTTTTTAACTGACTTGAACAAAGTTGAAACTCAACTTTGTTGTAAAAGTCTTCCCTAAGTTATGTTCTCGCAAGCGCTGATTGAAGAATCACAAGTATTTCTAATGAAAGATAAACAACGAAGTTAGAGTTAGTCACATGCTTTCCAAGAAAGAAGCAAAGTTTTCCATTTACGTTCTCATTCCTGTTGATGAGTGATGCCATTCTTACACAGAAACATCATGTGTTAGATAATTTACTAAAGCAAATTGAATTACTGTAAAATATCGCATATAATACATACTTGCTTTTGATAACTTGAAAGGATATAAATATAGGCTGCAGTTCTTAGATTGAACTCTTAGGTCAGTTTATTCTTAGATCATTTTGATTTCTAAAAGATATATGATTTAATTCCTAAGGAAAATCCCTTCAGCCTTATCAGTTAGTTTTTGTCAAGAAGTATAATTCTATACATTAAGGAAGAAATGTATCTGTCATAACAGAATGAGTGTACTGTTATCATATTTGATGAATCATATTATAATCAATAATAAATCATATTATAATCAATAATCAAGAATAAATATATCATCTTATATATTTATTCAAAATTTGGCATGTGTATTATATATTAACGCTTTTTGCAGTTTCCAAAATGTGCATGTGCGTTACTTAACTTTAAGAAACTTTTTTTAGATTTTGCTCCATGATCGAATTCAAGCAAAACCAAGCAAAATTAGCATTTGCTGCATATCCTTTTGAGATTTAATTCTGAATTCTTTTCAACGTGGAAAAGTAAAACTGTACTTCTGTTGAAAGTTTGATATTTCAGCTTCGAGCCGCTTTGTAAAATAGTCTATGAAAACTACGGAAATATAATTTCAGAAATTATTTTTCTGTTGCTCCAATAAAACAAAATGTTGCAGCTCTCTCTGTCATCCCATATTTTAATTGATGCTCAGAATGATGTGCTTGATTTGTGTGTGTATGTATGTGTGTGTTAATTTTATACAAACTTATTACCAAATAAATTGGAACTGACGGTTTACAAGTCTTTTTAAAATAAATCCATTTGCAAATCTAATCAGAAGAAATTCTTCAATTTTATAAAGAGGTTTATATATTATTTCTCCCATTTGAAACTTCCTTCAAAAATTAGGATTTCTTTTGATTAGTTAAATGAGGGCTTGAAATACCAAGGTGCGTAAGTGTACTGTGCACGTGAAAATAATTCCCTACTTCCAACATTTTCTGCTAGGTGCATGCAGTGCACCTAACTTTTTAAATTTGTTAAAATTCGTCGAAAATTCTGGCTAGATGCAGAAAATTCTGCTGCAAAAAATTCTTAGCCAGATGCAAGTTGAGCAATTTTTACTTACTAGCTGATATACACTGCTAATTTGATTTTCGACAAGTTTGATTTTCATAAAATGCACAATCCTACACACATTTTCATTCATGATTATTTGCATAACATTCATCAAAATCTACCTAAAACTCCTGTTGTAGTAGCCAAAAATTCTTAGCAAGACAATGTTGTGCTATTTTAAATTTGTTGCTGATATATACTGCTACATAAGTTTGATTTTCGGCATAAAATGAGTAATAACACGGAAATTTTCAATTGCGATTTTTTGCGCAAAATTTATTTAAATCCTAAAAGTGCTGAAACGGAAAAGTATCAAATTACTTCTAGGATATTTGCATCGGTAAAGTGGGTTGTGGTCTGACAAGTTTATCATGTTATAACGCGATCTGGAGACGATGTTTAAGCACCCATTTTTATCTGATTTTTGTAAAATACTATTTGAATTAATAAAATTAGAACTTTGAATTCTTCTTGGTATGTTTCACAACTATTATAGTGATATATAAATTATTTTTTGAAGTAAGACTTTAAGTTTACATTTCAGCTTGCGCATATATGCAGTAATATGTATGAAGTATCCTTTTCAATCCAACAAAATGATTGAAGAATCCAAAGTTGCAGAAACGGAACTATTATATCTTTACATTGTGCGTAAAATGATTAACTATTTTGAACATTAAAAATTACTTTAATTTATTTTAAAAATTACTTTAATTTATTTTAAAAATTACTTTAATTTATTTTAAAAAGTACATTAATTTATTTTAAAAATTACTTTTGCGAAATTTAGTATATAAACTTGGCAACAAAGAGATGCGAAAAGTATAAATCACCATCCATATTTTGTTTTAAACTAATTCAATTTAAAGAAACGGATCATTTATATTTCCATAAATGTTTCGATATTAATAAATATGCTGGGAAAATATGAATTAGTCCTAAAACGCTATTTCATTGAATTCTGCTGTATCCTCCTCTTCTGGTTAAAATTTAGCAGAACTTCGTATATATGCATTCATACATAGAACATTAAGATGCAGGGATGCAGACGTTGCAATAGGTAGTGCAGCATTAAAAAATGTTAATAGTTTGAAAAAGTCAGAAAAATTACATTTTTAAGCGTAAGTTAGAAAATATTTCTTAATTTGCAGTGGTTGTATTGTTCATATATTAGAAACGCTGTTAATGGAAACACAAAACAAATCAAAACAACAACAATAAAAAACCTGATATCCTGTAAGCACATTTTCCGTTACTTTACAAAATCAAGGGTAAGGTTAAGAAAGAAACAAACAAACATTAGTCTGAATTTTATAAATTGTAGACAATTAAGCTCCTAGAAGATATTTTAAAAGAGACAAAAATAGATTGTGAATGGGCATTAGTAGGCAATATAAATGCTGTTGATGGTACACGGAAGCACGAAAGACTGTCCATTGTGATGTTATCTATTCTGGTCTGATGCAGAATGCGAAAAAAATATTCAGTGTGATAAAAAAAAAAGAACAAGAACACAATTACAGACTTGGAGATCTTGTTAGTCGTTAAAAGTAACCAGAAAGGTTCATGTTATGAATGAACAAAAATAGATAAAATATTTTTAAAATAAGCTAAATTCATGGGTGGAGGGGGGGGGAGGACATATACTCATTTGAGAAAATGCAATAATTTTGAAGATGTTAAATTGCAAGGGCAGAGTTTTACCGTTGATAAATAATAAATTGATTTTATAGTGTATGTTTAACGTTTGTATTGACACGCGTAAAACAATAACGCCACTAATTTATAAATTATACTATGTTTTTGAAAAATTGTACTAATTTTAAAATTGGAATGTTGACAGCTGTGAGTGCATAAATGCTCTTGTTATATATTTTTACTTTTCTTATATACATACTACAATGCATAAGGAAATTATTCTAGCGGGGTCGAAATTCAAATTTGAGTTTACGAAGGGATAGAACGTTTCAAGCATTCCTAAAGACGAATCGAACGTTTTAGAGGTTATGTCTCTGTGTGTGTGTGTGTGTCTGTATGAGGAGACAATATTTCACGAAAGAATGGAGCGATTCAAACGAAATTTGGTACAAAAATTAAAAACAGTGAATAATGGAAGGATTTTAAACGCAGTCGAATATTTGGAAGACCCTCAAATTTTCGAAGGAAATTCTGAAAAATTTATTAAAAAATCAAACCTTCAATAATGTTACGTAAATAATCATTTCTTATGTAATTTTTCATTAAAAAACGATTGACACAAACTTTAAATCGCTAGCATGAAATAATGCACATTTTTCTAATATATTTGTTAAAAAATCACATAAAATGAAAAAAATATTAACTATTGTGAAATATGTTCACTTTTTATATGCAATATTATGCGATACATTTGTTAATATAATTTTTGTGGATTTAGCTAGTTCCATTCACGAGAGGAGATACTTTGGGTAATAGTTCTGTATTTGGAAGCTATTTGTCATTTATCTACTATAACAATAACCAATTTCTCTGTGCATAACTCTTGGTGAAATTTTGGCGACGAATTTGGCGGAATTATCACCAACTTGGCCTATTTTATAAATGTTGCCAAATTGACGAATGTACTGCCAAATTGATAAGAATGGCGCTAAATGGGAGGTAATGTTTTACATTTTTAATTCCGTCGTATGACGGGCATACCTTTTAGTATATAAGAAATGCTCTTCTCTTTGTTTGTTTGGTGGTACATTTAGCGAACTTAGCTAATAATCTATCGAAATATGATATCTTGGTGATATTTAGCCCAAGATTGAAGAAAATAGTGTCAAAATTGCAAATATGGCGCCAAGTTAATGAAATTGACTCCCAATTGATGCACTAATTATTAAAATATTCTTACATATGGACTATATTGATTATTGAGGATGCTATCAATATTTCTAATTGTCAATGTAGGTTTGCGTGAAATGCAAGCTAATTGGGTACTTCGAAATAGTCTTACATGTTGTCATCCGGAAAAGCGGCAAACGAAATTTGGCGCAAAATTCAACGCTAAAAAAGCTATGCTGGGGATTTTATACATCATTTTTTCACTGAGAAAGAAACAAATTCATCTCAATATATAAGGAAAGTCATGTGCTGCCCACATCAAATTTTTTTTAGTGTGTACCTAATGAAAAATGTGCGCACCCAGATTTTGAAACCTAGGTGCATTTTGCGCACCTGCATAAGACAAAACCTAATCCGAGATTTGAGTTGAAAACATTGAAACAACTTTTAGCTAATATTATTGTTTTTAGTTGCAAATGTAATTTGACCATTTCTCAGATTTCTGCTTAATCCAAGCTTAAATCTAAAACTAGGTTATCACTAAGGCTTTTAACGAGGGACAAGCTGTATTGCTAGATAAGGACATGCATGTATGTAATAAATGCTAAATTTTTTCGGTATACACTGTATTAAAATCTGAGCATCTACAAACTCATCTTACAGACAAAAAATGCAGTACAAAATTCAGTCATTGGGAATGATAAACAAAATATGATATGATTCACTCTACCGTTAATTGCGAGTTAATTAGATTTTATGTTCTGCTTAAAATACATAAACCTAGTTTGTTATTTCGTCTAATAAATTTAAGTATTTATTCGAATTATATAGTTTGATACTTTGCATGTATTCTTATATTCTTTCACCTTTATCAGCCACTGACGAAAATATTGTTTATAATTTTTATTTTTTAGTTTACAAGTTCAAAAAATATCTCTTGTTGATAGTACTGTTCTCTCATTTACTATTAATTTCCCTGGTGAAGAATAAACTAATTGGAAAATAGTTTGAGTGATAGATATTAAAGTAAGTAGATAATGAATAGATATTGATAAGATATTGAATAGATAGTGAATCGAAGCGAAATTTTCATCATGTCTAAACTACACGCCAAATTATCGGCTTTTGTATGCAATGGTGATCTTATATACAATATGAAGATTTGACTGTGGGGAATCCGTTCTTTCCAATTTAGAGCCATTTTATATGCATTATTAAAAAAACTTTATACAATTATAAATGCTAGTTAATGTATGCAGATAGTGCTTTTGTATTACTTCATTGGTTCTAATTTGATTTTTTCAATAATTTCTTTTGATTCTTACACTCATTTTACCTGCGGAGAATAATGAATTACTGGCATTTCTTTCCTTTATGTTCTTATTTAAAAAATAGTTCCAAATTTTCTACCCTTGTGCTTCGCAAACTTTTCTTTGTTTCTAGGCTAGTTCAATTATCCTTTTCAACAAAAATATTTCAAAATTTTATACTTATGTTACCCTGGCCTTAAATTTGCAATTATCAGGCAATTAATATGGAAATTATCAATATTACATCTTTTGTCATCTCTAGAGCCTACAAGACATTTGAAAAATATGCATAAATTTAGAGAGTCAAAAGTGAATTACAACGTACATTATAATGATTTTTGTTCATATAATATTTATTATATTTTCACTTTTATGTTATTCTTTGAATTATAGTCCAATTTTTACCCCTGTATAATTTTAAGTCCTCTTTGAAAATGCTTCAAATTCAATCTTTCAACAGCCTCAATTTTCTTCACATTAATATCCCATTTCTATTATGAATCGTTGGGAGTGTTTATCTCAATCCATGAATTTGGCCAAGGTTATATTAGTCAAATAAAATTAAATTCTATATTATGGAACACTTAAATTATGTTTGTAAACAAGAAATTTTATATTTTGTATATATGGAACACGTTTCATTTAATGTTTTCGACTTTTGATTAATATGTGTAGTTCTACCTAACAAATTTAATTGTTGGCAACTTTATAATACTGTAATGTGATACTTAATAAATCACGTTGCAAGAAATTTTTAAAATTTTTCACCAATTTCTTTGTGTGCTACTTTTAATTGGGCAATTCTAAAATTTCGATTTGTTTGTATTTTTGTTGAATATATTCTCCTGTATCTCAGTTGAATATATTATATGTATGATGTTAAAAATACATATAAATGGTTTATTCTTGATTATTGTTTGATTGCTCGACTTATTTGTTGTCGGATGTACTTGTCAAAATTATTTTTGCTTTCCATGAAAATGCATTATTTATAAAACTGTATGTTTTTGGATATATTCTTCATGTATTTATTTTCAATGTATTATATAAAGTTTCCGTACAACAAGTTGTAATACAGCTGCAAACCCTCTTAGGGTGGATGGTCTGGAACTTAAAAAACTTCAATCACGTTTCTACATTTTGTGATGAAAATATCATGTTGACATAAGATTTCATTTATATTTATTAATGCAAGTCCTCTAAAGGTTGCTTTATTTTTTATCAATCGCTTTTCTTTTTAACAATTATTCCCTCTTCATCTCTTCCTCCTGGATATAGTATCTTGTTTAATTCTCTTAACCCTCTTAGACACCTCTTTTAATTTGGTTTTAATTAATCAATATATATATATACATTTTTCTTTCCTTATATAATTCTTCTGTTTTCTTCTGGGTGAGATTAGTTATTAAATTAGTTAAATTTTTCTACTTTCCAGTTTGTTAATGTTTTACTTCTTGGTTCACATAAGCAAATTTCTGTTAACAAACGGTTTATTGCTTTTTTTTGGAGTGGTTATGCTGTCGCCTTTACTTAAAGAAGGAGACTCCCTTTATCTACAAAACCTTTATATAAACTTACATTTTTGTTTTATTGTGTTCACTAAGAATATTTTTTGCTCAGGTAATTAACAGTGTTTATAGTAAAATTTTCACTCCAATTTGTCAATGTTGTTGGATATATTTTGCATCTGTTCAAAATTTAGGATAAATACTAAAATGTCTAAGTGAGTATTGATTTGGAGCATGTACTAACTCTAAATTCTAAGGCATTGAATCGTTAAAAATTATATGAGGTAATCCCTTAGCGTATGTGCCATCCCAGAAGCACTCATTAATATATTTCTGTTGGCATCAATAATATTTTAACAAACAAAACAATGGAAATATAATTCAATATGTTTTGTGTTCTCCTTTCGTGAACTAAATGTCTCTTATTCTCTCTATTTTGTCAATTTCCAAAATAAATAATAACAACCCTCTTCTGATCTACTTAAAAATAAATCTTCCATAAATGAGGACTCAACCCCATGATCTCAACAATTTTTCAGATTCTTTCACCTGTCCTCTGAAGAGAATCCTGGAGGACTAAAAAAAAAAAAAAAAAAAAAAAAAAAAATACGGGGAAGAGAAATGAGAGCTTCCTCAACTATCGATTATAGAAGGGGTGTACATACATAATTTCGCGGTGCTTTAATGTCTTAATCCATAATGCTATTGTCACGGCTTCCTCGTTTGCTAATCGTATCCAGGCCTTGCAGTTAGCTACACAGCTGTGGTCATGTGGAATTTTTTGCTAATCACACATGACGAGCAACACAACACGATTAGGCAAATTGTTTTAAAATGTCAGCAATTTTCTAGTGAAAGCTTCTGAGGAAGTAATTTATTTCTATAAAATTTCTAGTAAAAACTTTTACTTATAAATAAAAGAGGAAATTTGAAGATGCTAATTTGGTGCATTTTCACCGCCTGTAATTAAGGATTTTCAATCGGGAGTTTTTACATGTTTAATAACGGAGCTTCAATAAATTTATAAATATATTATGTTCTGATATTATAGCACTTAATAATTTTTAAAAAATAATATTATGATCTTTTATTTTATTATACACGGTCTACATTTTATAAAATGCCTTAATTGGTTTTATGTATTTAAATACTGTGATCTCATCTGAGTGACACAGTGACATAGTAAACTAGAAAGTTCAATCATGCATAAAGCATTGATTATGAAACATTTTCCAACTGGATTGCAATTTTATTTAAACATCTCTAAAATGCGATACATCCAACGATGATATTTTTTTAATTATCACAGAACTACAATAATTTATTTTACTTGAAAACTTAAATGAGTTCATTCTTAAATAAATGAACTTTATTAAAATGACGTCATCGAAATATAATTTGTCTGGCTCTCTATGAAAAAGTAGTGAATATTTCATTCATACACTTTATTCTAGACTCCAGAGTTAAATAATTTTGCGAAAAAAAAATTAGCAATTATTATACAACTCATCTTACAATCACTTGTTTACATTATGCATCCATTAAAATTAGGCTTCGTTGTAGAAATAATCAAAGTTTGGTGATCATTTAAACTCAAAATCATTGTAATTGCGTTGGCGCAGACAATAGATGCACAGAAAATACGCAAACATAAAGCTGTTTTAGGACGGTTGCAACATTATACATTTAAAAGAACTTTAAAAATCACGATTTTTATTTTCAGGAAAAAGATGGATGTCATATTTTATTTTGAAGTGGATCATGTAATCTCTTCATATTATATGGGTTGGTGTTGTTGAGACCCAAACCGCCTGACCTACCAGAAAGGTGCAAGGTTACCGTTTGGACAGCCGGGAAGTGCCTCCCAATTTAGACCGGAACCCAGTGGGCGAGGCATCCACAAGGACCGTACCCTCCTTCCCCTACCACCAACTTCTCGGAAGGTCATATTATATGGGTGCAATTATTATTTTAATTTTTATTTAAAAAACTGCTACTTTATTTAAAATATTTTGCTGAATTTTTTTTATTTATTTTATGAGATAATGTGAATATTTCCTAACATTTTCGAAGCAATTTGTTAATTATAGCTTCGCTTAATAAATGTTTGAGAAATTAGGTCCCATGGAGTGCAATTTATTTCATTTTTTCAACTCGGGTTCAATCCAAAACTAATTGAGTGATATTATTCATTTACATTCCCATGTGTCTCACAGACCGTCTCAATGACATACTAAAATTTCATTTTAATAACGTCATTATTAAGGCAGCTATCGTGCGAAGGACAGACAGACAGACACAAAGGACAAAGTCATAAACACTTTTCAACTTTGTTGTAAGGTGTTATAAAGGAATAAAACTCAATTTCTCTTTCAGATTTTTCTTCTGTCTGATATCGAAATTAAGCCTTTCCCCGCCTCTTCTAATGGGAAAAAAGTGCTACAATATTTCTGTGTTTTAGTTCGATTTCAAAACTCAATATGCTCGTCTTTTGGTGCTTTTCTTTCGTTGTTTGTTATCTACTAATTTTCATTACAATTGTATATGGTTTTTCTATTAGTACCCTGTTACCCCGGTGAAGATCTATCTCATCATGCTTTTGAAACAAATGTTTTCTATTTTTTGTATATATTCTTTTATTAGGGACACAACATTTTTCAGATTTTTTTTCCCATTCTTCTATATGTACTATATATGTATATATAAACATTCGCTTAAATAGCAATGAGTCTCCAGCGAAATTTCATGTCTAATATCTGGTAGAGAGTGTGGCAGCAGATTATTAAGCTCCTCTTTTGCTTTGAACGAAAATGACATTTTACACTTTTCATGGTAATGTTTAATTGCCCATTTAGCATTTTGCATGATAATGATTAAAAGGCTATATTGCATTGTAAATGATAATGTTCAAAAAACTATTTTACATTTCTCATATGGAATGGGAAAAAAAGCTATTTTTCTATGACAATGCTAAATAAGCTATTTAACATTTTTTATGGTAATGTTTAACATGCAATGTTACATTTCTCATCACAATGCTCAAATGTGGGGCAACATCCGTACCGTGCTGAAAACACCGGTTCTCGTTAGATCACCGAAGTCAGGCAGCATCGGACGCGGTTAGTACTTGGGTGGGTGACCACCTGGGAACATGCTGTTGGCACATTTCGGGCTCGGTTACCCGCTGGATTTGCACTCTGCCACAACTGCCGCCGTGTTTTTGCGGAGTACGATCACGTTAAACATGTGGGTCCGTAAGTCCTTCCGAGAGGTTTGTGGTAGGGTACGGTCCCTGTGGATGCCTCCCCCACTGGGTTCCGGTCTAAATTGGGTGGCACTTCCCGGCCGTCCAAACAGTTACCTTACACCTTTCTGGTAGGTCGGACGGTCTGGGTCTCAACAATGTCAAATGTGTATGTTGCATTTCTTTTGGAAATGCGGAAAAGACTACTTTAAAGACGACTATTTTTCGAAAATCCATTAAAATTTGTGGTAGCTACTGCGTGCACAGAAAATCGACCACATACAGACAGATGGGCATCACTTCAAATATAGTCTACAAGAGTTCAGGAGGTCCTAAGATATATATTGGCATCAAAATCTCGAATTCGAAAATGTTTGTGAAAACGATACTTTTTCTGTACTATATTACATAGTATGAGGAAGTAAATATGCCAAAGGGCGTGAAAAAACGATAGATTTTTAGAATTTGACACAAAACATAACAATATGGCAACCCAACTCCTTCCTTGTAGCTCAGAAGACAGGTCTATTAAAGAATTGTATGTAGGTAGGGGTAAAAATCGCGCACATTATCTTTACGGTTTCATTTTAAATAGGCGTTCTTTAGAAAGGGTAGACAAATATTCGTTTTCCCTGAAAATTCCGACAGAAGTCTAGGGGAAAAAGAAAGAAGACAGAATTGAGTCCTGCACCAGACGGAGCAAAAATGCTTTGTTTATTTACACAGAAATTATTTTATGCATTTATTTTGGATGCTATATATAATTAAAATAAAAGTTATATGATTTGCACATTATGTGGATAGACAAGTCTCCCTTGTTTCACCTGACGCTTTGGCACTGGTTTCATAGTCCAGGGCTAGTTGGTTACCTCCTCTCAAATTTCATCTATGTTACATATTTCCTATTAATCTTTAAAAATAATTTTATTATTTGTCTATTTGTACCAATAAATATATAATATATAAATGTATGTACAGATATGACTGAGTAATAATTAAAAATACTTATGTTGTTTAAGAGACAGTAGGAATGATTTGCCTAATTTTGAATTCAGCTGATATTGAATTATAAATTATAGCATCTTATTGTCATTGGTCAGCTTTAGATGACATTCAAATCTTCATAGTCTTACAAATAAGAATATGATCGAAACATAAACTAATATTAAACAACTATATGATTTATTCTGATATATATTGATATTTATAGTGAATGGGTGTTCACTGCTGAAATACTGTCCACTACTGGCTGTACACCCTAAATATAACTACAACTTTCACTTAGAAGAGCTTTGGGGTTTATCAATATAAAAATGCTACTAGTATATAAGAAATAACGTAAATGTAGCTTATTTCAAAACGGTTTTCAAAAACGAATCCAACGTTTGATAACAGTGGTGAATTTTTAACACTTTCCAACATAGTTGAAAAGTGTTTATGAGTTTGTTCATTCTGTCGGTCTGTCTGTCTGTGCGTTCGCACGATAACTGCCGTAAAAATGACTTTATCAAAATGAAATTTCAGTATGTTGCTGAGACGGTCTGTGGGACATACGAGAATGTAAATGAATAATATCACCTAATTAGTTTTGGATTGAACTTGGATTGCAAAAGTGAAATACATTGAGCTCTGTGGGACCTAATTTTTCAAACATTTTTAAGCGAAGTTAAAATTGGCAAATTGCTTCGAAAATTTTAGGAAATATTCAAATTAGTCCATAAAATATATAAAACAATTTCAGAAAAATATGTTCTGTAATTTTTTAAATAAAAATTAGAATATTAATTAGACCAATATTATATGAAGAGATCACGTGACATACTTCAAAATAAAATATAGCATTCATATTTTTCCCAGTGTAAAAATCGGGATTTTAAAAGTTCTTTTAAATTTATATTTAGTGTTGCATTCGTCCTAAAGTCGCTTTATTTTTGCATATTTTCTGGATATCTATATTTTGTGCTAAGCCGACGTGGTGGTCGAACGGTCAAAGGCAAGCGTTTCCTCGTACTCGTTCGACCACCAGGTTGTGGGTTCGAGCAGAGCTTGTGACGTCATGAAAAACGATCCAGTGTTGCAGCGTATTTCAACCTAAAAGCGTTTGTTTTGATCTGATGTTATGGTTGAGCTCGTTTCTTCTTTCAAAAACTTTTTGACTTTCATTGTGTTACTTATACATTGTGTTATTTACATTTATTTCATTGTGTTATTTACATTGTGTTAGTAGTATTGGTTGATTTTTAATTCCAACAATGTGTCATTGTCTACAACTGTAGCATCATCTGACAAATTGAATACTATTTTGAAGACGTAGGAGTTCAACTTTTCTATGTCGCTTAGCTGCTTGTTTACTAAATCCCATTACTTTAAATAGTTTGCCAGATATCTCGTTGAATAAACTTACAAAACCTTTCAAACTTAAAAAAATGCCTAGGGACTCATAGTTTTAACTTATGAGGTTGCAACATTTTATTATATAATCATAGTTATAGAATAACTCATGAATGAAAATTTAAAATGTTTACTAAATCCCATTACATTAAATAGTTTGCCAGATATCTCGTTGAATAAACTTACAAAACCTTTCAAACTTAAAAAAATGCCTAGGGACTCATAGTTTTAACTTATGAGGTTGCAACATTTTATTATATAATCATAGTTATAGAATAACTCATGAATGAAAATTTAAAAAATCAATTTTTCTACAAATCTCAGCTGTTTGTTACAACACTATGTTTTCAAAGACATTGTTGACAAAGATACATTCATGAACAAATTATTAAATGAAAATTGCAGCAACTTTGGATAACGCTAAGTTTTATTTTAAGAACCTTCATTTTGTTGCTTGTTTAAAAGCCATAAAATAATTTGCTTTAAGGTTTGCCATAAATTACTTTATTAGTTTTGAATAAATTTACAGTTTTTATAAATTTCATTGTAGTTTTAAAGATTTATTTACTACAGTGCAATGCAAATGTATCTTGCTTCATTCATTGAGTTATGAAATTCTCATTTACCCGACAACAGAAAGTAGTACTTAAAGCTGTGACATACATCACAGAACGAGCTCTGTTTTATAAGCTCTGCAGAACATTTACACATTTGATATTTAACAAAATTCTGCTTTTGAGCTCATTTTTAAGTTTGCAAACTTCTATTTTAACTACAACATTATTGGATTGGTCATTTTAAAGCAACTAATGTGTAACAAGAATTTAGAATAATTATATTTATCTTTTTTTAATCCAATGTATCTCTGTGTAAACATAATGCATTTCAATTGGATACAGTAACAGCTTATATTACTGATTATATGTTTTTTCCTGTATCGATTATTTTTATTCTGATTTTTATAACTGCATAGGTGTTAGGTTATTTTTAATCTTTGCTGTAACTTGTTAATTTGTCATTTTTATGTATCACCCTGTTAAGTGTCTTTTTGAGGCCACTTGAAATGGTTTTTAGTTTTGTGCATTACAGAAACTTCAATTTCTTTTTTATTGATCTACGTGACAGATCCCTGGTAAAGGATGGAATCTTATTTTACTAATACCCAATCATTTACTTGTAGATTTAGCACATCAGTGACATCTTCATTTGTTTCATTTTTTGACATATATTTCTCATTAAATAAAATTACTGTCAGTTACAATTTTGGGCCATTCCATAGTAACAGACTAACACATATAGGAAAACAAAAAAGATTTTTAAGTACAAAAAGGAAAACAAATAATAAAAAATAATAATAATGCAGATCTGCATATGTTCGAAGAATAGCCTATACCAAATTTTGAAAAAAAAATTGAATTTTAAATAAATTAACACTAATTAACTGTGTATGTAACAGACTAACCTAAATTACCATGATTTTATGATATACTTACTGAAAACAAAATATAACATGATTAGCATTAAAATAAACTCTAGCAAAGTCATTAAATGCTATAATAATTTTTTGTTATTCTGTTACAATGAATTAGTCTGTTACATTGATTAATAAAAAAATCCAACACATAAAATAATAAAAAATTTACATATATGTAAGGGAAGTTGTCAGTAAAAGACCTGTTTATTATTTTAAACATTAAATCAATATGTGCTCATTAAATTTTAATTAATTGCATTTGTGTGTGTGTGTGTGTAACAGACAAACATACATACCTCTTTTTGAAAATCTTGTCAGGTATAGCTAAAAAAAAAGTATTAAAATATTTTTAAAAACTGGCTTTAAACGCGATCGTTTCGCCAACCGTGGATCGTTTTTCGTGACGTCACTAATTTGACAGCCACGGCCCCCCTCTCTCGAGCGGAGGCCCCGGTTCGAGTCCCACTTCAGTCATGGACTCAAGGCTCAAGGTACATGAGTTTAAAGGGGTGCCTTATCCGGGTTTGGTTACCGGACTTTAATCCCCTGGCTAAAGATAAATGAAATCGAAAGAAAGGTATGCTACGAAAATAGACCGGTTCGAGTCCCACTTCAGTCATGGATGTTTGTGTTATTGGGCGCAATGTTTTCCCACCTCCATTAGTGCGCTGGGGCAACGTCATATGACGGCTAAGAGGTTCACGGTTCTGACCGATGTATAGGCGAAGATGAAAGAGTCAGTGCCTGGCCATTGGCTAAAATAAGTATATATATATATATATATATATTTTAATATATATATATATATATATATATATATATATATTTTAAATATATATATATATATATATTAAAATATATTATATATATATATATATATATATATATATATATATATATATATAATAATAATAGTAGTTTGAAAATCCAATGAACGAAAGTAAGAAGATGTAACACGATAAACCTAACTTTTAAAACACCCACAGAATAAAATATAATACAGCAAATCATCAATCAAATGGATAAAAAATACAAAACACAAGCTATCAAGTTACAGAAAATCAACAAAATTAAAAGGTATGGAAACGAAAAAAGAAAAACTTAATAAAACAAGCTATCGCTATACACGTGGGAAAAGGGCTAAGTCTAAACAAATGGAAATGTTCACTTCGTAAAATTCGTTCTCAAGTCCAAGCATTTTACGAAGCAGACACAAAACATGTATGTTTCTGAAGAAATAGATAGATTATATCTATAAACAATTTTACATATATATATATATATATATATATATATATATATATATATATTGTGCTAACGCAACTACAATATTTTTGTGTTTTCATGATCATCAAACTTTGATTATTTCTACAATGAAACCTAATTTTAATGGATGCAGAATGCAAACAAGTGATTATAAAACGAGTTGTATAAGAATTGCTGAATTCTTTTCATACAAAATTATTTAGCTCTGGAGTCTGGAATAAAAGTGATATGAATGAAATATTCATTGCTTTTACCTAGAGAGCCAGAAGATTTAAATTTCGATGACGTCATTTGAATAATGCTAATTTTTTTTCGATGAAGTTTTAAGTTTTCAAATATAATAAATTATTTAGAACTGTGATAATTTAAAATATATCAGCGCTGAATGTATCGCATTTTGCAGATATTTAAATAAAATTGCATTTCAGTTGGAAGGTGTTTCACAATCAATGCCTTACGCATGATTGATATTTATTGTTTTTACTGTATTGCTTTATAGCTTCCCATTTTTTTACGAAAAGCATAGTTTTAAGGTACAGAGATAAAGATTGTAGCTGGTGATATTACACAGGTAGTCCTGCCCATTCAAGTGGTATAATGTTTGCATCTATTCGACATTTTGAGATTGAAGACACAAGGATAATTTGCTGATCTTCCCGAGCAAGCTTACCTTGGATTTGCGTCATGATGCTTACCATCATGACGCAAAGACGATGTTTGTGAAATTAAGACGTCACATCTTGTACGAATCAATATGAATCGGTTTTCCCACAAAAATCCGAGAGACGAACTTTTACTGCAAATGAGAATTGAATACAGCCTGGAAAATAAAATAAATACATTTATATTTGTTCATTTTGTAACATTTCGAATCGAATAAAAATTAAAAAATAAAAAAAATACGGGAATTGTCCATTGCGTTGATCTTGATCTTCCATTTTTTGGATGCCGCGAAATAAAGATCATATTACCTAAAATATACATGTTTCGATGTATTTAATAAATAAATAACTAAACAGATATAAAGGGGGTGCCCTACGGATTTGTCCCAAAGATCGCAGAAAGAGCGTTCTACGATCCTTATGATGACGCCAAGATAGAAATCCTCTAATAATATTTTCTTATCGCTTCGGAGCCGATTTGTGTGAAAATCGTTGAAAATTGTGTTCAACATAAAATAATTAAAAAACTAATTCGAATAAAAAAAATCCTGCCGAGATACATTATCCGGAGACCGTAAGTATCTCTGCAGCAAATTTCACCGCTATCCGGCGCTATAGACGGCATAGGCACTCAGACACAAACAAACATCTTTTATTATGTAAGATACACGCATGTGCGCAACAACATCGTTAAATATCAAGATTTTTACAATGAATAATCCGGAATACTCTAACGTATTTTGAAAATAAGGGGGCGACTTCTTCAAAACTATGGTTTTGTGTGTCACGAATCAAGATATCGATTTTAGTACAAAACACAAAAAAGGTTTTTTGAGTAAGTAATTGTCCTGGGGTGAATAAAGATGCTACAGAGGATGTAGAGATGAAAAGATGATTGATGAAGCCGATGCTTCTGGTTTACTCTTGTAGCTTCAGAATTGTTTCTCGTACATTGATCTTTGTCAGCGAAGGAACTAGGATGTATCGATTAATTCAATCGACCGTTAAAACTTTAGAAATCTAGATTTATAAGATCATTATTACTTTCCTTACAAACATAGTATATGATCATTATTACTTTTTCTACATGTATAGTATGCTTTACATATATGATCATTATTATTTTCCCTATATACATAGTATACATTACATATATGATCATTATTACTTTCCCTATACATACATAGTATACATTACACATATGATCATTATTACTTTCCCTACATACATAGTATATATTACATATATGACCATTATTACTTTCCCTACGTACATAGCATACATTATATATATGATCATTATTACTTTCCCTATACATACATAGTATACATTACATATATGATCATTATTACTTTCCCTACATACATAGTATACATTACTGTATGATCATTATTACTTTCCCTACATACATAATATACATTACATATATGATCATTATTACTTTCCCTACATACATATTGTGACTATGTTGAAAATTCGAAGAAAATGTTTTCGAAGGAAGAGCACATTTTAAACATATCTTAACCCGAACTGAACATTTTTTGAGGTGATGTCTGTGTGTATCTATGTTAGTCTGTGGAATGTTACTGTTTACGTGTGTGTGTGTGTGTGTGGATGCGAAATCTCACAAACGAAGGCAGCGTTTCGAATTTAATTTAGTACTATTATTATAATCAGTGAATACTGGAACCCTGCTGATTTTAAAGGCGGTCAAATGTTTGGAAGACCCCCCTCAAATTCTGGAAAGAATTTTTGAAAAAAATGAAAAAAAGTCAGTACTTTCATTAATGATAAAAAATAATTACTTCAGAGGTAATTTTTCATTAGAAAGTGCTTGATGCAAACTATATAAAATGTTAGCCTAAATCTTTTTCGAGATATTGCACGTTTTCCCAATAAATTTATGAAAAAAAGAAAGAAAATTATATAAAATTATAATACTAATATAGTCAGTACGTTCGCTTTCGATTTTCAATATTATGCAACATCTTTCTTGCGAATTCCGATCGTTCCATTCACGAGAAATGATACGTTTTGTATCAGTATTCTATTTTGACGCTCAAGAATGTGTCAATATTCATTTATTATGCAATTGGCATTAAGTAAATATTAATTACATTTTGATCATGATTTTGCATTTGACATTTGAGTATGTCTGTAGCGGACTAGTTGTGCTGGGTTTTGTAGATTGCATGTTGAATCAATCATTATGTTCGAAAACGGCGATGTAGAAATCGCTTTTATTCTGTAGCTTATATTTTTGCCTCTTGCATCCCAAGTTGTGAGGCGATTCTCTTTTATGCCAGACTGATTTCGTAAAAAACACACTGAACGACTACTTTGCAAAGAAAACATTGCACTATCAAGCATTTATTAACATAAACTTAAGACAAAAAAGATCAATCATGCTTAAAGCATTGATTATGAAACACTTTCCAACTTCAATGCAATTTTATTTAAAAAAGACGAAAATGCAATACATTCCTCGGTAATATTTTAAAACTTATCACAATACTACATTGATTTATTATATTTGAAAACTTAAACCTTCATTGAAAAAAATGAACTTCATTCAAATGACGGCATTGAAATATAAATTGCCTGGTTTAAATATCTCTAAAATGCGATACATTCCACGGTAATATTTTTAAAGCTATCATAATACTACGATAATTTATTATATTTGAAAACTTCATCGAAAACAACTGAAATAAATTCAAATGACGTCATAGAAAAAATAACACGCCTGGATCTCTATAAAAGCAGGATTTCATTCATTTCATTCATCACAATACTATAATAATTTATTTTATTTAAAAATTAAGACCATGGAGCTACAATTCATAAACTCTATGCTTAAAACTTCATCGAAAAAAATCGTCCTTCTGTTTATAAAATCAATTAATATTTCATTCATATCAGCCATGCAGACTCCATGGACTGAATTATTTTGTGTTAAAGAAATACAGTAATTCTAATACAACTCATTCTACATATTTTGCTGTTTACATTTTACATAGGTGAAAAATAGGCTTAGTTGTAGAAATAATCAAATTTGAATGAGAATTTAAACTCAAATATATTGTCATTGTGTTGTTTTAGTATGTAGATGCACAGAATATAAGCAAAAATAAAGTAGTTTTAGGACGGATACAACACTCAATATGAATTAAAAAGAACTTTAAAAAATCACGATTTTGAAACAAGATGGATGCCATATATCATTTTGAAGTGGGTCATGTGATCGTTTCATATCATGGTCACGTGATCGTTTCATATAAGATGTGTAATTATTATTTTAATTTTTATTTAAAAAACTACTGAATATATTTAGCTGATTTTTTTTTTATATATTTTATGGAACAATTTGACTATTACCTAAAATTTTCGAAGCAATTTGTGAATTTTAAATCCGCTTAAAAAATGTTAGAAAAATTAGGTCCCATAGGGCTCAATGTATTTCATTTTTTCAACCCGGGTTCAATCCAAAACTAATTGTGTGATATTATTCATTTATATTCCCATAGGTCCTACAGACCGTCTGAACAACATACTAAAATTTCATTTTGATTAAGTCATTTTTACGGCAGTTATCGTGCTAACGGACAGACAGACAGACAGACAGACAGACAGACAGAATGAACAAAGTCATAAACACTTTTCAACTTTGTTGTAAAGTGTTAAAAATTAATACTATAGAACTTAAAATAAAAATAATTAAGCACTCTGGCTAAACGCCAAATAAACTATTACACATGGAAGTGACACCTTTCTGGTAGGTCGGACGGTCTTGGTTTCAACAACAACAACATGGAAGTGACAAGTAGCTTCTCGAGGTTAAACTAACTTTCATTAAATAACCCATCTGAACAATAAAAGTAGTAAAACGTCACAAATCCGAAAATTCGTAATTAGAAAATTCGATTATCCGGCAATTTATTTATGCTGTTTTTACAAGTTCAGAAATAAACACGGATGCATTACGCCATTCTTTTTATTTCAGGTTCTGACATAGAATTTTGCCCCCCACTCCACCCACCGGTCAGCAATATTTTAAAGACCTTTATTTATGATATAAAAATATTCCCGGACCCGAAACTACTTTGGCATGGATAATCCGGCCTTGGTTATATAACTATAGTTTCACGATCTAATACCTAAAGGTCCATATTTAAAACTTGGGAAGAAAAAATGAATATTGAGTATGTAAATGTTTTTAGGCTGAGGTTCATTAAGCTCTCCTAAAATTACGAAATACTGAAGCTCGAAGAGACCAAAGTAATCATAAAACTCCACAGAGCCTACATAAAGACTACCAAATCACATCGAGAGCGCATTGTAGGGATTATAGTATCATGATCTCAACACGTTCAATCTCAGATCGATAAAAAGGTCCTAACCAAAGTATTTTATATGTAACTGAAGCACAACTTATATTGCATATTGCATATCTGCTGATACACAATGGATTAAAGGCAATGTATAATGTATATCTGCTGATACACAATGGATTAAAGGCAATGCATAATGTATATATAATACAAGAAAATATTTGATTAGCTACGGTGCTCTAGTGAGTCTTTAAAATAATGCTAGTCATATCCCTAAAAGTAATATATAAAACTTTGAGGCTTTTTGCACACTTGAGGCCCTAAGCAGTCGCTTGGGCTGCTTAGCGAGCAGGACTCCCCTGGAAGTGGCATGAAAGGCGACGATTTGGATACGATAGCATTTTCAGAAATTTTATATGTAACTGAAGCACAATTTATATTGCATATTGCATATCTGCTGATACACAATTGATGAGAGGCAATGTATAATGTATATCTGCTGATACACAATGGATTAAAGGCAATGCATAATGTATATACAATACAAGAAAATATTTGATTAGCTACGGTGCTCTAGTGAGTCTTTAAAATAATGCTAGTCATATCCCTAAAAGTAATATATAAAACTTTGAGGATTTTTGCACACTTGAGGCCCTAAGCAGTCACTTGGGCTGCTTAGCGAGCAGGACTCCCCTGGAAGTGGCATGAAAGGCGACGATTTGGATACGATAGCATTTTCAGAAATTTTATATGTAACTGAAGCACAATTTATATTGCATATTGCATATCTGCTGATACACAATTGATGAGAGGCAATGTATAATGTATATCTGCTGATACACAATGGATTAAAGGCAATGCATAATGCATATACAATACAAGAAAATATTTGATTAGCTACGGTGCTCTAGTGAGTCTTTAAAATAATGCTAGTCATATCCCTAAAAGTAATATATAAAACTTTGAGGCTTTTTGCACACTTGAGGCCCTAAGCAGTCGCTTGGGCTGCTTAGCGAGCAGGACTCCCCTGGAAGTGGCATGAAAGGCGACGATTTGGATACGATAGCATTTTCAGAAATTTTATATGTAACTGAAGCACAATTTATATTGCATATTGCATATCTGCTGATACACAATTGATGAGAGGCAATGTATAATGTATATCTGCTGATACACAATGGATTAAAGGCAATGCATAATGTATATACAATACAAGAAAATATTTGATTAGCTACGGTGCTCTAGTGAGTCTTTAAAATAATGCTAGTCATATCCCTAAAAGTAATATATAAAACTTTGAGGATTTTTGCACACTTGAGGCCCTAAGCAGTCACTTGGGCTGCTTAGCGAGCAGGACTCCCCTGGAAGTGGCATGAAAGGCGACGATTTGGATACGATAGCATTTTCAGAAATTTTATATGTAACTGAAGCACAATTTATATTGCATATTGCATATCTGCTGATACACAATGGATGAGAGGCAATGTATAATGTATATCTGCTGATACACAATGGATTAAAGGCAATGCATAATGTATATACAATACAAGAAAATATTTGATTAGCTACGGTGCTCTAGTGAGTCTTTAAAATAATGCTAGTCATATCCCTAAAAGTAATATATAAAATTTTGAGGCTTTTTGCACACTTGAGGCCCTAAGCAGTCGCTTGGGCTACTTAGCGAGCAGGACTCCCCTGGAAGTGGCATGAAAGGCAACGATTTGGATACGATAGCATTTTCAGAATCATAGAGTCACAGAAAATGACGGGAGCAAAACCCGCAGTTACATTGCCCTTATATAACTGACGCTACAGGGTCAAGTAATTTGAAGATGACACGGATTGAGAAATTCGCCTACTTAAATTAAAAAATAAAGTTTTATAAATAAAGTTACTAAATGAAATATTAAAAAAAAATTAAATGAAACAAAATAATCAAGTCGAAGCATTTGAGACGCCGCATGTCATTCATTTGGTCTATATTAGGTTACCAAAATCGCCCAATTTCAATTTAGGTGATGTAAATTCAATGCTAAAATCATTGTTTCACCAGTTTTTCGCCATGAAAGAAGTAAAGTCATTGGATTGTATAAGGAAAGTCGTGAGCTTCTGACAGAAAATCTGTTGAAATACTTTTGGCAGGGCGCATGTTCATAAATTTTGAATGCAGAAAATTAATTTAGGACCTGTGCGTAGATAATAACAGAACTCTAGATGCACTCGAAATGACTGGAATGCATTAAATAACAGATTTAACAAATTATGTTTTAAAATCTAATTAACAATTTTAAAAGAATTTACTGTGTTAAATATCTGCTAAAATAAAGATTTCGTTTTTACCTAGCTTAGTACTCTTGCTCCGATTTGCATGCAATGTTCAAGTTGTACGTCACTACTCTGCAATGGATTCACTCGACCTGCTCACCCTAAACTCGGACCAAATTTTGTTGCTTTGTGACTTTTGCACACTCGCAACAAGGGGCGGGGGCGATCAAACGAAGGATAAATGAGAGTGAGCGGTTTCGGGGGGGGGGGGGGGGATTTTGCGCAACAACTTGAAAAAACTGATGTGCGTTCAAATTCATTTGAAGCCCATATTTGGCCCAGAAGCTTGCAGTTTTTCTTAAAATGTAGCTATCAATCCGGAGATTAGAAACGTGGTATCGAAAAAATAATTAATGTTTAAATATTTGTAAAAAATCGTATTTTTAGAGAGTAAAAACAAAGGTCTGAGAAAGAGCTATCTCCTCAGCTAAAAAAATGTTAGAATCTCCGTTTTGGGCTTGAACAGAAAACAGATAAATTTTTAAAAGCCTCTAGAAACCTGAATTTTGTAAAATTTATATCTTTTTTAATACAGATTTATTAAAATAGCAAAAATGCCTCTAAAATGCATTCAGGACAAAGATGAACTTCCTCATTCATTTTTATCTCTCAGCAAAAATTGGAATTTGGAATGGCAGGCACCTGTCGCCTTGGTAAAAGGCGATCATTTGCGAATTCAACAGATAGATATTTGTTTACAAAATATAAAATTATGACATTATTATAAGCATTCCCTGAAAGAAAAATAACATTTCTATCATAAAAATATCAAAATTTATTAAGATTTTAATTTTACTTTTTTGAGTATTCTTCGTATTGTTCATACTCAATGGTCGGCAAAGACATACTTTTCGAGGTACGGTCTTTAAAATTTGTCATTGTGAATCGTGACAACTTCGTATTGAATCCTGATTCCTCGGCTCTAGTAAACTTTACTTTCACTGTCACTTCATTTGGTCATATTTTACAATCAAGTTAAGGAATCAATAACTTTCATTTCAAAGTCCACTCCAAAGTATTTTCCATATTACTCATTCTATCCCTGCGTATTGAAAATATATTTCAAAGCTCAGGGGTATTAGTAACTAATATGCATTTTAAATTAGAAAATCCCAAATTACATTCATTAATAGATAACAAAATAATATGGTAGTCTAGGAACACATTTTATAACATACTGCTGCAAAAGCTACATTTTTAAACTATATCTGTGACGTGGAATAAAATTCAATTAAATCATGAGGAGGGTGATATTCCTAGACATGAGACTTCGAAATATTTCTAGATGTCCGTTTAAATGTTCTAATTGGTTTAAAATAAGACATTAGGGGTATGAATAGGTTATGCTATTTTGATGTTCAACGGTGGTTTATGCACATGAGGGCAAACTGCTTGGTAGAAAATTAAGTTGAACCATTGGGAATATCTATGTACTCTCAGGAATCTATTTTAATATCCACGTTTTGAATTCGGCACCTAAGGTTCTGCGGGCCAAAACAATTTTAACAGGTCTTCGTGACTGAGATAGCTCTTTGTGTGCTTGAATATTAATTACACGAAATCGCAAACTAAGCATATAACAAAAATCCAAACTTTCTTATGATGGTTCAGCATTGCGTGAGTTGTAAAATAAATAAAAATATGAAAATAAAAAGATAACTAAAATAATAAATAATATATATTTTGATTTATGCTTTTTAATGAATATTATAAATATTAAAATAATTTCTAGAAGTTTTCAAGTTTTTTAAACTGTTAAATATTCGAATTAGGAAATTTAACGAAATTAATCAAATTGTTTACAACCAATCACACTAGAATATGAATTTACAAAATATAGATATTTATCTAGCATGTTATTTTGAAACTACATATTTATTAAATTATTTTCTGAACAAAAGGAAAAATCCTATACAACACAACAAAAATTTTACCATTTATTTTTTATTATCATAAGTGTTTTGCAGCATTCTTGAAAAAACTGTAGTATTGAATTTTATTTCTAACGTAACGCTTTTTTAGATTCAGAAGTGTTCAGTAACCATTAAATATAATCCTACTTCGAGGGAATTAAAATCAATAGTAAAGCTTTCTGTAAAAGAAACATGAAATTTGCGCAGATTTAGAAACATCATCGGATTTCCAAAGCCAGCAGCTTAACCTGTTAAAGCTCTATTGGCTTTATTGTAAGACTCTAAAAGAAAAAGAGGATTACATAGGAAATGTTCTATTTTAGGTTAATGAAATGATTTGAGATTTCTTTTAACTATTTCATCTAAGTTGATTCTTTTGGTTTATGTACAAGAGAGTTTTTTCAATCCAGATCAGGATTCTGCACAAAAGTGCAGATAGCAATTTCTTTTTCCTGTCGCAAAATGAATGTATCCTGAGATTTTAAATATAGTTAAACATCTCAACTTGAAAGAACATTTACTTGTTTTAAGATGAGTTAAAATTATACATTGTCTAAATTGTATGTGACAAGTCTATGCTATTAAAATTGATAACATATTTAATTTCACTGCTTAGTAGAGATACTGTCTGAGGTGCCCTAAACAAACAATCATTGTATCAGTAATCACATTTTTAGTAATCGCTTCTTTAGGCATTAACTTTTTAAAACAATTAAAAATACGCACCTGCTACGCGGACATGTAAGCCGCTAAGTGATTACGCACTAAATTAGCACTTTTACCCGCTGCCAGTCCGCTACGCAGGATCAGCGAGCTTTGACTACTTAACCGGGGTATAACCAACCGCATAGCGGGCGTTATATGCCCTAAATAAGCGCGGGCGGAACGTAGTACATACGCTATGCGACATTTGTTAAAATGGATGCAAGAAATACCAAGACATCATTATATGGAAATACAGCAGACTTGAATTAGCTAGACTTGATTTAGCTAGACTTGCAATCTTTCATTCGGCAGCTAGAAGCTTTTCCAAATTCGACTACGTCAGGAGCATTTTTATTTGTTTTTATTCCAACATACAGGCTCCAACAGGCAAATTACAGATTTAAGATTGATTTTCAAGAGAGAATTTCGCTAATCTAATTTAAACAAATATGGTTTTGCGCAAGAAATAATTTAATCTTTAGAAAACCTTTTCAATATTTTATTTTTAAGTGCTATTTTCCTTTCCGTATCTCTTTTCAATATTTACCAGCATTCTATTTATAGCAGTTCAGCTTCCCTTCTCAAGTTTAATAAAGTTTTTCTGTAAAGTGCATCTGAGAAAAGGCCTTCATTGTTCTAAAGCTTCAAAGAATAAATAAAAAAGTACTTTTAAAGAATTCTATATCTGAATCTTGCGACACATATCGAACCCAAACATTAAAGATAAGGCTTTTCCTGTCCCCAGAGATTTGCAACAATTTTTAATCGATTTCATACCTAAGTCTTAAGTTTTTCAAAAACACGTAGCTAAGAGTTCCAAAGGAGGAAGCTTTCGGTGTACTTTATACTCGCTCTATCATTAGTCAAAAATAAATGTGTCTGAGAAACGTATGCTCAGACAAAAGAAATCGGAGGGTGGGAACAAAGAACAAGTAGGGGAAGAAACAAGAATGATGCATAAATTCAGCAAGAATAAAATAAAGCATGTATGCATTGGACACAGCAAAAGGGGGGTGTTCTTAATGAAGAGAGCACGCAAACCCGGCGCTATTTGTATCAGAAAAGTGACATTAATTACGTTCCCGTACAATTTTTTACGAACTCTCTTTCAAAATTTTCTTTAGATAAAAAGAACGAGACAGGTGAGAACGAAAAAACTGTTATTTTTATTTATTGTTATATCTAGATTTATTATTAAGATTTTTTACATAGCGTTGGAGCTTTGGATCAAGAGGCCCGAAGACTTTATATATAGAGGCTCCAGCGCATTTTTCAGTGTCAGTCATATTCGCTCTTGGGATTTCTGAGATCTTAATCAATTATTATATCAAATTGTTTCCGATTAGTTGCACGTGTTGGAGCGAATTTATTCATTGGTTATAAGTAGACTATATTTCTGGCTCGTTTATCATGTTCGATATTTGTGCAACAACTTTGTAACAATTTTGCATAAGTGTGCTGCCTACAACGAGAAATCTAAGTGGTATCTGGTACGAAATTTGGCACACATGTACTTATAAGGACTCGGGAAGATTCACATTGGCGTTATTTTTTTTAAAATTCGAATTAGTTTTTTAGTTATTTCATGTTTTATTAATTTTCTACAAATCTGTTCCTTAGTGACCGAAAATATTATACCAGAGTTTCCACCTTTAATTCATTGAAAAGATAAAAAAAAAGCTCTTTCCAACGATGTTTGAACCTCATCCGTATGATAATTACTTCATATTTGTTTTTTTTTTAATGCATCAAAATTCGCATGTTTTAGGTTATCTGATATACATATATATTGTCGCACCCGAAAAACAAAGAATAGCACAATTCTATGTTTTGGCTAAAAAACCGCATATATCTTCGTATTTTGACAATTTTTTTCTTTTGGAGATACTATTGATGATGTGGACAATAAATATATATGCAATGGTGAATATGATGACAGGTATACATTAACTGGATACTTAAATATTTAAACTATAAATCATTAAAAATGTAATGTCACAGAATACTAAATTTAAATTACTCACCAGTAGTAACCATTCAATTATTTTAAACTCAACTTGATTTCAATGAATATATTTATAAACAAGCATGTAAATATTCTCAGACATTAAAGGTATTCAATATATAGAAATACAATTTTAAAGTTAATAAAAATATAATTAGTAATATACAATTTTCTAAGTCACAATATAACATTAGCAATATTAGAATATCAATTATAAATTTACAAAAATCACTTGTTTTCAAATATATAGCTAAAACCTCTACCATCTATGCCATCATATGTAAAAGAGTTTACGTGTAATATTTGATAGATGATTTAAATAATAATAATATGCTTGAACTAGAGCCACACACTTTTTGACAAATATAATATGTTAATCAATAATTTAATGATAAAAAAAGATCATTTTACTCTTAATAATAACATATTTTTGTCACATACGAGTAATTCATGCACTTCTATTCATTTGTCTCATAATGTAATTATTAATCAGTTATTTATAATATAGATTATCTGTAAAATATGTCACTTTATTTTCATTAATGACCTCCACAATATAGGCAAATTATATAATTGCCCAGTATATTCAGTAAAGTGTATTGCAAAATATTTAAATATACTAATAAAATTTAAACATGGATACTATTTATCTTATATAATAAATGTACCTTAACATTTCCACCATCCTTATTATTACATTAAACAGCAATTCTTATAAAATTTGAAATTTAATAATAAAATTCATATTAATAATTTTCAACACCCCTTATAAATCTGTAGATCACGTATAATCTTATTTATCACTCTTTAAAATGTAACAGTAGCTTATACTTATCACACTTATGCTACATATATCACAGTTGACATTCAAATATCACTGTTACTTCCTGTACACATATCTACATGTCTTATCACATGTAATGTAATGTGCCTATTAATTATGTATTTTTCAAGCATGAACACAAAGCTTTCATAGTGTTCATTACTGTTTGAAAGCTTTCATTTTCGGTTAAAATATCTTTCATTACTTTATTTTTCTTATGTTTAGAGTTTTTAAGATGTTCCCAGGAGTACAAAATAATATTTTATACATCGTTACGAGGTAATGTACGAAGAAGAACTTCAGAAAGTTGAAATATGCAAACATCTTCTGACAAGATTGTGTTGCGTTATCTTTCGTTAGGGGTGGAAATATTTGATGTTGGAAATATATTTGATGTTGTAATATATTTGATGTTATAATATATTTGATGTTATAATATATTTGATGTTATAATATATTTGATGTTATAATATATTTGATGTTGGAAATATATTTGATGTTGGAATATATTTGATGTTGGAAATATTCTATTTTCTTATTTTCAAAAAAATATCAGGACTTCTTTATAGACTTCATGCTATTTCTTCAGTTCCATTACAATGTTTCAAATTTCTTTTTAGCTGAAAAATACAAAATATCTTTATAATAGAAGAGCAGTTTTAATGAAATTAATGTGTTATATGTTAGTAATCAATATACATCATTTGGATAAAAAATGAATGATATTTTAGTAAGCATAAATTCTATATTGTTTATATTATTATTTAAAAAATTCAATTTTAGCATGTACTTCTCATTAAATAGAGCTTTCTGCTGACATAACAAAGGGTGGTCATAAAATGAGCTCCATAATCCATTTTTCTTTTCTTTTAAATTTTACAAGAAACTTTTTGAAAAATCTGTATCATGGGTCTAAATGATTACAATTATAGTGCGTTGTCTTTCATTTTATTGGGCTTAAAAATATTTCGTTTGATACCATACTTGACAATGTGCACCTGGGGGGTAACTTGACCCCCCCTGGGGGGGGGTAACTTGACTAATGCATAAAAACATTGTATCGCAGCTAATTTTCACAACAATAATTGAAACTATGAAGTCTGGTGATCATTGAGGCATAAATAAACCCTTTTAAAGATGATTATGTCAAATTCTGTCCTATGCTGCCATGTTAAAAAAATATAAAATTTCAAGTAAATTTCAAAGTTTTCGCTTGAATTAAAAAATGCTATCAATTTCTAGATATTTTGTTAACAAAGCCGGCTATAAAGTTTTGTGACAATCGATTAATATTTGTGGTCGCTATCCTGTACACAAGAAATTGACCACAGACAGACAGTCAGACGGCGGGCATCACTCCAAAAAATCTGATGTGGGCAGCACATGACTTTCCCTGCAGACTTATATACACATTCTATTTATTTTAATTAAATTTAATTCACTATTAATTCAATTTTCGTTCTCATTTGGTAACTGGACTCATTTTCAAAGGTGGGGTACAGAAAAAACAAAAAAGCAAAAATATCTCAAGAACGGCTAGTCCTAGTGTAATGGAGTTGGTCTTATTATTTTCTTCGTTAAAAATTACGTATAAAACAAGCATTTAATGGAAATATTTCAGCATACGTAGTTTTTTATTTTAGATTTTGTCGATTTTTGCGGGCCATTTTGCAAAAAAAGGCAGGTTATTTTTTCCAAATCGTACCAACATCTAATCAGCAACAGAGTGACCCACAAGTGACTTATCTACCAAATTTTGTGAAATTGGGTCCATTAGATTCTCAGCTAGAGTGGATATAAGCTTTTGAGGGCCATTTCGCTAAAAAAGACGGTTTCTTTTATCCCGAATCGTATCCAAAACTAATCAGCACCAGATTCTCTCACAAGTGACTTACCTACCAAATTTTATGAAATTCGGTCAATTAGTTTTTTAGTTAGAGTGGAAACAATATATGCACAGACCGACACACAGGCACACAGACAGACACACAGACACACACACACACACACAGACGTCACGCTAAAAATAGTTTTTTCGTATTCTAGAGGTCTTGAAACGTGTAGATCCGTGGAAAACTCGAGTTGCGATTTTCGACAAGATTCCAATACTTTCCTTATACATTACCATGTATTGCAGGGGAAGTAAAAATCTGATGTAGGCAGCACATGACTTTCCCTGCAGACTCAAATTCATATTCTTTTTCTTTAATAATTCATTAAATTGAGTTTAATTGCACAAAATATCAATAAAATTGCATTTTTAATTCAATTTCTGTTTTTATTTGATAATTTTCTGTTTTTATTTGGTTTCTGTTTTTAATTGGTATTTTAGCTAGAGTAGATACATGAAATTTTTACGGATCATTTCACACAAAAAGGCGGGTTCTGTTTTTACGAATCGCACCAAAAACTAATCAGCACCAGGGTCATATCCAAGTGACTTACCTACCAAATTTTATGAAATTCGGTCCATTAATTTTTGAGTGAGAGTGGATACATACATTGCACAGACAGACGCACACACAGACGTCACGTTAAAAATGGTTTTTTCGTATTCTAGAGGTCTCGAAACGTGTAGATCCGTCGAAAATTCGAGTTGTGATTTTCGGCATGAATCCAATACTTTCCCTATACATTACCATGTATTGCAGGGAAAGTAAAAATAGTCAAAACGTGTTCAGGAGGTCTTAAAACATATATTGGCATCAAAGTCTCGATTTCGAAAATTTTCGTGAAGTCAATACTTTCTCTTTAATATATTACATAATATGAGAACGTAAAATGAGGAGTGTTTCAATGTTGTTATTTTATTATGACAATACCCTACTATAATCCAGACCGTAAAATGGCTGTCACAAAATTTGGACACCTTTGAACTCAAAATGTTTTGCAAATTCATAAGAATATTATTTTTAAAGTTTGGTGAACTTCTAACTTAGATTCGTGTTGAATGATAATATTGGACAGTAATCTGCAGATTAAAGTGGTCCTTATGTCTTTCACTGCCAGTGGTGACCATAAGTAAATTAGATTTTGCACTTTCATTGAGCCCCATCTATTGATGATATATATCACGAATTTCTATATAAAATCTAGAAAACGGTACATAAACTGCCTAAAATACAATAATATTTCTGTTTTTTCTTTATTATTTTTTTCCTTAATTATAAATAATTCTACAACACAAATGCTAATATTGGTGTTTAAAAATGGTGTTTCAGCATAAATTGACAAACGTTACAACAGAGACAGATTTTTCAAAACGCATTATTCTTGAAATTGCCATTAATTGGTAAGAATGAGATTATATTTATTGAAGCATGTTATTCTTTTGTTCATTTAAACACTTAATTCAGAATTCCTGAGAAGACATGCTGCCATTAATATCAAATGAAAATTTCGCGAATATTAAGAAAGAAATAATGAAAGTAGATGAATAAAAATAATGAAATTGTTTGGATAAAAAAATAATTTTAGATGAAATTTGCCCTAATAACAGTATAATATGTATTTTAATATCTTATACTTTAAAAGGATAAGTTTATATCTAAAATTACACACGGAACTTGAAAACAGGGCTTATATACATTCAGATAGATTATTTAAATTATGTACTTCATTTGAATTTAACAATGTCCATTAGCTTCTGTGGAAAAAAATACTCTTAAAAAAGTCCTTTCAAATACTACCTATTAAACTGTCATCAGTAATTTAAGATAATTAAAATATAATTACCGGTAATTAAAATAATTAAAGTAATCTAAAAAATTTAGTAGAAAAACTGCAAAAAGGCGTGGAGCTCATTTACTCTTCTAACTTCTATAGATGTACAGGATATTTTAAACTAGTTTACTTGATGAATTACGATTGGTCATTTACATTAAATAATGAACATTTCCTTATATTTTTACTGTAAATGTCAAACAAACAGATGAAAATCCTTTTATTCTGTAATAAATAATTTTAACAATCAGGCCGTTTTATGCTCTTTTACAACATTGTTAATTGAAGAAGAAATTAAAGTTCTGGCATATACATTTTAATATTTGAGAAAAATAATAAATTTAATTATATTGGATTATGTGCTCGATACATAATTTCTGGTTTGGGGCCTATAAGGCGATTTAAATAATTTAGATAATTAAAAATTAAATTTATTCGTTTATATTGTTAATATTCTCTTAATATCATAATAGTACTAACAAGGCGATTAAAAATATATGCATTTATAATGTTATAAAGTTCAAGGAATGAAAGATAATTAAAATAATTAAAAATATTCAGATTATTCAGATAATTAATTTAGATAATTAAAAATAATTACTCTATATTTGTCAATAACTATATTGTGTTTAATTTCTGCATCTAAAATAATTATATAATCTGCATGACAATAAATGGAGCCAAACAATGCAAGAATGTTACGTAGATCAGTGTTTGTTGCACAAACTATGCCTATGCCTGAAAGAAATATTTATTATTAGAGTTGTTTTCATAACAAAACCACACCCTAAAAAGTACTGAAGTGAAATTTCTGCTGAATTTCTATAGCAAACTATGAATCAGTAAATTTACTGAATGAAGTTTACAAGGCCGAAACTAATAAATTTGCTAGCCACACACACACACACACATATATATATATATATATATATATATATATCAAACTCGATGAGAGTGTGTTCCTCTGAGATTTTTAATCACCAAAGTATGCTTCTTGAAAATAAAATTAAAACAATTATCTGATGCATCCAATACATGACTTACCAATTAACAATTTCCCATTAGGTGGAATTCCAATGACACAAATTAGATTTTTCTTCTTACTAAATATCGCTTAAAATTAATAGACTGGATATTGATGCCATTTGAAATAAGCATAGCACATTTTATGGCATTCGCTTTATTATTTCAAGAGATGTCACGGCTCTAGTTTAAAATCTTATATCTATAGAACGGTTCATAATAACTCATAGTGTATATTTAGTTTTTATTAAAAAAATTTAAAGCATTCAATTAATTGATAGTTGAAATAAAATATTTAATTTTTTAAATATTTTGTCCCTTTCAGATTAAAAATGTACAATATCTAAAAACAGTGACAGTTATCGTTTTAAGTTTTGTCATTCGCATTGAAATTTAAACATTATAAATAAAGTGAGTAGTTTCAACAAATTTGAGCATACTTGTGATTTTATATATATTTTTTCATTTTTCGAAAAAAAGAATTAACGGAAAATTTGATACTTATTGATTGGATAAAATGCACCCAATTTCATTCCATGTACCAAAAGTATTTACAAAGCATTCACTCATTCAAAATGAACTCACGCTCGTTACAAAGAATTCACCTGGAATTAATGACTCAGTTTTTTTGAGAATTTTACCATTTTTGATAAAAAAAAATATGCTGTACAACGAGAACGGCGCATGCTACCATTTTATAAATGATGTCAACCACTTTTAAATAAAAAGTCACACGTTAAATATCAACTTTTATAACATTTAATTATATATATATATATATATATATATATATATATATATATATATATATATATATATATATATATATATATATATATAATTTCGAAAAAGAAATATTAGAAACATTGAGAGACTTCCCTATGTCCGCTTACCGTGAAAATCAATATAACCTCTGATGTCCCTCGATTGCGATGATTATACTGAAATTCATCCGATTTTATCATTTTGTTCGAGAGGTATCGTGTCCACAGAGAGAGCACAGACATAATTGATAAAATCTTGATTCGTATATAGGAATGCTCCAAGCAGCATCGGGCGCGGTTTGTACTTGGGTGGGTGACCACATGGGAACACAGCGTGTTGTTGGCACATTTTGGGCGCGGTAGCCCGGTGGTTTGCACGCTAGATTTGCACGCTGTCACAATTGCCGCCGTGTTCATGCGGAGTATGATCACGTTAAACATGTGGGTCCGTAAGTCTTTCCGAGAGGTTGGTGGTAGGGGAAGGAGGGTACGGTCCCTGTGGATGCCTCCCCCCACTGGGTTCCGGTCTAAATTGGGTGGCACTTCCCGGCCGTCCAAACGGGTACCTTACACCTTTCTGGTAGGTCGGACAGTCTGGGTCTCAACAACAACAACAGGAATGCTCCAAACGTGCAGATCCCTCCAAATTCGAGAGTCAGAGTTTTGAATTCATCACACAATTATCTCTTTATATGTACTATGTATTACAACGAAAATAATAATAGCATCTTAAGCATATGGCTTATATATATATATATATATATATATATATATATATATATATATATATATATATATATATATATATATATATATATATATATATATATATATATATATATAAAGCCTGTAAAAGACAGAGAAACTAACACTCTTAAAAGATTAAGCCTCACTTTTTTTTAAAGAAGTTTTGTTTTGTATTAACAATATGTGATGCTCAGCGTCGTTGACTCTGTTTAGTTCTGCCCCGTGGTCCAGTTTCAGCTTTTTATGTCCAGCTATTTAATTTTCTATGTTATCAGAAGATTTCTGGTGAATCTCGAGACTTTTCAAAAAATACTATCCGATGGTTGGTACTATAAGTGTGAACACATTAGACTGCTATATAAAGGGTGTTTCAAAAATATTGCACGACAAAATATAAATATATCTGCGATTGGTCGCAGATCCATGGTTTCAATTCAAGGAATGCTTCAAATAAGATATATTTTCAGACTATGATAGTTTTGGTCACATGACACGTTTTAGTTAAAAAATACAATATTTAATTTTTTATAAGGGCCCTTTACAGAGGATGTTCAAATAGCAAATTGATCCTTATTCATTGAAATCTATTCTGATACAGAAATTCAGGTTCTCTAATGTGCAAAATTGGGGTGAAAAAATTGTCATTGGACTAAACCACTTTGACCGGATCAAAAGAATCACAGCGAGAACACAAATTTCAGGAGTGGTATAAAAATTGAATCTCGTTAGAGAAAAAATTCATTCCAAAACCTACATATCTCAGTTCTACAGTTCTAAGTTCTATACAATCTCCAATTAACTGTCGGAAATTTCATGACATCTCGTGTGATTTTGGTTGTAGGATAATGGAATTTTTTTTATTTTTTCAATTGGGCTATGGAAAATATTAACTGATTTTTTTCTTGAGGGATCGTATAAAAAGTTACATTTTGTAATTATTTACTAAAATGCGTTGCATGATCAAAATTTACTAACGATGATAGTCTACTTTATTTAAAGCATTTTTACTTTCCCTACAATACATGGTAATGCATTATATGAATAGTATCAAAAATCTCAACTTGAATTTTTGACAGACCTGCCCATTTTGAGCACTCTAAATTTCAAATTTTTTTTCTTTTACCGTGACTCCTGTGTGTGTGTGTGAGTGTGTCTGTGTGGCTGTCTGTTTCTGCAAAGGTTTGTATCCACTCTAGCTCAAAAACTAATTGTCAAAAATTTACAAAATTTAGTAGATAAGCCATTTGTGGGTGACCCTGGTGATAATTAGATTTCAGTACGATTTAAAAAAAAAAAGAACCTGCCTTTTTTGCGAAATGTTCCTTAAAAATTATCAAATTCTGAAATAAGACTATATGTGCTCAAATGTATCAATAAAATACTTGTTTCCCACATAATTTTTGACAACAAAAAGAATAATATCAACTCTCGAACTAAGTGTTCTCGACATAATTTAGATTTCCCTCATTTTTCCAAAGTCCCTCTTGAAAAAGCTTCCAGCGTAAACTCCGTGTAATTTCAAATAACTATCCGTGTTATTTTCAGCTATTGAACTCACGTTAATGAATTATGAAAGCAATAAAGAGAAAATGAATTTGAGACTGTAGAGAAAGTCACGTGCTGCCCACATTAGACTTCTAAAAATCGAATCATGTGCCTACATCAAAACGTCCATGAGCTATTTATTCGTGCAACCATCTTGAAACACATCGTATAGTGATGCATCAAATGTGTAGCTCAAAAAGTTAATAGTTTCAAAGGTCTACGTAAAAGATTGAATAGCCAAATTACGTAAACGAAACAGTTCCGTGGAGACTGTTCTTTATCATTCTTATGAGATATTTGCGCACCCTATTAGCATTTGGTTATGTGCACTTATTTTGCGCATTCCCCCAAGAAATAACATCCAACATTTGTGTTAAGACGGGGCTTAACAAAAAGGGCATGGTGCAGTTTTTTCGAGTTCTAATGGGGCTCACGATTTTCATTATTATTCCCTGGATGAAATTGTACATCTAACCTTCTTGAAGATCCCGTATTTGCGTGACTTACCATCTGCAGTTTCGTTTTGCTTCTTCTTTACCATGACCATTGAATAGAGGAAGGTGATGTCAGTCTTTATTTTTTGAGGTTGTCCGTATCTTTCGTGACATTTATGGATTTCCTTTCAGTCAATGAGGTCACGCAATATTCAAATTCGAATTCTGACGTTGTAAGAGAAGTGAAATTATCATCAAGCATGTAGCGGGGATAGAACTATTCTTAATTGTTATCCGAATTCGGAAACACGACTCATGCAGATTGAGTTCCGGTCTTCCAGGAAACTCTCCTTGATTCCTCAGATTCAATAATGCATTGTCGTTTTGCATTTCTTTGAATATATAATGACTCAAACATGCGCTTACAAACGTCTAACGCAGAGACATGTATATGTATATTCGCACGTATGTGTATCCGATCGTGTCTGGTTAAATTAGTTATGAAGTGGTCGAAAAATTAATTTAGAAAATGTAAAAAATGTTTCATGCAAAGAAAGTAATTTGAAAATTAAATCGATGGATAAACGCGGTATTTATAGTAAGATGCGTAGAAAACTGTAATAATATCAAATCGTGGTGATTATTTTGAAGCCTAAAATATTTTAAGGGATAAAGTTAGTTGTCTTATTCAACGACTTGGTACTCACGTTGTAAAGGACATAACCTGCAAGCTGTTTTGTTTCTGCTTTTTTAGCAACTTATAATTTGGAATCATAGGATGACGTGTGGAAAAGAAAATTATAAAAATGCAGTCAGAAATCTGGTTCTAATATTTTGGAATGTGCATGAAGGAACCGTCTGTGTGTCTATCTGTGAATTTGTTGGCACGATATCTTTCGACCAAGTTGAGCGAACTGATTTGAATTTGGTACGATTATTTCAATCAATGATGAACACCAGAGAATGGTTTTGTGGAACTTGAAATAGTGAGAAACCTTCCATTTTTCAAATATTCATTTCGGAAATACTAAAATAATAATAATAATACTTAAAGTAGCTACGATAATTACCATATTACATGAAAAATTTTATATAAAGCGAATTAGATCAATTACAGAAGCATAATATATGGCCTTCTCGAGATACTGAACATTTCTGATCTAAAATGAAAAAAAAACTCATAAAAAAATGCGTCACCTACAGTTAAACGAGTGGGTGCTTTGAAAGTACATATAACGGTATATAGTTACAAGATAGTTCTAATTTATATATTGTTTCAATGCAATGTCAAAAGTTTTTTATCTGTATAAAAATACATTTTAATATATGAAATACGTTTGCATGTATGCAAAATATGGCTATAAAGAAGAGTCAGCCACATTTCAGCATAATTTGGTAAATGATGTTGCCGCTTAAACAAAATGTTATTTCATCTTAAAACTTAAAAAAAAAATCCTCAAAAGAATTGCATATTTACTTTTTTCTTGGAGGGCTTAATTACTGGAATACTTATATACCCCGTCAAATATTTGCATTTGAAAATTGAAATGTTGACATAACTTATGATGAATCTTACGTAATAAAATAAGATGTCTGTGTGTGCATATGTGTATGTCGTCTATAGTGGAAAATCGGAAGCTTCATACAGTCACGAAATTTGGTAAAGGTGTATTTGAAATCCCAAGACGATAGACCTCGTAGAGTTTTTTTTTCTTTTCAATTCAAATTAGTTTAAAATGTATGAGCTTAAAGTCAAAATTCGGTCGAATTTTGGTCATTTTTAAATCCAATATATCGAGCAAACGATTCTTCTCAAATGCGAGCACTTTGTGTCACAGGTGTTCAACAAACAATGTCTCAAACTTTCGATCTAGACATATGAGTACTTTAAGATTTGCGAGTTTTAATTTCGTGAATTTTAAAGATGGGTGGATATATGTTAGAATTAAAAGGAGTGAAAAAAATCTTAGATTTACCTTAACTTTTAATTAACTTCACAAATTTTATTGCAATTCCAGCTGTACCCCTCCTCCGAAATATGGAAAATATTATATGAATGCATATATATTAATCATGTCGAAATCGCTCAGAAAAATGCAAATTTTGTATGACGGTGCATATTATTTGACAGAGAAATCCATTAAGAAATTTCTGAAAACTCAGATCACTGGATGTTGCCTATCTGACAGCTTTGAAACATGTTTAATTATGCTTCAGTACAGAGGGAGAGAGACGTGAGGGGTCTGGCCTTGAGCTGCAACAAGTAACATTTGACGCGATTTTTAATATCTGGATCATTACGGGCGTCGAAACTTTATGCGCCCACGTAGCCCAACACCTTTCTGCACATCTTGCCTAATGGATTCTGCTTTAAGGGTGCCATTAGGGCGGAAGAAAAAAGGTAATTAAATGCTTCGGATATAGCGCTTTAATTTTTTGCATGGTGCTTTTTTAATACAAATTGGTTTGTTGTTGTTGCTGCCCATTTATAACTGCACTTTTAATCTTGAAGATTTTTTTTCAGGAAAAGTTTAGTATTTTAATATTTGAACTCTCTAACATTTTTATGTTTAAAAAAGACGTTATGTCATTTATTTTTTTCGTCGATGTAAGAAAATAAAGAGCACTTAATTATCTTATAAGCAGTTCTTATTCAGCTTTTTGTACGCTAGAATTTCAACTGAGGCTGATCCCCATGGTTGATAACGTTGACAAATGCCAGCGCGGACAAAAAAAAAATTTTTTTTGTTTCTTCAAAGTTTAAAGTTTAACACTTTAGTTTAATCTAATCAGATAAATTTAACCTCTTGCTTTGAAACGGTAATTTGGCTTGATAATGTAGGAAATTTTAAATATATTCTTTGAAACTCAAAAACTAAAACATATTTTTGAAACATTATCTTCTGAGATAAATTACCAGTTAGGGGAATTAATTTAAATTATGCTGCCATTTAATAATGTTATAATTTAACGCTTAAATTATTCTTAAATACACTGATATAATAGTACAGAAATTGCATGAATATTTTGTAGTATTAAAAACTTTTGCCGCTCGAAAAACATTCAGATGGATCCGCGCTTCTCCAAATTGTTCCCATATATGCTAAGACACACTCAAGAACTGTACCACGCCAAGAGAACTGTACCACTTCACCCAAGAACTGTACCTGTTCTACACCACTCAAGAACTGTAATATATTGCTAGAATCACTATATATTCTAGTTCTTCTAAACCAAGTTTGTTGAGCTTCCCCAAACACCTTTAGCCGCTACCACACTATATTTGTAGTCAGGTGTAATTGGAGTATTAGACCACATTATTGCAGCTGAAATATTTATGGGTGACAAACGGGGATCGAACCCGAGTTTTCTGGATTGCGCCTATACATGCCACTTACGACATCACTCTAAGTCTGTAAAGAATTACTGGAATTGCTGTGCAAATTTTTAATTAGAATAAATTTATATCTTCGATGTTTAGTAAGTGATGTATACGTAAATGCACAAAATATATTCCACCACCTGTTAAAACAATTCGGGCATAAGCATGTGTAAAATTAAGATTTGGTTACCATGAAATAAGATATAGGAATGTAACAATATGTATATTTTGTAAATTTCAAATATTGTTGCTTGGATTAATTTCTATGTGTGTATTCGCGATTTCGGGCTGTATAGAAGCTGATGTCTGTCATTTCATTAACGTTGCCACAGATCATGGATGTTATGACGTCTGCAAGCTTTCTGATACTCTAAAATGTAAATTTTCGTGTACGTCATTTATGATGATTTTAAATATAGATTACTGAATTTGTAACATTTGCAAGAAAATATTTTAAAATATTTGTAGAAGTGTTTTCCATACTTATAAGTACAACAATGTTTTAAGACAATGTTAAATGAGAGGGTAAAGGCAAAGAGTAAAATGAAAAGCGAAATGACGCAAATATTGCTCAGATTAAATAAAGAACAGCTTTAATCATCGTATTGGGAATGATATTTTAAAATATTTTTTATGCATGATTTAATAACGAGAAACTGTACTAAGCTCTGAAACGCCTACTTTAGTCAGTCTGTAAATCCCAAGAGTGAACGCAGTTTTGCAGTCTTATGCAACTCAAGTTTAATTTTCGTTGAGTTTGAAGCAAGCTGCATGATTGATTTTTCAGCAACCCAGATAATTAAGTGTGCATCATCGATTGTTTTAATTTATTCATTGAATGGAAACCTAAGGCAAAAGCATTAAGGATAGTCCATTTAGTTTATAGAATTTTGTTCAGCTGTTTTAATGTTTATTACCCATTAAGTACATATGTTTATGGTTTTCTTTAAATAATATAAGCATATTAACACTAAGTATTTTACATCTTTAATCGAATCACAGCACGTATTTTTTACAAAACAAATAATATATATCAGTTCATCGAATTATAAGAATAAGATTAACGTTCCATTTTTCTGCTTTTACATTAGAAAAAAAATAATAAAAATAAAACAGGTGGATTATTAAAAATTAAATGAGCTTGAACACTAGACACTTTTTCCCATAGGTGTTAAGAAACTTGAAATACATCAGAAGGTTTGATATGCACTTAAATATTTTTGCACACACAAAACGATTAATTGTTTGCAACACAATTAACAGTTATTTGGTACTGATTAGGCTAGGTCTTTTTAACACTTTACAACAAAGTTGAAAAGTGTTTATGACTTTGTTCATTCTGTCTGTCTGTCTGTCTGTCTGTCTGTCTGTCCGTTAGCACGATAACTGCCGTAAAAATGACTTAATCAAAATGAAATTTTAGTATGTTGTTCAGACGGTCTGTAGGACCTATGGGAATATAAATGAATAATATCACCCAATTAGTTTTGGATTGAACCCGGGTTGAAAAAATGAAATACATTGAGCCCTATGGGACCTAATTTTTCAAACATTTTTTAAGCGGATTTAAAATTCACAAATTGCTTCGAAAATTTTAGGTAATAGTCAAATTGTTTCATAAAATATATAAAAAAAAATTCAGCGAAATATATTCAGTAGTTTTTTAAATAAAAATTAAAATAATAATTACACATCTTATATGAAACGATCACGTGACCATGAAATGAAACGATCACATGACTCACTTCAAAATGATATATGGCATCCATCTTGTTTGTTACTGATCAGATGTTTATCATACGAATAATACCTGACCTGGTCTTGCAACTCACTCGTGGGAGGTCCAAAAACCACGAAAGAATTACAAGCTTAATTGGATCATAGAAGGGACCACTGCCCTGAGTCCGTATGAGTTTGAGTGGCACCAAAGTCCAGGTCATTTTGAACCGCCATTTCTCTGCAAATTTTGCTCGCAAAAAAATATAATTTTTTTTAGTTTGGCATGTTAATGTATGAAGAAGTTTTTAGTAATTGGAACATTTGGGATTGAGGGACCGTATAAAGAGCAAGATTCCTTATTCTCCAGACAAATATGTTTCTTGATTTAATAGATTTAATCTCGATATTTATCCAGACAAATACGGTTCTCGACAGTTATAAGACAAACTGTTAACTCATTTGAAATATTTATGTAATTAGAACTAACAGTTAAGAAAATAAAGAACGCGTAGAGACGGTCTGGGACAATCCTGTATAAAACACATATCTTATAACGCAAGTTCCAATAAGAAATCGAGATCAAACACTCTTTACTACTTTCTGTAAAAATAAATGTTAAATAAAATTTAAAAATCCCGCTTACAAATTACCAACATTCCCTTATTTAAATTATATTATTTATCAACATTTAATTTATCTAATGTATTAATATTTCCTTATTTAATCGCGTACTTTAAATTAATAAACGGCACATTTCGTATTGTAGTTGCCAGCGCTAATAAATCGTCGAAGCCATCAAACAATTATTAGAATTGGTTTCGAGTCATCGTGAAATGATACATTTAGTATTTCTGACTAATCCGTCCAATTTAGCTTTTAAAAGCAGTCCAGGAAAGCATACATTAACAACAATAGATGAAACCCTGGTGTATAAATGTCATTAAAAGCGTTGTAAATCGTTTAAGGTATAAACTTGTACTCATTAACGCCATGAAGTAATCAAATTAAAAGCTTTCAACCTTCCACACTCTCTTCGAAGAGTACATTGTATAGAAGGTATTGTCATTAGGCAAATCCAGGAAGGAGCTCAGTAGAGATAAGGCATGCTTTCTTAACTCTAAAAGCTATTTACAAAATATATTGACAACGGTAGAATCTCTTTTACAGCATTTTAGGTGCTTGGAGCAACAAAATGCAAGTCAGATACAAATTAGATACGTAAAATTGTTTGCTCTTTATATTTCTAACGATATCAATATATTTCTTCAAAATATCGAGAGCAGTGACAGGCTATTTATGTTTAGAAACTGTTGGTGTCAGTTGTTCAAAAACAAATAAAATATATCTCGAGTGTGAGCCTCCACTCGTTTTTCGCCTACATTCATATTCCATGGTGTCTAGCTCGACTTGTATCTCAATCATCATCAAAATGAAAAAACCTGATGTGGGCAGCATATGACTTTCTTCTATAGACTCAAATTAATTTTCTCTTATCTTTTTTCTATAATTAATTAAATTGAATTTAATAGCACAAAACCACATGGATAATTATTTGAAATTGCACTGAATTTGTAGTTTTAATTCAATTTTCATTTGACGTTTGGACTCATTTTCATTAGGCGACTTGGCAAAAATACGAAAATAAAACTTAAATATCGCGAGAATGGTAGGTGCTAGAGTTTTGGGGTTGGCCTCATTCTTTTCTTCATCAAAAATTAAGTATAAAACAAGAATTTAATTGATACATTTGAACAGTCATATTCTTTTATTTTAGATTTTGGCAGTTTTTGCGGGACATTTCGCAAAAAAGGCAAGTTCTTTCTTTACGAACCGTAATAAAATCTAATCAGAAGCAGAGTATCACCATAGGTGATTTATCTACCAAATTTGGTGACATTTAGTCAATTAGCTTTTCAGCTAGAGTGGATATATGCTTTTTTGAGGGCCATTTTGCAAAAAAAAGTAAGTATTTTCTTAACAATACCTTAGTGCACCGATAGATGCATTTAGGTTTAATATAAGCTATTTCGCTATCGTTAAAAGACATAACGTATATCAAACTATCTAATGTGGTAAGTGCATTCGTTCTTGAGATATCGTGCCATATCGATACTTCACACGCATAAAAATTACCTGCAGGGACGGATATCTTTCTAAAAGTGTTTGAAATGGGTTGGGGTACCTGTCGTAATTTTGGATTCGTAAATTTTCGGGAAGCAATACTTTCACTATACCAGTGGTGCATGATCTTTTTGCTGGTGTGACCCCTTTGGAGTATTATTTTATTTAGGAGATATTATTTTATTATTTTATTTATAGAAGATATTATTTTATTATTTCATTTATAGGAGATATTATTTTATTATTTTATTTATAGAAGATATTATTTTATTATTTCATTTATAGAAGATATTATTTTATTATTTTATTTATAGAAGATATTATTTTATTATTTCATTTATAGAAGATATTATTTTATTATTTTATTTATAGAAGATATTATTTTATTATTTCATTTATAGAAGATTTTTTTTAATTTGCTTCTGATGTTCATATTAACTTTTATTTATTTATTTTGTTTTACTTCCCTTTCGTCACACTAAGTGGCGCTACTATGTTAAATTCTGTTGTTTAACCATTTTCTGTTTTGTTTGCGCTCTTTTGCGCTTTCTGGTCTTTGCTTGTTGCGCTGTAGAAGGAAATGCAGTGATTCTCGAAACGCACACATGCATTTGTTTAGCGTATTTTAGGTTGTGATCCAGTTTATTGTTGATTGTGCGCAAAGCCACGTTCTTTACTTATGTCTAATTATTTTTGGTCAAAAACAAAAAAATTGATTTATTTGATAATAATGAATATATATAATTTATTATGATTTTTCAATTTTGGATCGTAAACATATAATAACAGGAGTAAATCGCATTTTCTCCTATAAATTTCGTTATATGCTTCTAAATTAAAAAATACATATAAAATAGCTATATTTTCACAGATATTTACACAATTGCAGTTTTATCATTTGTTTTCGATTTTTGAAAAAGGATGCTAACGATGTTCATTGATTCAAGTTCTTTGAAATTTCATAGGCTTCTCAAGTGCATTGATTGAAACAAATAATAATCGTACCCAATTTTATTCGATTTGCTTCATTCGTTCTAGATATAATGTTCCACATGAAAAATATGAGATGGCCTATATTCGGAGAATGGCACATGACAACGCCTAAACAATAATATACATTTTCTATTTATTTTGGATTGAAAGTAATTAAAGAATTGCTGATTTCCTAATACTGAAAACACGTTTTCCTTTCTAATTTTTATTTTGTTTTAAATTAAAAATATGAAATTTCTCGAGAATGGCTCGTTACTGTCTTTTAATGGATGTTGTTCGCATTAAAATAAAAAGTGCCATTTAAAATAACTGTTTCTATAACTTTTGAAACGTAAGTATGTTTTATAAAGTCATTTCGATTTTTGAAACAAAACTTTCAAAAATTTCTTTAGTCTACTGACTTCAAAAAACAGCCCACTGACATTTATCGATTAAATAAAAATCGTACCAAATTGCATCCGATTTGCGCAATTTGTTCAAGAGATTTCGTGCGCACAGACAGATACATAGACATCATTAAAAATGATTAATTCGTATTCAGGATTCAAGAATGTCCAAACGTGCAGATCCATCAAAATCCAGCATTTTTACTCCATCACAATATTTTCCTTTTACATGCACTATCTACTGTAGGGAAAAGAATCATAAGTTAGGAAAATGAATCCTTTTGCTTTGATAATATTACCACTGGAAGCTTTTTTGAATTTCGAAACTATTGTTATAGGAAATGGAATACGATTTGGAATACATTTCTATTCCAAACTATGGTGAAACAGAGCAAATATTTTGATTTTACTTTCCTTATACAATTTATCATTGCCTTGCAATTCATGGACAAACGATGACATTTAGGCCATTGATTTTTCAGAACCACGCAAGGTAGTGAAATGTTCGAAATTTTTTTTAAATATGGAATAAAAAATAAGTAATTCTGACTACATGCCAAATAGTAATTTTTATTTAAAAGCTAATGATATCATCACGCTAGTACACTTTTCATACAAAAGCGCTAACCTAAAACGTTCTTGAGAAATTGTACGATTCTAATCTAAACAACTTTTTTGTAAAATTCTAAAAATGAGAGGCTACATTTTTGAGAACCAAAAGTGTTGTGCGTAATTTAAAAATCCCTTTGTATCGCGAGCCCTAAATCAAATTATCGAAATAGTAGATTCTTTCGTTAACCTGGAAGCTGACACTGATCGAATGAGGCCCAAACCAAGATTCTAGCTAGAGTGGAAGTGCTGGATAATTAAGCAAAGTTGTTTTGAGTTACCCTAATTTGAATTTTTGAAATCTTGATTTTTCCTTTGGTTTCGAAGCTGAGACGGATCGAATGACATCAAAACCAAGATTCTAGCTATAGTGCAAATGCTTGATAATTTTGATACATCACCCCCTCACTCACTCACTCAGTCAGTCCAGCGCATATTAGATATAAAATATTTCCTTTTTATTAACTCATCTTACAAATATATCTGTTGTTTTGGTAGTATATAAAACCAATATTTTTAAACACGTTAGATTGTCTGCTGATATGTCAATGTTGACCTGCATAGGATGCATATTTGTAATATTATCCGAAGCAAGACGATATGAGAATTTAATGCCAATTGATAAAAGTTGAAAATATTGATTTAATATTGGTAATATTGGTTAAATGTCTACAGGCATATATTGGCGCGGTGTTGCACACCGATATCGGTTTGTACCTGGAGATGCAAGAATCAGAAATTTCCTTCATACTTGACAGTATACCTTTCGCTTCCCATTTGATACCCATTTATCTAGTCTTTAAAACATTTCAGATTATATCGAATGATAAATGCAAAAGTTCTAGGAAATGAAGTGATATTTAAGACTACCTCAACTCCTATGGAACTGACATGAGAATGAATAGCATCAAAATTTCACACGATGTTCTCCTCAGCGATTTGCAACATTCGTTTTAATTAAAACGGGAAACGCATTTTCTCAATTATCAACTATCTCTCTGAGGAAATCATTCCCCGGCGTCTGTTTGAATATAACAAACACTGCAATGACAAATCAATAATTTTGTCCTGAGACCATTAGCAACCATCTCAAGTCAAAGTTGCATGATTGAAAATATTTCAATGATGGATGTCTTTGAACGCCCTTGGTTAGGTGAGGATGAATAGGATGGCAATTTCGCGCTACAAAAAACTATAATCTTGATACCTTCATCAAGTACGTTGGCATATGTATTATAGCTCAGCCATCATTGAGACGATACTTGATGAAATCGGTTGCTCTGTGTCAGCTATGTCATGCTGATATTAGCACATTTTTCTAAGTGGCATAAAATGGATGGTCGAAAGATGGTGACAGCATTAATTAAGAGCTTCGTGGATTTTTTAATGCAAAAATGTAATAGTAATCACCTTCTGGCTTGTAAAGAATCATAGGTAGTCTATCTTTTCAATGGGAACTTTGCACCCATCCAGAATAATAAAATGTACTATACGCAGAATAAATAATTAGGTTTCTGACGATGACAGTGGTTACTTTATTTCTACTGGAGTGTAAAACTATAATCATAAAGTATAATCATAAAGGATAAAGTATATAGGCCCTTACTTAGACTTGCTTCGTTAGCCTCATACACGAGTATTACGAAATAGATTCTATAAACATATGACACAATAAAAATTTTAAAACGTATATTATGGAAATGAATTATGAAAAAAAAATAGTTTTAATAAAAGCGTTATTTATTTTTGTCTCCTATATGATATTTTTCTCTCTGAAGCTGTCCTATTCATTGCGGAGTTTCGCAGTATGGCAGTTCCCTGGAAGTAAAAGAAAAAAAAATACATCACTCCAGAAAATGAAAAACGTCTTCAAGTGATCTGAAATATAAGTATTGCTATCAACACCTGAGTTTGCAAATTTTCAGAAAACACATTTTCAGCACTAAATTATGGAAACACTGGTAGATAGTTCTATATATAGAATCACCTTTTAAGAACAATTCATAGAACTTCAAAGCATTATCCCGAAGTTTATTATGCTTCTGATTCATTATAATGTCAGTTGTGAAAATTTGTTTCCTTTCTGGTTGCGTTATTCAAATATGAATATATATAATGCTTTTAATGTGGCGAGCATAATGTATCACCAATTGAAACATGAGATGAATGTGAACGAAAGTCACCGTAGAGGTCTACGTGCTTGAAATAATTATGACAAAGAAACACCAACTGGTTTGCACACAAAGAAGTTGGCGAGAATAAGGAACGCATCGTGTTTAATTATTTATGTAACAGCATTTTTGACGCGCACATCCTTTTGAATTGTCCGAAGTACAGACTATCAATGCGATCAGAATACATTAGACAGTCATGAGAAAAATTTGTTGACAAAACCACATGGTACTGTTAGACAATAGAAAAAACTTACAAATTAGATACATCTGTATAATGCCATATTTACTCCATGAAAAATACATCTTTAGTGCTAAATTAGATATATATCTTATATATCTCTGTGTCTTGTGTCAGGTAATTAAGAACGTCAAATATTTTCATCGAATTATCTTTCTGTGTTTTCAGTTTTTTAATTAATTTTGAGTCTTTGAGCTCGAAAAATTTCTATTAAATATATCTAATTTAATTCCTTATCAACAACATATCACCGCCAATATTTGGTCACAACTCATTACTTTAATTGGACTTATACAGAAAAAAAATATCAACATCACATCACTCAAACTTTGCAAATTCAACTACACTTTATGTAAATCACTATTGATCTTTGGAGTTTTCAATATAAACTTCTATTGCAAATTAATTAGCTGAATTAATTAGCTCCTATAATGTTTCTTTTTTTTATGTTGGATTCATCAAATAGGACAGCGCATGAATATATAAATTGACAGTCAAAATTAATAACTCGCGAATAATTATCCATATTGTTAATCATCAAACAAGTTTTAAGCATTTGGTGTATCTGGTAACATAATAAGTACTTACAATTTTAATAATATATATAGTCTGTGCCTCCTATATGTATAGTCAAAATAATTTTCATCTAAGATTCCTGTTCATTATATTTACCCTATCTTATTTACAGCTGTCTACCTCAGCCACTTACACCTTGTGTTGTGTTTTAGTGGAAGTTCCTTTAACTCTTAGTGTTCTATTTGTATCCATGGTTTACTTTGTAGTTTTCTTCCCTTCCTCTTGGACACAACTAAACTCATTCTCATTCAATTTCATCTGCGATGAGTTAGCACATGGCTCCTGGACAAAGTATCAAGGTTCATGTGGTCATACTTGAATTCTTAATAATTTTCAATATTAATCCTAGTATTATTACAATATTAAGTTGTATTAGATAACCAGTTTTGAAAATAATATAACCTCCAAAAGAATAGCACTATTCCTCCTCGTTTTTCCGACATAGTAGCCGCGTCTCAACTGCATTCGGTAATTTACTGTGTATATATATATATATATATATATATATATATATTTGGCGCATATATAGAAGAGTATATATATATATATATATATATATATATATATATATATATATATATATATATATATATATATATATTAATGATCAAAAGTATCCGGACACTTTGGATGTTAGAATGTTTTTCGAATTTCTAAAAAAATACTTGACGAAGTGTTCTGTAACTTTGTCGATGTGAAGAAAATTGCTTGAACGCACACTTTCCAGTAAAGTTTCGGTGACTTGTGCATTTAGAGGACCACCAAAATATTGGAAAAGGTGAAAAAATATATTTGATTACCTTGTATCATAAAAGGCTGGAAATGATTTGTAACTTTCACAAATTATTTAACTAGCTTTGTTCAATGTGTATAAGCATTTTCGTAAAACAAAAATGTATATTCATGAAGATATAAACGTTTCTTTAAAAAAAAAATTTGTTACAAGTTTTTTGCTTACAATATCCATAGATTTCAATCAAATTTCACGAAACTTACAGAACATTTGTCAACTTCCAAGAAAACGTTATACTTCAATTGAAAATTAAAGTATTGAATATACGATGAGATATAAGAATTTGAAGAAACTAAGTTTATACTGCGCAAGCGCGAAACATAGCAATAGTTTTCTTTCATGATTTTGTAGTGAATACCGTAGGGCAACTTTTATAAAAAATCCACTGAAATATCGTGAAAATTTACAAAGATATCGACTATGTAGTGATCAGTTTTTCTCTGACTCTCTGAAAGTACCTGGATGATAAGGGGTTTTCCACAAATTGACATTTTACGAATTCATCGGACACTCCCTGTTCCGAAAAGGAACTAGTCCAATTTTATGCAAATAATGATCAAAAGTCTTCGGACACCCTTGTAGGATTCGCTGGTGGATTCTGCCAGTGACGTCAAATTTCTAGCTCTCAGACAAGTATAAAAGAAGTCAGATGAGTTAACAAATTTAATTTCAAAGCTAGAAATGTAAAATGGTCGGAAAAAGTGAGCTAAATGTATTTGAAGGTGGTGAAGTGATTGGTTGTCACCATTGTGGAAAATATGTTCGTGAGATTTTTGTCATGTTACTAGTGGCCCGTTCCACCGTAAATGATGTTATCGTGAAGTGGAAACGTACAGACGCTACAACTGTGCGTGCACGACCTGGTCGACCATTCCGTCTAGTAGAAGCCGATCGCAGAGTGCTGAAGAGAGTTGTGAAAGCGAACCGCTTGCAATCGGCGGAACTAGTTTGTTCAGAATTTTAGGAAGCCTCTGGATACAACGTCAGTACAATGACAGTTCGTCGGGAGCTGCGAAGTCTTGGTTTTCATGGGCGAGCAGCTGCATATAAACCAAGTACTACCGCAACCAATGCCAAGCTTCGCTTACAGTCGTGCAAAGCGCGCAAAAAATGGAGCCTTCACCAATGGCGTCACGTGTTATAGAGCGACGAATTACGGTACTCTCTCTGGCAATCCGATGGTATAGTCTGGGTGTGGAGAATGTCGGTTGAAAGCCTTTTACGTGACTGTATTGTGCCGCAAGTCAAGTTTGGTGGTGGAAGCATAAAGGTTTGGGGCTGTTTCTCATGGTTCGGACTTGGCCCTCTTATTACAGTGAAGAGAACTCTGAAAACGGAAGGATATCTCGACATTTTGGACAATTCCATGCTGCCTGCATTGTGGCAACAGTTTGGAGAGGGTCCATTCTTGTTTCAACAAGATCGTGCTCCTGTTCACAAAGTGCAGAGCTGGTTTGGACTGTGTAAACCTTGTTTTCTGACATTGATTTTGAGGAAATGGACTGTGCAAAGCTGGTTTTCTGACATTAATGTTGAGGAATTGGACTGGCCTGCTCAGAGCCCAGACCTCAATCCCATAGAACACCTATGAGATGAATTGGAACGTCGACTGCGAGCTAGGCCAAAACGCCCCACATCGGCGGTAGAGCTGACTTGTATTTCTTTAAAAGAATTTAATTCCTGCTGTAACAACCTAATGCAATTCCTGCTGCAACATTCCAGAAACTAGTGGACAGCCTCCCTGGTAGAATGCCAGCCGTCATTGCAGGAAAAGGTGGCCCCACTTCATATTAATTTGTGACTTTTCTGAAGGAGAAACAAAACATACAGGTGTCCGGATAGTTTTGATCAGATCGTGTATATGTATTTAGTATATTAGTTAATTGTATTTACTCCAGTTTAACTATCCTATGATTTACGATATAAAATGGCAATTTGTGGAACCCCCCTTATCATCCAGGTACTTTCAGAGAGTCAGAAAAAAAATTGATCGCTATATCGTCGATATCTATGAATTTTCACGATATTCCAGTGGATTTTTTATGGAAGTTGCCCTACAAGTTGCACTACAAAATCGAGAAAGAAAACTATTGCTATGTTTCGCGCCTGCGCAGTAAAACTTAGTTTCTTCAAATGCATATATCTAATCGTATATTCAATGCTTTAATTTTCAATTGAAGTGTGATGTTTTTCTTGGACGTTGACAAATGTTCTGTAAGTTTCGTGAAATTTGATTGAAATATATGGATATTGTAAGCAAAAAACTTGTAACAAAATTTGGTTTTTTTTTTAAAGAAACATTTATATCTTCATAAATATACGGTTTTGTTTTACGAAAATACGCTAGTTAACTATTTTATGAAAGTTACAAATCATTTCCAGCTTTTTATGATACAGGGTGATCAAATATATTTTCCCCCTTTTTAAATATCTTGGTGGTCCCCTAAATGCACATGTCACCGAAACTTTACTGGAAAGTGTGCGTTCAAGCATGTTCTTCGCATCGTCAAAGTTACAGAACACTTCGCCAAGTATTTGTTTAGAAATTCGAAAAACATTCTAACATCCAAAGTGTCCAGATACTTTTGATCATATAGTATATATATATATATATATATATATATATATATATATATATATATATATATATATATATATATATATATATATATATATATAAGAGAAAAGGGGTTTGAAGATCCAATGAAAGAAAAGTGAGAAGCTGTAACACAAAAATTATATATATATATATATATATATATATATATTGGAATTAATTCCTCTCTAAAGAAGTCTCTATTAGTAATAGTGTTAACTTTTTGGATATTAATCTAATTATTAAACCAACTAATAGGATAGTTACTAATTTATATGATAAAAAATACTATTTTCATTTTAATATTAATAAAATATTACCATTTAATTCCTGTAACTATGTTCAATTGTTTAGAAATATTATACTTAATCAACTTTTAAGAATATATAGATTATCAGATAAAAAAATCCATGCGCTGCACATTAATAACCTAAAGCATACCGACACTTTATATAAATATCTAGTATATTTAGTTAATAAGTTTAAACTAGCTGAATATTCCTAAATATCCTCCTTAGTATCTTATAATAGCTAATTATTAACATTATCTGGTATTAGCATTGCAATGTATTTATATCATCTTAGACATTTGCCTCCTTGCTTGCATTATTTTTTACGGCCTTTATTTATTTATTTTTTTTTTTCAAATGGCCAGGCACTTTGACCCTCGTCATTCGCCTTTATTACAGCGGCCAGAGTGTGAACCATTTAGCCGTCTATTGACGTTGCCCCAGGCGCACCAGAGGGAGGCGGATCACATTGCGCCCACAACACAAACATCAATGCTTTACGTGGAGCTCGAACCCACAACGTGGCGGTCGAGCAATTGCTACGGAAGAGCTTGCCTTGACCACTCGACAACCACGTCGGCTTACGGCCTTTATTACATAGCTATCACAGGTGAATCTATAACATTTTATTTGCAATACTGTTATTTACATTTCACTATTGGCAAGAGTTGACCTCCACTTTTATGTCCTGCGAATGACTACAGTAGTCTCGTCGTTTATCGCTTTAATAAACGACATGTGTAGGATTTTCTCGGGTAAAATATCTTTGATTCCTATTTTATTTTTCAATCTTTAAGCTTGTAGGCCCACTAGACGGAGTTTATAGATATTATCTATCTCCGTTTTCAGAAACAAGCTTTTTTTTGCTCATTTTGAATAGATACTAGGCTTTGAAGAAGAATCTGTTCAAAATGAATTTATTTCTTAGTTCTTTTCCACATGTTTGGCTATAATGCTTGGTCATTTTCTGTTTATCAATTTTGAAATCTCACCATTGATACTTGTAGATTATATATAGCTTGATGACTGGATATATGCTTTTTATTTTACCACTGATTGGTGAATCTCTATTTTTTATATCTTTTTACCTTTATACATAGCCATCTTATATTTTAAGTTATAGTTATATGAGTTACAACTTATCTCTAATCTGTCATTGGAATTTTATATAATACTTTTATTATATATATATATATATATATATATATGTATATATATATATATATATATATATATATATATATATATATATATATATATATATATATATATATATATATATATATATATAAATATAAATTATTAAATCCAAAGTTAGAATGTATGTAGTAACTCATAATACACTATTCCAAAATTTTCTACAAAATACAAAGAAATAAAAGAAATTAAGACAAAAAGAGGAAATAATAAAGCATAATGCAAGTCATAAAGACAAAGACAATCAACAAATTTCAAAAATGAGGAATGCAAATAAGAAAACAAAAAAATCAAGTAAAAAAGCTTGCACATGGAGGAGATTTAGGCTTACGATAAGTTCATTTCGAAAAAATTCTCTTCGGGTCCATATATCCCTTCGAAATGAACACAAAAATGCTTGTTTCTGAAACACAAGATAGATTTTATCTATAAACTTGTATTATATGGACGACAAGCATATAGATTGGAACAATAAAGGAAATATAAATACCTCAAAACACACCTCTTCAGCGCAACCATGACGAGCAAAATATGACTGGACCAATGTTGCCATATGCCAAAATGAAAAGATGTGATTTGCTGTTGCCAAAGAGAGTAATAAAAACTGTACTGCGCAAAAGCAATAAAATGAAATAAAATGAGTTATTCAACAGTTAAAGCTTCAAGATAAAAAGATGAAAATATAATTTCAAGAGAATGAAGAAGTACGGCTAAAATAAGATAATAAGGGGAGAATATGAGAATTTTAGGCTAATCGAAACTTATTAACTATACTATTTACTAAATATGCAGGATATTGATACATTTTACTGGTAATTTTGAGGTTATTAATGTGCAAAGCATGACATTTTTTATCTGATAATTTATAAATTCTAAAAAGTTGATTAAGTATAATATTTCTAAACAATTGAATCGAGTTGCAGGAATTAAAAAGTAATAATTTATTAATATTAAATTTAAAAAAATCTTTTTTATCATATAATTTAGTAACTATCCCATGAGCAGGTTCTATAATTAGATTTAAATCCAAATAATAAATATTATTACTAATAGAAGTTTCATTAGGTATTAATTCCAAATTATCCGGATAGAAATCTATATCTATGACATAGTTATCAGTAAATACAAGACAAATCAGATCATCTACATATCTATAAATTTTATAATCAGTTGAAGTAAAGAATTTTTCATATTGATATAGGTATAAATTAGCTAACATACTGCTACTATAGCCACCTTGTGGAACACCTGAGACTTGTAAGTATAATTTATTACCTTGAAAGATATAATTATTGAAAAGAACAAAATGGAGAAGCTTAGGAAAATTGGTAAATTTAGTAAGATTAGAATGATTAGTAATGTAAGCATTATATAAAGCTAAAATAACATCATATAGATCAGTGATCTTAATATTATTAAATAGATCTTTAAAATCAAAAGTTTGAAATCCTATTATTTTACCAAGCGTTTTTAATTTATTTTTTAATTCCTTACTGTTATTTAGAATAATGTAGCTATCACCAGAATCTCGTAAATTGCTATTTAGTACATTTAAATAATTTAGTAATAATTTACTAGCAGTAGTAGAGTATGAATTATGACCACTAGTAACAGTTCTAAATTTAATAGGATTTTTATGAAATTTAGGTATAAGCACAATATATGGAAATGTCAAAAAGTTATTATTAATATCTAAATCACTATACATATTGATAATTTTCAATTTGATACTATTAAGAGAGTGTGAATCAATTTTAAATAGACTATTATTTTTTAAATAATCTAGCAGATATTGAATATAGAATTTTTTAGAAATAATAGCATAATTATTAGAGGCTTTATCTACATAAGTAATAACAAAAGATCTATGTAAATCATTAACAGAGTGCTTTATATTATAATATTATTTATTATATATTCACTATTTCAAACTATTTCAAGCAATGAAATCCAGCCATGATGGAAATCCTATTTAATATACTACGTTCTTGCATAGCAGAGCCCCCAATTCGCTTCCCCTACATAATGGGTTAAGTATCTTTCATCACAGCGATCCCATACAATATTTACGGTAATATTTCAAGTACACGAAATAATAAATTAGCTAATTAGTTTCTTTTTTAGAATTAAATATTCGATATCATTCATGCTTATTTATTTTGTTAATTCTGCACTCAATGGGTTTTTTATACGCCAAAATTATATTTAAAATCTTTATGAGACCAGAAATTGGATACTTGCATCACGAAATGAATTGTACGTAGTTCAACGTAAAGAAAACTACACATTTTATAGGAACTTTTGATTGAAAATGATTTCTGTCTGGGTTGAACTTTTAGGTGTAATTTATGCCTCAGGATCACCTGTTTTTTCTTAATTTACGACAGGGAGGGTTTATCAGACATTTAAAAGATTAATAGCGCACAACGGAAAACTCATACAGATTTCCAGTTTAAAATAATTTGTTTATGATATAATAGCAATTCTTATCTTTAATTTGCTCATCGCATATCGTCGCAGCTTATCGCAGTACAATGTATAAAATATGTTCCATGCATAATTTCTCTTTTTCAAATTCGTTCATTGTTGCTACGATTTACGATGCCTCTAAATAAAAAGAAAATATCTCGTATTAGCTTAACTACTTTAACATTTTCATCGATTATCTAAAAACATATATTTTGTAATTCCAGTACTATCTCCCCAAAGAAAAATTATTATGAAATTATGTTCTGCGAAAACAATCTTTGGAATATTTCTGATTTTCAGAACAATATGATACTCTTAGTCGAAATACTTACAAAAGAAAAAAAAACTACATTGAAATGATATATTAACCTCTAAAAATATTAACGGTACTCTCTTGGAGATCTTTAACAGCTCAACAAACCTGGTCCTACCGGTTTTCTGCGGTCAGGAACCTGCCCCTCTTCTGAGGGAGGGGCACTTGCCCTGGGCGTAAACACTCCTAACTAGCCAATCCTAAACTAAGAAATGTTGAATTTCTGAAAACTCAGGAAAGGAGTATTTTGGGCTGTTTGTTGACTGAATCAAGTATTTGAACTGTGGCTTCCATTCACATAAAGATACGGAATGCAGAAAGGAGTTGCAGAGGGATTGGTTTCAGCACTGATCATGATTTAATTGTTGTGCTTTTCAAATTAATGATGAGATAGCAGAGTCGAGTAGAAAGAGGCAACTGCCCCTCAAATCTTCAACTCTATCTCAACTCTACAATAAAAAGGTGCAATGTCTTAAGAACAGTTCATGCTAACGTTCTCAAGTTTGTGTCAATCGTTTTCTAATTAAAATCTGCGTAGCAAATGATAATTTATTTAACAGTACTCAAAATCCTGATTTAAAAGAATATTCGAAAACAGTGTAATATCTAGTGAAATGTTAATGCTAGAGTTCTAAAGTAAATTTGCATCATTCGTTTCTCAGTGAAAAATTATGTCTGCATTTATTTGTGATTTTTTCAAAAATTCATTCAGAAATTGAGGGGATTTCCCTAGCATTCGATTTCGTTTGAAATCTATAGGTTCCCAGTATTCACTGATTGTAACAATCGTGCCAAATTATACTCGAAACGTCTCTTTCATTCGTGAGATATCGTGCCCACAAACCAATAGACACTAATGCGCACACACACGCTTAAACACACACGCATACACACACACACGTATACATACTAACATACTAACATACACACACATCACCTCAAAAACTTTTGATACGAGTGCTGGGATGCTTAAAACGTGCTTTTACATTGAAAGCTCAAATTCGAATTTTCGACCTCGTCACAATACTTTCCTTATACGTTTTACTGTGTATGCAAGGGAAGTAAAAACGAAACTACAAATAATTAAAATGCGATTTTGTGAATAATATAGGAATAAATTAGTAGTTAAGCTTGCTGAAAATTCATTTATTTAAATATCCATATTTTTTGACTTTTTGCCAAGTTATAATTGAATTTATAATACATGATAAAACATCAATTTCATGTGTAAATATATTATATCATTTGGATTCAATAAATTACTTTAGTTGCTCTTTATGTATTTCCTATTAGTAATTTGAAGAAATAAAATGGTTAGAACATGCATTTCTTCTTCATTATAAAGGTAATTTAGTTTTTGTTTTTATTATCAGAATTGGGAATTACTTTTACGTACTTTAAAAGTATTTTGGATTGATATGTTAATAAATAGTTTTACGAAACAAAATGCATCTATATGTATTCAGTATTCAGCTAAATTATCTTTTGTACAAATTATGAAAATATTGTCTAGGGGGAAAAAATGAGATGTGCTTTAATGGGATTGCAGTACAATAGTTTAAAAGCCTATAAAAGTGATTTTTGCTAGTTACATATTTATATTTGGACAGCATTTTAATTTGTTTTCTAATGAGCTCATAATTGCATTGTGTCAAAGAAAAAGTTGCAATTTTACAACATTGGATATTGGTAGCAGAAATTTCCCGAAATAGTCTTTATAAAGTTTTAATAATATAAAGGGGAATCTTTTATAAATACACTTCTGTTGCCATCATCCGATGTCAAATTGTATTTTTTTATTTATAGTATATGTTACTTATATGTACGTTTTTGTAATGGAATGTTTATACCACCGAATTGTACGATATATGCAAATCGTATGCAAGTCTAACGGACTGCATACAGCAAATTTTATGTTAGATATTTGTTATGGATTTGTATAAGTCTAATAGGAATCTCAGAGTTTCTTTCCTCATGTTGACTTTAGATGTATATCAGATTCGTCGTAGAGTATTTGCTGTCTGAAAAATATCTTATACTCGTATTATAAGATTCGGAGTTGGGTGCAATAGAAATTCAACATAGAAATTGTTGCAATATTTGTATGATCCCATAGAAAGATATATTTACCAAATTCACGATTTTATTTATAATTTTTATCAACGTTGTGTTAAAATAATTTATTTTTATCAGTTTTTCTGCTTGCTCTTTTACTTTAAATGATTTAAATTAATTTTTATAAATGTTTCTTTTTTGGTGAATAAAAATGATTGAGAATAAAACTCGTAAAACTAAAGGCGTGTCATTCAATGATGTAGCAAGACCTGCAGTATAAATGCATTTATTTTTATATCAATGTAAAGATGATTAATAATGTACATGAACACATACTACTCTTTTACGCAATTTCCATACTCGCCCAGATATTTGTTTTTATAGATACACCACGGCATAGATCCCAGACCAGAAAAAATCAGTGTCAGAGCTCTGCCGCCATGACATTACAACTTGTTGAACTTGGTTGTTAGTTGCATATTGCTTTCCAGCCGGGTGCTTTTTCAAAAGAATGAAGAGACGAGAATAACTAGATGCCAGGTTAGGACTGCAAGGTGAGTGTTCAAGCATTTCCCAATAGAATCACTGTAACAGTTTGTTTGTACCGTTGGGAGTGTGAAGTTAGCTAGTGTGAAGTCAGCTAGTGCCCTGAACTCGTAGAAATCTTATCACAGTATGGATCTCAACGTTTGACCACGTTTCCGCGAATACTATCACTTTTTAAATGCTTGTTAAACAATGTGACTGATAATTTTTGCACTCTAGTTGTAGGGAAATCAAATAGAGATCTAAGTAGTCCATATTATTGGGGCGTATCCGTATCTAATAATGTATTTCACGCTTGTGACATGCTTTGTTACCTTACTTAATGAAACATCCCTGTATTAGTATATGCAGGCAATTCGAATGCAATAAAGTGCTATGCAATTGTGTTTTAAATTCAAGCGTTCAGAAAAGTGTTACCGATTTTTTTTCAATGTAAGTAAAGTAGCAATACATTTCAACCTTACTACATTTAATGATTGTTTGTTTCACAATATCACATTATGCAGGCAGGTAAGCCACTCTTATTATTAATCTCATACCTAAACATTCATTGTTTATTGCAAATATCGGTTATAACGAATATTTCTTCCTGTCCTTTGCGACTTTGCTATATGCAGGCTGCCCTGTATACCTAATCTAGTTCCATATTCATGTCCTCTCTTGCTTTTAATTTTACTTTAAGGTTTAAAACTATTTTGAAGTGGTTGTGTTATGATGATTTTTTATGTTTTGCAATACTTAATACCTACTCTTAAGGAACATCTTATAAGGGTTTCATAAAAAAAGATTAGAGGTACTGTTAGACATCATTAACACAAAAATGTTCCAGGCAATGGAATGAAATCTTTCTTAATTATCATGGTTTGAAGTGACACTCCGGAATTGATGATCCTTTAATGGATCGTATCCAGCTTAGAAAAAATAAGAAATACGTTAACATTGAATGTGGAACGTTCAAAGATGAAAGGAGTTTCTTGAACGTGTATTTTCACACGCCCCTCCTTGCATGTTCATGAGTTCGTTAGAATGATTTTCTCATATTGCTGGTTTCACCGCACCATTGGGTGTAACTAAGCAGTTATAGATTTCAAAACATAATTTAATAGCAGGTTCTGAAATGGATTGTTTATTCGCTTCTTAGCAGACCTCAATAATTAGGATGGCGTTTTCAAGTAAAATGATTTTACCCACTCATAAGAAAGACAACGACTAGTTTCACAACAGGCCCGCGTCTAAGGCGATAGTCTTTAGTGGGAAGCAAATGCCACTTATACTTTTTTTTAATATAAATGACTTAAAAATGGAAATATAGTTTTAATTGCAGAGGGGAAATAAGTAAAATGAAATATAAATAGTATTTGCCATGGGGAATTGCCGTATTTACTCGGATATAATGCGACCTCGAAGTTAAGAAATTACAGAAAAAAATTGATATAATTATTTGCAAAACATTAATAGTTGTAAAAGACATTAACTTTTGTAAGAAAAAAAACAGTCATCCTATTTATTCAAAATCACTCTAATCTTCATGCTGTGACGTAATTTTCCCCCATTGGCTGAACAATTACATTGTACATAGAGTTCATATTGGAAAAGGAACTCCAGTATCTGAATTCCATCCACTCATTTTGTGAGTGTCCTTCATTTTTTTGTACTACTTATTTCTGAAATTCTGGCTACACTACTGTCTTTATATACCACCTTGTTTACGTATGTTATGTACACATAACATTTATATACTTATATTTATATACCTATACTACATTTCGATGTCTTCAAATATCTTATTATTAGTCCCCGAATAATGCACTATAGTCATTATTATGCAAGGATTAATAATTTCTAATCTCGACTCCTATTGTTTCAAAACAGTATTTTACTCAAGTACAGAAGAATCAAAATTTGCATAGTAGTATCGCAGATTGCGAATAGCATGTATGCAAATCTGACAATGCTGTTTAGGGACTTTTCCTGTATTCCATTCGCGTTTTTCTGTGAAGCTGTGGCCAAAGCGTAGCGTGGAGTAAATGGATAATAGTTTAACAGAGTGTTGTTAGTGTTCGTATAAGTTACATTTTTCTGTTTTATTTACGTTATATACTTTTATTTTGTTCTTAGTGCTGCTTGGTGGCTGAGAGGTCTAATGCAAGTGTTTCCTTGTACTTTTTCAACTGCCGAGTTGTGAGTTCGAGTGGAACCGATACAGTGGTATCCATTAAGGGCGTAGTGTGTTCCGTCCCCTCTAGAGCGCTGGGACAATGTCGTACCAAGACCAAGAATTACATGCTTAAAGGCTACTGGCGCATAACAATGGTGCAATTTAAACTCTTAGTCATAAAAATAGGTCAAAGGAAAATGGATAAAAGGGAGATTTATTGATGGAATGGACAATTCAGCTTTTTTTTTAAACTCTTAAAACCAATTAATATTTAAAGATAATTCTTTTCTGTTTCCAAATATCCAAGCGAAAATCTCTTAACAAAATTATTTATTTAAATATCAAGAAAAGAAAAAACGCAAAATCTGAGCAAACACAAAACGCCCCGCGATTGGCTGTGACGTCATATTCCCCGTTCGACCTGTGATGCAACATTCTATCGTGTTTTGCCTTGAGATATTTGCAGGTTAATTGGGGTTTAATTTTGTGTACTGTTGAATTTTTACATTTGTAGTTGGTCTGTTTGAATTTAGATCATTTATTGAATATTTTATTTTATTGTAAACACGGATCCTGGTTTTGATCCTGGTTTTTGAAGGGGAATCAGACAATTTCCCTGAGATTAAGTTTACTGTGATGGCGCTCTATTTCAGAAACAATAAATATTCTGTGACAGCTGAAACTCGAGGTGTAAACTTGATACACTTTCCTTGAAGGTTTATTATTATTATTATTATTATATAAATTGCATCTACGTTTGGGATATCTGTGGTAGAAATCGGAGCATTACGAAAAATGCGAACACTTTGGACGTTAATTTCTCCGAACCTAATACATAAAAATGTACATATTTTTTTCAAGTTTTTTGGTCCAGATTATGAATACATAAAATAATTTTAATACTTTGAACTTTTTAGAAAGCCCTTAAAGCATCTGTCCGAGCGTGTGATTTTTTAATTTTTCTTACTTTCACTCAAACTTCAAAACATAGATATAAATAATAAGTGACAAAATATGTATTCGGAAATTTAGTTTCAGAATCTATTTTTTGAAAAATAAATAAAGCTAATTTATTGAACCTTTCTGACTTAGTTTTCGAGTAATCTTCTTGTCAAGTTGAAGAAGATTGAAAATTTTTCGTTTTACAAGTTTGTAATGCTTATATCTCAAAAACTACACGTGCTAACTATGATCAATAAGCAAGAATTTGTAGTTCTTTTAAAGCCTTGCAAGTATATATAATTGAGTTTTGGATCGAGTGGTTATAATTTTGATAGCTTAGTTTTTAACCTGGATTTTCCAATAGCTGGGAAAGCTGCAATATGTAAAAAGTCGCGATTGTTGCAGCTCAGTGTCTTTACTTAGTCCTTGGTGAAATATGGGTGCACAAGAACAAGATATTTTATTTTATTTAAAAAATTAAAGGGTTAAATAAACTTGGGAATTCTACAGATGTTTAATGATTGCCGAGGTTTGAACAAAATACATGGAAATATACGTAATCAAGTACGTAATTATGTGCCGCCAGACAAGTTTATAAATTAACTTGAATGTAAAATCTTGTCAGATATATTGTTAAGTTTAATATATATACCGCAAAGCAAGTTAATAAAAAATAAAAAATTGCATATTTTAAGAAAATTACATGTCTAGAGTCGGAGTATCCAGATGAAATCGGGACGAAAACTAAAAGTGCTAAATAGCTATTAACAGTTAGCAAGTAATTTGTAGAACTTTGACTGCCTGTAAACGAAACAAATGAGTCTGAAAATAAATCGAACAAATGTATTGAACCTTGCTGAAGTTTAATTTTACGAAATATTATTTGCATAAAACCATTTCGGCTCCATCGGACTGGACGTCCCACTGCTGATTTTTTCTTTTTTTAACACTTTACAACAAAGTTGAAAAGTGTTTATGACTTTGTTCATTCTGTCTGTCTGTCTGTCTGTCTGTCTGTCTGCCCGTTAGCACGATAACTGCCGTAAAAATGACTTAATCAAAATGAAATTTTAGTATGTTGTTCAGACGGTCTGTAGGACCTATGGGAATATAAATGAATAATATCATCCAATTAGTTTTGGATTGAACCCGGGTGGAAAAAATGAAATACATTGAGCCCTGTGGGACCTAATTTTTCAAACATTTTTTAAGCGGATTTAAGATTCACAAATTGCTTCGAAAATTTTAGGTAATATTCAAATTGTTCCATAAAATATATAAAAAAAAATTCAGCGAAATATATTCAGTAGTTTTTTAAATAAAAATTAAAATAATAATTACACCTCTTATATGAAACGATCACGTGACCATGATATGAAACGATCACATGACCCACTTCAAAATTATATATCGCATCCATCTTGTTTCAAAATCGTGATTTTTTTAAGTTCTTTTTAATTCATATTGAGTGTTGTATCCGTCCTAAAACTACTTTATTTTTGCTTAAATTCTGTGCATCTACATACTGAAACAACGCAATGACAATATATTTGAGTTTAAATGCTCATCTAAATTTGATTATTTCTACAACTAAGTCTATTTTTCACCTATGTAAAATGTAAACAGCAAAATATGTAGAATGAGTTGTATTAGAATTCCTGTATTTTTTTAACACAAAATAATTTAGTCCATGGAGTCTGCATGGCTGATATGAATGAAATATTAATTGATTTTAGAAAGAGAAGGACGATTTTTTTCGATGAAGTTTTAAGCATAGAGTTTAATTATTTGTAGCTCCATGGTCTTAAATAAAATGTTTAAATAAAATAAATTATTATAGTTTTGTGATGAATGAAATGAATGGGAGAAAGTTATGAATGAAATCCTGTTTTTATAGAGAGATCCAGGCGTGTTATTTTTTCTATGACGTCATTTGAATTAATTTCAGTTGTTTTCGGTGAAGTTTTCAAATATAATAAATTATCGTAGTATTATGATAATTCTAAAACTATTACCGAGGAATGTATAACATTTTAGAGATGTTTAAATCAGGCAATTTATATTTCAATGCCGTCATTTGAATGAAGTTCATTTTTTTCGATGAAGGTTTAAGTTTTCAAATATAATAAATTAATGCAGTATTGTGATAAGTTTCAAAATATTACCGAGGAATGTATTGCATTTTAGACTTGTTTAAATAAAATTCCATTGAAGTTGGAAAGTGTTTCATAATCAATGCTTTAAGCATGATTGATCTTTCTTGTTTTTATTTATTTTTTATTTTTTATAATGTGCTCAGTAATTTTTTGAGTGGAAATAGCTAGAAGGATAGGAAATAGTACTAGAGTGCAAATAGCTTTTTATAGTTTTATATTTTTTGTTATACAGTACATTGAAACCGAAAGTTTAGATTAAGCGGTGTATTTTTTCTGGGAATTAAAAATAATATTTATGTATTTATATTTATATGTATATATATTTTTATTTAATACTTTTTATTATACTTATATGATTTGTGAGGATTCTGAATATAATATTTAATAATTTATTTTTAAATTTAAAGCAGCTTTGAATTGTTTCTTATAATATTATATTTTGAAATCTGTTATTAACCGTAAATTATTTATGATTCTAAATAGGTGAAACAATTTTAAATTATTTTCCATTTAATTTCTCTTCCTTTTGTGCAATGTTTTAAATTTGTGATTAATTTTTTAGATAAAATCTACTTTATAACTTTTCAAAAGCACATGTATTTAATGAAAATACTAAATTGCAACTGCTCACTGCATTATACTGGTATAAAAAATTTTCATGCACGGAATTTTTTATATTCTCTAAATTACTTGCGAACATCACACATTAAAGCGGTTATAAAATCAATAATCCACTTTGAATCTGTCTTTAAATTCATCCTTAATAGCAAAATTAAAAATAGAGCGCCGAACCAGTAGTGGACACCCTTAAGGATTTTCAAAATTTAATAAATCATAAATAAATAACTTCTGATAAAAAGGCTTTGAAAAGTGGATTATGCAGTCACTGAATTATTACCATAACATACGTAACGAACGCTCTTTAATGACAGTGGTGAATTTTGTTTACAATCTGGCTTCATGCGCTTCATACTATTTTTTACGAAAAACATCCCTTTTTGGCAAAGATATAAATATTTTATCTGATGATGTAAAACAAGTAGTCGTGCGCATTGGAGCGATATAATACTTAACTTATATAACTATTCGGCAGTTTGGAACGGAAGAAACAATTATAATTAGGGGAACTTTCCGAATATAACCAAACTTATTCACCAACGCGAGCCACGGTCGAGCCTTCTGACGTCATATTCCGTGCGCGCCAAAATGGGTCGTTTTCCCACGACAGTCAGAAAAGCGAACTTTGACTGCTAATAATAAAACATTAAATACAGCTCGGAGAATAAAAAAAAATTATGCTTTTGTCCGTTTTGAAACATTTCGAATAGAATAAAAAAATAAAAAATAGAGGCCGGAATTGTCCATTATTAATTATCGAAAAGAGAAGTTCATAGATTTTTGCTCAATTGGGTAGAATGCTGACGAGTCGGTGATTCTAGTCCTAACGAGTCTTAGAATTTGAAATAACAGAGAGGAAATGATTCACCACTAGATGGAAAGGCAAAAGTTATCTAGGAAAGCAGCATTCCCGAGAATGCGGCAATGTCATATGGCGGTAAAATGGTTCAGGATTTGGCCGTTACAAATGGGCAAATGATTGGACGATCAAGTGACTGGTCATTAAACAAAATGTTCTTGGTTATTTTAAGTAAATTATGATTAAGTAAAATTAAAAATGGACAGATTCATTCAAGCAAGGCAACGACTGGATAGTTAGTTATTTATAAAACAGAATTGAGTGAAAAACATTGCGTTATACATGTCTAACATGGTAAGTTTATTTAACTCGTTTTCAAGTAAAAAAATCTGGTGTGGGCAGCACATGACTTTCCTTATATAATGCAATGAATTTACTACTTTTACAGTTAAAAAAATGTTATTTTTTATAGTAGGTACTTATATTATTTCCAAGAAATTGAATTTCCTTCAATTAGTCGTCTTTTCATTGATGTAGCGTCATTTTTATCCATTTGGCGAAGTTTTCGTTAATGTATCAACATTTAAAAAGTCGCCAAGTTGGCAACATTCCACCAAATTCGTCGCCAAAATCTCGCCAAGCGTTATGGATGGAGAAATAAGTTATTCTTACAGCAGATAAATGAATATTGGCGTTCAAATACAAAAGTATTACTCAAAGTACCTTTTTTCGTGAATGGAATGATTCGTGAATGGATTCACGAGAATGATATCACCAAATTTATCGCAGGATATTATATATGAAAAGTGAACATGTTCCTTAAGAGTTGATATTTTGTTTTACTATTTTGCTTGATTTTTTGATAAACTTATTTGAAAAATGTGCAATATCTCAAGAACGGTTAATGCTAGCGTCCTACAGTTTGTGTCAATCGTTTTCTAAGGAAAAATTTCATAAGAAATGTCTATTTGCGTAACTTTATTAAAGGTTCTAATTTTTTGATGATTTTTTCAAAATTTCACTCGAAAATTTAGGGAGTTCTGAACATTCGACTGTGTTTAAAAACAATAGGCTTCCAGTATTCACCGATTGTGTGGTTTTTGTACCAAATTTCATTCGAATCGCTCCATTCGTTTGTAAGATATCGTCTCCACAGACTCACTCACACACACACACACACACACACATACTTTCACACACACACACACACACACACATACTTTCACACACACACACACACATACTTTCACACACACACACACACACACACACACACAGACATCACCTCAAAAATGTTTTATTCGTGATCAGGGATGCTTGAAACGTGATGTCCCGTCGAAAACTCGAATTCGAATTTTCGACTCCGTCTTCAGCTGTGATATTTTTAAAATTATCACAATAATACAATAACTTATTATATTTGAAAACTTAAAACTTCATTGAAAAAAATGAACTTTATTCAAATAACGTCATCAAAATATAAATCTCCTGACTCTTTATGTAAAAGCGGTGAATATTTCTTTCATACACTTTCATTCCATTTCTTTCATTTAGCGGTGTTATTTTTAAAATTATCCCAATACTACAATAATTTATTTTACTTTAAAACTTAAAACCATGGAGGTAAAAGTACTTTCTAGCTCCATGCTTAAAACTTCATCGAAATACAATGCTATAAAATCGTCTGTTTTTCTATGTAAAATCAATGAATATCTCATTCATATCAGCTATATTCCAGACTCCAGTGCTAAATAATTTTGCGTTGAAACAATTCAGCAATTCTTATACAACTGATCTTGCACCTTGATGTGTTTACATTCTGCATACGGTAAAATTAGGCTTCGTTGAAGAAATAATCGAAGTTTGATGATCATTTAAACTAAACAATATTGCAATTCCGTTGGCGTAGAATAGAGATGCACATAAATTACACAAAAATGAAACGGTTATAGGACGGATGCAGCACTAAATACAATTTAAAAAGAACTTTAAAAATCACGATTTTGACACTGGGAAAAAAGACGGATGCCATATTTTATTTTGAAATGGGTCACGTAATCTCTTCATATAATATGGGAGTAATTATTTTTTTAATTTTTATTTAAAAATATACCGAAAATGTTTTGCTGATTTTTTTTATATATATTTTATGAGCTAATTTGAATATTACCTAAAATTTTCGAAGCAATTTGTGAATTTTAAATCCGCTTAAAAAATGTTTGAAAATTAGGTCCCATAGGGTTCAATGTATTTCATTTTTTCAGCCCGTGTTCAATCCAAAACTAAGTGGATGATATTGTTTATTTATTTTTTCATATGTCCCAGAGACAGTCTCAACAGCATACTAAAATTTCATTTTGATAAAGTCATTTTTACGGCAGTTATCGTGTGAAAGGACAGACAGGCAGACAGAATGAACAAAGTTATAAACACTTTTCAACTATGTTGTTAAGTGTTAAAAACGCTTTCAAAGTAGTACAATTTTATGTTTGATATTGTATTGTTGAGGCGATGTATTTTCTTGATATCCCCGGAAATAATTAACATTCTAAAATATCAATTGTACCAAAATATCAGAATTTACAACGAAATAATTAAAAAAAGTAATTTTTTCATGATTTTAAGAATATTGTGTCTCCTTAAATGGTAAAATGTTCTGTTACTCGTTTAGGATTCTTAATCATAGGGTTAAGTCATACTCAATTTAGGGATTAATCACAGCTTCTAACGTGTTAAATTACAAGCTGAAGAACGTTATTTTTTGTGGGATTCTTATCAAATGTTAAGTACAATTACTTTTAAATTAAACTTGTATAATCAGCAGCAGTTTCTTATACTTAAGGTGTCAAATGACCCTAATATAAGGCCAAGCAGATCGCAATATTTTGGGAAAAAGATTCTGAAGTTTTTATTTATATGTCCGTGAAATGCCCTTCACATTCAAGTTCATTAATTATGGCGTCCAATTTGAGGGAATTAATGCATCCTTTAGATCATTTATCTAGCGTGTGAGGGTTATTTAGGGTCTACTATTAAATGTCATCGAATCACCCCAAATACGTCATTTATCGCAGTTTACAAGGTCGCATCAGTTGTTGAACTTGGCCATATTAAGTTGCTTTAGATAGGACGGGGGGGGGGGGGGGGGGATTTATAAATTGCACATTTGACATGAGTTAAAAAATGTAGTTCTACTTAGTGAAGTGCAACGGGTGGTAATGATGCAGCTACATCAATTAGAATATACAGGTTGGATTATTTTGTAGGTTTAAATCGATAGATTTCGGTGTATTATTTTTCGAACTTATCAGCAAATATTTAAAAATGCATTTAAAATTGAAGACCTTAAAAGCCAAAGGTTACAAGCGTAGAAAGGCTGATTTTGACATTATTTAGCTCAAAGTTTAGCATCAAGAGTAATTGAAGGGGGAAAAAAATAAGCTTTACATATTTCATTGTTGACTATACTGATTTCGATGCTTATCTTCTCTTATCTTCTTGAAATAATCTTTGCAATTTAAAATTATAGAATTTCTGACTAATGTTTTAGTGATCGTTTACACGTCCTTTGTCTTTCTAAAATAATGAAAGGATTAAAAAATAGCGGATTCAAGCGAGGAAAACAACACGTTTCATTATACAATAATGGAGAATTAATAAAAATATTTACATTGCTATTAAAGATTTATTAATTCAATAATGCTTTAGTCCTGGGAATCCTTTCCCAACCTTCTTCTTCGGCCCAAACCGTCCGACCTACCCGAAAGTTTAAGGTATCTGTTTGGACGGCCGGGAAGTGCCACTCAATTTAGACCGTAACCCAGTGGGGGAGACATCCACAGGGACCGTCCTCTAATCCCCCTAAAACCAACCTCTCGGAAGAACTTACGGATGCATATGTTTAACGTGATCAGTCCGCGTGAACACGGCAGCAGTTTTGGGCAGAGGCGGGAATCCAACCCCTGTCATCCGAGTGCAATCCCTGCTAACCACTGGACAATTGCGCCCCTCCTTTTCCAATCTTGTCGTTTGTGATTTTGCGTCGATCAATAAAGGGTGCTCCTATAGCGGAGCCACAAACGCTATTCGAGACACATTTTTATCAGTCGACGCTTTTTACCAGTCGACGCCTTTTACCAGTCGACGCAGAGCTACAAATGGCAGACTTAGAATAGGTCCCCTGGTTGGTGTAATAGATCGAATCCAGTTTATGAACTTTCATCGCTATTATTTGAGCGTATGGTCGAGCAATATCTATTCTGCTTCATTCTGGTGGATAAAGAAAGGGAAGACTTGAATAGAAATCGTGATAGATTGGTAAGCGATGCACGAGGTTGCAGACTTCGGATACTGCATGTTTGCAGACTTAGGTTTCTCGGTATCAACAGGAAGTTTGGATAGAGCAGTTGCGGTCGTGTTGGACTCATCTTAAATGTGGAAAACGATTCGCATGTTCTAAACTAATACAGTTTGATAAGGGAATTTGAAGCTCTCAAGACCCAAATTTACAAACATCATTAAAATGACCAGTCAATTTTCTTTAGGCACATTAATATTTTAGTTATGCCTGAATTAATAATTGATTCTCGAAGCATTCCAAATTTGCTAAATTTCTGAATTTAGGCTACATACTTCTACCCTTCCTTTTTCAATTACTTTTCTTTCTGATGTTTCTATGTTTTAGCTCTGTGGGCTATTATCCTTCTAGTGTGCTAAAACTACAGTGTGCTAGAACCGAAGAGCTAGAACTGCAGTCATCGCATTGAGAGTTGAAGTCTACGTCTTAGTCCGAGTAGTCTTCATCACTATATAATGCAACGCCATTTTTCAAAAAATAATTGTGATTACCACAAAGATAAAATATTTATATCTTTAAAAACTTGATAAAGAAAAATTAATTTGCCATAAATCTTGAGATTAGCATTACTTTCATCAGTCATTATTTTTCAGGAAAAAAGAAAATTTAATTTGTTTTCTCCGCAGAAAACCTTAACTATAAAAATTAAAAATGAAGAAACACCAATTGATTAATTATATACGGAATAGAAACACGTAAAAAGCATGAAGCTACAGTAAAAATGAATTATACTGTCACGCTGTCCAAGTCAAGCTTCACTGTCGCTTGGTAGTAAAGGGGAGTAAATGAGCCAAGTATGGTTAAGTGATTAAGCGATTTACCAACATATACCAGCGTGGGGCGTGAAATAATTTATATCTCTTCACCATTAAATCGAGGGCATTTTTTATAACACCATTATGCATTTAACATAATTATTTTTTAAATCTCACATGTAAACCTTGGCATCCAGGGCCCTTCATTATATATGCTTTACACATGACAGGAAAAGATAATCATTTTATGGAAGTTCACATTATAGTTCTAGGGGTATATGTGCTAAAACTTCTGTACAAGGTTGGCATTTTTAATATTTTCTATAAAATGCACTTCAAGATCTTTCAAAAACTTTAAATTTAACACGCATGATAAAATAAATAATTGTCAATTTTAAACATTTTAACTTTTAGAGAGTGCTGCAGAGTAGCAACTGATTTGAAATTTGGCGCAAAGAAACATTTTCTAAGTGCAATGGAAAATTTTCTGGTGCAAAGGAACATTTTCTTGCTGTATATATATATGTATGTATATGTACTATTTTGTTCCCTGCTCTGACTCACTGGACGGGTCTCGGAGTGTTGCTGTAAACGTTCGTTCTGCCTTCCTGGTTGTTGTATTTCGACATGTTCATTCCGGTGCTTCTAGATAATTTATTCTGCTGAGGTTGATATACACGTGGTGAAAGAAGAAGAGTTCATGCCACATGGTAATACGAATTTCCTTAAGGTTTCTTATCTTCATATTTTCATCTTTTGATGGCTGTAGTCTGAGTTTGAGCATTAATAGTAATGTATTATTGCTCAATCTGATACAGGCATTTGTTTGGGTTAATTAGAATTAAATACTCAGACTTGAAGATGAATTTAATTCTGATTAATCATGGAATTTGTGCCGGTGCTGTTCTTTTCTCTTATCGGCAATATGGCCGTGGTTTTGCTTCTATGGTGATATTGATATTACTTGAATTTTTATTATCACATTTTTTAATATATATAAATATATATATATATATAGCATATAAATTCAAAAAGTGAAGTTCAAGAATGAATCTACCACTCATACAAATCTCCATGAAACCATTGCACTACTCAGAATATATATATATATATATATATGTATATATATATATATATATATATATATATTTGAAATGTAATAATAAGAATTATGTAAAAAATATATATATATATATATATATATATATATATATATATATATATATATATATATATAATAGTAATAATAATAAGAGTTTGAAAGTTTGAGCAATGAAAGAAAAGTGAGAAGCTGTAACTTGAAAAACCTAACTTTCTAACAGCTTACAAAATAAAAGTATAAATAAGCAAATCTTCAAGCAAATGGAAAAAAAAATACAAATTTCGAATCATCAAGTTAGAGAAAATTATCAAAAATTAATGGTATGGAATCAATAAAAGAAAAACAGATGAAATCCAAGCAATAATGCTATACACGTGGACAAGGTCTAGGCCTAAATCATGGATTTGTTCACTTCTTCAAAACTCTTTCTGAAGTCCAAGTGTCCTGTAGAAGCAAACACAAAAATGTATGTTTCTGGAGAAATAGATAGATTATATCTATAAACTATTTCTACTTGGACAACATACATATATATGTGTGTATACATACACACACACAAACACACACACACACACACACACATATATATATATATATTAGAAAAATGTAATAATAATAAAATTCAAGTAATATTAACATTACCATAGAAGCAAAATCACGGCCATAACACGGATAAGAGAAAAAAACATCACCGGCCCAAATTCGATGATTAGTTAGAATTAAATTCTTCTTCAGGTCTGATTATTTAATTCCAATTAATCCAAACAAATATCTGTTTCAGATTGAGCAGTAGTACATTACTATAAATGCTCAAACTCAGAATACAGGCATCAAAAAATGAAAAAATAAAGATAGGAAATATTAAGAAAATTTGCATTACCATGTGGCATGAACCCTTCTTCTTTCACCACGTGTATACGCGATCAACCTCAACAGCTTAAATTATCTAGAAGCACCGGAATGAACAATTCGAAATACAACCAGGGAGGCAGTACGAACGTTCACAGGAATACTCCCAGATACCTCCTGTCAGTCTATGCAGGAGACCGGACAAGCAATTCAGAACATGAACAACCCATATACGCAATTCAGAATATGAACATGAAGCAAAGATGAAAATTCTTACTAAACAAGTAATTAATAGAAAAACTGGATAAACGAGAATTTCACTATACACCATTATAAGAGCGCTCAATCGTAGTTTCAAAACTGGCTAAAGTTACAACTTTTAAGCAAAAATAAAATTCAAAACATTAATATTAATGCATCTTATTTTCCAATTTTTTTTAACTTATTTCAATATTTTTCATTTTTATTTATTTATATAATTAATAAATAGTTATATATATATATATATTTTTTTAATTTATATATATATATATATATATATATATATAAGTATATATATATATATATATATATATATATATATATATATATATATATATATATATATATATATATGGTGACTCTATAACTAGAAGTACTAGTTCTAGTACTATCAAAATATTTTCATTGAAAAAAGTAATAAATTATGTTTCATTTTTATAATGGTATTTGAGGTTATTTTTGTAATATTTGGAATAAAACGTCATCATTTTTAAAATGTAATGTACGTGTATGCAGTCTTGGAAATTCCACGGAGACATGAGCTTCTATCTGCAGTATGCCCATATCTCATTACATTGCTAATGGAATATCCCCCCCCCCCGATCCTTTCTCTCCTTTTTAGGGTATAATGAGGGAGTTATCATGCATATTTTTTAAAGAAATTATTAACTGTTGCTAATGGAGATCTGGAAAAATTTAACAATCACTAATTCAAGTTTTTTATATTTCATAATTTAGCTTTTTTAATTAGATGCGTTACTACTAATAGCATTTCGAACAAATTAGTGATTGTCAAACATAACTGGTAATTTAATGGTAATATCCTCGAAACAATTCATTTTGGAGTATGCTCGTGATGCTGCATCAATCATAAATATCGCATAAGTGTCAAATTAATACTTGCGGGGTAAACCATAAGACAAATTAGCAAGCTGTTTATCACATAATAAGAATACACTAAAATTTTAGAATTAGATTACTTAAAGTACTTTCTTTTCGCGGTGTATTTTAAATTATAACTGATAACGTAAATATTAATGAACTTGAAGAAAGATTGGCGATTTGCATATTTTGAGAAGCGAGCAATATGTTCACCGATTTTCCTTCCTGGTTTGGCAAACAGGAACACCTGGGAAATTTCAGGGGGTATCGACTCAAAAAACTGATAAAAAGGAAAGTCTTCATCAAGTAATAAAAATAATGCTTAAATAAAATAAAGAAAATATATCTGAGTAATTATGTTAATTATTGCTGCTAAGGAAGGAAATAAATGGTAGTTCTATCTAATCCGTTGGACATAGATACATACCAAAGTTCTTAATTATAAAACATAATTCTTTTCTTGAAAATATGATATTCCATGCTCTTTGAAAATAATCTAGCTCAGAAAAATAGTTCTATTTTAATTTTTAAAATTATGAATTTCGTAATGATTATCAAATTTCATTACCAATCCCGTATTTTATTCATAAAATAGCATACTGCACAATCTATTTAAAAGCTTACCAGAAGATAATTATTTCAAAGATGATATTTGATACATACGAAAGTTTTTAATTATAAAACATAATTCCATTCTTGAAAATATGATATTACATGCTCTTTGAAAATGATCTAGCTCAGAGAAATAGTTCTATTTTAATTTTTAAAATTATAAATTTCATAATGATTATCAAATTTCATTACCAATACTGTATTTTATTTATAAAATAGCATATTGCGCAAGCTATTTAAAAACTTAACCAGAAGATAATTATCTCAAAGATGATATTTGATATACAGACCATTTTACCTGCATTTTTAAGTTGTAATTTTATATTGAAAACATCCTCTGAGTGTGACTAATAGTTTATGTAGAGTCAATTAAACTAAAGGGAACAAGCTACCTATATTTTGTGACCCGTCTTTCGTTTATTTTTCAAAGGATAAACTTTGCATAAAAGTTAATTCGGGAACACTTGGCACTTCCTAGAACAAGGTCATCAATTAGTTCTGGTGGAGTTCCGTTTAAAATCTTACCAGATTTCCACGGCCAGGTGAACTTTAACAATGACTCAAAGTGAAGCCCCCTACACGCCTACACTAATTAAAACAAGAAAGATCAATCATGCATAAAGCATTGATTATGAAACACTTTCAAACTGCAATGCAATTTGTTTAAACATCTCTGAAACGCGATATGTTCAGCGGTGATATATTTAAAATTATCACAGTACTACAATAATTTATTATATTTGAAAATTTCATCGAAAACAAATGAACTTTATTCAAATGACGTCATCGAAATATAAATCGCCTGGCTCTCTATGTAAAAGCAGTGAATATTTCATTCATAAACTTTTTTCCATTCCTTTAATTCAGCGGCGGTATTTTTAAAATTATCACAATACTATAATAATTTATTTTTCTTAAAAACATGAACCCATGGAGGTAAAAGTACTTAGATGTAGAGTATATAGATGCAGAGAAAGAAATAAAAAATAAAAATGTTTTAGGGCGGATGCAACACTAAATATAAATTGAAAAGGACTTTATTACAATTTTGAAACAAGATAGATGACATATTTTATTTTAAAGTGGGCCATATGACCTCTTAATATAATATGAGTGCAATTAATATTTAAATTTTTATTAAAAAAACTACCGAACACATTTTGCTGAATTTTTTTTATATATTTTATGGGATAATTTGAATGTTTCCTAAAATTTTCGAAGCAATTTGTGAATTTTAAATTCGCTTAAAAAATGTTTGAAAAATTAGGTCTCATGGGGTTCAATGTATTTCATTTTCTCAACCTAGGTTCAATCCAAAACTAATAGGGTGATATTATTCATTTACATTCCCATATGTCCCACAGACTGTCTCAACAACATACTAACATTTCATTTTGATAAAGTCATTTTTATGGCAGTTATCGTGCGAACGGACAGATAGACAGAATCAATGAACAAAGTCATAAACACTTTTCAACTATGTTGCAAAGTGTTAAAAATGTGATTTCCTTCTTTCTGGCTGTTTCACTTTTTTACTAACAAAAACAAAGCAATGTATTCCTGTTAAATGAAACGCGAAATTATTTAAACTAACTTTTTCATTCTGCTTTATAACACTTTACAACATAGTTGAAAAATGTTTATGACTTTGTTCATTTTGTCTGCCTGTCTGTCTACCTGTTCCCACGACAACTATCGTAAAAATTACTTTATCATTGAATCAATTAATGAAATTTTAGTATGATGTTCAGACGGTCTGTGGGACATATGGGAATGTAAATGAATAATATCACCCAATTAGATTTGGATTAAACCCGGGTTAAAAATATGAAATACATTGAACCCTATGGGACCTAATTTTTCAAACACTTTTTAAGCAAAGTTAAAATTCACAAATTGCTTCGAAAATTTTAGGAAATATTCAAATTAACCCATAAAATATATATAAAAAATTTCAGCAATATATGGTCGGTAGTTTTTAAATAAAAATAAAAATAATAATTACACCCATATAATATGAAGAAATCCCGTGACCCACTTCAAAATAAAACATGGCATCCATCTTTTTCTCCCAGAGTAAAAATCGTGATTTTAAAAGTTCTTTTAAATTTAGATTGTGTTCCATCCGTCGTAAAACCGCTTTATTATATATTTTTTTTTCTGTGCATCTATATTCTGGGCCAACGCAATTGCAATATTTTTTAGCTTAAATGATTATCAAACTTTGATTATTTCTATAATGAAGCCTAATTTTGACGTAACAAATGAAGCTGTAAGACGAGTTGTGCCGCCCAGGCGGTGAAGTGGATAGCGTCTTCGGCTGCTGTCTTGTGAGCTCGGGTTCGAATCCCGAATAAGGCATGGATGTTTTTTGAGGGTAAAGTCAGTCTTCCGCCTTCTGGGTCCCCGTCTAAATGTGAAGCTGCACCCCCTCCGACCTTCGTCAGTGATGCGTTCTTGAAATAAACTTTGTTCTCTCGTCTTGTGTCTTTCTTCGTTCTTCCTGCGTCACTGGTCCTGAATCGGCTCCGCTGAAACAGGAAGTCATCAGTAACAACACAACACAACAAGATGAGTTGTATAAGAATTGCTGAATTTTCTTTAACGTAAAATTATTTAGCTCAGGAGTCTGTAATATAGGTGATATGAATGAAATATTCATTGATTTTGCATAGAGAAGCAGACGATTTTATAGCATTGCCTTTTTCGATGCAGTGTTTTAAGCATGGAGTTAGAAAGTACGTTAACCACCATGGTTTTAAGTTTCCAAGTAAAATAAATTATTGTAGTACAGAGATAATTTATGAGAATGTAGACAAGTGATTATAAGATGAGATGTACAAAAATTGCTGAATTTTTTACGCAAAATTATTTAACTCTGGAGTCTGGAATAAAAGTGTATGAATGAAATATTCATTACTTTTACATAAAGAGCTAGACGATTTATATTTCTATGGCGTTATTTGAATAAATTTACTTTGTTTCGATGAAGTCTTAAGTTTTCAAGTAAAATAAATTATTGATGTTCTGTGATAATTAAAAAAATAGCACCACTGAATGTATCGCATTTTAGAGATGCGATACATTTGCATATAGATGCGATACATTTGCGATACATCTGCGGATTGCATTTCAGTTGGAAAGTGTTTCATAATCAATGCTTTATGCGTGATTGATCGTTCTTGTTTTGAATCAATATAAAAAAGTATAGATTACAAATTAAAGCATAATACAATTCAATGAAATTTTATTTATATTTATGTTAAATGCGAGTATGATATTTTTTACTCTGAAGGACTTGCCTGAAATTTGGAATGGAATTGGTGCAATTCATTAACTATGAAAAATTATTTCGTTTTATAAATCGTCTGCTTCTCTTTGTAAAATCAATGAATATTTCATTCATATTACTTATATTTCAGGCTCCAGAGTTAAATAATATTGAGTGAAAAAAAAATAGCAATTCTTATATAACTCATTATATCACTCGCTTGATTTGTTTACATTCTGCATGCTATAGTCTAGCGTTGAAATTAGGTTTCGTTGTAGTAATAAAGAGTTTAGTGATAATTTAAAATAAAAAATATTGTAATTGCGTTGGCACAGAATTTAGATACACAGATAATACGCAGGAATGAAGTGGTTTTATGGGGGATGCAACGTTAAATATAAATTTAAACGATCTTTAAACATCACGATTTTTACACGGCGTAAATGAAATGAAGCCATATTTTATGGTGCACTGAGTCACGTGATCTATTTGTATAATATGGGTGCGATTCTTATTTCAATTTTTATTTAAAAAACTACACAACATATTTCGCTGAAAATTTTTTACACCTTTGATGTGATAATTTGTATATTTCCTAAATTTTTTGTGAATTTTAATACCGAGTAAAAAATGCTTGAAAATTAATTCCCATAGGGTTCAGTGTATTTCACTTTTTTTAATCGAGGTTAAATCCAAAACTGATTGGGTGATATTCTTCATTTTCGTTCCCAAACATTCCGCAGATCGTCTAAACAACCTACTAAAATGTCATTTTGATAACATTTTTTACTGCAGTTATTGCGCAAACGGACGGACAAAATGATCAAAGCCATAAACGCCATTCAACTATGTTGGAAAGGTTTAAAAATGAGAGTTCGCTATTATGCTATGAGATATTTGAAAGCTTATAAAAAATTTTCCTGCAAATGCCATTAGAGTTTAAAAAATTACGCCTCTTGAATATTTTATATTGTTCAAATGAAAAGATATTACTCAATATTCATGTTACAAATTAGAATCATGTGGCACAATTCTCTTATGCAAGAAAATGAAAAAGAAATTTTATAAAATGCGCATATTTCGATGTATTTAATAAAATTAAATATGAAGGAATTGTCCTATGAATTTGGTTCAAAGCTCATTGGAAAAACCATTCTTCGATTGTTTCAGTGGAGTTAAGATTAAAACTCGATAGCGAAAATAGTTGCGATCGCTAAGGAACGCTAATGGCCAAAGAATGTTTAACGCTAATGGCCAAATAATTTTCCATTCCAATATATGCTGTTAATTTGTTATTAGTCATTACTCTGCCTTTATTCTTGGTTGATTTTTTACACTAATAGTATCTTATCTGATCCTTAATTTGTTACATCTTATTTTACCTTGTATACGTCGTCAATTATAAATATTCTATTTTTAACACTTTCTAACATTGTTGAAATGTGTGTATGACTTTGATCTGTCTGTCTGTCCGTTCGCACGATAACTGCTGCAAAAACGACTTCATCAAAATTAAATTTTGGTATGTTATTGAGACGGTTTGCGGAATATATGGAAATGAAAATGAATAATATCGCCCATTTAGTTTCGGATTTAACTTGGGTTGAAAAAAATAAAATACATTGAATCCTATAAGACTTAATTTTTCAAACATTTTTAAACGATGTTAAAATTTACAAATTGCTTCGAAAATTTTAAGAAATATTCTAATTATCACATAAAATATGTAAAAAAATTTTCAGCAGAATATGTTTGGTAGGTTTTTAAATAAAAATTGAAATAATAATTACACAAATGATATATGAAGAGATCACGTGACTAATCACGCAAAATAAAATATGGCATCCATTTTTTTCCGCTGTGTAAATATAGTGCTGTTTAAAGATTATTTAAATTTATATTTAGTGCTGCATTAGTCATAAAAATCTAAATTTGATGCTATAACACAGCATGCAGAATGTAAACAAATCAAATGGTTTTAAGATGAGTTGTATAAGAATTGCTGAATAATTTTTCAAGTAAAATTATTTACTCTGGAGTCTGGAATATAAGTGATATGAATGAAATATTAATTGATTTTACATAGAGAAGCAAACGATTCATATTTTAATGATGTCATTTGAATAAAATTCATTTTGCGTAACTAGCATTGTCTTTTTCGAAGAAGTTTTAAGTTTTCAAATATAATAAATTACTGTAGTATTGCGATAATTTAAAAAATATCAGCGCTGAATGTATCACATTTTAGAGATGTTTAAATAAAATTTCATTTCAGTTGGAAAGTGTTTCATAATCAATACTTTATGCATAATTGATCTTTCTTGTTACTTTCCTTATATATGTACATAGTATAATGTATAAGGAAAATATTGTGACGGGATCGAAAATTCGAATTCGAGTTTTTGACGGGAGAGCACGTTTCAAGCATCCCTGAACACGAATTAAATGTTTTTGAGGTGATATATATGTGTGTGTGTGTGAGTCGGTGAGTCTGTGGAAACGATATCTCACGAACCAATGGAGCAATTCGAACGAAATTTGGTACAAAAATTGCAATATGTGAATACTGGAAGCCTATTGTTTATAAACGCAATCGAATGTTCAGAATCCTTCAAAATTTTCGAGTGAAATTTTGAAAAATCATCAAAAAAACAAAACCTTTAATAAAGTTACGCACATCGTCATTTCTTATGTATTTTTTCATTAGAAAACGATTGACATAAATTTTAGAACGCTAGCACTAACCGCTCTCGAGATATTGCAAATTTTCCAAATAAATTTATCAAAAAATCACATAAAAAAGTCCTAACTAATGTGAAATATGTTCACTTTTCATATGTAATATAATGCGATAAATTTGTTGATATCATTCTCGTAGATCTAGTGCGTTCCATTCATGAAAAAAGATACTTTGGGCAAAAGTTTTATATTTGGAAACCAATAGCCATTTATCGACTATAAGAAGAACCTATTTCTCCGTCCATAACGCTTGGCGATATTTTGGCGACAAATTTGACGGAATGTTGCCACTTGGCGACGTTTTTAAATGTTGCCAAATTAACAAAAATTTCGCCAACTTGCTAAAAATGAACCAAAGTCAATGAAAATGACGACTAATTGATGAAAATTCTATATCATTAACGGGATGTCGTCAATTTAGCAACTTTTGAATATTGCAATATTAACGAAAGTGCCGCAAAATTGATAAAAATATCGCCCAAATTTATAAAAATGACTCTAAATGGGAGGTAATGTTTTGAAAATTTCCAATTGAAAATTTCCAATACCTTCTAATATACTCCTATTAGAAATCTCTTCACATCATTTGTCTGCAACACTTGGCTATGCATTTAGCGAAGTTGGTGAATAATTTAATGGCATATTGCCAACTTGTAAAAATTGTAAAAATGACGCCAAGTTAATGAAAATAACACCTAATTGATGAATTTAATACTTACATATTTTAATATATGGAACATATTGCTCATTGAGAATGAAAAGAATATTGATACTTGCTTAGAGTTGCGCTAAATATAAGTTAATTGGGTACGAAAAAGTTTTGCATGTTGTCATCCGGAAAAGCCACAAATAAATTCATAGTTAAATACAGTGTGTCATGGATCTTATACATCCATTTCTACAATAGGAACTTGTAATTTCGTCCCCAGTAGCTCAATGGTAAAGCTTCGCGTGGCCAGTTCGTAGATCCAGGTTCTATCCCCGACTGGGGGCAAGGTTCTTTAAAATCTTATACATAATTTTTTCACTGTGAAAGAAATAAATTTATTTCATTATATAAGGAAAGTCTTGTGCTACCCACATCAGATTTTTTGTAATTCGTTGCCTATTAGAAATATTCAATATTATCTGAAATGTTCATGTAAGTACTTTGCGCATCAAAGTAGTTTTGAGTCTGCGAAACAAACGCATTTATATCAAGATTTTCTACGTGATTAATATGCAGACTAGCCACTGATATGTAAGATATATCTTTTGCAGTTCAGACACATCTTTCACGGGAGTTCGTTTCAAATATTTCATTCTTTCTGCATCCTATTTGAGTAATGCGAATATCTGAAGCTCTATAAGACGGCGTATTCTAAATAGTTGCTTGTGATGAAGCATATCTCGAAGGAGAGCAGTTCATCATTCAGTGGGGCTATTCACATTTCCTGTTCGAAAAAACATTTTCTTTTGTTTAATAAATATAATATATTTATGTAGAAAAATAGTTTTCTATATAAATCACAATACACCCTCTCTTTCCGATATCAATATCTCTTTCCGATATATCATGTTTTTAAGTAGCACTGGTAAATATAGGGATTAGTGCTACGACAGCTAAGGTTGAGTTGTTTTACATTTTTGATCTCATGTTGTTGTGTGCAGACTAAAATGAATACAATAGCTATATTATCAATTTCAGTCTGCATTACATCTTGCATAATAAAAGAAGATGTATGCCTGTTTGTCTATGTCGTCTGTATCGGAAAATTGAAGCTTCAGATAACAGCGAAATTCGATATAGAGATACATCAGTTCCCAGAACAATATGGCTCGGAAAGGTGTTTTTAAAATTCGAATTACATTTTTAGTTATTTTATGTCGAAACACGATTTTTAGCGATTTTTTACACAAATCGGTTTCTTGACGTTCGAAAATATTAACACGAGTTTAAATCTTAAAGGACGTTCTTTCTAACGATCTTTAAACCAGATCCATGAGACAACTCCTTGTTTATTTATTTATTTTTAAATACATCGAAACATGCATGTTTTATATTTTATCTTTTTATTTCGCCGAAGTCAAAAGTTGAAGATTGGCACAATGCGACAGTTTGACAAAAATATATGGGTGTATATATCTTCGCCATCCAACAAAAAACATTTTCTTTTTCTGATTTTCTGTTAATTTTCTACCGGTATAAAAAAGTATAAAAATTAAAATTTTTTCTTCTTCTTTTTTCGGTTCGCCTGTTGTAGTTAACATCACATACTGTGCAATGCTGTGAGTTCTTTTCGTCTTTTTCCGGCTATCGATTGACGTCTGTGCACAAGCGTGGCAAATACTTGCGAGAGACTACATATGCCTTGAAACTAAATCATTTGAATTAAATTGAAAGGGGGGGGGGAGATTGATTTTGATTCGAAACAGAAGATTTGGCAATTGAGTGTTGCTGCCAGTAACTATATTTACGTTGTATTATTTACGCTTATTTAGAACCTTGGTCACGCTGGGTTATTCATTCTAGTCATCCATAAAAATATTTATTCTGTAGAGCCATGTATCATTTGTTTAAACTTTTAACGTTCATTGTTCGTCATTGTTATGCGGAGACGCATTTTTCGTTTTATCTTCAGTATTGACATAAAAGAATTCTGTTCTTCTGTATTTACAGCTTTCAAGATATCGGGCTCATCTTTCGTTCTATTCTTAAACCTCCCCGTATGCCGTTACGTAAATACTTTTCTTACAAAAGAGTTTTCAAACATTTCGCATTTCCTATGAATAATTCCTTCTGCATTTAATAAGAAATAAAACTGTACCGCATACAGCATCCATCAATCTAATTCCCACACGGTTTTTATTTCTAGAATGTCTCATTCCTTTTTATTGTTCGTTACTACGGTATTGTTGTGTTTTTTTCTCTTATCCAGAGTTTTCTTTTTGAAATATCATCCCGAAACTGAACCACCTGTTTGTCGTAATCCTCCCAGCGCTTGAATATATCTCCAAAAGTGGTGGTTTGGGGAAACACATGACAGATGATTTGCTCTTTCTCATCTTCAAGATTCCTTTCTTCTCTCGATTCTTTCCGCTTCAAGGAGTGGAAAGAACGAAGGAATGGGACGAAGACGCATTCCGTAGTTTTCGTCTTCTCCTGTTAACGTCACTGTTCATACCAGCATTCCTTTCCAATCCAACAGGGAAAGTCCGAACAGGCGCGCCTGCGCATTTCTCAGCTTTAGTCAGGTAAGAAAATTAACCTCATGAAAGTAGATGAAAAGTAATATAAAACCCATATCTTAAGCCTTGAGCACGGTGAAAAATAATCTAAAGCTTTCAGATCATAGAAGAAATGAGGCTACTAAAGCATTACGTCACTTTTTACTAAGAGATTACAAGCGAGGACCAACTTTAGTATACCGTAAAATTTTTTCACCAAGTTGAACCAAAACATAGTTCAACGTTAACTGTAACCATGGTATGATGTATATGATATTTATTAGGCAAAGTGTTGCTGTAGGCACACATATGTTAAAGGTGGGATGCCTTTCATAGAAGACTGTTTAGGCTAAACTTCGCTGTATTTACGTTGCATGTTGAAGGAAATTTTAATTTTGCAGATCATGGAAGAAAACTGGGAATAAGATATTACTTACAAATACCAACTGAGGAATATTTATTTTTCACGCTATGTTTAGGCAAAACAAGGCTCAGAATTAGCACTCACCATAATCTAATTCGACTATTTTGTTAGCTGTAATTATAATCTGCTTAATCTGCCGTCCAGAATATTTTTCAGCTAAGTACGTATTATGGGCATAAAGGAGAAATATCTTTCAAAAAATACTTTTTAGGAAAAATCTCGCCACATTTACAATTTATTTCTAATTATTTCTAAGGTTACGTAACATGCTACGTACTTTGCATACATTAAAATAATTGTATGTTTTAAATCGAGAGCATCGTATATAATAGTAATAATTGAATACAATGCATAACGAATTCTGTTTGCAGCAAAATTAGAAAATTCGTGAAAGCATTTGAAAATAAAATGAAAATGATAAAAACTATTTATTCATTCATTGGCTTGTTATGCTTAATTAAGCCAAAACATGATTCAGAATTAAAAGCCCATATTCGAATATGAAATTTTCTGTAATTGAAAGTTAAAAATTTTCTCAACTCTTACCTAAAACACTATTTATTGAATTGTAGCTTGAATTACATGCAGCGATGTATTCTGATAATGCTACAAAACACGATTCAATCACATTCTAAATGATACCATACTTTTAAGAAACTTTTAAAGATAATCTGATTTCAAAAGCAATGAATAAATTGAATGTTGACATCAAGAAGTTGGAAGAGAATGAGAGATATATACATGCATCAAAAATATATGTACATGATTTTGTGTGCTTGAGGATTTTGATTAAAAAATACAAAGCTTAAGTCAATTAATTTCCTTTTGCTTTTAAAATTTCATGTTTCTTTCGCGGATAATGTTCACGAATAAGTAATTAAACATACAACATTTTTTCATTGTTTTATCTAAATGCACACTAAATGCACACTTGTGTACTTATGTACTAACTGTACACTTACTAAATTACTAAATGTAATTTAATAAGAAAAAATCTAGTGTGAGCTGCATGTGTCTTTCCTTCAATTTCAGACTCAAATTCATTTTCTCTTTATTTCATTAATAATTCATTAAATTGAGTTTCATTGCACTAAATAACACGTATAATTAATTGAAAGAATACTTAATTTACACTTTTGATTCTATTTTCACTTTCATTTGGTAACTGGACTTATTTTTAAACGTGGCCTAGCGAAAATGTTGTTGTTGTTGAAACCCAGACCGTCCGACCTACCAGAAAGGTGTAAGGTAACTGTGCCTAGCGAAAATGTGGAAAAGCTAAAACATATCAAGAACTTCTAGTTCTAGAGTAATGGGGTTGGTCTTATTATTTTTATCGTTAAAAATTATATATAAAACAAGCATTTAATTGATATGTATTTGAGCATGAGCATACGCAATCTTCTATTTTAGATTTTAACGATTTTTGCTGGCCATTTCGCTAAAACGGGCAGGTTCTTTTTTCCCGAATCGTACCAAAAACTAATCAGCACCAGATTAACCCACAAGTGACTTTTTCATCAAATTTTGTGAAATTTAGTTTATTAGTTTTTCAGCTAGAGTGCATACAGCAATTTTTGCGTGCCATTTCGCAAAAAAGGCAGGCTCTTTTATCCCGAATTATACCAAAGTCTAATCAGCACTAGGGTCACCCACAAGGGACTTACCAACCAAATTTTATGAAATTCGGTCATGTAGTTTTTAAGTTAGAGTGGATACTTACATTGCGTAGACAAACACACAGACACACCTACACAGACAGACACACACACAGACGTGACGCTAAAAAATGCTTTTCCGTATTCTAGAGGTACCGAGACGTGTAGATTCGTCGAAAACTGGAGTTGCTATTTTCGGCGTGATTCCAATACTTTCCCTATACATTACTATGTATTGCAGGGAAAGTAAACATGTCTATAACTTTTTTGCAACATTAATACTTCTTTTATTTGTTACTGACAGAAACCGGAAATAGAAACATATTTTACTAGTACAATTTCTATACATACGAATGGATTTATCTCATGGCGTTTCATATTAAAAGCAATATAAATTACTCAACCGAGTAGCATACCATTATTCGCGAGGTAGTAAATCTCGGTATGATATCAATGTTAAACAATTTTCCACTTACAAATTGTTTACGTTGCCAAATGGCAAATGAGCGCGTTTACAGTCATGCGCCATATATCAAATCGAACGTGATTTATCAGGTGATGTGCACGTATGCGGCAATTAAGGAGTTTAACACCATTAAGAATCACCTTAAAAAAGATAATATTTATTATGTGTGTGACATTTTATTCCCTACGAGTATTTTTCTTAACCATGGTGCTATTTATCATTAGCAAAGGAGCGGGAGCTTACTTGCGAAAGACCCTGATACACGAAGTCAAGGACAGAAGGTTTTTACGGCGGTTTTTTTCTTTATAAATATGCGGCGCAGTTCTAGCCAATAATTAGACCCTGTGGAACTAATGCTTAAAATAATCCTTTCTTCATTTGAAGAAAAAGATATAAGAAAATTAGATTAAAAGATATTGAGTCTCGAGTGTTTGATATATGTATTCGCCCACACATGCAAGTTATAAGGTAATATACCTAATTATAGCCGCTGAAAAACCAATTCGCAGAGTAGGGAATTGAATCCGGGTCTGCTGGATTGCCCCCACACGTGTTAATACTGCACCACACCACACCGGTTTCGCAAGGAATTACTGAAATTACCTTACAAAGTGTTGGTGTATAATCAATACATTTTGTTTTCGCGTAAACGTGTTAATGATTGGGGAAATGGATTATAATCCATTTTCTTTATCGAAAAGATTAAAATATTTAATTTTTATATGTACTTCATAGTGTACACAATTTATATATGAATTAAAAGGATGTATGGAAGAAGGGGCGATTAATGGGACTCTATAGGAGCGGGGCTGAGTCAGTCCACTTTGTTATATTAGTAGCTTTTCTTCTGGAGTATATACTATGTTAAAAACGCATTTTAATCCATATTTCAATGTTTTTATATGAATTTTTTCTTAATTTTTCTGTAAGGAGTTTTGGAAATTTATAGAATTTTATTCAACTGAATGAGATGAGATTATTTTTTTTATCGCTTAAAGTTCTTATTGTTAATATCTTAAGGATCTATCTTAAAGTTCTTATCGCTTTTGAAATATTTAAAAACACGTGATCCTAAAAGCTGAAACGGGCTCAGTACGAAAACCCAAACCCAAATTTGCCTAATATCAGTGAAAAAACTCATTAAAAAGTAAAAGTTCCTTTCTATTTATGCCCTAGTTAATACGCTGTGTACGTCTCCTTTCCAACGTGAAAACTTTATTAAAAGACAAAAAGTACACAATATCATTTTATTTCTTGAATCATTGTGACAAACTCAAATTCGTGATTTCACTAGCCAAAAAATGACTTATAACACAAAACAAGAAAAAACTCGTGAAAAAAAGTGTTGACAGTTTTTGCGACAATATGACAATATTAATCGTGTGTTCAAAACGGTTTTTTGGATCACTGTCGTTTGATTGGCTATTCTATCTAGAGTTTTGAAAAAAATTTTTTAGGTTGTTCATCACGATCTTAACTTTTGGATATATATATTTTCTGGAATCGGTTTGTTTTTGAAACATTTTTGTCTTTTCCTTAATTTTTCTTTCATTTTTTTAAGCTCAAAATTTTGTTTGTTGATGTTCCCATGGCCAATGTGTAGCATAACTGCTCCTAAACTTAATTCGTGGAGCTAGACATTTTATCTGCTGTTGGAAAATTTTTCAAAGACACGTGGACAACTATAAAGAAAAATGTGTGAAAAAGAATTACTTAAGTAATTAGAGATTAAATTAACGCCTGCATTTGCATATTTTACTGAAAATAACAAAATATAAAAAAACAAAACACACTTTAGATAGACAAGAAAACATACTTCAATAGACAAAACAATAAAATTACCCCCCAAAAAATAAACAATAGTATCTTAACAAAAACACTTAAATTAGCTTAGTTTTGTGTGAAATACGTATACACTTCATCACGTTAAACGGGTAAAATAACTATTTGAACTTTCGGAAATACCAACCAAATTTAACCGGGACTCAATGGGAGTAGAAACCAGAAGGACCGTAACCTACTTCCCCTGTTCATTACTTCTCGAAAAGACTTTCGGACCTGCATATTTATGGCGCCCATACTCTGCGTAGACACTGGGATAGTTTGGGGTGCCCGAGAGAATAGAATTCGGGTTCTCTTCATGCTTTACTCTGACCCTAGCCACATGCCTATCCTGACCTTATATAGTGACTCCCAAATTACTCCCAATGATATTTTACTTTCCGAGAAACACTATGCAAATCTCGTTAAATATGCGATGTAATTGTTATGACGTCATATGCAAATCAATTTATTGTAAAGCTGTTGCCTGGATTATATTCGACTTGAATAACAATTAAATCAACGCTAGAAAGGTAAGTTAATTAAAATGTAAAGATTCGGAGGATACTGATGCTGACAACGAAATATTCTAACAAGGCAAATTTTCACTTATATATTAATGAGGAAGCTGTTTAAAATGGCATCTGTAATAAAACGGCAGCATTTACGAATTTTTAGAGACAAGCATGATGTCATGCGTCCGACTGACAAAAAATATATATATATATATATATATATATATATATATATATATTACCTTTCTTAAAGAAGAAAAGTTGCTGAATAAGTTGGATTTGAAAAATCAACGGTATCTCTCTATATTAGAAAACCGTAGCTGTCGAAGTCGCCGCTGTTTGATAACTTTCATGTCATCCCTCCCGTTTCTCTCCCTCGTACCGCTTAAACTACAGCATATAAAAATATGGAATTTGGTACAGTCGTAGAGGAGTGTTAGGGAAATACGTTAAATTAAACCGTTTTCAGATTTAAACTTTAGTTTAAGAGATATTTAATGTGAAAATCAAGGGAAGAGTATTTGAACTTCGAGTTCGCGTCCTGCTGGACAGACTATAGCAATAGCAAGACTGCGGATTTTTGCTGGCATGTAGTCTACAAAATTGAATTTTTGCAAGACTGAGCCTTTTTTCCAAATATTAATTTAGTTCATAAGTTATTCAATTTTTTATGTCCTTCTGAAGTGTTTCTTCAGTATGAGCAAAGGTTTAATTGATCGAGCTGTTTGGGAGCACGATGGCGGTTGTCTGCACCGGCCGGATTGAAAGAGCTCTAGGGGTTAGTGAGTGACAGCGAACAAGGGCCGCATTACGCCCGCGTAAGAGGCGGTACGAAGGAGATCGCAAAGTGAACTCATAGAGCGCTAGAGGGTAGAGGGTGAAGCCCCCGACTCACAAAGTGAGTTACAGGGGTAGACGAGCCCCCTAGTTTAGTAAAAATATGTTATTTTACAAATCATGGGAACCAAAAAAGTGGGTGAACGCGTGTCTTTAATTCGTGTGAAAAAACGATATATTGTGCGGCCGGTGGTAAATGGACGGTCAGCAGCAGTTGTGGATAGTAAAAATCTTCAGCAATACCCAGGAGTTAATGTCAGTGTGCCAACGGTGCGGAGATATTTAACCGAAAAGTGTACATATGATAGCATAGAAGATTAAAATAAAAACCCTACACTGTCTGAACGCCATATACGTCTACACGACTGAATTTCACAAAAATATACCAGTATTAAACTGTTACTGATTGAGGGCATACTTGTTTCAGAGGAGACAAAAATAAATTGTTCTAGATATGACTGGTGTATTTGGACTTGGGATAAACCAGTAAAACATGTTAATGATAAGTGTGTGATACTTACAGCGAAATTCTGAAAAATAAACATATGGTGATGGTGCAGCAATGATGTGTTTGATTCCTAACTATGTGACAGGATCTATAAATATTCGATTCTAACATTGGACTGGTGTAAAATAGGAAGAGGAGACTTTGTGTATCAACATGATAGAGATGCAAAATATACTTCAAGGGTGACTAACTAGCTGGTGGTTCAAGATAATGACATTTGCTTTCTTGAGTGACCTTCTCACTCTGTAGATCTAAATTTGATTGAAAACGAATGATGACGGCTTAAAAGACGTATTTGAAATTACTCTGATGTTCCAAACTCTATCAATCAGCCACGAGTCGAAAGATAATGGGATAATATTACACTATAGCAAAATAACGGAGGGTTGTTCTTTTAATTTTCCGCAGCTATGCATAATTAGTATGCTGTGAAAGAAGTTATTGCATCATGTAAGGAAAGTCATATGCTGACAAAAGCAGATTATTTTTATCGGTTACAAAGGAAACCTAATAGATTTTCAGTACTATCTAGTTATGCGAAAGCTATTATTTGAGTTGTCGTTTTCCCACCCTGTCGAAATCTGCTGATCTGTAGAGAATATTATATAAGTTGGACATATCAGATTTTTTTAAAATATAAGTCTCTATAGCCAAAGAGATTGATGTAAATTAAAAAAAAAGTTTGATGTGGGCAGTACATGACTTTTCCTACAGACAAAAATTAATTTTTATTTCTTTCATAGTTCACTAAAGTGAGGTTAATTGCACAAAATAACACAGATAATCATTTAAGATTGCTCTGCATTTTTGCCGTTTTACTTCAATTTTCGTTTTCTTTTAGCGACTGGACTTATTTGAAACTACAGGCGTTGCAAAATTGCAAAATTGCAAGAAAAAAACAAATTAAATATCTCGATAACGGTTTGTCATAGAGTGGTGGGGTTAGTCTTAATCATTTCATCATGAAATGTTACGTATGAAACAAGCATTTAATTGATACGTTGGAGCATATGTAGTATTTTATATAGGAAAGCAGGTTCCTTTTTACCAAATCGTGCTAAAATCTAATCAGCATCATGATAGCACATAAGTGTCTTACCAACAAAATATTATAACGTTTGATCAATTAGTTTTTGAACTAGAGAGGATACATACATTACATAGACACATAGACAGACACTCACAGAGATTCTGTTAAAAAAGTTTTGCTGTGTTCTTGAGTGCTCAAAACGTATAGATACTTCGAAAACTCAAGTTTCGATTTTCGAGTCCAATACTGTTCCTATACATTACCATGTATTATAAGGAATGCAAAAATGCTTACTAAACGGAATTTTTTATAAAATGCCTAGTCTTACTCATAATAAATAACTTTTGAATCCCAAAGTTATTTCTTTGTCTTGAATATCTCGACAATTAGTAGACTATCCAATAGAAACATCTGATCTGGTCGGAGTGAAAACAAGAATTAATGCTCCGTTATCAAATCATAAAACACCCATCTGTGATTGTATGCATTCGCCACATAGCTGTGACTAATTAACCACATGTGGCGAATCGCAGTAGTATCGGGCAATTGTGATGCCGGCGATAAATCACTACACATCTAAGCGGGCAGTTATCTGCTTACTAGCCTAAATCTAGTCAGTGATAAATTATTGCTCCAGAAGTACTTCACAAAAGACATTAATGAGATTTAAGTTTTAGCGACACAATATAAAAATGGCGGGAGGTGATATTTTTGTTTGGGTGAAATGCGACATTTTCAGCCTGCTCTTAGTACACCAGCTATAATAAATGGTTTAAATGTCTGTGTAGACTAAATTTGGCCGAAATAAATTGGAATAAAGTACAGTTGAAGCGCCAATGACTGGGTTTGTCAAGTGGAAGGTTTGCTTTAAGTATTTGTTTACTTTCGTCTAATTCAAATCGTAATATTTTTTAAAAGAACTTAGGAAATGGTTAATTACAGCCACTGCAGATGACTGCTATTTCATGCTGATGAGCGTATAATAAGGGCGAAACCGGTTCGTGGATACTGTTATCTGAAATAGGAACGTGATTCTATCTTAAGAACGCCCTCAGCATGCGAGTTCTGCGTATGTGAATAATATGGCAATGTGTTTGACGATATATTTGATAAAGATTGTATTTTATATAGAAAAGCAGGTTCCTTTTTACCGAATCTTGCCAAAATCTAATCAGCATCATGATAGCACATAAGTGTCTTAAAAACAAAATTTTATAATATTTGATCAATTAGTTTTTGAGCTAGAGAGGATACATACACATTTGCATAGAGGATTGCATAGACACATATACAGACACACACACAGACAGACATATAAGGCTTTTTTCTACAAAAATAAGAGTCAATAAAATGTATGTTAACTTTCAAACAGATCCAAAACACCTAATACTCATGGTCGCTATATCAAGGTAGGAGATCCTTTTACAGTTTAGGTAGCTGAATGGGTTGTCTCTGGATAGATAAGTCTCTATAGCGATTAGTTTTTATTTTGGGTATAGACCAGGGAGGGCGAAACCCCCACGGAAACGACTACCCCCCCCCCCATTTCATGTTATCGAGCCAAATGTAATTGCTATATTAAAAATTATAGGTAGCAGCTATGTAGTATAATATATGTAATAATTTATATGTAATTACTATACATGCACTATCTAACAAAATTTAAACACGGGGTAGGAAATTCGACTTAACTAAAAAAATTCATCAACTTATATAACAGAATGACAAATCAATAGATCACAAAAGTCATTTTATTAAAAACATCCTTCAGACGTACATACGGACTTTAAAAAAGTCAGTAAAATAAGAAAAATTGCCAACAATCTAGTACCGGCAAGTTGCCGGTAGTAGATTGTATTTAAGAATGTTGGCAATTTTTCCTATTTTAACGCCACTGAGGAAGGGTATGATGATACCTGAAAGCTCTCTGGCTTTTTTTAAGATCGTATGTACGTCTGAAGGATGTTTTTAATAAAATTACTTTTGTGATCTATTGATTTGTCATTCTGTTATATAAGTTGATCGATTTGAGGATTTGACGTGTAGCCGCCATTATTACAAAAAAAGTCAACTTTAATTGACTCCAAATTTCACAAGAATGTAGTCAATTGGGTAATATACACTCTATTGCAAAAAAATTATGCATGCTGCAAGAAATTGAGCTACAGCCGTGAAGCTTGGCATGTGTGTATCGCTTGAAGAAATGTGCAAATAATTATAATTTGGGAGCAGAAAAACATTTTATTAAGAAATGGTGACAATAAGAAGATGATAGTTTAGTAAGTGGTAAATCCTCCCCTCTATACAAGCCAATAAAGTTTTGTATGTTATACAAACAAATTAAACAAGCCTTAATGTGGGGTTTGACCTCCTCTAACTTTAACACAATTGTAGAGGAAAATCGTACCTGTGGCAGCTGCAAAATTTTGATATATGGATGCCTGAGCTTGGACGACGATGCACCTCGACGAAATTCTTTAAAACTTTATCCTGGTTTAAAAGTTATGAACGTTTCTAAGAGCTATGAATGTTAATTAAGAACTATGAAATTCGGCAGAAATTTCGTCATTTCCAAATAAAATTTCTCAAGCAGGCAACTAACTTCAAACCGGCTGCAGTAAGATCGCCGCCGAATTTTGGCGCGCTTTAGAAGCTGGGTTTAAAATCCAAAATTATATATAATCTCTTGAATTTTAGCGAAATTGTTTTGGTTTTTAAGCGTTCTATCATTTTATAAATATTGCATTAAAAATCGATTCAGTCCAATGAAAACCTTCTTGTCCACTTAATTTGCATTTTGACCTAGACAAAATTGCTTCAGCCGCTTTTTAAACTATTTCCATTTCAGAAACCATTTGTAATAAACATCTATAATCCAAAAAATCGAACTACGGAACTATCAGACCACGCCCAAAAATGGAATTCAAAATGAGAGACTGGCTTTTTCCCATGAAATACAAAATTCTAATTTACGGCTTTTTAAAGAAATGTATAATGTTTTTCTTCACCTGTAAGATGTTTTAAATAAAATTATGCTACCAACAATACCATTCACTATTCTTTCAGCAATGTCATTTATTATGTTTTCAATAATATAATTTACTATGCTTTCAACACAATAATTTATTGCGAAATTATGATGTCGTATAACATCTTAGATAATTTTAAAATCAAGAAAATGGCAATTTGAGTTTCTGTTCCAAGTTATATTTATTACAGAAATCTATACCTGGAGCCTTATGACAAGCTTGTCTATCTTAGTTCTGCACCAATCGATAGAAGGCGCTCGTGTAGTCGAGAGTGAGACTTTATTGCAAACACAGTAGCATTTTAGTTCAGCTATAATTGCCCCTACTATCGATTAAAGCAGAACTACAAAAGACAAAGCTGGGAATAGGGCCCATGGGTACAAACATACAGAAATTCTCTGCATTACTGCCATCACATTCATTACCGGTACTTGTGTTGTTATCGCAGCCACTGATTTAGCACTTATCACAAGTGGCTGAACAGGGCAATGCATTACGCTTATCTTGAACTAATGAATTTTGTGCTGCAGGAACAGCGAAATTTTGAATAGATAATCTTTAGCTGGTTGCATATAGCAGACTGTAGAGTGGTAGGAATTACTCTTTGCACATCAACTCTCCCTTTTATGTTGATTCTCCCTTTTATAGACATTCACATTCTTATTTGAAAGTACACTCAAGTGCCAAAAGTCTTGGGATACCTCTCTAATATTGTGTTAGGTCTCCTTTAGCTCGGCGAAGTGCAGCAACTCGACGTGGCATGCACTCAACTAGTCGGCGGAAGTCTCCAGGAGAAATGTTTAGCCATGCTATCTCGATAGCAGCCCATAATTGCGTGGTTGTGGTAGGTGCTGGAATTTGGGTTACAAACTGGAATTTGGGTTACCAACTGGACACGTGACTCATCGGACCATGCTACCTTCTTCCTCTCATCTAAGGTAGATTGCAGGTGTTCGCGAGCCCAGGTGATGCGTTGAAGCCAATGATGTGCTGTGAGTAAAGACACTCGAGTCGGTCGTCTGCTGCCATATCCCATCAATGCCAAATTTCGCTACACAGACCTCACAGATACGCTTCTAGTGCGTCCTTCATTGAATGCGGTAGTCAGTTGACGCAGTGTCCTTCGTCTGGTAGTCTCGATCATTCAACAGACGTGGCAGCCCACTGCGATGTCCCTTGTGGGAGGTAATATCTTCCATGAAGTACTCTCTATACACTCTTGACACTGTCGAGCAAGAAATCATCAAAGTCTCAAAAACTTCCTAAATGCTATGCTGCATGGGTCGAGCTCCAACTGTCATTCCACGTTTAAACTCGGTTAATTCCCGTAGGGTAGCCGTTATCACGTTATTTAACCTTTCACAAGACATTAAGAGCCCAAAAGACAATACTGACAACCACCTGACTCCTTATATCATTTTAAAGGGGAAATATTACGTAAATTTGCATACTGCTATTCCATGAATTTTGGCATTTGAGTGTATATGTGAAAGTTGAGGCACTTCGTGAACGAATTGGTAGGTGGCAAACGCTCGAGTGTAACAGAGTTTTAGCTTTCATCAGTTTGAATACTGCAATTTTTTTGTTCGAAAAATTTTGGAACAGCTGTCACAGTACTTGCACAAATAATAGAAACTTGTAGATGTCATTACCAACAATGATTGAATGCTAAAAATACCATATACAGGATTGGAAAAAGGTCTCCGTTTCATATCAATGCAATAATACAACTTGAAACTACTGTAATTAGCATGTTACAGAGGGAGGTTGCATTTTCTATTGTGAAAATTGCAGCATGAACGATACATCAGCAACCTCATATGCGTTTTTTAAGCTTCACCCAAGAGCTATCTCTTTTCTTATTCATTTTACCTTTAGAACCTTGCGCTAGTAGTACTCAGTCAGGGAGTCACGTGACGTTGTTCTACGACGATGGATGCACGTTGATATTCGATCTCACAGAATGTTTCATTTATTACGACGCGATATCATTAATGCATCTTTGTTAATTTATGCTAGAATTTATTAATCATTGAAATCCTTCTGCCTTAACTTCTTTGCAGTTTTGTTCCGCATACTCGTGCTTCTTCAACATATCACCTACGAGGGAAACCATTGCTTGCTTATTGTTTTCAGCCAAGAAGTGTTTCTTCTGAATAAAAAACTTCATACCCGAACTAAGATTTCTGTTTGTCTTGATACTGCATCAACTGTGGGCCATGTTCTTGTTTGTAGAAGAGCGTCTGTAACCATTAGAAGCAATGATAGCTTTTACATGGGTTTTTAAATGAAATTGACATAAGGGTTTGCAATCTTTAAATAAATATAAAATGCGATGTAATAGAGATCCACTATCCTATACATATTGATCTGTGCACTGAATTTCAGCTTCTTCCATGCTTCAAGTGTCAATGTATTTGAGGATTGCATTATCTAACTGAGACGTGTCCTTCCTTAAGATATTTCGTGACTAGAACAATTTTCGCGCAAATTTCACAGCACATAATACCGTGTCACCGCCAGTGGTAACAGGCATAATTCTCTGATACAGGAGTGTAAAATATGCTTCTATATGGACATAGACAGGGCTCACAACCGGTAGAAGCAGATCCTAAGGTTTCCATTGTATCATATATTTTGGCAGAATATATGAATGCTTGTTTCTTCCTCGTTTAATGGCAATGTTCGTATCGATAGAATGTAATTCATAAGCGTTAACTGAAAGTTCAGCAATTACTCCTTAAACAATGTTGCAGAGTCCCAAATTGGAATAGAAAGGGGATATGGATTCCAACCGTTCAATTACTTTCTTAATGTCATTATTGACCCTGGATTGTCTGCTTTCCCTTATTTCCTTGTGATGTTAACTACTTTCTAACAAAACTCTAATGTATTCCGGCATTATTATGTGGAACCCAGAGGCATAGAAAACAACCACTAAGTCCTCAGGATTTTTATAAATGTGCTTCTTTATCTAAATCTTCTTTTGATTTTCAGGTAAACGTATTAATATGTGTTGTATCACGACGTCTGTGCTGAGTCGGGTTTATAATATGACGCTTATTCTTACTACAAACTACCTGTTTACAGATGGATTTTCAGAACAAAAATCTGAATATTTTCTGTAGATACATGGATGTCTACTTCGTTTAATTGTGATATCCTGCTGCTGCTGCAGAATCTTCAGCATAGTTTGGAACCTCAAATCCCACAATCGGTTCCTGTCTGCTATCATCAAGAAATGTGCAACGTAGATTATTCGTTGTATTCCACCCATAGTTGAGGTTTTTGCCAAGGAGACTGCGGGTGAGTTATTTTCTCCTACAAAGTAGTAACAATCTAAGACAGTGCATTTCACAATTCCACATCCCCAACTGCTTGTTCGGCGACCGAACATGGCATTGTAGAACAGGTTAAAAGTTTCCTTAACGAGATTAAGAGGAGTACTATCGTCAATGCGGGGGGAAACTTCTGCGACAAGTAAGGTATTAATAGCTGCATATACTACCATAAGACTTCGTCGCTTTAGAACCAGCTTTTCTAACCATCATGTGTTGCAGAGCATTTGGTCTGTAGATCACCTGAAGTACTTTAGACAAACCTGAACCATTCATCAGACTACAGATTACGTCCAAAATATTTATCAGAGTGTGAAATATTTCTAACATTAAAACGTAATTTATCTCTCTGTTCATCGATGATTTGGTAAACTTTCAAAAATAAAGGCTAATCAAAGGCAACAATATGTTGAACTTTTTTCTTATCACATGTCATATGTGACGTCATAGCTGACTACTTGCAGCATAATAAAATTTGTCGTATCATATAAGTTATTTTAGGAAAGATAATTTATTTTAAAACATTTTATTTGTCAAGTAATACATTTATTGTTCTACAGAGCTGTAAATTTGATTTTGTTTTATTTCATAGGAAGGAGCCAATCCGCCATTTTGAAATCAATGTTTGATGTTGTTCCAGTAGTCCGATTCTGTCGGACTTTTTATATGTTATTCAGCAATGCTTTCTGAGCTGGAAACTAATTTTTAAAACTTTCTGAAGTAATTTTGCCTCGGTTAAATGGATATTTGCTCCAGATTACCTGAACTACTTGGAGATATCATTTAATTCTTTAATTTTAATAATCTTGCTAAAGGGGATTTTTAACACTTTACAACAAAGTTGAAAAGTGTTTATGACTTTGTTCATTCTGTCTGTCTGTCTGTCCGTTAACACGATAACTGCCGTAAAAATGACTTAATCAAAATGAAATTTTAGTATGTTGTTCAGACGGTCTGTAGAACCTATGGGAATATAAATGAATAATATTACCCAATTAATTTTGAATTGAACCCGGGTCGAAAAAATGAAATACATTGAGCCCTATGGGACCTAATTTTTCAAACATTTTTTAAGCGGATTTAAAATTCACAAATTACTTCGAAAATTTTAGGTAATATTCAAATTGTTCCATAAAATATATAAAAAAAAATTCAGTGAAATATATTCAGTAGTTTTTTAAATAAAAATTAAAATAATAATTACACCTCTTATATGAAACGATCACGTGACCATGATATGAAACGATCACATATATATGGCATCCATCTTGTTTCAAAATCGTGATTTTTTTAAGTTCTTTTTAATTCATATTGAGGGTTGTATCCGTCCTAAAACTACTTTATTTTTGCTTAAATTCTGTGCATCTACATACTGAAACAACGCAATGATAATATATTTGAGTTTAAATGCTCATCTAAATTTGATTATTTCTACAACTAAGCCTATTTTTCACCTATGTAAAATGTAAACAGCAAAATACATAGAATGAGTTGTATTAGAATTCCTGTATTTTTTTAACACAAAATAATTTAGTCCATGGAGTCTGCATGGCTGATATGAATGAAATATTAATTGATTTCATAAAGAGAAGGACGATTTTTTTTCGATGAAGTTTCAAGCATAGAGTTTAATTTTTTGTAGCTCCATGGTCTTAAACAAAATGTTTAAATAATATAAATTATTATAGTATTGTGATGAATGAAATGAATGGGAGAAAGTTATGAATGAAATCCTGTTTTTATAGAGAGATCCAGGCGTGTTATTTTTTCTATGACGTCATTTGAATTAATTTCAGTTGTTTTCGATGAAGTTTTCAAAAATAATAAATTATCGTAGTATTATGATAATTCTAAAACTATTACCGAGGAATGTATAACATTTTAGAGATGTTTAAACCAGGCAATTTATATTTCAATGCCGTCATTTGAATGTAGTTCATTTTTTTCGATGAAGGTTTAAGTTTTCAAATATAATAAATTAATGCAGTATTGTGATAAGTTTCAAAATATTACCGAGGAATGTATTGCATTTTAGACTTGCTTAAATAAAATTGCATTGAAGTTGGAAAGTGTTTCATAATCAATGCTTTAAGCATGATTGATCTTTCTTGTTCTCCTTGCCATTGCCAAACGTTTTATCAACAAAGATCGATTTATTTTTGAAAACGTAGTGTTGATTTTAAGAATGTTTGACATCCCTCATTTGCATGAGCTGTACGCGCTTATTTAAGATGTATCAAAGGAGCTTATTTAGAGTGCATAGAGCTTAATATATTTTAGCCCCATTCCTATGAATTTGAAAGACACCGAGTGGATAATTCGGCCATAGGTGAGTCTTGCAGCTCAATGAAAGTCATATATGTATAGACTATCTGTATTTGCGCCACTATAAAATCTCTTGTTAACAGATTTTTCGGCTCGAAAGCTTTATGACTTTTCCTAACTTTTAATTTTTCGTAAAATTATCAAGATATTTTTTCAGCATATGCAAATTTTTACATGTATTCTATAAGAACACGCTTCTAAAAATCTCCCACCGCAGATACATAATTTAGTTATATAATCTGCAAAGTGGTAAAAATACTTAAAAATTATCATGGTCTGTAACTGTTTTGTGTGTCAGAGAAAATGATCTAAGGGCATTTAAATGAAGTATAGATAAAATTGCTTTTGAAAGAGAGCATTTGCCTGAAAGCTACTTTAGACATAAATATTGGGTTTTTAGATTTTATAAGAATAAGAAGATAAATTTTACAGATTTTTATATATATATATATATTCTTACTTTATTGGTTATAAAAAATTTGAGAAAAATTCTGGACATTTTTATTATTTATCTATGCCTTCTTCGTTACCCTCCATGAAATTTTACAAATAAGAAAATGAAATTCTTTTACAAGGATCAATACATAAAAGGGGGGGGGGATGAATGTTTTTATTTTCTTGTTGAAATGAGTCAAACAAGAAGTTTGGCAGCTAGCCGAATACCAACAATTATTTTTTTTTCCTTTTGTTCTGCAAGAAAAGTAGTTAAATACAGTAGATAGGGAATACGATTTGGGAATAACTGAAGCACAACATGCATCTTAAACCAAATATTGGTCTCACGCAGAACCCAAACATTGAAACTGTAGTTCCGATTTGAGAAATTGTCTTGGAGATAAGTTTCCTTAAAAACAAAAATTCTAATTTTCGGTTAAATGGATAAAACATATTTTTTATATATCATAAATAGAGCAAAATGTAATGAATATATAATAGCTACTCTCATAAAAGTAAAAGAACGGTTGCTATTACTTAAATACATATTGGAAAAAAATGCAATATCGCATTTTCTCTATTTCGGAAGAAACATACAATGGGCGTAAACACTATTTTAGAGTTCATTTGTTTTGTTCAACAAACAATTTAATCATTCAATTTTCTGCATATTTGTCAGTGATAGTTGTCAGTGATAGTTGACAGTGATATTTGACAGTGATATTTGTCAGTGATAGTTGACAAGAACTTGCATATACGGGCTTGTAATGGCAAAGAACGTATCTGAAGTTACATCGTTTTGCCTTTACGAGGCTGGTTGGTTTCTTTTTATAGAGTTAATGCTATGATATGCTTGCCCAAGGCGCATATAAATTAATAGAACAGCTATATATTTCCATAGAATTGGCCTGTTTGAAAACATCTTTTATCTCAAAATGATGTTCCTCGGGATACATCGTTTTGCCTTCATAAGGCCGTGTAATGGATAGAATTGCATTTGTCGTATCATAATTGTAACTAGAAATCCTCTGAAATCCATTCGTAGAGGCTCTAAGTTTTATTTCAAGTAGAAACACATAAAACGATATACTGAGTCATTAAATTTGTCACACTGAGCGAAAATTCAAATTTAAATTAAAAACATATTCACACCCAAGTTATTTAATTATATAGACATCTACTCTTTAAAATCTAAATACAAGACTATATAACTCTAACCATTTAAAGTAAATTATCCAGGATCGAGAAACGGCCCATATCATTTCAATATTCGTTCTTCATAGTTCATAGCTGTTACTTCCCTGAAATGCGTGGGAAAAGTAGTTGTTACTTTCCTAGAATGTGTGTATAGGGAAAGTATTGGGATCTACAAGTTTCGAACACTCTAGCACCAGAAAAACTATTTTTTGTGTGACATCTGTGTGTGTGTGTGTTTGTGTGTGCAATGTAGGCATTCACTTTAGCTGAAAAACTAATTGACCAAACTTCACAAAATTTAGTAGATAAGTCACTTCTAGGATGCCCTGGTGCTGATTACATTTTGGTACGATTAGGAAAATAATAACCGGCTTGTTTTGCAAAATGGTGTGCAAAAATTGCCCTAATAAAAAAATAAAAGACTACGTTTGCTGAAAGGTATCAATTACACACTTGTTTTATACATAATTATTTTATGACGAAAAGGATAAGAGCAATCCCATAAAAGGCCTAATTGTCTTGAGATATTTCATATTTTTTTCATATTTTTGTCTCGTCGTCTTTGAAAAAACGCCCAATGCTCAAATGAGTGAGAACATTGAAATAAAACTGCAAATTTAGTTTAATTTCAAATAATGCTCCTTGTAATTATGTGCTATTAAACTCAATTGCATCATTTATAAAAGAAAGAAGGGAAAATAATTTTGAGTTTATAGGGAAAGTTATGTGATACTCACATCAGATTTTTCCTACTGACATCATTTTTCTCTCAACAGTAAACGGTTTTTTTGGAACATCAATAACAAGTTATATCAAAAATATCGATAAAATATGAGTATCAACAAGTAAAAATATGAATATCCTTATCTCTCGATAATTTGTAATTCCTCTACAATAGATAGAATATACAAACTTAAAGTATTTTTCGGAGGTTTTGAAAGATTTACACGTTTTGCCACATCTAAACACGAATAACCCGTTTTTAACACTTTATAACAAAGTTGAAAAGTGTTTATGACTCTGTTCATTCTGTCTGTCTGTCTGTCCGTTAGCACGATAACTGCCGTAAAAATGACTTTATCAAAATGAAATTTTAGTATGTTTTTCAGATGGTCTGTGGGACCTATGGGAATATAAATGAATAATTTCACCCAATTAGTTTTGGATTGAACCCGGGTTGAAAAAATGAAATACAACGAACCCTATGGGACCTAATTTTTCAAACATTTTTTAAGCGGATTTAAAATTCACAAATTGCTTCGAAAATTTTAAGTAATATTAAAATTATTTCATAAAATACATAAAAAAAATTCTGCAAAATATATTCAGTAGTTTTTTAAATAAAAATTAAAATAATAATTACACCTCTTATATAAAGCGATCACGTGACCATGATATGAAATGATCACGTGACCCACTTCAAAATAAAATATGGCATCCATCTTGTCTCAAAATCGTGATTTTTATAAGTTCTTTTTAATTCATATTGAGTGTTGCATTCGTCCTAAAACCGCTTTATTTTTGCTTAAATTCTGCGCATCTACATACTGAAACAACGCAATAACAATATATTTGAGTTTAAATGATCATTCAAATTTGATTATTTCTACAACGAAGCCTATTTTTCACTTATGTGAAGCGTAAACAGCAAAATATGTAGGATGAGTTGTATAAGAATTTCTGTATTTTTTTAACGCAAAAGTATTTAGCTCATGGAGTCTGCATAGCTGATATGAATGGAATATTCATTGATTTTACAAAAAGAAGGACGGTTTTTTTCGATGAAATTTTAAGCATAGAGTTTAATTACTTGTAGCCCCATGGTCTTAAGTTTTTAAACAAAATAAATTATTTTTGTATTGTGATGAATAAAATGAATGGGAAAATGTTATGAATGAAATGCTGCTTTTATAGAGAGAGCCAGGCGTGTTATTTTTTCTATGACGTCATTTGAATGAATGTCAGTTGTTTATTTGAAGTTTTCAAGTATAATAAATTATTGTAGTATTATGATGATTTTAAAAATATTACCGAGGAATGTATCGCATTTTAGAGATGTTTAAACCAGGCAATTTATATTTCAATGCCGTCATTTGAATGAAGTTCGTTTTTTTCGATGAATGTTTAAGTTTTCAAATGTAATAAATTAATGTAGTATTGTGATAAGTTTTAAAATATTACTTAGGAATGTATTGCATTTTAGAGATGTTTAAATAAAATTGCATTGAAGTTGGAAAATGTTTCATAATCAATGCTTTAAGCATGATTGATTTTTCTTGTTTTAATCGTATCTATCTAGTATATCTGTGGCATTGTTATTAAGTGACTAATTTCCTAGAAAATGAAATTAATCCGCAAAACGCGATCAGAGTTCGATCCTCAGCGCAGACAATATTGATAGACTATGCGAGGATGGTTTTCTAAGTTATCATTGCATTAACAAAATATGGCATAGTCAAACTATTGCATGTAACAAAATATGGCACAGTCAAAATATTACATGTAACAAAATATGGAGTAGAAACCCCTCCACTAAAGCTATGTTTTCATTGGCAGTATAACCATATGTGTTTGTTGCCTATAGTAATCCCCCCTTCCCCCTTCTATTCTTCTTGTCTCCGCTAGTGAAAGTGTGTTGCGGGGGTGTTCGTGGAGAAAAAAAATTAACAGGTCACGTATGAAATGCTGAATGGTCATTTTAATTGATGAATGTAAGGAGATTCAGCACGGTAAGACCGAGAAAAATTCTTTATATAAATAAAATCATATTTGAGATAGAAAATAATTTCTAAAAAGTAATTCCGACAAATAATGCTGAATGAAAAGACATTTTATATCATATATTTACATTTTTTACAGTTCCTATACTACGGCCACTCAACCAGCTGCTCATACCTTAGGGTGAGTCGGTTGGCCTGGGTCTTTCACAGTTCCTTTACTGATAAGACGCTAACAATCCTTGTTCTTGATATAATCCACGCTTATGATCTGGAATAGTAAAAATCATATAAATATAAAATGGCTTTACTATTGTTAAATCGCGTGTAACTAAGTTTAATCATCTTATAACTACTTTGAACTACAAATGCCATTGGCAACATTGACTAGAAGTTATTATGAACGTTTTTGAGATATCAGAAATTTTACTCCTCCCCTCCACCACCACCACAGAAATAATCTTTTAAAATAATTGAATGATGGATATTAAATATAGTTAGACTATTTTTAAGGAAATTACAAGAAGTCTACTTATTATTGTTATATTTAATTATATTAAGGCTCATAATTAATCATATTAAGATTTTACGAAAAATAAAATAAATTTTAGAGAATTGTCTATTAGAAATAATCGTAATCTAAGTTTCACTTATTAACTTAATCTAAGTTTGCGTGTTGGCATCCATCTCAAAGAGAAAACTAATAATCCTACTTCTTATGGTTTTAGCAGCAGAAATATAAACATTTTTCAAAGTCTTCTTAGTAGGAAATATGTCACCCATTAATGCCTCTATGTTTGTTTTTGTTTTTTTAAGTGTAATTTTAGACCAACTTCTTTGAGGAAAAATTCTTTAAAACTGAGATTTTCCACTCATCTTGAAAAGTTTGTTTAACCAAGGAAAAACGAATGTCTTCAGATGAAAAAGCAATTCATAACACAGCCTAATGAACTCACTAAATATGATATACATCTGTCAAGTCTGGATGTTTATAAGGTTATCTTAACGTCCAAGTAAAGTCTTGAACTCTGTAATCTGATATTCTTACAAACTTTAAGCAATATGCAATAATTTCTTCAATGTATGATATTCTTTTTAAATTTTTGGGTAAAAATTATTCAAAATTTTGAAAAAGAAGTTTTGAAATTTTTCGTAAAATAAATTCCATTTTGTCCAATCAGTGTGTATACGTAAGTCTGAGATATTATTTTTTGTATTAATATAGTTTTGTGCTCAAGATTTATGACTAACTTAAGATTATATTATAAAGTGCCTGCTGGTTTCGTCATTTACACCAAATGCATATTTTCATGTGAAACAATTGTGAAATCTGTTTCTGCACAAATTGTTTCTATATAAATGCCACAATTTTTTTAAATCTATAGAATATTCATTTATTAAAGAATGAAATTCTGAGAAAATTGTATCATCTATATAATTCTAATCTTATCCTTTATGTATGGTAACATTTATATGAACGCGACAGTTTTTTTTTAAAGAACAACTTTTACAGCAGTTGTTATAAATCTAGTAAGACTCTAAGTGAATACAATTACGCTACCTTTCCCTTGATATATTTCACTAAGCGCGTATAAATGCCACGATTTGCATTCTGTGAATTTCTACGTATCCTGAAATTTGAAATCTTACTGTTGCATGTTAATAGTTAGCTAATACAGGGTTGCCAAAATAAAACTGACCCGGAAAAGTCGTTTCGGAATTTCGTGAAAACGTAATCTAAACAGCAAGGAGATCATTAGAAGACTTTACCGGGCAGTTTTATTTTGGCAACCCTGTAATATATTACGGATCAGAAAGTGTGTAGTATTTTATAGTTTAAAACATCTGTTTCGGTTTCAAGAAACTCATACATAATTCACTGCAAGGCAGACTTATCATTAGACACAAACGTAATTAAGATATTTCTATGAACTTAAATGATGTATAGCTAATTTAGGACAATATAAAATTAGTAGGTGATATTTAGAAGATTATGTCTCGCTATTCAGATTAATAAAAAATATAAAGATTCAGCAAAACTGAGTATAGTCAGAACGACTGTCTCAAATTTTTTAGATCTACGCGTAATTGCTGGCTGTTGTAGATTTTTCACACTAAAGGGAAATTCAATTTGCAGCAGTTATTTTACTAACACAATATAATGCGTCGTTCATAGTAAACTTTATCCTTAAATTACATTCTGTGATTTTCTACTTATTCCGAAGTTTCGAAATATTATTGCTGCACGTTAAGTGCCGCATTAATCAGTTTGTGATAGTACATGAAGGATCAGAAAGTGTGCAGTATTTCAGAGGTTAAAAAGCTTGAGGTTGTAAAGCTTGAAATCTATCTTGATTTAAAGATACTTAATATATAATTCATTGCAAGGCAAATATCATTAAACATAAGCGTAATTAAGAATTTCTTAGGATCTTAAAGAGCATTAATAATTTAGCAAAGTATAAAATTAGTAAGTAGGATTTAGAAGATTCTGTCTCGATATTCAGATTAATGAAAAATATAAAGATCTAAGCAATTTCAGTATAGTTAGAACGACTATCTCAAATGTAGGAGTTCTACGTGCAATTTCTGGCTATTGCAGACTTTTCACACTCAAGGGAAATTGCAGCAGGGAGAACAATTAGTTATTTTCTTAACACTTCGCAATGCTTCGTTAGTACTACACTTTATCCTTAAAATATGATATGATATGTGTCCTACTTGCAAAATAACTAAACAGTCTTTCAAATTAGAAGCATTTTACTTTGTATATATTAAAATGGAATACACGATGCAGCAAAGTGGCAGTCCTTAGATAAACTTTTCGTTTCTAGAACATACCACATTTTTATTCGTGAAACATTAGACGATTTATTATTTACTTTATTTTTTACAATAAAATATTTAAAATGCGTTGAAAAAATTACCAAAAATTTTACCCACACTTTTTATAACTGAGGTACAGATACTGAAAGACATTTGCCAGGGAAACCTATGTATTAATGAATACAGCGCTTTAAGAAGAAGCTCGCTTCCCTCGTACAGGCATAATGATGACAAACGAAGCTAGCTAAATGGAATCGTAATTGCACTGTCCCTAATTAGTGCGCTCCTCCGTCTTCGCAGCTCCCTCCGGAGACCGCGAATTCATTTGCGACGATTTTGTCGCAACTTCGAGTTTTTCTCCTTTCTCCTGAAAACCGGGACAAAAGTGTTGCTAGGATAATCGCTAAATCGTATTTCCCAGGAGCAAATCACTCCTGATTTTTAGATGCATGTGCTTGTGGAGGGAAGGTTTACAAATTTTATGTAAAAGAAAAAAAATCTGATGTAATCACCACATGACTTTCCTTACATAATGCAGTGAATTTATTTCTTTCATGGAAAAAAACGATGAACCGGATGCACGGCTCAATGTTTTTAAAGTTAAATTGAACATTTAACTACTTTTTTTCGATGACATGTAAAACAACTTCGTAGCACCTTATTAATTTATAATGAACGCAAATGTAACTTGGAAGTTATCAATAATGTGAAAATAACCTTGCTGCCTCTACCAGGAATTGAACCCTGGATCTCCGAACTGGCCAGCCGACGCCGCTCTACCGTTAAGCTACTGGGACAAAATTGCAAACTCTTCTTGTCGAAGTGGACTCTGCATTCTCCACCATCTAATGTCAGATTGCCTTGCAATTGACAATCTGACTGACCACCTCCTGCTATTTTTACCCCGGATTAGCCTCCTGCTACTCCAGTTTTTTCCAGGTTAGTATCCTGCGTGGTCGTTATCCACTTAATTTGAAATCAGCGCTCAATCATCCAGAGTCCACTGAATCAGTACTAGTCGTACTAGGGTCACTTTCTGACCTCCGACATCTTTACACCTACTTACAAGGTTGATTCGTTCGGGCGCCATTGTAAGGAGCCTTACTGCCCCAACCTGGAATCGAACCCTGGATCTTCGAACTAGCCAGCCAACGCTCTACCATTGGCCTACAGGGATAAAATTGCAAGCTCTTATAGTAGAAGTGGACTCTGCAAGTGATAGTATCCGCAACAAGCAATATAGTCCATATACAAGATTTTTAGTCATTAATGTCGGCATTTCTGTTAAGTTAGCATAATATTTGCAATTTGTGAATATTTCCGTCAATTTGGCGCCATTTAAAATTCTCCAAGTTGTCGATATGCAGCCAAATTAATTGCCAAAACGCCAAATATATCGCCAGGCGTTACTGAAAATTTATCGATTTCTCTATTACTTTTGAATACACGCCTTCTTTCTACAGATTTATATGGAAAGTATATAATGACGATTATTCAGTTGGACATAGTTGACGTAATGCGAGTCAAATAATTGTGAGACGGCAGTGTATTAACAACAGATTCCGTTATTTTATGAGTTTTTAGCATTTAATTGCTGTTATATTATACCTGACAGTTATTTTGTGATCTTGTAAGATAGCGAGTGTTATTAGCTGAAAATTCTTCCTTTTAACGATCATTGGTGCTTTCGAATAAAAGCGTTAGTTATCCAAAAATTCGGACTCATTTTTGTATCCTGATAGTATACCCACGATTTGAAAGTATACGTCGTAACAATACTATATAAGAAAAGTCTTTCTCCCCATCTGCTTGTCTACATAAAATGGCGATAAATGTAGAGAAAATTTGGCGACTGTGGTGACAAACTTGGTGAAATATCGTCAACTTGGTGCTTTTTGAAAATGTCGCCAAATTGACGGCCGCGAAATGAGCAAAAGTGACATTTATTTGATGAAAATGACGCCAAATCGATATCTTACGGTTGCACGGTTAGGTACTAAACCTTTTGATGAGCGGTGCAGGTGGAATTATATATCTCGGTGAATAAAGTTCAATTTCTTTGATAATCCATGTCGCTTTGTAAGAATTAATATTCTTGACGTAGCGAAAGTTATGTACTGCCCATATCAAATTTTTTGTACGAGTAAACACATATGTGTGCCACAGTTACTAGAGAAATGATTTTTCTTTTACACCATGATACATTTTTATTCATGAAGCATTGAGAAAATTTAATTTCTATTTGTTTTCCCAATAAAACACTTAACGAGGACAGAAAAAATGACAGCATATCATCCCACATTTTTTTTATTGCGATGTATTGACATCGAAAAACGTTTTCAAAGAGAACCCCTTTAAAAACCCTACTGTAACAATTTGTGCAGCAGTTTAAGAAGCGCGTTTCTCTCGGGCTGGTGATATAATGATGACAAACGAAGCTAACTAAATGGAATCGTAATTGCACAGTTCTTAATTAGTGCATTTCTCCGTCCTTGCAACTCCCTCTGGGGGTCACGAATTCATTTGCGACGATTTAGTCGCGACTTTGAGTTTTTGTTGTCTCTTCTGAAAACCGGGACAAAAGTGTTGCTCGTTTAATCGCTAAATCACATTTCCCTGGAGCATATCACTTCTGATACTGTTGCATATGTTAGTAAAGGGAAGGTTTAAACATTTTATATAAAAGAGGGAATTGTGGATTTCAAAAAATAATAATTCAAGTTCACATCGAAATTCGAAAGATAAAAGTTTGAAGAATTAAAACGTTCTTTGTTAGTGTTATTAATCACAGGGCCTTTGCGAGCTATGTCTGTATCACAGCCCATCTGTAGCTTATAAAACAAAGCAGGAGATGAGATTGGCGACAAGTTTCAATGTCGCCAAGTCTCACCTGCTGTGTAACAAAAAATATCAGTCACGTAGCCACAAAAGTGACAAGGCTATTTCTGTCTCACTCTCAAATTTCGGGATAAAACAAGTTGGTTGTGATTGGGCCGAATATATGCCTTTTTCTCTTTCTTTCTGTGAGCTTGCAGAGTTCACTTCGATAAGAACTTGCAATTTCGTCCCAGTAGCTCAACTGTGGAGCGTCGGCTGGCCAGTTCGGGGATCCAGGGTTTGGTTCCCGGTTGGGGCAGCGAGGCTCTTTATAATGGCGGACGAACAAATCAATTCTGTAGGTTAATGCAAGGATGTCGGAGGTCTGAAAGTAACCATAGTACGACTAGTACAAATTCAGTGGACTTTGGAAATTTGAGCGCCGATTTCAAATTGAGAGGATACAGACCACGCAGGATACTAACCCGGTTTAAAGTAGTGGTAATATGAGGAAGCTAACCTGAGGTAAATATATAACAGGAAGTGGTCAGTCAGATTGTCAGTTGCTCGGCAATCTGACATTAGAAGGTGATTAACACAGAGTCCATTTCGAAGATAAAAACTTGCAATTTTGTCCCAGTAGCTCAACGGTAGAGCGTCGGCGATCCAGGTTTCTATTCCCGGTTGGGGCAGGCTCTTTACAAGCCTACGTACAAAAATCTGGCTATGGATTTGTATATGGTGAAAAATTGTTGCAATATGTCATCATAATATTTTTTCGCTTTATATTTTGCTTATGTTCCTATCTGATATGTGATAATCTCGAGAAGCGCAGGATGGAATAGGCCGTGCTAAATAGGAAGTTTAGGGTGACTACACAATGACGGTTTCTACCGAAATATGAATTGAACAAGTTTGTAAAAATTGCAATAAAATAATAAGGTAAAAAAGAAATAATATTGACATAGTGAAATGATTTATTTAAGTGATAGCATTCTAACGTTACTTTTTATAGACGTTTAAAATTTTTATTTTGATTGTGAGACACGTCAAAGATCTATTACTGGCATCGGATTCTGAACCTCAATGTTTCGGTTCGTATAGAAAATTTTACATTGCACTTGTATATGATATTTTTCTGAAAAATAAATTTAATCATGTGTAGGACATTTTCTGCACATTCTATATTTAGTGTGAGCATTCCATTAGAAGAAACGAATATATTTGAAAGAACGAGACAGAATGAAAAGTATAATCCTATAGAAATATTTATATACAGTGTTTCAGTATAGTTGACATCACCTGTCGTGCTTCGGCAATTCATTTTAGAAACAGACTTCCAATTTGAAAGTTTGTTTAAATTAAATGCGAAGTTTCTTCAAATATTTTTTTCCGATGGAGGTACTTTCTAAAAAGCAGGGGTCTAACTTTGTATACGGTTCCCTACGAAAAATAAGTTCAATTAGAAAAATATTTGCTTTGCATGAACTAGTCCAAAGAAAAACCCGTTGCAATTATCTGCACTATTCTAAAAGATATTTAGCATAGAAGAAACGTAAAAATCTACCAAAATAGGGAAATTGGAAGCTGATTTTCTCTCGATTCAACGACTTTCTCTCAATCCGACGATTTTTCCTCAATTATTTACTCGTGCTGCAGGGCCGTATTCCAAATTGAAACCAGACTTTGCATAAAACGTATCTGCGCGATGTTATTTACAGCTGACTCTGTACTGCTAGGGGAAATCTACCGATATTTTTAATAAACAGTAACTCGTCGAGTTTTGTAGATAATTGCACCAGATCGTCTTTCTTTAGACTAGTTACTGTACTGCGCAACTTTTTGTATTTAAACATATTTTGCTCAAATAGCCCTATTATAATTTAGACCCTTATATTTTTTTAAGGAACTCCTCACTAAAAATATAATTATATGAAAGAATTTCGCATTTAATTTCAACAAACTTTTAAAGTGCAAGTGTGTGCAAAAGCGTTTTCCAAAGCACGAAAAACTAGGTCAACTATGCTGAACCCTTTATATTTTCACGTCATTTTAAATATCTTCTTGTAAACATCTGAATCTAAAATTTCGTTACGTTTCAGTAGCAGTTTTAATATATGTATGTCGAATGTCATCTCATCGCTTACCCTTTGTTCATATGCACCAAAAATCGTTCGAAACCATGGTCCAAAGGTTTTGAAGGAATAACCAGATGAACCATTAATTAATTCAAATACGTCACATGAATTTTATTAATTTATAATGTTATAATAGGCATAATTTTGGACATTATTCATTGACAATCCATTAGACAGTATTGATATATGGGTGATTCTACAATAATGGAACAATTTTTGGTCCACGACAAGATTTTTTTTTATTTGGAAATGTAATTTTATTTTAAATATTTTTTCCACTTCTATGACACCATGATTCTGACTTCCTAATATCCCAAAACTTAAATTCTGATACTGAAAAAAAAAAAAAAGTTGGTTCAATAAAATGCCATCCACTTGTCCTATATCTATAATTTGCACATATTGGTGGATTTAAAAATAAAATGGTGTTTCATGTGGCATTTTTTCTACCAATATATATACATATATATGTATATATATACAGGGTGTCCCAAAAAGGTTTAAATTCGCTTTAATTCTTTACCTGTTCTAGATAAGTGGGTAATGTAAATTGCAAAAATGTTGAAAGTAAGGTAGGAAATAAGACTACGTTAATAAAATAGTCCTCCCATTAATTTTCAAAAAGTTACACTTTTTAAAGTTTTATACGATCCCCTTAGACAAATTCGGTCAATCAGAAAACTATTATTTTTAATGCAACAAGATCATTAAAAACACCCGCATATCTGTATCTTTAAAATCAACTGAATTATGGTAAAGGAAAGATTCTGACTTATGCCACTTTTCCGTACCATGTGAAAGGCTATTTCATCAGTGAAAACAGGGATCATAAATAAATTGACGATGGAAATTGTTTAGATCAAAAATACGTTAATACGTGTCAAAATTTTTTATTAAAAATGCATCTAAATAAAGCATTACACAGACAGAGATCATATAAAGCAGTGGTACTCACTACGCGGTTAGGTATCCTATGTATTATCATCCAGTTTTATCTTTTTTGGGATATATCACAAATTTCCATTTCTAATTTAATATATGGTCCCCATTCACAATGTTCAATTTTCAAATAAATATAACTCGCTCAATTTTAAAGATACAGATATGCGGGTTTTTTAATGATCTTGTTGCATTAAAAATAAAAAATTTCTGATTGACTAAATTTGTCTAAGGGGGTCGTATAAAAATTCAAAAAGAGCAATTCTTTTGAAAATTAATGGGAGGACTATTTCATTAACGTAGTTTTATTTCCTACCTTACTTTCAACATTTTTGCAATTTACATTGCCCACTTATCTCCAACAGGTAAAGAATTAAAACGTGCTTTAATCTTTTTGGGACACCCTGTATATCCAATATCCATAATTCAATATATATATATATATATATATTCACTACTTCAAACTATTTGAAGCAATGAAATCCAACCATGATGAAAATCCTATTTAATTGAAGGAGCCATTAGCGCATTATGCATCCGTGGTCGATAAAAAAACGTTCTTGCATGGCAGAGCCCCCAATTCGCTTCCCCTACATAATGGGTTAAAGTTTCATTCATCACAGCGATCCCATACAATATTTGCGGGCGTGACAGGTAATCTTAAGAAGCTCACATTCCGAGCGAGCAGCGTACCAACAAAGCAAACTTCTCCAAAATTCCGCTTGCCACTATCGAAATTCTTCAGAAAGTATTTTCTACCTTCAATTTCCGAGAAATTTCGTGCACTTTTTATTTTTTTCATTTTAGTCTATAAGAATGCTTTTCGAATTACATTTCATGCAAAACACTTGCGATCGGGAACTTATTTTATCGGATCTAGAGTGTGCTGTGATATTGCATCTTCAATGCTTTGTGGTGAGCTTCCCTGTTGAGTAGGGGTAGTTGAAGGCTCGAAATTCAGTGGAATACCCTAGGCATGGTAATGTTGACCCTCCGCGTGTAATAATTGACCCTGCGCTTGTAAAATAAATTATGTAGCAACAAAGTGATTAGGAAATAAATGAAAGGATAGGATTTCCATCGAGAACAGAAAGTCTAGGTCTCAAATTCTGAAAAGAAGAATGTGGAGCTCTCTCTCAAACTCAGTTATCACAGTTTCAGGGGAACTTGTCTCAAAAATCCGATTTTGAGCTTTTGAGTTATTCCTTTTGCGGGAAATTACTTCGAAGAAATCACGATTAGCGCCTTGGTTTTCAATTCAGATGTCTGGTTCAAAGAAATAAAGGTCTAAACTATACATGGAAAATTCGACTGATTCGAAATTCAATTTAAACTATAGGTCCCCGTCAAATGAGCCTTCCAATCATTGAGCCTGTATGCATGGTTAGGTTTATTTTCTTAATTTTATTTTAATTCCCAACATTAAAGGATTACTAAAAAACTTCAAAATGGAATGATGCATGATAAAATTTAAGTTTAGACATTGCATTGTGTATTAAATATTACGATAGCTGATACCTCATGATTGATTAAATGTAGGTGTTACTAGAATAAATTACTCGGCGTTGCTTGGGTCCTAATTAAGATCCTGCTCCTAAAATAATGCAGATACAAATAACACCCCTCAATCTCCAGATTGCCTGTTTTGAACTAAAATCATTCCAGTGCTCTGTTTTTCCCACCCGCAATAAAGACAATTTTGCAACTTGGGCATAATACTCCCTAAATAAGAGCTCAATCGCTAATCGTTAAAAATGCTTACTCCAAAAAAGAAAAAAAAGCACAATACTCATAATAATAATATAATATTTTGCACAATACTCATAATAATAATATAATATTTTGCACAATACTCATAATAATAATATAATAAAAGAAAAAAAATCTATTTGTTTTTTTTTTAAATTCGCAAAGTTAGGAACAAGATAAATTAAATCCACTTAGCTTGAAAACAGTTGGTTTCTTGTCGAGACCAATTGTCTGTTATTTAATCAAAGCACCTGCTCTTGAATATCGTCTGCAGCACCAATGAATAGATTTAATTTGACGAAATGGCTGAAAATGAGCAAATTTTTGGCTTTAAATGCTTAAACTTTTAAACTAATTCGTTACATTGCTACATGTTCGTTATTTTATTACATGACAATGACCGTTCTTCCTAATAATGAAAGTCGGGGAATTGGTTTTATTTCTGTGTTAATTGAAACAAAACAAATTATGATGCAGTATAAAATCGCTCATCAAGTTCTTGATACTTGCTTAGAGGAGAAAATCTCTCCACATAATCGTAAAACCCACCTGCACCCCGACTTTGTTCCTAAAATTTGGAAGCCACTCACATTACAGATAGCAGAATCCAAGAACCGGTTTCATACTTATGATGCGTCTCCAGCATAGAATAGCCAATATCTACAATGGCAGCAAGAAACGACGTCACACTTTGCTAAGTCACAATTTTTTGAACTTCTATGGGAACTGGCAATTTCAGTTCTTGCATATAGTCGGCATCAAATTCATATACGATTTTGTTACATTATTTCACATACATTAAATTGTATATGAATTTGAAAAGACGAAATGACCCTCATTTGTCCCAGGTGGCACATTTCGCCTTTTTGAACTCGTATTTTTGGTTCTTTGGCGCTTTCGAAGAAGATCCAGAGTATCCTCGATACATTTGTATGCTGCATTATTATTTTATTTGTGCTTAATTACATTATTCACATTTTTCTTAAAAGTCTCAAAATCCAGGAGCAGACAAGTAAATGTGAAATATCGTTTGCAGTTTATTAAAATGATTTCTAATTAATTAAATATCAGATTAAGTGATATTATATATATATATATATATATATATATATATATATATATATATATTATTTTTTTTTAATTCGCGAAGTTGGGAACAAGATAAAGTAAATCCACTTAGCTTTGGTTCCACTTAACTTTAACAGTGGTTTTACGTCGAGACAAGTTGTCTGTTATTTAATCAAAACACCTGCTCTCGAATATCGTCTGTAACGCCAATGAATAGATTTAATTTGACAAAATGGCGGAAAATGAACAAATTTTTGGCTTTAAATGTCTAAACTTTTAAACTAATTCGTTACATTGTTACATTTTCGTTAATATATATATATATATATATATATATATATATATATATATATATATATATATATATATATATATATGTATGTATATATATATATATATATATATATATATATATATATATATATATATATATATATATATATATATATATATATATATATATATATATATATATATATATATATATATATATATATATATATATATATATGTATGTATATTATATATATATATATATATATATATATATATATATATATATATATATATGTATGTATATTATATATATATATATATATATATATAATATTTAATTATATAGGAAGTTCATTATATTTCGTGATATTTGATACGTACACGCACTTTTGAAACACTGTATATTTCGAATCATTCTAAATATTGGTTTAGAAATTATTATGAAATTATATTTTTTTGATTTGATTTCGATGTGAATATAAATTTCAAGACAAAATGTCGTATTCGAATTATCCATTAATCCGATTTAAGCAACGTGGAATTATTGAAGTTCAGCTATACTAAGCCAATTCTTAAAAATTGTGAAGCAGAATGAATGAAATATGTTTATGAAAACATATTTAAATAGGTATTTTATAACTGCATTCTAGTATGTTTAAGATGACAACTGAACTTTCAATTCATTATTACAATATTACAATATCTTTTACTCGTGTAAGCGAAATATCCCACATTTTTACTATTTCTGAGGCTTATTACATCTTTTTTGTTTCGACAACAGCAAAACTGCCTTTTCTTCATTGCTGAAAACAAGCTCTGATAATAAAGAGCAATAAAGTCATGTCTTCGATAATTAAGAATAGAAATAGCAATTTAGTGAACATCTAAAACATGCAACTTTAGAGACAAGCTTCGCTTTAACCATAAAGACTAAAAAAAAAAACTCTTTGAGGGAATAGTTAATGTTCTTGTCATAGGCTTCTAGCCATAATTTTGTGAAATGTCAACAAAAGTTCTCGCCGTCTCATTTTTCACTGCAGTAGCTTTATTTATTTTTTGACTTCGTCCTTAACGATCTGAAGTCTAGTTTTGAAAAGTTGGAAGTTCGAGACACACTTAAAGCATTGGTAATGGATTTAGGGCCAGTTCTCGTCAATCAATGGAGGAAAAATCGTCTAAGATCTTTACCAAACTCTCCATCAAAATTTCTTTTTTTGCGATATCCGACTTAAGTTTTACCTATAAATTAAAATATATCGAACCTTTATTTAATTCAGAATCTAATCAAATGGAACAAATAAAATCGCGCGCGTGCGCTCATGTATGTGTGTGTATGTGTGTGTGTGTGTGTGTGTGTGTGTGTGTGTAGATGGGTTCGCCAATGTATGGTAAAGCAATAGATGCAAAAAATTGAATTTTTACAGCCCTTTTAGCGAAACAAGTTAAGTTGCAAAAATTTTGCCTGCATTTCCTCTAGTCAAATTATGAAAAAAAATGGATCTCAAAGTGCAAATTTAAGATCAAATAAATTGTCAAACTTCCTGACTCACACAACTATATTGTGACCCGTCTATACGCTTGTAATCACCGCAGTTAATGAATCCAGGAGTCCTTCAAAAATTGAATTGCTTCACAGAAATAATTTAATAAGATTTTAAAATGATTTTTTTCAGCAGTCTGTATTTGAAACTCATGAAGACACATATATGATTCTGGTTAAATGTTATTTGAACCCTTAAATAAAGCAAAAACTGATAATTGTGATTTTGCTGGTGTGTCAGATGTGTTCCTAACAAAATGTATGTAAAAATTAAGTATGTTTTTTACTTTTTGAAACAGTTGCATTCGGAACTAAAAAATTGGTTGCCTTCAACGTAAGTCATAATCATCTCATCAAAGATCGACACTGCAGCGCCATAATTTAAAACTCTAGTAGTTACGCAGAAAAGTTACTTGAACAATTGAATACAAACTGTGAATCGACGAAATGGTGACGTAATAGCTATACTTAAATATTTGCATAAAATAAACTTTAATAAGTGGTAAACTTTCAGTAACTATTTGCCACTGATACTGATTTGTGCTTATCCCCTTATTTCCCAAAGAGAAATATAATCGATGATAAATTCGTTAAATTTGATCGTATTATAACCAAATTTTGTCAATTTTACTAAATACGGTAGGTATATTATTTTTATAATTTGACTTTTTTCGCCCGAGGCGCTCTATAAAAAGTTAATTTTTTAATTTTTTTACAAAAATTTTGCATAACAATCAAATTACCATTTTATAACTTCCTGCATTATGTAAAGTATAATTGGAACCATGTATCTACCAACAATTCAAAAAGAAAAAGAAACTTCCACTGTTCACTAAAAGAACAAGAAAACTGTAGTATAAAAGAATATCTATCCTAAGACATTGATAAATGCCATAATGATTATTATATGTTATAGCATTCTCTATGGCGTAAACAATGAATAAATATAGAACATGACTTCGCGTAGAATCAATAATAAACTAAGGCACAATGTTAAAATTTTGCTGAAATAAGACTTACGAAACATACGTACGTTTCAAAAATCTCGATTTCCTTCTTTATTACGAACAAGTCTGGACTAATGTCCAAATGAAAGCTAGACCTCGGCGGGTAAACAGAAAATACAGTTTTATGTTATGATCTAGTTTAGCATAAGCAATGATTGTTTTGTGTACAATATGTAGAGCACTTATTTTAGCAATATAAAATAATTATTGTAAAAATCAAAAACAGATTGTCGTATTGGTCTAAATAGACTAGGTCAGTACAAATTTTGTCACTTATTTAAAATTAAATTACTTTTCCTGATATGAAAGTTACTTTTTGTATGTACCCCTTTATTATTTTCCTTATACACATATAATGTATAAGGAAAGTATTGCGAAGGGTCGCAAATTCGAATTCGAGTTTTTGACGGGAGCGCACGTTTCAAGCATCCCTGAACACGAATCAGACGTTTTTGAGATGATGTGTGTGTGTGTGTGTGTTAGAAAGTATGTGTGTGTGTGTGTGTGTGTTTGTGTTTGAAAGTATGTGTATGTGTGTGTGTGTGTGTGTGTGTTAGTGTTTGAAAGTATGTGTGTGTGTGTGTGTGTGTGTGTGTGTGTGTGTGTGTGTGTGTGTGCGCGCGTGTCTGTGGAGACGATAACTGACGAAAAACTGGACTGATTTGGAACAAAATTTGGTGCAAAAATTACAATCCATGAATACTGGAAGCCTAGTGTTTTTATACGCAATTGAATGTTCAGAACTTCCCAAAATTTTCGAGTGAAATTTTGAAAAAATCATCAAAAATTTAAAGCATTTAATAAAGTTCCGCAAATAGTCATTTCTAATGTAATTTTTCATTAGAAAACGATTGAGATAAATTTTCGAACGCTAGTATGAACCAATCTCGACATATTGCACATTTTTCAAAATTTTTTTTAAAAATCATATAAAATAAAAAATAAATATTACCTATTATGAAATATGTTCACTTTACATAAGTAATATCATGCGATAAATTTGATGACATCATTCTCATGGATCCAGCTAGTTCCATACATGTAAAAATATACTTTAGGTAATACTTTTGTATTTGGACGCTAATATAGTCATTTATCTGCTACAAGAATAACTTATATCTCCGTCCATAACACTTGACGAGATTTTGGCGGAATGTCTTCAACTTGGTGACTTTTTAAATGTTGCTAAATTAACGAAAATGTCGCCAAATTAATAAAAATGACGCTAAATCAATGAAAATGACGAATAGATGATGGAAGTTCAATATCTTTAAAGATCATAAGCGTAGACTATAAGAATAAAACATTTCTCCGTCCGTCCGTAACGTTTGGCGAGAAATTTAGCTGGATGTCGCCAACTTGGCGACTATTTTAAATGTTGCTAAAATGACAAAAATGTCGCCAAATTAATAAAAATGACGCCAAATGTGAAGTAATGTCTCCCAAATTCTGATTTCCGTTATATGACTGTCATACCTTCCACTATATAAGAAATACTCTTCTTTCCGTTTGTCTGTAACACTTGGTGATGCATTTGGCAAACTCAGCGAAAAATTTAGCACAGTATTTCCAACTTGGCTATAGTTCGCCCCAGATTGACAAAAATATCGTCAAAATTGCAAAAATTACTTTAAATTAATGAAAATGACGCCTAATTGATGACGTAATTATTAAGGTATAATATATGGACTATATCACTTATTATGGATGCTATCAATATCGATGACAGTTTATTTAGAATTGCCCGAAGTATAAGGTAATTGTGTATTTGAAAAAGTTTTAAATGTTGTCATCCGGAAAATCTCAAAATGTACAATTCAACGATAGAAACACAGCGCCGTGGATCGTATACAATAAATATTGACTGTAAAACTAGTAAATTCATTGAATTATATAAGGAAAGTCATGTGTTGTCCACATCAGATTTTTTTTTTTAAAGCACAGTAAGATATTGACTTGTCATTGACTCAAATGCGTTTCGGTTGTTGACGCTGTTTCTCAGTGACTATTTGGTCGATTGGTGCTAAATTTGTTACATTATAAAATTTACCAAGTTACAGGTCATGATGGAGCTCGAATTTTAAAATTCGATCTATGGACTGAGATAATTGAGGTCAAAGGTTATTTTGCTAATCTACGGAGAAAATCATGTTTCAAACTCTTGGGCTCTATGTCCCGAAATAAACCATGCTTTGATACTTAAAATATATCTTGCAGTTACTTAAAATGCTTATTTTAAATAAATCCGGTATTTTAAATACTTTAAAAAATCAGACCACGTGGCATGCGGTAAAGCTTATTATTTAATATCAACTTCGAAGAATAAACTTTTTGGCTAATATGTGCAGCAATGCTTATTATTGAAAGACAACGGTTAATTAAAAGAAACGAGTTTAATCGTGGCTGTATATTAGGATTTACGGTGAAACAATTATTTTATTACTGATGTTTTATTCTTGTAGCAACGTTCGTCAATTATAATTATGCATTTGCTAAAATAAATATATTTGTTTTTTCTTTACGTAATGTGTTAAATTAAGGTATATATGATTCTTTAGCTATTCTCTATATCTGTATGCATGTCTGTCTGAAACGCTTGGCAATAAATCTGGCGGCAAATTTGGTGACTTTTTAGTAAATGTCGCCAAATTGAGAAATACATCCATATTTATGAAAATTAAGCTAACATGAATCATTGCAAAAACTGACTTCAAAATTTTATCTTAACCCTGCTGTCAAGTAATAAAAATATTAATCAATCAGCGCAATGTTGTTCAGTAAAGATATATTTTGTAATTCATTTGTGTACTTTTGGCAATTGCGCTTCAGTTTAAAAATTGGTTGACTCAACCTAATAAATGAACAGCTAAAATATTTTCTCATTTATGTCCATCGAAATTGAGCTAATCATTAATTAAACTAATGAATGATGAAAATGAATTTGGGGAAGGTAATATATAAACATATTGATTATTAAAAGCAGATAAATGTTACCAAGAAGCACAGAAACATATTTTTTAAGTAATTAGCTATATTGAATATCATTAAAATTTATTCATCAATGTTATTATTTTTTAGAACTTTTATTATTTTTAAATAAACACAGAAAAAAGGATTTAAAATAACTATTGGTTTCGTTTACTTGAATGTCATTTTTGTTTTTTATCAATATTTTTTTAGACATTTTCCTATTTTCATAGAAACACAGAAAAATAAATTTAATTGAATACATTTTAATGTTTTCAGTCTTATTTTATTTTAAAACAATTTAGTTTTCTTTAATTATTGGTTTAAAACTTTTGCATATTCATCGAACATAACTTAGAAATCATATAACGTAACACAAAAATCACAGAAAACATCTTGAATATAAAAAAAAAACTGTTCTAGGAACCTTGGCCTGAAAATCACAGAACACAGAATATAATTTGAAATGCATATAACCTCTCTATTTCAAATGTGCATGTTATGTAACAGAAAATTTAAATGTTATACAAACTTTCAATATACAGTGCTTAATAAAACTTCTATCATTTAAAAATATTCGTTGCTTATGAAAGCGTCATAGAATATTTGATTTGATTTGAGTTTGACATCCGCGATAGTGATACATGCAGCTGTCGTAAATGTCTGCCCTAAGACACTGATATATGTTAAACCAATACTCAGAACATAACAAATGTTCTTCAAACCAAGATTTGAAGATCATCAGTTTTTAATTCTATCCGCACACCAAATTTTAAGTCTTTATCTCTTAAAAGAAGGTGTTTTTCATTTATTAGGGTAATTGAAAATTTCGGTGTTCAGCACTAATAAAATATCAAACATAGCAATGCAATAATTCTAGTACTTCTACCATACGACCTATCTTGGTACCAAATTTCAAATCTGTATATCATCGGTAAAGGCTTTTTCAAACAGTCCCTTTTTTGAGCTCTTTCATGTGGTTCACTCCTTAAATGTAAATTTTGAGTAATTACATTTTTTCCACTATGTTTTATCTAACAGTTTACTCGTACATGTAATTTTAAATCTCTACATCACTTAAAAGTACGCGTTGCTAATTTATTCAGCTAATCGAACATTTTTGTCTGGAGCATTCCTATCAAACTTAAATTTTAAAATAATTCGAGTTTTTAGTAGATTTTATTGTAATGTTCACCCATGTGCCATATTCCAAATATCCATCTCACTTAAAAAAATATATTTCTCATTTCGTTTTCGGCAAATCAAGCATTTTGGTGTGCGACATCCCTAGAGTAACATATATTGGGAAAGCAAAACTGCTCACCTCTTTTGCAAAGTACGTTTCTTTTATCATTTCGCGTTTTTAACATTCTGATGTGAAGCAACCCTTCAAATGAATATGTTTGAAAAATTTTATTTTCCCCTGGGTTTTTGCTGAACTATCTACACTTGCATAACATTTCTATTCTCTGTCTCATCGAAAATTTCGTTTCTTTCTTATCATTTCGCATTTCAAACATTTTGTTGAATGAATATTCACGAAATGAATATTTTTGAAAAATGAATATTTTTGAAATGTTCAAATGAATCATTTTCAAAAATTTAATTTCCCCCGAAATTGTATCAAACGATTCACTAAAGCTTCTACCTATTCGGAAAGTGCATGAAAAGTGAGGCAGAGAGAAACTTCAAAATTAGTATATGTCTAATTAGTATAGTCAAAATTAGTCTCATTTATAAGGGAGGGGTTATTTCTGACAATCGAGCATTTAAGTGTACGGCACCATTAAAATAACAAATATTTTAAAGCTCCCCCCTTTTTCACTATTAAACTATCTACCATGGAAAAAATCTCAAGTATTTTTCTCATTGGCAATTTTGTTTTATAAACAAGAAATAGTCTTTGTAATTTGGTACATCCCTTCACACAGAAATTTCTGATTAATTAGGTATTAGGGATTTATTATCCAAAGATTGGCTTATAAATAAAATTAAAAAAACCGCTTATCTTAATTTAAAGATCGTTTATTTAAACAGATCTCATTTCGAGCATTATGGTATAAAACATCACTCACCCCACTATCAAATGTAAATTTAAAAAATATATTTTCGAGTTTTTATCGAACTAATGGCCAATAAAAATCTTTATATCTCTAGCTTAATTAAACGAGAGTGTTTCTCATCTATTTGGCAAATTGAACATATTGGAGGACAGCACACCTAAAATAACAAATATTGTGAAATTCAAATTTTAAAAAAATTTCCACATTCTTCTATCAAACGCTCTACTTGACACTAGGTTTTAAGATTCTATTTTATCGGGAATAGCGTTTTCCATACAGTACATATATCAAACTTTACATTTAGAGCGCCTCATTAAATGTCGATATGTTAATAACTTGATTTTTATCAAAATTTTTCTACAACGATTGATCCGTGTACCAAATATCTGATCCCTGTCTTAGTTGAAGCAGGGTATCTCGTATTTATTCGGCGAATCGAACATATTGATGTGTGCTGCAACCTTAAACTAATAAATATTTGAAAACTATTATGTACTTTTTCCTTACGAAAGATCAATCCTGCATCAATTTCAAGTCAAAATGTTATCGCGAAGTACTTCTTTCTGTCATTTCCTATTTCGAACGTTTTGGTCTCCTTCTCAAGTGATCGATATTGAAAAATACAATTTTTTCCTAGGGATTAATTGAACGAATGGCCAGTGTACCAAATGGCAAGTATGTATATCACTTAAAAGGAGTTTCTCATTTATTTGGTAAATCGAACTTTTTGAAATCCAACACCACTAAAATAATAAATATTGCAAAAATCTAATTTTCCCCAGTTTTACTATCAAATGCTTTTACTGCGAATCAAGTTTCAAGTCTCTGGTGTTTTGGAAAATCATTTTCCACACAGTCCATACTCCATATATTTCGAGCGCCCTTTCAATTATATATTTTTTTGGTGGTAAAAATTTTGCCATATTATTTTTTCTTTTTTTGGAAAACATTTTGCCTTGAACCATTTATTTCTTAAGTTCTGCTATAGCCAGAATTTTGATGATGATTGATATGAATTCGACATCAAATTCTCGAAAGGGGGGGGGGGGGGCTGCTAAGTGGATTAATAAGGATTCACACTTACTGCACTTTTTCCATTTCCGTTTCTTTTTCCATTTTACTGGAAGCATATATTTCTCAAGAATGGCTATATATAAAGTTTATGTAATAACTGATATGAATTTAGCATCAAATTTTGAAGCAAGTAGTGCGGTTTACTAAGGGTTTTTACGTCCGATTTCTTCTCCACTTTTGGTTCAAAAAATTTCCTTGAAACATTTCTTTCTTAGGATTGGTTATAGATAGAGCTTGTATAATGACTGATATGGATTCATCGTTATATTCTGGAGAGGGGGAAGGGATAAGGGCTTCACTAAGGATTTTCACTTTTAGTTCTGATGATGTCATTTCTATTTCTCAAAATCTGCTATAGATATAGCTTAGATGATAACTGATATCGATTCAGCATCAAATTCTAGAGGAGGTAGGAGTTTGATTAAGGATTTTAACTTTCGGTCAAAAATGCTTTTGAAACGTCTATTTATCAAAATTGGCTATAGATAGAGTTTAGATGATGACTGGTCTGAATATGAATTCAGCAATAAATTTCGGACGAGGTCCGGGGTTCATTAAAGATTTCCATTTCCGGAAGTTTTTTCACTTTCGGTTCAAAAAATTTCCTTAAAACATCTCCTTCTCAGGATTGACTATAGATGCAATTTAGATGATGACTGATATGGATTCAGCATTGATTTCTAAAGGATAAGGGTTTAATAAGATTTTCAATTTCCAGTTCAGGAGATGAAACTTGCGGTTTTCCAATAATTCGTATGACTTCAAGAAATACGTATGCAAAAGAATGGAAATGCTTATTAATTGCGTCAAAAGTGAAGTGTACAACATTTGCCAACATATGGAGGCTCCTTTATGTCTTGCATAATTTATCATTTTTTATCCAATAATTAACGTGTGTACTAAATATGAGGTATCTAGTTCAGTTGGCGCAATGCGTTTCGCACTTTTTTCAGTAAATCGAACATTTTGGAGTGCAGCAACTTCAAAATTAAAACAAGAAAGATCAATCATGCTCAAAGGATTGATTATGAAACACTTTCCAACTTCAATGCAATTTTATTTAAGCATGTCTAAAATGCAATACATTCCTCGGTAATATTTTAAAACTTATCACAATACTACATTAATTTATTATATTTGAAAACTTAAACCTTCAACGAAAAAAATGAACTACATTCAAATGACGGCATTGAAATATAAATTGCCTGGTTTAAACATCTCTAAAATGCGATACATTCCTCGGTAATATTTTTAAAACAATCATAATACTACGATAATTTATTATATTTGAAAACTTCGTCGGAAACAACTGAAATTCATTCAAATGACGTCATAGAAAAAATAACACGCCAGGCTCTCTCAATGAAAGCAGCATTTCATTCATAAATAATTTCCCATTCATGTCATTCATCACAATACTATAATAATTTATTTTATTTAAAAATTAAGACCATGGAGCTACAAGTAATTAAACTCTATGCGTAAAACTTCATCGAAAAAAATCGTCCTTCTCTTTATGAAATTAATGAATATTTCATTCATATCAGCGATGCGGACTCCATGAACTAAATGATTTTGTGTTAAAAAAATACAGCAATTTTAATACAACTCATTCTACATATTTTGCTGTTTACATTTTACATAGGTGAAAAATAGGCTTCGTTATAGAAATAATCAAATTTGGATGAGCATTTAAACTCAAATATATTGTAATTGCGTTGTTTCAGTATGTAGATGCACAGAATTTAAGCAAAAATAAAGTGGTTTTAGGACGGATACAACACTCAATATGAATTAAAAAGAAATAAAAAAATCACGATTTTGAGACAAGATGGATGCCATATATCATTTTGAAGTGGGTCACATGATCTTTTCATATCATTGTCACGTGATCGCTTCATATAAGAGGTGTTATTATTATTTTAATATTTATTTAAATAACTACTGAATATATTTCGCTGAATTTTTGTTTATATATTTTAGGGAACAATTTAAACATTACCTAAAATTTTCGAAGCAATTTGTGAATTTTAAATCCGCTTAAAAAATGTTTGAAAAATTAGGTCCCTTAGGGCTCAATGTATTTCATTTTTTCAACCCGGGTTCAATCTAAAACTAATTGGGTGATATTATTCATTTATATTCCCATAGGTTCTACGGACCGTCTGAACAACATACTAAAATTCCATTTTGATTAAGTCATTTTTACGGCAGTTATCGTGCTAACGGACAGACAGAAAGGCAGACAGACAGACATACAGAATGAACAAAGTCATAAACACTTTTCAACTTTGTTGTAAAGTGTTAAAAATTGAAAACTTATATGTCATTCATTCTTACAATCAAACAAACGATCTATCTGTGCAACAAATTTCAAGTCTGGCTGTCATCGCAAAGCACGCTTTCTTAAATGAACATTTTTAAAAATGTCGACTATTCCTGCAGAGGGATATTGAACGATTGGCACACGTACCAAATATCAAGTCTATATGTCACTTAAAAGAAGTCATTTTTCATTTATTTCTCACATCAATCATTTCGTGAGCGCATCCATTAAGTAACAAACATTAAGGAACTAAAAGAGCCACGGTCTCCCTTTAAACCAAATTTCTAGTTTATTTCTCTCATCGGGTAGTGCGTTTTTCATTCATTTCACATGTTGATCGTTTTGGCGTGGAACCCCCCCCCCCCCCCCACACACACACACAAATAATTATTTTTTAAACATTAGATTAAAAGATTTATTAACCGATTAGCTCTTGTACCAAATGTCGAGTCTCTATCTTAAGTTTAAACAGGAAAGATCAATCATGCATAAAGCATTGATTATGAAATACTTTTTAGCTGCAGTGCAATTTTATTTAAACATCTCTAAAATGCGATACATTTAGAGGTGATATTTTTAAAATTATCACATTACTATAATAATTTATTATATTTGAAAACTTAAAACTTCATCGAAAAAAAAAATGAACTTTATTCAAATGACGCCATAGATATATGAATCGCCTGGCTCTCTATCTAAAATCCGTGAATATTTCATTCATAAACTTTTATTTCATTCCTTTCATTCAGCGGTGATATTTTTAAAATTATCGCAATACTACAACAATTTATTTTACTTAAAAACTTTAGAACAAGGAGGAAAAAGTCCTTTCTAACTCCATGCTAAAAACCCCATCGAAAAAGGCAATAATATAAAATCGTCCGCTTCTCTATGTAAAATCAATGAATGTTTTATTCATATCAGCTATATTCCAGACTAAAAAGAGCTAAATAATTTTGCGTTTAAAAATTCAACAATTCTCATACAACTCATCTTACAGCTTATGTACTTACATTCAGCATTCGTTAAAATTAGGCTTCGTTGTAGAAATAAGCGAAGTTTGATGATAATTTAAACTAAAAAATATCGTAGTTGCGTTGGCGCAGTATATAGATGAACATAAATTACGCAAAAATGAAGCGGTTTTAGGACGGATGCAACACTAAATATAAATTAAAAAGAATTTTAAAAATCCCAATTTTGACACAAGATGGATGCCATATTTTATTTTGAAGTGGGTCACGTGATCTCGTAATATAATATGGGTGCAATTATTATTTAAATTTTTATTTAAAGAACTACCGAAAATATTTAGGTAATTTTTTTTTATTTTTATATATTTTATGGGATAATTTGAATATTTGCTAAAATTATCGAAGCAAATTAGATCCCATATGGTTCAATGTTTTTCATTTTTTCAACCCGAGTTCAATCCAAATCTAATTGGGCGATATTATTCTTTTACTTTCCCATATGTCCCGCAGATCGTCTCAACAACAAACATTCAAATTTCATTTTGATAAAGCCATTTTTATGGCAGTTATCGTGCTAACGGACAGATAGCTAGACAGCCAAAATGAACAAAGTCATAAACACTTTCCAGCTATGTTGTAATATTAAAAAAAATGCCTTTTCTCAATTATTCGTCAAACCGTAATAAATATTGTCTGAAATTGTCTCTCTTCTTTATATCGAAAGATTTACCTTTATAACAATATTTAATTTCATATCTCTTCACGAAGTACGTTTTTCTATAATTTCACATTTTCGACTTTTTGCTTTGAGAAAATCGCGTTTAAATTTTTGAAAAAGTCGATTCTTCCTGTGGGGAGGGGGCGGTTTTATCAAACGATTGATCTATGTATCAAATTTCAAATTTCTAACTTAAATAAAGACGTTTCTCATTTATTCGGCATATTGAACATTTTAGTTTGTGGTACTCCTAAAGTAGAAAATATTTTTAAAATTCAATTATACGCGTTTTTCCTTCTGAACGATCTACCGTTACAAAACATTTAAAGTTTCTATCTCGATGTATTTCCTTTTCTATTCTCAATTATTCGCCTGTCCGTCTGTTATTTTTGAAAAATTAGATTTTTACCAGAAATTTTATCAAACAATTGACTCTCTGTTTAATCTGAATGTGCCTAAAAGAGGCGTGAGAGACAGACAGATGAACAGACAGATGGATGAAAACTTGGGAATTAGGATATATAATAGATAGGTAAAAAGTAGATGTATACTTCAAGATTAAAGTCCAATATATGTAATATTTAACGGTTACAGGGAACTATCTTGAAATTTTAATAGGATGGTGTTAAAAATGCAATCAACTTCTTATATATTATTCGCTTGTTCAATGTGACGTTTGGAAAATTATGTTGACTAATTAAACACCTATAATCAGGTGATGCAGGTCATAGAATTTCGGATTCTATAGCTCAGTGATTAGGAATGCGTTTCTGTTCAGATTAAGAAGTCGTAGATATGGGACCTGCTCAAAGCAGAACTGTAATGAATTCAAATATTTTTATTACAAAATTTAAGGATCAAGAAATAATGTGACTGGACGATTGAGAAAAGTTGAACATTCATCTGTCGGAATTTCGAACAACATCTCAACGCCCGGTAACCCTTATTTATTTCCTTCTCTGTCTCTCCAAATCAACTACAGCTGTTGGCAGGGAGAAATTAATCATTTGAACTTGTTTCTCGAGATTTTAAAACTGCCAACTCTTCCTTATTCCTTACTTCGACTTCTCGCAGCGCACAAAAATGAAAACGGACACTGGCGCTCAGAGTTGCTAATTGCGAATTTCTGCTTTCACAGTTGCTGAATCCCGAGGGGGTGATTTGCAGGAACTAAGAAAATAAAGAAGTCGAGGAATTTAACGTCTTGAGTTAGAAAACGCATCACGTCTTGAGCGCTGCGTCTGTTGATTTAGCGCAGACAGTTAACTTCGGCACTGACTAAAGTGGATCTTTTTTATTCTCATAGGGTTCAGAGTGTGATGATCTAAACGGCAGTGTCTCATGAAAATTTAAACCCTTAAAACGCTTTTTGATACGCTGCTTTAATTATGGGCAGCTCAGAAACAGAGCTGTTTATATTTTGGCAACTTAAAATCGCGTTTTGGTCATAAAAGTCTTAGCTTTTGCTAAAGGTGGAATTAATTGAGACAACGTATTTTTGGGTATTAGCGTAAGTACAGGCAGTATTTTCACCACTTTGGAACAAGAACTTTTTAAATTTCCCATTTAATGCAACCGGTTTAATTTAAATAAGAGCTGTATTCTTAGTAAATGCGTAAAATAATTTCTCTGTTAAAAATGCATTCTGCAACGGTTGGATAAGCCTATTTTGGTATCTTAAATTAATGTTAAATGATTGGATGATGTTGGAGGCTTGTATTTTCATTGTTAGTAGCTGATTGTCAGTTTCATTGTTAGAAACTGAGATTGCATTGGCATTAATTACTTTATGGGACAGAGCACAGATATGGCCAAACAGTCAAGGACACCAAACATGCATTAAATTATATTTTATATAATTCTAACTTACTTTTTATGTATTTTCATTTTTGCAGATATACATATCTTGGAGGTAATTTTATTCAAATCTATTTTTTAGGATATCTACTTGAACAAAGCCTGCATTGTCAGTAAATCAATCGATCAGTCTCTCAGCTCTTGAAAAGTTCGTAAGCCATGTCCTGTTCTATCGAAATGTTCAACACTATGGATTTTTCCCTGCCATATGTAAACCCCTCCCTTCAAAAACACATCTTATATTGCTTCCAAAATAAATTTCTTTGCCTCCATTGCAAAGTGCGAAATGACAAATTTCCCAATGTTTCCCGAGAAGATGGATGCTTCTGTATTCCCGCGGGTCAAATTTAAAACAGGGAGCCTCTTGTTATTTTCAGTCGCATTCAGAAGATTTTGGCCGATCCTCCTATGAAGGTAACACGAAAATGAAATAACATAAAATAAAGTGATTGAATTCTCGCCACGTTCAGATTGGAGCTACTTTGATTATATCAAGCTCCTGCATGACGTAATTATGTGTAATAAATCACCCCAGATAAATCTTGTGATATGTGTAGTGTCCTAATTACTCTAGTACGGGACTTTTTATATTCTTTTTTGAAGAGAATTTTAAAGAGTCCGTGGGATTTCGTTTTTGAAATTTATATTTGGGGAGTGAACGCAAAGAGGCGCATATTTCATCGGGCGGAAAATACAAATGCAACGGGTTTCATTACGGGATTTATGGGTAGCGTAAGATAAAAAAAAAAGAAAAAAAGGGAAAAAAAATTAAGGTTTTTTTTTTCTGAATGAGAATTTAATGAGGCAGCACACTCACTCAGGCCAACTATAGCTGTTAAAAATCCGTTTGGGGATTTAATTAAAATTTTCGTTTAATAAATGGTGTGTCTAATTCAAACCGTTATGAAAAAGACTGCTACAGATTATGCTACAAAAAATGAAATGACTCATGATAACATGAAGGACTTAATATGATGATGTAAGGCATGTTATTAATTGAGTTTAGGATTGTAAACATATTTAGAATTTAGAGTCTGCGAGTAAAATATAAGAAATGAAAATTCGAATACACTCATTGCCATAAAAATTTGCGTACCAAGAAAGAGTTGTCAGAATCGAACGAAATTTTATATCTGTAAGTGCAACGTTGATATAAGTATGTGATTACAAAATCAAAGCAAAAGAATCATTTATTACAGGAAAACTACAAATGAATGGAGGTTCTAGTACCCTGTTAGGCCACCTCTAGCGTGAATACACGATGCTATACGGGCGGGCATTGAGGCATACAGGCATACAGGTCTCCTGCGTCATCTCATTCCACAGTTGTAAGCGCACCTCTAGTTTGACCAACTCGTTGGCTGTCCAACTTGTCGTCCCAAGTGATTGCAGACATGCTCGATCGGCGACAAATCTGGGGATCGGGCAGACCAGGGAAAGGTGGTAATGTGGCATAGGCATTCCTGTGACACCCTTGTTGTGTGTGGCCGAGCATTGCCCTGTTGAAAAAGCCTCCTGGGAGCCCTGCCATGAGTGGCAACACATGTGGCTGAATGATGTCACGAACGTACCGCTGGGTTGTCATGGTTCCGTGAATCAATATTAGAGGTGACCGGGTGTCGCATGCGACAACACCTCATACCATCACACCAGCTGTGGGAGCGGTGTGCCGCAGTAAAGCGAAGGCAGGATTGAGGCATTCACCACGAGGTCTCCACACACGTACACGATTGTCATCACTGCCCAAATTGAATCTCGATTCGTCCCTGAAAACAACCTGGTTCTATTCGGTTGCCGTCCAATCCCTTCGAGCGTGACGCTACTCCAAACGGAGGCGACCCGAGACTGTGAGTGGGTGTCATTGGCAGCACACATAATGGGCGCCGCGATACCAAATTCCTTCAACCAGGCTCCTCGCGTTGGTACGGACAGACATAGAGGCCCGTAGTGAAGGTGCTGCCTGTGTCGGGATAAAGGAGAATGATGCATTTGGCTCTGTGCTTTCGTGTCGAGTGATGTGACGGTCTTCTTGGCTATTGGTCTGTCGAGGGCGTCCTGAGTCTGGCCGCCGTGTATGCGAAATCTCTCTTATCCACTAGTCCCAACACCTCCTCCTAGTAAAGTCAGAACGGCCTAGGTTGCGGGCTAATGGCCGAGCTGACCACCCGGCTTCCATCATCCCGATGATTCTTCCCCTCTGACAGCTGGTTATATTGTCTTCGATGGCGGCGTAACGGCATCCCTAATGAAAAAGCGTCCCTCTGCAACAGATTAAGTACAAGCAAAAAAGGCTTTACGTACCTTTTTTCTGCGCCAGCGAGAACGAAGTTCAACGCCCTCTGGTGGTATTACTCAATGCGCAATCACGCTGTATTTCTAATCATTTGCCTATCTGCCTGACACGTACTTACATGCCAACTTTCGTTACGATCCCACAATTACTTCTTGCTGCGCAAATTTTTATGGCTCTGAGTGTATTTAACATTCCGTTGAAATCATGACAACAAATATGGAAGTGTGCGTTTATTATCTTTCAAAGCCATATGAGTACTGTATACATTAGATATGGATCATATTCAGCATTTTGATTACATATTGATGACACAAAGGTGATTTTAATTACATAAAGACTTGATTACATGCTTTATCTTGTCAGATCTCGATGTTAGTAGGGATTTAAAAAAATTATGCCAACTGATTAAAAAAATAGTGCTAGCCGTATGTCACTATGATATATAAATTTCAGTACGTATGCAGTACCCCTATTTAGCAAATGTACATAACGACAGCATTTTGCGTAGTATACTTACATATGTAAATACAACAAGCACATTATTTGTATACATAAATGCACACGAATTCAATATACTGAATTATTGGAGGCTCCTTACATGAAAAAAAAAATTACATAATTCACCCCACCATTAAAGAAAGATGCCTTTTATAGAGTGAAACTGTGCCAGATTCACAATGGGAAAACAATCAAAATATTAAAATATTATTTTTGCAAGTCAATTCAAGCAAACAAAGCAAGCACTTTATTCATAATATAAATATTATGCGTAAAATTTATCAGCAACCGTTACATACAAACGGAGAGCGGAGCATTTCTTATACATAAATGACTGTTAACGAATGGTTATAACCCAAAATAAAAAAGTATTACTCAAAATATCATCTCTTTCGAATGGAACGAACTAGATCTACGAGAATGATGTTAACAACTTTATCGTTTAATATTATATATGAAAAGTGAACCTATTTCACGATTTTGAATATTTTTACATTTTATGTGATTTTTTTATGAATGTATTTGAAAAATGGTAAATATATCGTGAACGGTTCATACTAATGTTCAAATGTTTGTGTCAATCGTTTTATAACAAAAATTACATAAGGAATGGTTACTTACGTAACATTGCTGAGGATTCTAATTTTTAATGATATTTTTCAAAATGTCATTCTAAACTTTGGGGGTCTTCCGAATATTTGATTATGTTTAAAATCAATAGACTTCCGGTATTCACTGATTGTAATTTTTGTACCAAATTTCGTTAGAAACCCTAGACTCGTTCAAATTTGCCTCCACAGTGTCACGGACACACACACATATACTTATACACAAACACACATACACACAAGACATCACCTCAAAAAAGTTCGATTCGAATTCAGGGATGCTTTAAACGTGCTTTTCCTTCGAAAACACGAATTCGAATTTTCAACCACGTCACAGTGCTTTCACTATACATTGTATTATGTATATAAAGAAAGTAATAATAATATGCAAACATGACGCCCAATACACATAACCCAAAGCAGTAAAATACTAAGTTTTAAAAACATACAATTTTCAAAACACAATATCGATATGGTTATATGCACACTCCAAATAGGACCACCTTTGTAATAAGATTGCTACCTGCCTAATTTGAATGTAAAAGAGCCTATGTAGTACCCCAAGTCGACAGATCTCTATAATTAGGCAAGTCAAATTTGAAAATTGACCAATCAAATTAATAGAATTTAAAATAAAAGCTTAGCTTAAGTTTTGATTACTAGTTTAGAAACTCACATTTATTTTTCTTCTATCCCCATCCTCTGAAAATTGGATAGTGAAATACATTTAATGGCTCAATAGTGTGCAGAGCATATGATAATATAATGGTGTAGAAATCAAAATGAATTTCACTATTTTTATAATAATTTTTAAAACTATAACTTCCAGGGCATTTAGAGAACGAAACTCTAATTTTTTAAAAGTAAAAAATTATTTAAAAAACAGCACAGTAAAGTTATTAACCGGTTTCGAAAGACAAAAAGCAGTCTTCTATTACAAGATACAAAGACATAGTAAGCTCGACCCTTAAAAATAAGCAGGCGCTTGTCTTTTAGTATATTTTTAATTCTCCCAAACAGGTAAATACCTTTACTATTTTTTATACCGTGATTTACGTTTTAGATATTTTTTAAGCATTTTGAGTAATTTATTTTATATTCTAAATTTTACCATTATGTAACAGACTTTAATATGTGACCTTTATTTAGACGAACTATATGCAGTCTAAACTAAAATTCACAGGGCAAGAGTTTTGTAACATATTAGTCAGAACACATTTTTACTTGCTTTATGTGAAAGATATTATCTCTTTCTCTACAATAAATATATTTAAATATTAAAATGAAAAGTTAAAATTTGAACTTTTGCATTTCGATGGATTTAGACGTTTTAAGCATTCCCAAATAAAAATCAACAATTTCTTAACGATGTCTATGTGTGCACGAGTGTGGTGCGTGTGACTGTAAGCAGATATCTCTCGAACAAAATGGAACGATTTAAAATAAATTGTGTCCGGATATTTGAATCGATAAACACAAGAGTTTCATTAATTTTCAGGGATATATTATCAGGGGAAGGATTTAATTAATGAACAGCCTAGGAAAAGGGGGGGGGGAGATAAAAAATGGATGGCTTGGTTCAAGCATATACAAACATCGGCTTCAAATTAGGAGAATGAGAATTTAATCAGTTCTCGTCTCGAACTGAGAGGGCGAAGTTTTAATTTCAGCAGTCGATCAGAGCTTTACATATACAGGGTGACTAGGAAAGCACGTATCAAGGGAAATTCTTCAGGAAAGAAGAGAGTTATCCTTATTATTTCTTTATGCAGCTGCATAGGAAACCCCTATAGCGCTACACAACAAGATAACTTTTGGGGGCTAACCATTCTTTTCAGGGTGGTGGGCAGCTATCTCGCTCTCTTGTTGGAATAGAGAAAAAAATCAATTACAAAGCTGTAGAGTGACGCCAAATTAGTACAAAACTGTGTTTGTCTGACATAAAAGCTGTAAAGAACCCTGAAAACTAGGAAATCCCCACCTCCATATAAAACAACATTAACGTACATAGACGCTAGGAATGCCTCGCATTGGGAAACGCTATACGTATAAACATTCAGCTGTGCTGGCATTCCGGTTACATTCTCAAAGTAATAATCATTTTGCAATATTCCTCATTAGTAAACATAGTATACATGGCATCCAAAATCGGAAAAAAAATGCAGGACTGAGTGCCAAACACAGACGAATAACGTAAGGATACAACACTGTAGATGGGATGTTCTTCCAACCTCAGATTAGTTTATTTATTTTTCTGGCTTCAATTATGATGGTGTTTACAGACAAATAAGTTGGGTCGTCAAGATGGTGATGTCCCATTTCATCTCTTCCCATTTTATCCTGCGTCTCTTGTTATTCCCATTTCGTCCTGTCTGCACCCCTCCTAATTACCTTGAGGTCCTCACCTGTTGGTAGAGGGAAAAACTGTGTGCGTTCCCCAATAGTCTCTTCTCTTCACAGCCCTCCTCGCCGGAGGGATTGAGATTTATTCCCCTTGCGACCGTTCCATTTGGAATGACTTTATTTTGTTAAAAAAATATACAGTAAAGATAATTTCCCTTTGAGAAGATCTATGTTCGTCTATATCTATTTTATACATAACTAGCAGTATTCCCGTTTTCGTATTGAAAATACATTATAAAGAAACTTAAAATTTACCATCAGGTGCACATTCCTATAGAATTCTAAATGGCATTGTTATTCAAAACATTCTATTACAATAATTAAATTAAAGCTCCAAAAAGGAAGTTCTCTATTCTCGCTATACAAAACTCAATATTTAGTGTAGTAAAATGAAGGTCGCGTATACTGCACCCTATTTAAAATGACTGATGGGTAGGTCCCATATTTTTTTTTTATTGTTAATATTACTAATGAAGACAACATAGAATGAAAATCTCGAAAAATGAACAACCTGAAAATTTTTCTCACGAAGATGGTTAACAATCATTGACATATTTTTCTAATTGTCCGAACAAACATTTTTCATTTCTATTTAGAATAATTTACTTGCAATTTCCCAATCTGCCTTCGATTCGACAATATCTTTGACATTTAGGTCATTTTTTCATTACAAACAAATGTGCCTCTGTCTCAAAGAAACGTTCAGAGTTCTTTCAAAAATGCCATGAGTGACATATTTTTTTAAAGAATTAGCTAATTGTCATAACATTAATAATTGATAAGTGATAAAAAAGCTCAACATTATTTTCTTTGGACATTACATTGTGCAGCTTTATTTTATGAGATTATATTACTCCAGAACAGTATTATAGTTTTTATTGTTAAAATACTAGATATCTTAATCGAAGCTGTACGATAAATATAAATCCTTTGGACATTTATATCTCCAAACCTATTAGTTAAATATGCAAACAATTTTTTTTACTTATTTTGTTGAAAAGGAAAATATAGTGCACATTATGATTATATAAAATGATTTCAATATTTAAATATTTTTTCGAAAAGATCACAGTTTTTGTCCGAGCAATGATTTGCTTCACTTTGCTTATTTTCACTCGAAATATATTTGTAAATATAAGAGATAAATGTAAATAGTAAGCGACAAAATGCTCAATACGAAATCTAGTTTCTTGATTTATAATTTGTTTTATTCAGTTTTTCAGGACATCCTAAAAATGTCACTTACCTTAAAGCACTTAAATACTTGTGAAGCAATTTTAAATTCCCTTCCCTACTTGATCATTCTAGAATTTTTCAGGTTTTATTTTTTACTGAAATCACCAATTATTTCCGATTTTGCGTGTCATTTTCTTTGTTTCAAATTTTTTGATATTGGCATTTCATTTTTTTGTATTTCTAAGTTGAATGACCATTTGATATAAAATTTTGCTTTTATTATTATTAAGACTGCAGGCTACTAATTTTTCTTTAATTTAAGCGATAACTTTAGGTGATTTTTTATTCATTTAAATTTCTGTTTTATTGTTTAATTATTTATAAGCAATTTCTAAATTATCTTGATCGCAATATTTCGGTCATTCTTTTAAGTTATTTTATCAAGTAATATGAACTCATCATTTTCATGTTAAAATTTCATCATTATGTTTTCTTTTTCATAGCTACTAAATTATTTAATTATTTCATAACTACTAAATTCTTTATTTTTTTACTTTTCTGAATTCAAAAGTTTCAATATGGAATTTCGTATAAAAATGGCTAAAAAAATCGGATGTAATATTTTTTTAATTACTCGCATGGGCTAAAATTTCAGATTTTTACTGGTTTGGCTCGCAAGTTCCAGTTCCCGAACTTGGTCTGAGTTTGAAGAAAATTTTGAAAACTAGTTACATTATTAATTACTTTTACAAATTTACACTCAACATTTTCCACAAATGTTCCCCAGCTTTCACTACTAAAATATCAATTTAGGTACAACATATATGAGGAAATCAAAGTTTAAGAGTTTCTGGAAAATACCCACTAAAACCGAACAAAGCCCAATAAAATTCGGGTGGGTTGTGTTTTTAAAAAAATTCTGCGTTTTTCAAACTTTTCAAATTCAGAAGTTTAGCACATTTGAATATAAATTATTTCGGGCCGGACCGGGCCGAGATTCAATGGTCTTTGAACATAGCTAGGCCGGGCTCGGGTTCTACACCTGTAAAGTTCTTGGAGCTCGGGCCGGGTTTAAGCATTGACTGTGTCGGGTGGGGTGAAAGTGAAACTGAATTTTTGACTCGTGCAGACCTTTGACACACGGCCTTTACGTATGTCTATGTGTGTGTAAAGGTCTTTTGTAAGGCCTTTACACACACATACACATAGCCAGGATCTTGGGATGTTGAAAATACTAAGTTTCGTTTATGTAATTTTTCAAGCAAGAAGAAGTATGACTCTTAATCCCCCCCCCCTTTGCTTATGTTACTGTACACAATTACTGATATATACAAATATATGACCCTAAAAACGTTATATTGAAATTCAAACTTGTAAAGCTCTCAAAAATTGGAATTATAATGTTTGACTAAGTTATAATACTTTTGCTACTAGAGAGTACATTACAATACTAGAGAAAGTGATAGGTTAAAAAGTTCTGGATTCTGTTCTTCAATTAAGGTTTTGCACAACAACCACTACATAAACATATATATTCATGGTACTACAAAACAATTATAAGTATCCATTTCATAGGGATATCTGACAAGACAGGATTTACTCTATCTAAATTATTTAAATATATTTAAATAACGCCAAACAACATATTTACTACTATTATAGTACAAGCAATATTTTTAATTTGATCTCCTCGGAGCTCTTCGGAACTCATCCCCTAAGGGAGTCATTTGCACCCTTCTCAGTTGGGAGAAAGGGTGAGAAACAGGTGTACATTGGATAAGGGATGAAATGCTACTATTTTAAAAAAGGGTAGCGCAAGGGGCGAAATGGGAAGGGATGAAGTGGGAATAAACCGTCAAGATCGGGAGGGGGGGGGTGACTTGAGGTTCACAACCCTTCCAGGAATCCATCAATCCCATTGAATTTCGAAGAAATGATATATGGATAAATGAAAAACAAAATATTTGGTTACCAAACATCGAATCCCACCCCACCCCAAACAAAATAAAAGAAAAACTATTTCTTCTTCAACCCAGACTATCCAACGTACCCTTAAAGTATAAGGTATCTGTTTGGACGGCCGGGAAGTGCCACCGAATTTAGACCAGAACCTAGTGTGGAAGGCATGCATCCACAGATACCGTAACCTCTTTTCCCTACCACCCAACCTCTCGGAAAGACTTACGAACCCACATATTTAACGTGCCCGTACTCTGCGTGAACACGAAGACAGTTTGGGCAGACCGCGAATCAAAATCGAGTCATTCGAGTGCAATCCTAGCGCGTTAACTACTGGGCTATCTCACCCCCGGAAAATTCTGTCTGGCGACGATACTGCGACAAATCGTCTGTCAAATAAAGTAGTGAGCATTCAACCTAAATTTATTCAATCATTTTGTTAACAACTGTCGCCAGATGATTTTGTAATTTAAAGAATCGCATGTTTTTAAAAATAACTTTTGGACAATTATTTGCAGATTTTTCTGTCGGACAAACACATTTTTGTACTAATTTGGCAACGTTGTACAACTTTGTAATTGACTTTTTCTCTATCTCCAAAGAGGAGAGAGATAAAAAAAGGGTGTTATTCCCCAAACAATGCCTTGTTATATAGCGTCATAGTGGTTTCCCGTGCAGCTGCATTAAAACTGGCTAACTCTCTTCGTTCTCGAGAAATTTTTCCTGATACGGACTTTCCTACACACTCTGTAATCTAAATTCAAAATATCCAGAGCGTATATACTGTTTATGGTTAATTTATAGTATGTACGACAGTTGAATGTTATTCCATGTTTGTTTTTCTAAAATAAGTCCATTTTCTTTAGTGCGGTGCTCCAAGACACACATCTTCAATATGTAAAAGTGGATTTGTATTAGTAGGGTAAGAAGACCGGCTATGCCGCAGTGAAGGTATACGTGAGGTACGAGGTAAATGTACCTCCACAGTCGCCCGCCCTCTTCAATTTTTTCCGTAGACGATCGGGAGATTTTATGTTTTTGGAAATGTGTAAAAAATATGAATGTTTTTTAGAAAATCTTTATGGAAATGCACATGCTTTTATAAAAGATTAAGAGGTTTGTTTGAGTGGCTTTGAAATTTTTCAGGTATTTTTTTACATTAGATGAATAGCGTGTAGAAACATTTTTAGAGATGACAACATCGGAGTGTAGAAGCTTACTTTGAGTGGCAACGCCAGGAGGAGTGGGTTTAGGGTATGGGTACAAGAAATGTGCTTTGCCACTGTGGAAAACCACTTCTTAAGCAAAATCCCCTGGAGACTTCGTGCATTGACCTGCGCATTTCAATAAAATTTAAATCCGCAAGGACTTCGATGAACGCTATCTCCTACTCCTTTTGGCTGCAAGTCACGCTCTCGTTATCCGGCGAGTATTATTATTTTCATTCTCCGGTCCGGGTCTATGTTACTTATATTTTAGGTTCCCAAGTTGCGGTTCATGTATGACGCCAATAAAGTTTCTGGTTTTAGTCACTGATGCTAATGTGTGCTTTCACGGTGTATTTATACGAGAGCTATGGAGAAACCCACTAATTTTGAATAAAACCCACTGAATTCTGTTGTGCGTTGAGCGAGTTCATTCTTTTCTTTTTTAGTGGTACGTAGTCTCGGGAAACGATTAATCCCGAGGAGTAAGCTGCTGATCAAAATTCAATTTTAGGTGACATCATTAGGTTACGGTTAGGCAGTTGATGCGAAGACACAATGCCATTGTAGGGACGGGTGCGATTTAGCCTTCGTCTGTTGACCCCATACCACCATTTACAAGTTTCTGAAAAAGCATCTCATATTTTTCACATTTTCGAAAAAATCCCCCCCCCCCTGATCGTCTACAAAAGAAGTACAAAATAGCGACCGATTCTGAAAGAACATGCACCTCATACCTCACGTTCCTCCACCGCCGCAAAACCGGCCTTTATACCCTACTATTACTCAGGGAAGAATACTGGTATGACAATTGAATGTGATCCAACATTTGGGATGTTTGTTTCTAAAAATTATTCCATTTTCTTTACAAGGGTGATCCAAGATGTACATTTCCAATATGTGAAAGTTGATTTGTATTAAATGGAGAAAAAAAATAGCAAGTACTTCAGAAAACCTTGACTAGGTGCAAATTTTGAAACGGCTTGTCACAAAATCTGAATGAAGCAGGAATAGAACGAAGGGCTGTAAGAATTATCGGAAATCAATACACATCTTCAATAATCTTACTCTTGCCTATTCATGCGTTCATTCTATCCCCTTTTCCCATGCATACCGTCGAGTTCTATTGAAACAAGAGTAGCTAAGGGTGGAAGGGAGAACAGTGTAAAGGGAGGAAACAATTGATCTGCAAAGAAAATTGAAAAATGTCGGAATTTCTCGGGTCTCGTGCTCTCGGGTTTCAAAAGAATGGACGCGCGCTGAAATAAAATACAAAAGTTGGGGTGTGGAAAAAAAAAATCGCGTGGACTAGAAAAAGATCTTTGCAATGAATCCCCCCTTTTTTAAAATAAAGACTAAATCAAATAATTCGGAACTGTAAGCAAATATTTATGCTAAAGGAGTTTAAAATTTATCTTATCTTATGCACTACTAATTCTTATGTTTGTAATAAGATTATTCTATTTAATTCTTATTTTAAGATATCGGTTTAGTGCAATTCCAATCCCCTCCCCCTCTCCTTGCTAAAAACGTAAATAAATAAATAAAATTTATAATTAAATTATTTAATAAATTAACAAATAATAAATTTAATAAATAATTTAATAATAAATTTAATAAATAATTAAATAATAAAAGGCAGTAAGTTTACTATCAAATCGGTTTCGTATAAATTTGCAATTTTCAGCAGTTGGTAGCAGAGCCGACTCAAACATATTTTCCCTAGAGCCAAGTATGATTTTGGTGCCCCCTTCCAAAAGTTAGTGAACATATTCCATAGTTAGTGAACATGCTAACTTAACATTTCTTACCAATATGTTGAACAATAGACAATATATGCATAGAAGGAAAAATCTTTTTAAAATTTAGAAGAAAAATTTTTTTGTCAAGTATAAGAAAACTACTAGTGATTAGTAGTGATTTTTTTTATGGTCTTGATGGAAAAAAAATGATGGCCAATATTAAATTATGATTAACATTTCATCTCAATATTAAAATCATTTAAATCAACATTTCATCTCAATATTCTTACTGCTTTTATTTACTGTTTTAGATTAGAATATACGAAATGAGTGTCTCTTTAAAGTGATTTTTCACAAAAATTTCCCACATAATTACATCTATTAAGTCCTCAAAATGTCACAATCAACAGTCTTAATACTTCAAAAGAATTAGTACAGAAAATAAAAGTTAAATTATAACAAATATGCTTACTTTTTACTTTTTATATAAAACAAGCTATCAGGTCTAACGACTATCTACATAAATTTTCACAGAAGTTGTATTTGCCATGTCTTGATGATATCACTCTTGAACAAAATCATTGCGGTTTATGTTTACAAAATTTTAAACAAAGAAAATTACCTCTATATTATTTAGTAACACAACAAAAAATTTACATGTCTGTTGTAAATAAATAATATTTTTGTGGGCACCCTTCTGCTATGGCGTCCTAAGGTCCGGCAGGTCTGGACTTTGTGCCGGCCCTGTTTATTACCCTTTGATTGTTTTCTAAATATAAACAAGCAGTGAAACAAAGTCGTTTTTCCTGCGCGCGCGTGTGCTTGTGAAAATAGTTGTAAGTGACATATGCGCTGTGTAGCGTAGTACGTTCATGCGCACATCGCATAAGCTTGCATTAACTCAGAAACGGCGCAACGGAATACCATCAAATTTAACATATTTGTAAAATGTAACATGAATATGAATATCGCAGTTCTTGATTCCACAGTACACACATGGGCATTTTGAAATATTTTGCATTAACTTCGCTGCTGCCTAATAAATTGGAACTGAATTTGGTACAAAAATATAATGTGTAAGTGAAAATAACAAGCTCTCAACTATGATCCATTTCATATGCAATATGCGGGTACGAATTTTGCAGTATCTCAAAATATATTATACATTCACGCCAAAATTAGTACACTTAAGAAACTTGATATCAGGAGGATGACAAAAAAGGTTAGATTTCATGTAACGCGACTATCAGTCAAAGATTGCAAGTCAGAGATTTTCATTCGCTTAAATCAGAAAATCAATGCTGGAAGCACATGAAGTTCTCTACAGACTCAATTCATTTATCTTTATTCCATTCATAAATCATTAAATTGAATTTAATTGCACAAAATAACAAGGATAATTATTTGAAATTACACCAAATTTGCAGTTTTACTTTAATTTTCGTTTAGAGACTAGACGTCTACTTTCAAAGGCTGTGTTGTGAAATAGCTAAAAACTAAGAACGGTTAATCCTTGATAAATGGGGTTGGTCTTATTGTTTTCATCCTCAAATATTACGTATAAAAATAGTAAAAAAGTATTTAATTGATATATTTGAGCATATGCAGTCTTTTATTTCAAATTTTGACGATAAAGGTTTTCAAATTTAAGCGTTAATATATTATGTAAGCTGAAAGATGTTAGCCTCAACACACTGCGATCAAAAGGAATAAAATATAGATATCACAATTTGATGTTGAGAGCATATTGCTTTCTCTACCGACTATAAAATTCACAATCCATTAGATTGAACTAATTGCTCAACTTGACATGGATACTTGGTATTATATTCAGTTCTTTTTCATTAGGTAACATTTTAAAATCCTGCCATCTCCTTCAATTAAAAATTACTTAAATATCTCGAAAATCATTTGTCTTATAGTAATAGAGTTGGCCTTATTCGTTTCGTTGTTAAAAAACTACGTGTGATGAATACTTTTAAGCATATTTAGTCTTTTATTTCAGGTTTTGATGGTTTTGAGGGCCATTTCTTGCGTTCTTTTCATCCGAATTGTACCAAAATCTAATCAGCACCAGTCTAACTCTAAAGTGACTTATACACCAAATTTTGCAAAATTTGGTAGAATAGATCTTTAACTAGAATAGTTATATAAATTGCACAGATAGACAGAAGCACAGACACAAAGACTCAGAGACACAGAGACACTCACACAGACGTCAGGCTAAAAATAGTTTTTTCAGTTTCTTGAGTACCTGAAACGCGTAGGTCCCTCGAAAACTGGATTTCCGATTTTCGATACGATTCCAGTACTTTTCCTGCACATTTTCCATGTATTATAGGGGAGGGATGAATCTGCTTCTTTCACAGCGGAAACATGATAATTGACAAGATGCACGGCAGAATATGTTTGAAGTTGAATTGCACATTTTTCATATTTTCTAGATGGCAGCATACATATAAAACTATTTCGAAATACCTTATTAACTCATGCAAGAAATGTCACTTAACAAATGTCATAAATGTAACTTAACAAATGTCAATATTATTATCATCCGCAATAAGCAGTATAGACCATATATTAAAAGATTTTAATTAATTCTCCCAATTTGGCTTCATTTACTTTTTAATTCACCTACATTTTTACAATTTTGGAAATTGTAATATCGGTATTTTATAAGCTCTAAATTTTTTTCTGTTTAAAATGTGTTTTCGCGCTCAATGTAAGTGTAAAATATTCTGTGTTAAATGTCCGTCTGCGAAGGAAACTGCAAGGTGCAAATACTTGCATTTTGCAATTCACTTCCACCTTGAGAGTCCGTTGTATGTAGATGTATCAGTTTTTCTTTGATTCTTTCTTTTTCGGCGCGCCAGTGAAAGCGAGTGCTTTGGATGGCGTGATGTTTGTTGTGACGGCACTCTGGTAGTGGTAATGAAAGGACGCTAGCTTGTTTGGGGAGATAGAACAAAGAAGGCAACCATGACGGACCTAGATAGGGTCCTATCTAAAATTTAAATAAAAAAAAAATGTAAAAATGTAAAATATAAATTTAAATTTCCATCTCCTGCTATTTAATGACCATCATGCTTAGGAGGACCAACAGATATGATTTGTAAGTAAAATATTATTTTCTAAGACAGCAATGCATTTGGAAAAACTTGGCTCAATCCATAACAGAAGTCCCATCGATATAAAAGAATGATTTGACTAATGATTTTTACAAGTTTGTCCTAAAGACTCGTTAATCTATTCTAGACAGAATATCAGATCTGAGTCAAGTGTCTATGAGTAAATATCAAGAATGCTGAAAAAAATATGTTGTGTAACACATTTATGTGAATTAATTAATTGAAGAATATTTTAAAACAAAGTGATATAATAACTAATAGCTGTTTTATGATGATTGGAAGGTTTATATATTTTAACAAATAAATTAAATAATTTTTAATATCGAGATGGTAATTATTTTGTATATATGTCTCTGCCATTTTCTTAAATTCACAGCCAACCATTGATACATATACTTTTACATACTGATTTATACGACCTGATTCATCTCGGCACTTTTACATTCCCACTTTTACACAATATTTTCGTCTGGGCCAACGGCGGTACCGTGCTGAAAACACCGGTTCTCGTTAGATCACCGAAGTGAAGCAGCATCGGGCGTGGTTAGTACTTGGTGGGTGACCACCTCGGAACGCCGCGTGCTGTTGGCCATCTCGGGTGCGGTATCCCCGTGGTTTGCGCGCTAGATTTGCACGCTGCCACAAATGCCGCCGTGTTCATGCGGAGTACGATCACGTTAAACATGTGGGTCCGTAAGTCCTTCCGAGAGGTTGGTGGTAGGGGAAGGAGGGTACCCTGTGGATGCCTCCCCCACTGGGTTCCCGTCTAAATTGGGTGGCACTTCCCGGCCGTCCATACAGTTACCTTACACCTTTCTGGTAGGTCGGACGGTCTGGGTCTCAACAACAACAACAACAATATTTTCGTCTATTTCGAACCATTTAAAAGTCGCCAAGTTGGTGATATCAACTGTTGTATATATAAACTGTCGTAGAAATTCGATATTAGAAATTAACGGGAACGGCTACATAAATTTTACTTTAAACATTAGAAATAGATTATAACAGATCTACATTTAGAATTCAAATTTAACGTGCACATTTATGACTTTCAACTGGGTACAATGTTAATTCAAGCAAAATTTATTAGATTCTAATGTGTAAAATTTACAATTCCCGAGATTTAACGAGTAAAATTTATAGTTCACCTGCGAAAAAAATTATGAAAATAAAAAGCATAATTAATATATACGTATATATGTGCATGTGTGTGTGTGTGAAAGCAGAAAATGTATGGAGCGCAGAGAGGAGTTCACATTAGAAAATCATTAGCATTTCAAATCGTTAGCATCAGACACCTGGGAAAAATATCTCAGGCAACACATAAATGACAAACATTCGACTGTAGCAGCTGGAGCATGAAAACAAATACACCGTCTTCTAAAAATTTAGCACGCGGTTCAAATTCTCAAATAGCGAAAGCATCCGTGGATTTTATAGGTCGAAAGTTATTGTTGTCGCCAATTTAGACATGCAACTATCAAATGGTGTGTCAACTATGATTGGCTCCTGAAACAATATGGAAATTAGTCATGGAGTGGGTGAAATTGACTTGCTTGTGCCTAAGAGTTTCAAGGCTCAAACATTTTTTCGAAAAGTTTTAGTGTTGATATTGGAGAAGATTGGCTTTGTTATTACACACAGAACACGTTTAGAATATTGTCAAAGTTGGAGTGCTATTGGGAGGCTTAAGGCAGTGCAGTATATTAAGGAAGTCACCGGTTTCTTTTATGTGGACCATTTTCTCATTTCTCCTTTATGGACACAATTTCAAACAAATGGGACAGTTATCCGCAGATTCGTTCTAGGTCACTCTAGTGCTACAAAATCTTCTGATGACCAATATATCATATTGCTGGCCAAACGCTATTGCCGAGCGATTGCACTAGTTCTCCGATCAATGGCTACCACAACAATATGAAAGTCGAGCTATACGGAAGTATCAGCCAGTACTGTGAGGTAAGGGCTACATGTCAAAGGACTCTATGCTTGGATATGACGAGTTTGTGTCTCTTTGACAGCTAACACTAGAGGAGCGCGATAAAATTGATGTCATCAGCATGTCACTTGGAGACTTGGAGACAGCAGTGCGGACCTGGCCTACCTCCCGGTTTACAGGTTTAGTTCCGCACTCCTGAGGACTTACGGACCCACATGTTTAACGTGATCGTATTCCGCGTGAATACGGCTGCATTTTTTTTGGCAGCAGAGGGAATCGAACCCGGGTCTACCGAGTGCAATTCCCGCGCGCTAACCAGTGGGCTACCGCACCCCATCAGCATGCCACTTGGACAGAAGCGGAATGTCCAATACACTCTTCACGGATGAGTCACGATGTGCCCTAGACTCAGATAATAAACATGTAAGGGTATGGCGAGAACAAGGAATGTGTAACCAGCCCAATAGCATCGTTCAAAATCACGCTTTTAGCCGTAGTAGTGTTATGGTATAGACTGGATTTTGAGATCGAGCTGCACGTGTTCGCACGAGGTGCTATGGTGGCTGTAAGGTATCGGGATAAAATCCTTGAATCCTTCGTGAGACTCTGCGCTGCAGCAGTGGATGCAGTTTTTCTTTTTACGTCCACACACAGCAGGGCTGGTGGATGAGTAGCCTGAGAGCGAAGGTTTTGCTGGTATGTAGTGGCCAGCGTATTCTCTATACCTCAATCCCATCGAATATATTTGAGATGCCCATGGAAGGGTTGTCTTTGCTCGTCTACTTGCTTCAACTACTTTCCAAAAGCTGAAAACTGCCCATCTACAGGGATGGCAGTTATATCCCTCTGTTGCACTAGATCACCTGAGTGAAAGGATGAAACGTCGACGCGAATATTGTGTTAAAATCAAGGGAGGTCACGTCCCATATTAAGGCGCGTTTGATTTATGTGTACTAATATGAAGTAAACTAAATATATACTAAATATGAAGTAAAATGTTAGTGGGTAAAACTATACATAAATATGTTTTCCTTAATTTTATTATTATACTCATAAATTAACTGCTCAATTGTTTACCTGCTTGTGAAATTTGGAATCAATTAAACCAGAACCTTTTGACTGTGTCGGATTTACTACCACGTGCTTAACATTTTAAAGACTGTATACGTATGGCGTATACGTATAAGAGAGATTCTGTGAATGATTGTGGTAAAAGAGAATGGGACTCATGTTCTCAAGGAATGAAAAATACGAAATAAGTGTTCGTAGAATATCGTAAATGAACCGTCAGCTTCAATCGAAATTCTTCTTATGAGGAAGGGGGTTATATAAAAAGGCTTTTAGTTGTTAGGCGGATAAGCACGTATATGGATAAGTATTCATCTTGTTGTTTCACAGTACTTTTATATTCTTCTGGGTTAGGTGTGTAATTCTTATACTGTTCTATGTACATCTTTGCTGACTGTTCCTACAGAATTTTCTGCTTTGCTACAAAACGGATTTATCAAGAAAATTATTTATTCCCATTTTGTTCGTCATAATCACTTACTGTATCTGAATATACTGTATTTGAATTCTTAAGTTTTGCTACAAAATACTCCTCTTCTGAATTTTTCTATTTTTTTTCGCTTGTGAGGTATTTTTAAATTGTGGCATCGCATTTTAAACGGTGCCCTTTGTATAATAAATATTTCCAATTAAAACCAGATGGAAGAGTAAAGAATGTTTAATCAAAGAAAGAAATTCCAACATGTTGTAAAAGAGGAACGTCTCGAAGAAGAACTTTTAAAAAAGAAAGAAATGTGTTAGATATGCTACAGTAAAATAAAATTAATGAATACATGGCTCACAAACACTGTGAATATGGTTTTAGTGGAAGCTGAAACTCGCTCTACGACTTTAGAATATATTACTTGACATGGTCGGAGATGGTGTAAAGATCAATTTACCTAAACGCTAGTGAAATGACCCGAGTACAATTTCATGTTCTTATCTATTAAGATTTCTAACTGACTTAAGTCCAATAACACTTTTAGTATATATGCAGATTGCGTGACAACAGTTGTTTTGAGGGATTTGAGGAAGTTTGTCGAAAATTTGAGGAGATGGCAACGTTTCAATATGTATTAAGTTGCCTAGTGAAAAAGAACTGAATAAAATATCAAGTATCCATGTCAATTTGAGCAATTAAATTCAATCTAATGGAATTATGAATTTGATTCTGTAAGAAAAACCATGTGCTGCCCACATCCGATTTTTATATAAATTTCAGTGTTTTTTATCCCTTTAAATACAGCGGAATAAAGCTAATATCTTTTAACGTACTTAATATCTTATCACTTAAGTTACTCAGTATCTTAAAAGAATTTCTACCTGAACAAACTAAGAACAAACTAAACCGATCCCTCTCCATCAGGTCAAAACCGTGTCATTACTTAAGAAACGCCAGACAAGAACTATATCGCAAAATATGTATGAAGTGCATGTATGCTTTCTTTAAGGAAGTACTAAAAGTGTTATTCTCACAAACAACAGTTTTATATTTGTCTGATTAAGTCTAATGTTTCGCACATGTCTATAACTTAACTTAGAACCCGTGATTCAGTGATACTAGGTAACTTAATACATATTGAAACGTTGCCATCTCCTCAAATTTTCAACAAACTTAAATATTTCGAAAACCGTCCTAGAGTAATAGGGCTGGTCTTATTCGTTTCGTTGTTAAAAATTATTGCCATTTAAAACATAAAATTTACCATATAAAAACCATTTTGCAAATTAAAATGCAGGTTCTACTTTTCTGAATCGCACCAAAATCTAATCAGCCCCAGGGTAACTCACGAGTGCCTGCCCTACCAAATTCTGTGGCATTTTGTTGTTGATATAAAATGGACACATACATCGCACAGACACACAGACCGTCAGACAGACCCACACACAGACGTCACGCTAAAAGTAGTGAGTTCGTGTTCTAGAGTGCTTGAAAGTGTAAATCCACCGAAATCTCAAGTTCCAACTTTCGATACTCCAATTCTTTCCCTACACAGTACCATGTATTGTAGGGAAAGTAAATAAAAAATAAATAAATAAAACTAAGAGGTTATTTTTTGCTGCAGAAAATTTTGCATGCCAAAACCAGTTTTATTAAAAGCTTCAATACACAGATAATGTAAATGTTGATATTATACTCACATATGTGTGTCATATATAAATGTCTTCCTGGATAAAATTAAAAATTATAATTTAAATATCAATAAATATTTCAAAAGCTCAAGGAATAAATAGCATTTAAATAATAGACGAAATCCGGCGACTTGAAAAAAGTTTTTCTCAGTCAAATTTATACGAGCAAACGTGAGAAAAAAAATGCTGCTAAATTTATTGTCTCTCTCTTTTGGTTCGCCACAAGTAGAGAGTATCACTTGAAATAAAAACAAGTAAACAGAATTGGTTGATAAGAAAAGTAGAAGACGGGGCTCTCTTTGATATCGATCAAACACAGTATCCAAGGTAACCGCTCAAGAACATTTCTTCCAAAGCTTTCAACTTGCGAAAAGCTTTTTATTTTCTTCGCCACCCTCTTTTTTCTTTCAAGGAAACGGCATCTTCGTGAAGAGGCCGCTTCGTTGCAACATCTCTCCCCTCTGAGATGTTGGATTTTTAAACTGAAATTCTGGCGGCAATATTTCTATTAGAAATGTTTGAAAATTGCGAAAGGGTCACTGGTAGGGACACCAAGAAGCAGAAAGGTTGCAAAGAAAATTTCAAGATTTTTTTTTCGAGAATTTATGTAGAATCATATGTGCTTGCTGCAATTATTCTTTAAAAAAAATTTATTTTTATTTTTTGATGCAAATGGCATCCTTGGCTGAAATTGGAGAAATGGAAGCACTAAAAATTTCACAACACTTTAACAACACTGTAAACACTTTAACGAATAATGTAAATACTTTTGACGCTCATAGCTCCGAGCCTAATAGATAAAAATGTATACAATTTTTACTTGTCTTGTCAGAAACAGGGTACAATTTATAAATATACAAAAATGATGTTAATATTTTAATATTTTTAATATTTTTTTTGGGGGGAAGTAAAAATTTTTTTTGGAAAGTTTGTTTGCTTCACTTTACATACTTTCACTCGAAATGTCTTCTTAAGTATAAAAGATAAATATAAACCGTAAAGGAAAATATATAAGCCGTAAGAGACAAAAATGCTAGTAGGAAAGCCAGTTCCTAGAAAAAGTTTTCAGTTTCTGTGTGCGTGTCTGTCGCGGAAAATCGAAGCGTTCGACAGCGGCGAAGTTTGCTACAGAGGTGTTTCACATTCCATGACAATGCACTTTGGCAATTTTTTTTAAAATTCAAATTAGTTTTAAAGTTACGAAATTTTAATGGCAATAATTGGCCATTTTTTGCTAATTCGAAAAATCAAATCTATTCCTTCATTGCCGCTGCAGACGATATTTGAGAGTAGGTGCTTTGACTAAATAACAGACATTTTGCTTCGACGAGAAAACAACTGTTTCAAGCTAAGTGTTTATAGTTCATCGGTTTTTTAACTTAGCGAATTTAAGGGATGCTTTTTCTTATTATTTTCTTATTATATTATGTTATTCTTATAAGTACTGTACTAAAATTTGACTTAAATTGGATGAAAATTCGCTAAGATAGTAATATTCTTTTGAATTTTACTTCCGAGGTTAAGGAATATTTTTCTTTTTTGCAACTTATATTACAAGTATTTATGCAATTTTTATTAAGTATTTTTATTTATTTGTGTGTATTTTATCTGAAAGTCAAACTTCTTGAATATCGGTTTCCTAACGTCGTGAATTAAAAAGATATAACATATATTTTATATTCATATATTTTTGTGGCGTTCTGCCAACGATCAGCGATCGAGCGCTTATTTAGTAGGTACTTCTCCCTATCTGTTTGCCTGTATGTAACACTTGGTGACAAATTGGACTACAATTTGGCGACCTTCGCGACGAACTTTGTGAAATACTGCCAACTTGGAGACGTTTGAAAATGTGGCAAATTGACGAACGCGAAATGGGCAAAAGATGACATTTAGTTAACGATAATGACATGAGATTGATGAAAATTCAACATCTTGGAAGCTGAAATTAAATTTATTTCATACCCTGTTGCTTTGGGGAAATTAATATTCTTAGTAAAAGTCATGCTGCCCACATCAGATTTTTATAAGTGTACCTAAGGCTGGATTATGATTTTGTAGGCCCCTAGCCTGTAAGTACTATGAGGCTCTCAAAAATATTTAAAAAGGAAAAAAAGTGGTTAAAAAAGTTAAGCTACCACTTTGAACAGCTTATGGAACTCCTTGAAAACACTGCAAATACATAAACAGTATATTAATTAAACCTTTTGTTAAAATAAATAATTTAGAGTAATTATACTTTGATTCCCCATTTACAAATGAAATAACGAGACCCTGAAAGAGTTCTTTAGGCTATAGCCCCTAAAGCTTATGCTTAAAATCCGGCCATGACTATATCTTACAATACTTGTTGTTAAAAATAATTTCAATTTGCGAAGTTAATATGTTAGTTCATTTATTTACTATAAATACAATGCTGAAGTATTATCTTTAACTACATTGTTTATTTCTTCCTCTTTATAAACTTCTCCCTAAATAAGATGTTTTTCATTAAACCCGTATGCAATTCCACTAAACTCAATTGAAATTGGTCACTATGCGACAAAACGTTCTAACTGCAATCTCCAATCTAAAATGAAAATATATAAAAAAAAATAATAATAAAAAACAGGAAACATATCACTTACCTGTAATGCCACACTCCTCACGTTCCAATTCAGATAGGATCTTTTTCACAAAGCTTCGCTTAAGCTGAAGAAAAGACCCCTTTTGTAAAATTAAGACTTCGTTGTTGCTGACCAATGGCCATCAAGACCCCTTCGTACATACCTCTGCACAGTATGTGGGTGACAGAGGCCATAAAGCTGCCCCACATATTTCATCCATTTTCCAGCATGTCAATTAACTCTCTTCGTGTCACTATATCTGCGGATCCCAAAGTAAGAGGCGGTGCAGGTAAAACTTTAGGGGCTATATACATGTTAGCAAAGTTTATCGAAGTTATATGTGTACAGAGCATTAAAGTTAGACAGTTTATATCATATCAGTTTATATCATAGTTTATATCGGACGTTTCCAAAAATATGAGCGTTGCCTTTGCAAGATGAGCTTTGCCTTTGTGCTACGAACGTTGCCTTTGCAGCTTCGTGTAGACTGAAGTAAAACAAAAATAATTGTATGTGAATTTGATGTCGGATACGTGGAAGGACTGACATTGTCAATTCCTATGGATGTTTGCAAAAATTGTGACTTACAGCAAGTTTCCAGCTGCCATCGCAGATATCGGGTATTCTATGCTGACGAGCACATGATAAGCGCGAAACCGGTCCATGGATGCTGGTATCTGCAATTGGAGTGCATTAGACAGTTTGGTTTATTAGTATATAATATATATATTTAAAACCATGGTTTGACAGTATATTTTACATGCGGTTAAACTTCCATATAAAAAAAAAAGAGGAATAATAAGCATCGATTCTGGACATCACGTACTTTTCACTTTCTTATACTATGTAATACAGTATAAAGTATTGTTTTCACGAAAATTTTCGAATTCGATATGTTGATGCCACTACATGTTTTAAGATTTCCTGAACAAGTTTTGACTATTTTTGGAGTGATGTCCATCTGTCTGTGGTCGGTTTCTTGTATACACGATAACGGCCACAAATATTAATGGGTTTTCACGAAACTTTACATGTGGCTTTATTATAAAACAAATCTAGAACTGAATAGAATTTTTTTTAATTCAAGCGAAAAAATTTATATAAATTTTATATATTTTTAACATGGCAGCATAGGACAAAATTTGGTATAATCATGCGTAAAAGTGTTTATTTATATTTCAATAATCTCGAAACATAATAGCTTAAATCATTGTTGTGAAAAATAGCAGGGATCTATTTTTTTTGTTCGTGACGTCATTACCCCCCCCCTTGGAGACAATTTAATCCCCCCAAGGGGTACATTATCAAGTATGGTATCAATCGAAAGAAAAAATTCAATCCCTTTAAAGTGAAGGATATCACTCTCTGATTGTAATCATTTGGACCCACAATACTGGTTTTTCAAAAATTTTCTTTAAAAAAAAAAAAAAACAGTTTCTCAAAATGGATTCTAGTATGAGAACGTCGAATTAAGCAACACCCCTGTTAATTTATAGTGCATTCACTTTCTATGCAATTTATAAAAAAGTTTTTTGCTTTACATTTACTGAAACACGTTGTCTTAAAAATAAGTATTATTCATTCTGAATAAGGCAAGCAACTTTTCGCTGTGCTACGTCGTACACTCACCTTTGGAATTCAGAGTATGTACATGTCGGAAATTGATGTGCATGCAGATCCTTGTAAAGCATTAATATTTTGCTTGTTTTAGTTATTTTATGGCTGTGTTTGCTCTTAATCTACTTAAATATCAATACAAAAAGATTTAAACTTATAATATTAACAAACATATGGATTATATTTTCTTCAGAGAATAATTTACCTAAAATTTTCAACTTGTGCCGTGCCATTTATAAACAGTACATTTAAAAATCTTTAAAATATTACACTTTCATAAAAAAAATATATAATTAGAAAGTTAATATTATCCTAAATATAATTTTTTCTATATTCAGTAGATTTTATTAACGTCCAAAAGGGTTAAGAACTTTGTGAAGCACATGAAAATGAAGTGTAGCAAAAGTACAGTGTTAATGAGTTTTATTTGCTGGTATACTTAAATATTGCTATAGGTTTCTTTTCCAGATAATACAAATTGCAGAATTGAGACTCAATTAATGTATAAAATAACGAATTTATAAATTTTTTGTTAATATCTAAAATTTATTTTTAACTATCTTAATGCATTTTATTGCATACATTCAAAATTTAATTGTATACATTCTAATTTAATTGCATTTTTCTACAGCATTATGTTTGTCATAAGTTTTTATAAAATATTACAGTTATGCAAATAATAAGATATTATTAATAATTTGAACAATTGTAACTTAATGTAGAAGAAGCTGGCTTTAGAGTAAATTAGCAAAAGCGTAAGGAATAAAGAAGCCACTCATTACATTTATTAAAGCTAAACCATAAAAGTTTTAGCATGGGTAAAAATGAGAAAATAAGTGCATATAATACATAGCGCATACAAGACAGTCGAAAAATGCATGTTACACAATAAAAATGAACTAAATTTACACCAGAATAATAGATCACAAGCCCCGTGGCACGGATTAAAATTGTTGAAACAGGCCTGTGTCTCTTTTGCAATATTTATACGTCCCCCTAAAAGTCCTGCCTACCTTTACTGGTATTGTGAACTTTATTTATTGCTCTGAAAATTACCCCCTCAACAATGTAGAATAACAATAGCGGCCTCACCAAGGCATACTTCTCTTAAGAATTGCACTCTTAAACGTTTCTCTTTCTATTATAAACACAACATTTTCTCGGTCCTTACGATCCTCCCACTTGAAGACTCTTTCTTCTCGAAAGCACGTCGGCATTTATTATGGAAAGTCAGCTTCAGGCCTTTTACCTTTCTGAGGCAAAGTTGAAACACTTACTTGCTAGGTTGACATTGTAGATCACATATCATCGTGGACTTTGGATCCTAGTAAAGTGGTTTTCTATGTTAAAACTCCCCTACCCATAAGGAAATATGCCCTGCTGCAAGGTTTCATCTCGAATCCAGTTTTCTTTTCATACATTCAAACTTGCAGAAAATAAGTTTTATTATTTAAATTATGGATGAAAACAACTCTATTCATAAAAAGCAAGGAATTTTTTCTAAATTCCCAAACTTATGCTGTGTCGTTTTACTCCCTAAAACTAGGTTGTATACGAATCAATGCATAATGATTCACAGTATAGTTGCAGAAATGTGAAAATAATAAAAAAATATGTTTCGTGATATTTCATTCATTTCAAATATTTACTGCTTATATGATCCATATCAAGTATTAAAATCAAAGGTAAGGGCTAAACATTTTTTTGCATGTTTCAAATTTTAAGTATACTAAAAATATTGATATCACCGTCATATGTAAATATAAAGCTAAGTACAAAATTAAATCAAAGTGAATTCAATCAGAATCCATTTAATTATTTAGTTTTTTTTCTATAATAATATTATCTACATGTATTTTTTTTTATTTATGCAATGTTATTATCTGTATGTGTTTTCTTTATTTCCCCAATGTTATCTATCATCTACATGTGTTTTATTTTTATTATTTCTACATTGATAAAATAATCACCGGCAAAATAAAAGAACTGAATAATATTGTTTGAATATAATTGGAAAGTGAATAAACTTTTTTTTACCCATGCTTACTGAATTTTAATTCAGTTGTAGAAATGCAGTAATATGGGATAATGAATATATCTTTCTTCACAATGTCTCTTATAATTAAATGCTGTATGATATTTGATGTACATATATAGCAAATAGCAGTTTTTTAACAGCAACAAATAGCAGGTCTGCTATTTTTATTTTATTTTAAAATTAATCACCCAGCTTTGTCCTGGTCCAAAACAAGCACCCGCTGAATAAATAATGCCAATAATGTCAACTGCAAAAATAAAACCAAATTGAATTAAATCAGAATTCATTTATTTTTACTTCACACGGATGAATACAATCTTCATCGAAATAAGAAGTCATTAATATTGATTAAAAGTAAAGATTAAAAATAAACAAAAGTAAAACATAAATGACAAATATATATGACAAATATATGTTGGCATTTAATAAGATAGAGGGCTATAAATAAGAAGATTTATGAAATTTAATTTCTCTTTGCGTATCAATGAATATTCGAATGTTGAAAAAAGAAGACAAGTTCGTTTGCCATGTGTAAATTAGAAGCTGGGTATGAAACTAAAAAAAATCTGATGTGGGCAGCACATGATTTTCTTTACATAATAATTTTACTTCTTTCAAAATAAAATAACGGTGTACAATTCCCATGGCATAATAATACGTATTTTTGGAATTGAAAATATGAAACTAAAACTATTACAAAAAGCAACTTTTCTCGTGAATGGAATGAACTAGATCTATGAGAATGATGTAAACAAATTTGTTACTTAATATTGCGTAGGTAAAATGAACATATTGGATGATATTTACTACTTTTCATAATTTTATTTCTGAAAATTTATGTGATAAACGAAAACGGTTCTCCCAAATGGTTCATGCTAGCGTTCTAAAGTTTTTAATTCGCTTTTTAACAGAAAATTACACATGAAATGACTATTTATTTAAAGATGTTGAAGGTCGAGAATTTTTTATGATTTTCTCAAAAATTGTCCTCAAAATCGTGTTATATCTCGTGCAAGCTTTCTGACATTCGTGATTTTCGTTTAGTAATGAAATATTACGCCTGAAGTGATTTGATTACGTTTGAAATAATTAATTCCATTTATCATTTTTGAAAGTCTTGGTTTTTAAACGATTTTTTCAAAAATTTATTAAATATTGACGTATGTAAAAAATACTTAGCTTCTAATATATACTCATTAGAATAACAGTATCGAATTGTACGCAATTTGCTCCATTTGTTCGGAACATATAACACTGCTTTTTGAAAAGTAAAATTTCCGATATCTCGAAAACGTCTCACGATAACTAAAAGTGTTGAAGGTGTTCATGTATTTCTAGATACAAGAACTTGCAAAGCGTTTACAATTTTGATAATAGTGAATATATTTTTCGCATGATCTTTTTAAATAATTCTACATGATTTTAAATAATAAGTTACATACAAAATAATAATTTTTGAAAGAACATAGATCATTTTTTTTTTTTTTTTTTTTTTTTTTTCAGAAAAATGTTCGAAAATTTGAAGATCTTCCATTGCCCTGACCGTTCAAAAGGTCAATAGTTTTCGTACGATTACGAACTGCAATGATCGTGTGTGATAGCAAGTGCTGATCTCAAATTGTTTACGAGTTATTTTCTCTACAGACTCACGGATACACAGAATGCACCTCTTCCACACACAGATACACGATCATCATTGAAAACCGCAGAAATAATTAATTCGCAGAAAATGCACAAAGCGTGTAGATTCATCAAAATACGATGGTTAGATTTTGACCTTATCCCAATAATTATCCTTTACCTTACTATCCCCCATTAATATGTATGGTATGTAAATTAAAAATAGAAACCCATTTTAGAATTAGAGTTTGATTTATTATTTTTAGTGACTACTGGAAATTGTTAGTGAATACTGGAAACCTATTGATTATAAATGCGATCGAATGTTCGAAACCCCCCCCCCCCCTCCCTGTTTTGAATGAATTTCTGAAAAAAATCATTAAAAAATCAGGACCTTTAATATCATATCTACAGGACCTCGTATATCATAAAAACCCTTTTATACGTAATTCATTATTAAAAAACGAATGCTTCCATGGACCGGTTTTCGAAATATTTCACATTTTCGGATAAATTTATCAGAAAAGTTACCTAAAATTAAAAACGCAGTAAGTATCGTGAAATTGTTTGACCTTAGCGACTAACTTAGCAAAATATCGCCAACTTTGAATATTTTTTTTAAATGTCGAAAATGTCGCTATATTATCAAAAATAATGCTGAATTGACAAAAATGACGTTAAACTAACAAAAAATGACTCCAAATTGATGAAAATTCAATATCTTTTAAATGCTGAATAGAAAATGAAGTTCGATTATTATTTTAATTATTTTGTAAAATGTTTGAATTCTTGATTTTATGGTTTTAATGAATTGATTAATTAATACGTGCGTTTGAGGTTTCTTCTTGTTTTATAAATGTGAAACGACAATGAATTTTTGACTATTTTAATTAAGTTTTTTAATAAAATTATATTTCTTAGTAATATTTTTAATTGAAAGTTTATTCTATATTTTTCACATACCATTAATTGGCCACACAAGTTAAAAATGAATTGATTCTCTTCACAAACACTGCAAAGCTTAAATTATATATAAATATTAAAAGATATTTCAACGATCATTTTTCAACCCAAAGATGAAAACGCGTGCGTGCTGCTTCGAATTTCGTACGAAACTTCATTTTTTTTATTTGATTTCCTTCATCATTTTTTGTCAAGTCGCATTCTGTATCATTTTTCTATGATGAAGCTAAATAGATACAGGTTCGTAATGATTTATAATTATGGACTTGAGACCGCTTAACCTCTTTGCTATTGATATAATGATGGTGTATTAAACAAAATACCCTATCAAGGCCATTGTATAGTCAACGAACCGGATCAACACTGCAGGCTTCGAAAGTAATATAAAATTATTTTCGACTTTTAATGTTTTTTTAATTGTTTGGTTCTGTCATAAAGTTTAAAAAATAGATTCTTGCAAACGCGTTTTTATAAACATGGTTAACACTGCCTTGATGTTTCCCCATTTTCATCTCGTGTAAGCGGTGATTGCTTAATTGTATTTTAATTGCAGGATATTTAGTGATCAACTTATCTCTTGCTCTCTCTATATATTAAATCCTGATATTTAAGATAATCGCTTTATAGAAAATATTAAATTACATTTAAAATTACACTATTTAAGCTATTACTTTCCATTAGTATTATGTATAGTGTATTGTGTAAGGTTTTGTAAGGTTATGTATATGGTATTATGTATAATGTATTGTGTAAGGTTTTGTAAGGTTATGTATATGGTATTATGTATAAAGTATTGTGACGTGGTCAAAAATTCAAAGACTTTTCGACGATAGTGCACATTTTAAGCATCATATCCAATCGAAGAGTTTTGAGGTAATGTCTGTGTGTTTGTAAGTGTGTATGTGAGTCTGTGGATGCCCACAAGCGAATGAAATATTTCAAACGCAATTTGGTCCAATAATTACAAGCAGTGAATACTGGAACACTACTGATTTTAAACGCGATCGAATGTTCGGAACCCCCCAGCCACAAATAGGAACTACTAAAAAAACCTATAAGATGGCCTAATGAAGCTGTATCATCAATGATGAGAATTTCATTTATATTTATAAATACTATTTATTTAATTAAACTATATATATATATATTGATATTGCAAAAAACAGCTTGTTACCAGCTTCTCAACTAGCTGCTACCCCCCCCCCCCCAATTTTTGAATGAATTTTGGGGGAAAAAATCAGGTCCATCAATAAAGTTAAATAAATAATCACTTTATACGTAATTTATTATTAGAAAACGAATGCAACGCTAACATGAACCGGTTCTGGAGATATAGCTCATTTTCGGATAAATTTATCGAAAAAGTTATATTAAATTAAAAACGCAGTAAGTATTGTGAAATAGTTTGACCTTAGATACTGTCTTAGCAAATATCGCCAAATTTGCATTTTTCTAAAAATGTCGCTACATTGTCAAAAATATCGGTATATTGTCAGAAATGTCGCTAAACTAACTTCCAGATCAACGGAAAAATCCCAAGTTTTGAAAATTCGAATTAGGGGTGACGATACAAAGCGATTTTCAAAAAACTCACACCACTTTGTCTCTTAAAAACAATAAATATGCACTTTGATATCCTTTCGCTGGAGGTTGCATTTAGGGACCACTAGCCCTTCAGAACAAGCAAAGCGAAGGGTGCTAGTTTAAAATATATTTCAGATGGAATACATTTGTACATGAGTAGTAAAAAAGAATATGCTGCAATAAATATTCTGCAGTAAACGAGAATATTCAGTATATTGAATAATTTATTTAGATAAATTCGAAAATGTTTCTGAAAATTGAACGCTCAAATCATCTATAATTTCAAAAATTTTAAACAAAAGAATAAAACAACATCTGATTTTATATAAGGTGTTCACTTCTTTTTAAAAACATCTTATAAAAATGATTTTAGTATTGGGATGACCGTTTATAGATAACAGCATTTTTTCAATACTTGCAAATTTAAAAGATTTTTTAATTACGAGCAAAAAGGGTTCTGAATAATTTCATAAAAATAAATATATAAATAAACAAAATAAATAAAGGCTCCTCCAAATTTCACTTTCGCCGGGCGGATGGCCTGGTATGGCGAATTATTGGTAATTGTAGAAGGGGACATCTTTTGTTTTTGTAGCGATTTGACTTTCATTTCACAAGAGCAACTTCTAATCTGTAGGAATTTCCGATTCCTCTGCTATTATATAAGATAGCATTCTGTTCATCATAACTTTCTATAAATTGAAAACGCTGCCACAAATAGAATCTTGGAATTCTTTCGGTATCACTGCGATTTCAGTCATTCACTGCACATAACCTCCTAAGTTTTTCGGGCGCTTTTGTAAAGAACTTATATCTAAAACAGGAGTCAAGCAACTTATCTGCAGTTTATCAAGCGATTATCATTCTATTGAACTACTGAGACAAATGTGTTTTCTTCTATTTTTGAATTAGACTCTACAAAGTATTTACAACACCAAAATATGCCCCCCTTAGTGAAAAACAAAAGAAAATCAAAAGCTGTACAGTAAAAGGTACAAAAAGGAAAGGGACATCTTAAATATCTCGCATCACAGTTTTATCCCCATTTTTGTTTGTACATAGGACTAACGCGGCAAATAATTTTTAGAATATCATCACATTATTAAACTCTCAATTTGTTTTTATCGCCCCCCCCCCCTCCTGTTTCATCCAATTCTTAAAAACAACCCATTTTTGTGGCCTTAAATCTTAAATCCAACCAATTGAGTGCAATCTTAAAGATTCTAGACTTACTTTTTCTGAGCTAGGCTGGTACAGATTACTGTTTCTATCCGAAAACCAGACGTGGCAACATAGTTGAAAGCACTAACGTTCAAGTTTTCTATGATGAGCTCTCAACGAATAATGGCTTTCTAATGATCAACCGGGGAAATGTTTGATTCGAAAGTCTCAAAATAAAACCCGAAATTCTGGATATATATTATTGCGTGAAATGAATCACTTTTTAATGTTAATTCCTTCATGCATACACAGAAAATTCTGCAATGGTGGACCTCAAAGCAGCAAGTTGAACACAAGCGATTTCGTTGTATCCCAATTTAGTTACATTTATTTTTCTGTTTTTAACACTTTACAGCAAAGTTGAAAAGTGTTTATGACTTTGTTCATTCTGTCTGTCTGTCTGTCTGTCTGTCCGTTAGCACGATAACTGCCGTAAAAATGACTTAATCAAAATAAAATTTTAGTATGTTGTTCAGACGGTCTGTAGCACCTATGGGAATATAAATGAATAATATCACCCAATTACTTTTGGATTGAACCCGGGTTGAAAAAATGAAATACATTGAGCCCTATGGAACCTAATTTTTCAAACATTTTTTAAGTGGATTTCAAATTCACAAATTGCTTTGAAATTTTTAGGTAATATTCAAATTGTTCCATAAAATATATAAAAAAAAATTCAGCGAAATATATTCAGTAGTTTTTTAAATAAAAATTAAAATAATAAAAACACCTCTTAGATGAAACGATCACGTGACCATGATATGAAAGTATCACGTGATCCATTTCAAAATGATATATGGCTTCCATCTTGTCACAAAATCGTGATTTTTAAAATTCTTTTTATTAACACAACAAAGTTGAAAAGTGTTTATGACTTTGTTCATTCTGTCTGTCTGTCTGTCTGCCCGTTAGCACGATAACTGCCGTAAAAATGACTTAATCAAAATGAAATTTTAGTATGTTGTTCAGACGGTCTGTAGGACCTATGGGAATATAAATGAATAATATCACCCAATTAGTTTTGGATTGAACCCGGGTTGAAAAAATGAAATACATTGAGCCCTATGGGACCTACTTTTTCAAACATTTTTTAAGCGGATTTAAAATTCACAAATTGCTTCGAAATTTCTAGGTAATATTCAAATTGTTCCATAAAATATATATAAAAAAATTCAGCGAAATATACTCAGTAGTTTTTAAATAAAAATTAAAATAATAATAACACCTCTTATATGAAACGATCACGTGACCATGATATGAAAGTATCACGTGATCCCCTTCAAAATGATATATGGCATCCATCTTGTCTCAAAATCGTGATTTTTAAAGTTCTTTTTATTTCATATTGAGTGTTGTATCCGTCCTAAAACCACTTTATTTTGGTTTAAATTCTGTGAATCTACATACTAAATCAACGCAATTACAATATATATGAGTTTAAATGCTCATCCAAATTTGATTATTTCTACAACGAAGCCTATTTTACACTTATGTAAAAAGTAAACAGCAAAATATGTAGGATGAGTTGTATAGGAATTGCTGTATTTTTTTAACGCAAAAGAATTTAGCTCATGGAGTCTGTATAGCTGATATGAAAGAAATATTCATTGACTTTACCGAGAGACGGACGATTTTTTGCGATGAAGTTTTAAGCATAGAGTTTAATTACTTGTAGCTCCATGGTCTTAATTTTTAAATAAAATAAATTATTATAGTATTGTGGTGAATGACATGAATGGGAAATTATTTATGAATGAAATGCTGCTTTTTTAGAGAGAGCCAGGCGTGTTATTTTTTCTATGATGTCATTTGAATGAATTTCAGTTGTTTTCCATGAAGTTTTTAAATATAATAAATTATCGTGGTATTATGATAATTTAAAATTATTATCGAGTGTTAAACCAGGCAATTTATATTTCAATGCCGTCATTTGAATGAAATTCATTTTTTTCGATGAAGGTTTAAGTTTTCAAATATAATAAATCAATGTAGTATTGTGAGAAGTTTTAAAATATTACCGAGGAATGTATTGCATTTTAGACATGTTTAAATAAAATTGCATTGCTGTTGGAAAGTGTTTCTTAATCAATGCTTTAAGCATGATTGATCTTTCTTGTTTCTTTCTGGAGGATATCCCAAAAGTCAGAATTTAATTGAATTTCTTTTTTCCTTATATTAAATAATTTTTAATTAAAAAACTACTTAACATATTTTACTGAAAATTTTTATATATATTTCATGGGATAATATCAATATTTCCTAAAAATTTCGAAGCAACTTGTGAATTTTAAATTTGTTTAAAAAATGTTTGAATAATTAGGTCCTATAGGGTTTAATGTATTTCATTTCTTCAACCCGGGTTCAATAAAAAACTAATTGGGTGATAATATTTATATATATTCCCATAGGTCCCACTGATCGTCTAAAAAACATACTCAAATTTCATTTTGATAAAGACATTTTTACGGCAGTTATCGTGCTAACGGACAGACAGACAGACAGAATGAACAAAGTCATAAACACTTTTCGACTATGTTGTAAAGTGTTAATAAAAAATACATAAGCTCAAATATATCCATTAAATGCTCGTTTTATACATAATTTTTAACGAAGAAAATAATAAGACCAACCTTATTACACTAGGACTAGTCGTTCTCGAGATATATTAGTTTTTATTAACACTTTACAACATAGTTGAAAAGTGTTTATGACTTTGTTCATTCTGTCTGTCTGTCTGTCTGTCCGTTAGTAAGATATTATATTGTCCAAGATATTATATAATAAATATCTTTCCAAGAGTTTAATTATTCTGTATATGAGAGAGGCTTCACATTTTAAAATAAATTTGGTAGATAACAATTTTTCAATTTTTTTTTTAATTTTGTATAACTCTTCATGATATACTTACTTGATGGCATTTTTAATGCTACGTCCTAGAGAGTTAAAATTTGGTACACAACTTAAATTTGTTGAACATGTTATTCTACAAAAATTTGGTGGATCTTTAAAAATAGATCCTACATTTTTTTCGAAATGGCCTGCAAATAATCCTCGTACGCTTCTATAAATCATTGTTGTAATACTGTTAAAAATTCTGATGTAGGCAGCACATGTTTTTCCCTGCAGACTCATATTTACGTTCTCTTTATTTCTTCAATAATAATTTGAGTTTATCTGCACAAAATAACAGCCATAAGTATTTTAAATGACATTGAATTTGCCCGTTGAACTTAAATTTGGTTCTCGTTTGATAGCTGAACTTATTGTCAAAGGTGGCGTAGCGAAAACGCGAAAAAACTAGAATATCTTAAGAATGGCCAGTCCTAGAGTAATGGAGTTAGTCTTATTCTTTTTGTTGTCAAAAATCACGTATAAAATAGGAATTTAATTGATATAATTGAGCACAAACGTAGTCTTTTATTTTTATATTTAACGATTTTTGCGGGCCATTTTTACAAAAATAGCCCGTTCCTTTTTCCCGAATCGTACTAGAATAGGCTCAGGTACTGTATAAGACCTGGGTTGCCAGTCAGGCCTTCTATAGTACCTCAGCCCTAGAATAACCTACAAATGATTTATATACCAGATTTTGTTAAATTTGGTACATAAATCAGTTGTAGGTTATTGCAATATTATACGCCAAATTTTGTTAAATTTGTTCCATTAGTTTTTAGCTAAAGTGGATAAAGGCAATTTCTGCCGGCCATTTCGCAAAGAAGGCAGATTCTTTTATTAAGAATCGTACTATAATCTGATGAACATCATTGTTTCCTACAAAAAACATACCTACCAAATTTTATCTAATTCGGTCCATTATTTTTTCAATTAGAATGGATGTAATATTCTCACAGACACAGAGAAATATACACATATATACCCTTACACATACAGACGTCTTCCTAAAAATAGTTTTTTCGTATTCTAGAAGTCCCAAAACGTGTAGATCCCTCGAAAATTCGAGTTCCGATCTTCGGCACGATTCCAATACTTTGAATACATACACATACACACACACACACACGCACACAGACACACACATATATTATCTGTGTATCTGTGTTTTATCTGTGTATCTAAATTCCGTACCTACGCAATTACAATAGTTATGATTTTAAATGATCCTTAAACTTTTATTATTTCTTCAACGAAGCCTAATTTTAACTTATGCGGAATGCAAATATCTCAAGCGATTGTAAGGCGAGTTACATAAGAATTGCTGAATTTTTTTCACACAAAATTATTTAGCTCTAGAGTCTGGAATACAAGTTATATGAATGAAATATTCATTGATTTTGCATAGATAATCAGATGATTTATATTTCGATACAGTTTTAAATATTTAAGTATGAAACATTACTGTAGTACTGTGATAATTTAAAAGATATCACCACTGAATGTATAACATTTTAGAAATTTTTAACTAAAATTGCATTTCAGTTGGAAAGTGTTTCATAGTCCATGCTTGTGCATGATTGATCTTTCTTGTTTTTAAAATACACTTGATGAAGGAATTAGTTCTATGACGGTTCAACTACATTATAAAATAATAATATGAAAAGTCAAGGATTCTGAAATAAATATATGTAAAGTACTACTAAAGAAGTACTCAAACAACCAACCTTTTGATTTCTGAACAAGAACATACCGTATTCTCCTCTTCTCAATTTAACCAACCATAACGAACCTTTTGACTTCAACGTTCTTGATCTCAACGAATCCATATACAGTGGCAGGCAAAATACTGCATTACTAGTGATGCAGTTTTTTGTCCAATGCAAATGTAATCCAGTTACATTGTAGGCGTGTGGTACCACGAACTTAGGCTAACGTATATCCAGATGTTTATTCAGTTTATGACAGACTGTATCAATGATGTAACTTCAACTTGAGGAGTATCAACGAAATATTGAGAAACTATTTTGCCTTTTTACAGCACTTGATAACTAATACCTTATCTTGTCATTTTAGTTTGTGCAAGTAAATATCATAAAATATGTGTATGGTTGTCTTGATTGGCATTTGCATAATTTCTCAGATTTCTATTATAATCATGCATTTTATCCTCTGGTAAGGTATTTATTGTAAGTAAGCATGTATTACATGGCTTTGAAACAAATTGCGAAATAATTGACAACTCCATATACATCCACAGTTTGAAGATACCAAACATACTTATATTTAAGAATAAGTTAGTTACAAGTGAGAAATGTTTATAGAAGAGTATAGTTGAATTGTCATATATCTAGGTTAACTTGTAAATTTCGGAAGTATATACAATTCGTGTTATATTTACTAGCAAAACTTTAGTTTCGTTTTATTATAATTTTAATTGCAATAATATTTCGTAAACATATTAAACTATAAAATATTTCAAAGCATTTATATATAAATTCAACAATATAATATTCTACAACATTATAAAATAATAATATGAAAGTAAAGGATCCTGAAAAAAATAAATGTAAAGTCTTACTAAAGAAGTATTCAAACAACCAACCTTTAGATTTCTAGACAAGAACACTACCACTGTTTTGAACGTACTAGGTTCAAAACATGAACACTTTGTAATAAGAAATTGCATTTGCTCCACAGATATTTAAATTTATTATACAATAAGTAGGAATGTAGTACATGCATAAGTAATTCCAATACTGCCAAGAAATATTACTATATTTTGAAGCCAATATATAGAGAAATCAACTAATTGTTTTTGAAATCTTTTAATTTAAATGCTTGTAGCGAAACGTTTTTGATTTAGAATAATTCGTTTGTTAGCGTATAATAAAATTGTTTAAAGATATCAACCAGTCTCGGTGGTAAAAAATCTTTATTAGACCGTCTTTATCAGCATAACTGAGACAGAGATGCAAATTAAGGTAAATGTTTGTAAACAGATATATGCTAACGTGACTCAAATACGAAGAAATAATAATTATGGGAGAAAATCAGAAAGGTATGATAAACAGAGTGAAACATATTGCATAAAATCCGAAAAATTGCAAAAAAACTTAAAATACATTATGAATGCAAAATTGCAAATACTTGAACGAATTAAGTTGATAGCAAGTAGTTGAACGGCAAAAAAATAATAATAATAATTTTCTTTTGATATTTTACCTACAGTCGATGTAATGTTTTGGTAGATTCAGTTTGTAATTCCTTGGTAAAAGTTAGGAATTTTTGGCTTTTCTTAATCCCCCGCGACTAAAATCTTTCTACTTTCTAAACAAAAATAATTTAATCACACTCCAAAGTATCTTTATCATACTTCCTAAAGTTAAAGTGTTCTTCATTGCATGATAACAGCATCCAAGGACCTATTTTGAGCTGATAATGAGTTCATTAGCATGAAATAGCCGATACCTGCAAGAATACTTGCTATGTACCACAATTTAACAAACCCCTTCTGCTGCCGACAAATTCAGTCATCTACGCAACTACCTTCAAATTTTTTAAGTATTCAGCCAAGATTGCACGAAGTTACAATGGCCTACATACTTTAACGACCAGCCTATAGGAGTCTTCCCAAAGTTAGTACTCCGCTCACAATGCAATGGCCAAGTTCATACTCTAGCAACCCATCTACGAAAGGGGTGTTCCCAAAGTTTGGACCGCGCTTCTAATTCAATAGTCAAGTTCATACTCTAACAACCCCCTCATAGGGATGGGGCGTTCACAAAGTTAGGACAACTCTCTCAATGCAATGGTCAAGTACATAATCTAATAATCCCTTTATAGGGATGAGGCGATCACAAAGTTAGAACCGAACTCTCCTCATTGCAATGGCCAAGTTCATACTCTAATTACCCAGGTAGTGGGAGTTTACAAAATTAGGACAACATTTCCAATGCAATTTTCAAGTTCATACTCTAACAATCCGCTCAAAGGAAGGCAGGGCATTCCCAAAGTTAGGCCCACTCTCCTAATTCAATGGTTAAGTTCAAACTCTTTCTTTCTCTTAATCCGACCTACCCCAAAACATAAGGGATCTCTCTGGACGGCCAGGACAGTGTCACCCATTACAGATCGGAACTCAGTATAGATGAGGCATCCACAGGGACCGTAACTTCTTTCTCCTACCACCAACCTCTTGGAAATACATTTGGACCCACAGATTTGACGTTCTCGTACTCTACGTAAACAAAGGGGTAGTTTAGGTCGTGCTGGGAATTGAGTTCCAGTCCTGCGAGTGCAATCCCCGTTCATTAATCACTGGGCTATCCCGCTCCTAAGTGCATACGCTAACCACCCTCTTAGAGGGAGATGGCGTTTACAAATTTAGAACAGCATTCCCAATGCAATGGTCAAATTCATACTCTAGTAATCCGCCTATAGGGGAGGTGGCTTACCCAAAGTTAGGACAGTTCTCCCAATGCTATGACCGCACTTCCAGTGCAATAACCAAATTCATACTCTAACAATCTGCCAACAGGATGGGGAGTCCCAAAGTTCAAACAGCGTTCCTAATGCAGATATCGGCATCCGTGGACCTATTTTGCATTTATTCTATGAGTATTTACTTGGCCGTTGCAGCTTCGTGCAGCTTGAGCCTAATCTTTAAAAAAATTTAAGTCAGCTGCGTGCTAGGTTCGAGTTGGCTGGCCTCCATAGAGGTGTGGCACATATTCAATATCAAATTTAACGAGCGCAATAATAAATGCGATAATTACCCATGGCTACTGTTACCTACAGTGGGAACGACGCGATTCTGAAATATCTTGGCTATCATCAATTTTAAAAGAAATTTTTAAATAGTTTTGTGAGCTTTTTTTTTTTAAACTGTTGCAAGTGATATTTGGAAAAACGCTCATTTTTGCACTTTTTTGATGTTTCGAAACGCATTCTTCGTTTCTGAAACCGGTTAATACCTTTAAACGTTTATCTTATGGTGCAACCTATGAAATAATTTAAAATTCAGATTATTTAAGTCAGCAGTTTGAGCGAATTTGACTATATCTAAACTTTTGAGATGACTATAATTTTATGAAAAATGTTTATATGCATGCATCATTGTCCATAAATTAATTATAAATTGTCAATTAAATTGAAATAGAAAATTATCTGTTCTTCAAATAGTAGCAAAATTAGTTCAAATATTAGCAAATAAATCATTACGATATGAAGTGCTGTTAAAAAAAATATTGTGTTTTATCATATGAAATGCTTACCAGTTTATCACCTAATTGATTTTATCTAACCACCCTTTTTTCAAATAAATTAAATATTTATTATAAATAGTATTATTATTGCAGTGCAGTCATGGGCTTCAACATTTACAACCCGATTTTTATATAATTTTAAATGTTTGACAAATTTCAATAACAAGACGGGATTCGAATTTTATGGAATCCCAAACCTACCAGTTTCAATCTTTTAATGCTTAATCATAGTTAGATCGATAAAGCCAAAACTGTGTTGTACTTGTTTTATTTTAAAACAAAAACAAGATCCTAATTTAAATTTAAATGCATCTTCTATCTTTATTTTCACGTTCTCTTCTAATCTTGAAAACACTGATAACTACCTCAACTAACATATCTTCGATCTTATCGAATACATCTCACCGTAATTTGATTTTCGTTTTATAGCTTACCATTTTTAAATAAGAACACCGAGCTACGAAGAACAAACTTTGCACTAATGACAGTTTAGTCTCCAAAAAAGAGGAAGATAAGCTCCCGTTGCATGCAATTCACGAGTTATCAAAATAGAGAAAAATGAGCTAACGGCTCCTTATCAATATCTGCGCTGCATATACACCGGGGCTCTATTGATCTCTCATTTATCATAGGTTCAGACACAGGACTGTCCAGAACTGAAGAGCCACGTTCACTTTTGAAGCTGCTTTACTCGCAGAGATCTTACTCGGAATGATGACCCCGTATATAGATAAAGTCTTCTGCATCCTCTAACAAGAAAGATCAACCATGCTTAAGGCATTGATTATGAAACACTTTCCAACATCAATGCAATTTTATTTAAACAAGTCTAAAATCCAATACATTCCTCGGTAATATTTTGAAACTTATCACAATACTGCATTAATTTATTATATTTGAAAACTTAAACCTTCATCGAAAAAAATGAACTTCATTCAAATGACGGCATTGAAATATAAATTGCCTGGTTTAAACATCTCTAAAATGTTATACATTCCTCGGTGATAGTTTTAGAATTATCATAATCCTACGATAATTTATTATATTTGAAAACTTCATCGAAAACAACTGAAATTAATTCAAATGACGCCATAGAAAAAATAACACGCCTGGATCTCTTTATAAAACAGGATTTCATTCATAACGTTCTCCCATTCATTTCATTCATCACAATGCTATAATAATTTATTTTATTTAAACATTTTGTTTAAGACCATAGAGCTACAAAAAATTAAACTCTATGCTTGAAACTTCATCGAAAAAAATCGTCCTTCTCTTTATGAAATCAATTAGTATTTCATTCATATCAGCCCTCCATGGACTAAATTATTTTGTGTTAAAAAAATACAGGAATTCTAATACAACTCATTCTATATATTTTTGCTGTTTACATTTTACATAGGTGAAAAATAGGCTTAGTTGTAGAAATAATCAAATTTAGATGAGCATTTAAACTCAAATATATTGTCTTTGCGTTGTTTCAGTATGTAGATGCACAGAATTTAAGCAAAAATAAAGTTGTTTTAGGACGGATACAACACTCAATATGAATTAAAAAGAACTTAAAAAAATCACGATTTTGAAACAAGATGGATGCCATATATCATTTTGAAGTGGGTAATGTGATCGTTTCATATCATGGTCACGTGATCGTTTCATATAAGAGGTGTAATTATTATTTTAATTAAAAAAAAAATGACTTAATCAAAATGAAATTTTAGTATGTTGTTCAGACGGTCTATAGGACCTATGGGAATATAAATGAATAATATCACCCAATTAGTTTTGGATTGAACCCGGGTTGAAAAAATGGAATACATTGAGCCCTATGGGACCTAATTTTTCAAGCATTTTTTAAGCGGATTTAAAATTCACAAATTGCTTCGAAAATTTTAGGCAATATTCAAATTGTTCCATAAAATATATAAAAAAAAATTCAGCGAAATATATTCAGTAGTTTTTTAAATAAAAATTAAAATATTAATAACACCTCTTATATGAAGCGATCACGTGTCCATGATATGAAACGATCACATGACCCACTTCAAAATGATATATGGCATCCATCTTGTCTCAAAATCGTGATTTTTAAAGTACTTTCTAATTCATATTGAGTGTTGTATCCATCCTAAAACTACTTTATTTTGGCCTAAATTCTGTGCATCTACATACTTTAACAAGGCAATGACAATATATTTCAGTTTAAATGCTCATACAAATTTGATTATTTCTACTATTAAGCCTATTTTTCACCTATGTAAAATGTAAACAGCAAAATATGTAGAATGAGTTGTATTAGAATCGCTGTAATTCTTTAACACAAAATCATTTAGTCCATGGAGTCTGCATGGCTGATATGAATGAAATATTCATTGATTTTAGAAAGAGAAGGACGATAATTTTCGATGAAGTTTTACGCATAGAGTTTTACTTACTTGTAGCTCCATGGTCTTAATTTTTAAATAATATAAATTATTATAGTATTGTGATGAATGACATGAATGGGGGAATTATTTATGAATGAAATGTTGCTTTTATAGAGAGAGCCAGGCGTGTTATTTTTTCTATGACGTCATTTGAATGGATTTCAGTTGTTTTCGATGAAGTTTTCAAATATAATAAATTATCGTAGTATTATGATAATTCTAAAATTATTACCGAGGAATGTATCACATTTTAGAGATGTTTAAACCAGGCAATTTATATTTTAATGCCGTCATTTGAATGAAGTTAATTTTTTTCGATGAAGGTTTAAGGTTTCAAATATAATAAATTAATGTATTATTGTGATAAGTTTTAAAATATTACCGAGGAATGTATTGCATTTTAGACATGTTTAAATAAAATTGCATTGAAGTTGGAAAGTGTTTCATAATCAATGCTTTAAGCATGATTGATCTTTCTTGTAATATCTAACGAGATGATTATTGCTAAAATTACGGTTTTCTCATGATGGCTCTCGCTCAGGACTTACAACACTGAACGTCTGAATCTATCATTTCTCAAAACTAAAAAATGCAGATTGCATATGGTTTTATGAAAATAATTTTTATAAGTATCCATGGTTTAACCCGCATTCTAGGTGACTATAGGCACATGGGCGCCCTTAGGGGTGGCACTTGCTGCCTCCTAGACGTTCAAGGTCACAAGGATGGGCATCAGGCTAGTCGATATTGTAAATCTTATTATTGAGTTTACGCCACTGAGATGTCAGTGGTTTACCTCCCCCCCCCCCCCCTGAAAAATGTTCTATGGGTGCCCATGTATGGATACGCTTTGATTTTCTTTTAAATCAAGTTTTTTTGGTCACAATGATTGGAAAGTCAAAATGAAGATCAAGTATGAAACCCTTTTTTCTTTTAAATTTTTGCCTGTTTTTTTTTTATTTATTTATTTTTTTATTTCAAAGCAATAATTAATTATTTGATGTATTTATTTATTTTAACTTTCCTTATATACATAATGTATAAGGAAAGTATTGTGATGGGGTCGAAAATTCGAATTCGAGTTTTCGACGGGAGAGCACGTTTTAAGCATCCCTGATCACAAATCGAACATTTTTGAAGTGATGTATGTGTGTGTGTGTGTCAGTGAGTCTGTGGAGACGATATCTCATGGACGCATGGACCGATTCGAATGAAATTTGGTACAAAAATCACAATCCGTGAATACTGGAAGCCTATTGCTTTAAAACATTATCGAATGTTCAGAACACCCCTAAATTTTTAGAGTGAAATTTTGAAAAAATCATAAAAAATCAAAACCTTTAATAAAGTTACGCAACTAGACATTTCTTATATAATTTTCCCTTAGAAAACGATTGACATTAACTTTAGAACGCTAGCATGAACCGTTCTCGAGATATTGGAAATTTTTCAAATAAATTTATCAAAAAATCCCATAAATTAAAAGAAGAAATATTAACTCTTGAGAAACATGTCCCCTTTTCATATGTAATATCATGCGATACATTGAGTGACATAATTCTCACGAATCTAGCTCGTTCCATTCATGAGAAAAGATACTTTGAGTAATGCTTTTGTATTTGAACGCCAAAAGTCATTTATCTGCTATAAAAATAACTTATTTCTCCATCCATAACGCTTGGCGAGATTTTGGAGACTTATTTGGTGGAATGTAGCCAACTTGGCGACTTTTTTAAATGATGCAAAATTAACGAAAATCTCTTCAAATGGATATAACTGACGCTAAATCAATGAAAATGACGACTAATTGTCGAAAATTCAATATCTTGGAAAAAATATAAGTATCTACTATAAGGAAGCCTATCTTTTTTACTGTAAAAGTAGTAAATTCATTGCATTATATAAGGAAAGTCATGTGTTGTCCACATCAGATTTTTTTGTGTGTAAAATGTCACTTTATTTTCAATTAACGTTTCCTTCTCTTATTTAACTGATCAAACAGTAATATATAATTAAATAAAAACAAACTCTAAAATAACACAATTAATTTTAGCACCTAAGTAGGGAAAATATAAGCAAAATAATTTTTGACAGAAGAATATTTAAATTATGAGATCACCGAACGTTTATCGTGCCGTTTTATTTTCTTTTGAAAGAGTTCGCACTTTTAAAATGTCACTCTTCAGCAGAACAGCTAGCTGCCTCTGTATTCTTCTCAAGAATTATATTTTCCTTATTTTTTTTTAAGTCCAAAGCAATTTCATCCACATGGTATGTAGGTTGATTGTCTTCTATCATTTGTTCCCTGTAATGCATTCTTTTGTCGAGTAATTTGACATAAAACCTCCTAAGTTAATCAGATGATGTGTACCTAAATATCAGCGAGAACGTAGCCGTCTGTGAATGGGTTTTAGACGAGACACTGAATGCTTTCAACCGATAGCAATTTACACCCCACACACACACACACACATACACACAACACACACATACACAAAAAAGTAAAGAAAAAAATATTGAAATTTAACTATTTTGTTTAAAAATTGATTTTAATCAATGTAAAAACACAATAGTTAACCTTAACATATGGGACAAGTTCTCGGAGTAAATGCAGGTAACGATATGAAAACCTCTTAGCTGAAATACCTGTGGCATTAGAAGTTTTCTCAACACTTTACAAAAATATGATTGAAATTTTAATATTTCTTTTTCATACCCAGAACCTTCTCCGACCTACCCATAGGTGTTGTTGTTGTTGAGACCCAGATCGTCCGACCTACAACAGAAAGGTGTAAGGTAACTATTCGGACGGCCGGGAAGTGCCACCCAATTTAGACTGGAACCCAGTGGGGGAGGCATCCACAGGAACCGTACCCTCCTTCCCTTACCACCAACCACTCGGAAGGACTTACGGATTCACATGTTTAACGTGATCGTACTCCGCATGAACACGGCGGCAGTTGTGGCAGCGTGCAAATCCAGTGCGCAAACCACCGGGCTACCGCGCCCGAAAAGTGCACACATTCGGTGTTCCCAGGTGGTCACCCACCCAGGTACTAACCGCGCCCGATGCTGCTTGACTTCGGTGATCTAACGAGAACCGGTGTTTTCAGCACGGTAGGGCAGTTGGCCCTACCCATAGGTGTTGTGTTGTGACCCAGACCGTCCGACCTACCAGAAAGGTGTAAGGTAACTGTTTGGACGGGCGGGAAGTGCCACCCAATTTAGACCGGAACCCAGTGGGGGAGGCATCCACTGGGACCGTACCCTCCTTCCCCTACCACCAACCTCTCGGAAGGACTTACGGACCCACATGTTTAACGTGATCGTACTCCGCGTGAACACGGCGGCAGTTTTGGCAGTGGCTGGAATCGAACCCGGACCAACCGAGTGCAACTCCAGCGCGCAAACCAATGGGCTACCGCACCCCCTACCCATAGGTGTTGAAGACCCAGACCGTCCGACTCGTCACCAAGGACTTGAGCATCTATTTGGACGGCCGGCTACCCATAGGTGTGAAGTTACTTCACACCTACCCATAGGTGTTGTTGTTGTTGAGACCCAGACCGTCCGACCTACCAGAAAGGTGTTGAAGACCCAGACCGTCCGACTCGTCCTGAGGACTTGAGCATCTATTTGGACGGCCGGGAGAGGAGTTGGCAGGCGTCCGGCCGATGTCCGGGTGTCCACAACAACCAACACCAAATTTATTGAATCTTTAAAAAATTTTTACAGGAGTGGTTACAAGGATATAAGCTAATAACATAGTTTTGCTAATATGAAAATATATCTGAAGACTTGATTACATTTATACTCTTGTAGACTTGAATACATTTTGTTGACTTATTTACATTATTGAAGACTTAATAGTATATTTACAAATGACATAATGATCTGAGATAATATAAGTATTATGATAGTAGTTGAAAACATTTTGAAGTTGACTATATATTATAAAATGGGGTGCAACAACTAAAGACAACACAACAAAAGCAGACGACACCACCGAGAAAAACAACATATAAAAAAACAACATAAAAAACAACATAAAAAACAAACAAAAAAAAACAACAAGAAGAGGAGTCACCGACCGAAAAAATTAAAAGCAGAGATCCCCAGGCTGATTATGAAATTTTATTAGAGATTTCTCTCGCTATGAGAACACAGTTTTTTATTTTATTGATTGAAGAAGGGTTAGAGCAGACACTCGAGAACCAGGTCGCCGTATTATGGGGTGAAGGTTTATAAAGGTGAAAAGCTTTGGTAAGGGGGCAATAAAAAACGTAGTGATCGGCGTCGCCGAAAGCGCCGCAGGAGCAGCAGGAAGTAGATTTACATTTGAAAGAGAACAAATAATCGGGGAATGGGCCGTAGCCCGTAATAAAGTAGATTAAATATTTATTAGTAATATGTGTATTAAAGTTAACTTTTGGAAGGAAATTTAAAATTCTGGCGGGATCGTGAGTTCGGGGGGAGACATAGTCATTTAAAAAGGATTGCCAATTACTAAGGATATCAAGTTTGTAATGTTTTTTGAGAAGTGAATAAGGGAAAGGTAAAGAAGTTGGAGAGCCAGAGGTAGTAGCTAGTTTTGCATTTTTGTCTGCGACCTCGTTACCCGAGATGTCGGAGTGGGCTTTAACCCAACATAAATTAATTAAATGTTTATTAAGATTAGCATTAGTTTTAATTTTGGATAAGTAAAAAGATTTGTTTTTGATGGAGTTAAAGGCCGAGATTGACGATTGACTGTCTGTAAAGATATTAATTTTAATGTTTCTATTAGATGCCCAATTTATAGAGAAATGGATCGCAGCAATTTCTGCTTGGAAAACTGTGTTCCCATGCTCAAGTTTAAAGGTGAAAGTTTCTTCCAGTGTGTTTTCGTTAAAGATGCAAATGGCGTATCCTGTATTGTTTTCAATAGAGGAACCATCAGTGCAAATATTTATTTTGGAAAAGTTAAGTGGATTAATGGGGGAAAAGGTCACTGTACGTTGAGAAGGAGGGATACTGGAAGAAGGGCAGTTATGATCAAATTTTTCAGGGGGGGGAAGGGCAGGATTTGTAAAAAGGTTATTGCGAAGTTTCCAAAAGGTATATTTTTTGTACAAAGAATTTATTACAAAGTGAATGGGGGGGATTCCAGTTAAAGAAAAGAGAGAAATGTTAGAAGTAGTCCGAAAACCAGATGAGATTTTTAAAAGAAAAATCCTTTGAAGAGAGATAAGTTTTTTGACCTGTGCCCCAGTCAATGCTTTTCCCCAAACTCCTGAGCCGAAAGTAATTATCTTTTCGATAACCGAAAGATACCAAACTTTAAGAAAGGATTTATCAACACCCCAGTTACTGCCAGTCACTCTCCCAAAAGTGCTAGCGAACTTGAAGCACTTCTCTCTCAGATTAAAAATATGGGAACTCCATTTAAGGTTATCGTCGATCGTGATGCCTAAGTAATTTAATTGTCTAGTAGTTTGAATTTTAACGTTTTGGATTTTAAATGAGGGTCTCTGTTTAATTTTAGATCTATTTTTTTTAAATACGATAGCTTTACATTTTTCGGGGGTGACGGAGAGTTTAAAGGCCGAAAGGGAGGACGAGATAAGATCAAGGAGATTATTAGTATTAATACGTAATGTTTTCAAGTTTGTGGAAAAAGTGACCACCGCAAGATCATCCGCGAAGGCCTGCAGGTAAAAAAGATCATCATTAAGATTAAGTATATCATTAAAATAAATACTCCACAGGGTAGGAGAAAGAACCGAACCCTGCGGAGCCCCAGAGGAGATACATTTATTGATAGAGGAAGTGCCGTTAGCCAGAGAAATTTGTCTATTATTTAAATAAGAGAATATAAAGTTTTGGTAAATTGGTGGAAGATTGATATTAGAAAGTGTTTGAGGTAATATATTCCAGTTGAGATTATCGAAGGCCCCGCAGATGTCCACGGTGGTCAGGGAAACGAAATTTTTTGATTTGTGAGTAGAAATGTTATTAATCAGCCTGAGGGTTGCATCCTCGCAACTAGTAAGTTCCCTAAAACCGAATTGCAGGGGATGAAGAGCTCCAGCAGAGAAAAGCCAAAAGTTGAGTTTGTTAATAAATATTTTTTCCAAAATTTTTCCAAGGGTAGGTAATAAGCAAATAGGGCGGTAGGAAGAACAAAGGGTGGGATCCTTACCGGGTTTTTTAAAGAATATGATATTTGCATTATTAAGACATGAGGGGAAATGGCAAAGTTTAAAACAAAGGTTAATGAATTTCGAAAAAAAGAAAGGGAATGATTTAAAAAGTTTTTTCCATATTGTGAAGTCCAGGTTATCGAGACCGGGAGCTTTTCCGTTTTTTAAATTTTTGATTACTGCTGAAAGCTCCTCATCCGAGACAACCCCCAACCCATCAGAAGGTAAATTAAAATGTGGAAAACCGCTAAAGTCAGTATCAATTTTAAAGTGGTGGTCCATCAATCGTTTCAATTTGTCTTCATAGTTAAGGGAGGGGGAGTCAGGGAAAAAAAGATTAATATTATTGAATTTTCTATGTTTCTGGAAGGCAAATTTGAAATGTGAGCCGAAAGAGTTACTGCACTTAGTGCAATAAGCCTTCCAGGAATCCATTCGGGTTTTTTTGAGGAGTAATTTATATTTGGCTTTATTAAGCTTGTAAAGAATTTTGGCAGAAAGTATAGTTTCAGGAGAAGCATCATTTCTCTCGAGTGACCGAATTCTTTTATATAGGGCAGTGACAAAATTTCTATGTTTCGAAAGGGTTGGGGTCCACCAAGTGAAGTTTTTTATAGTTTTAGTCTTTTTCTTTCTAATATATTTAAAGGCGCAATCTTGGACGGATTCAATTAAAATTTTTACAAAGGAGTCAAGAGAATTTGTGTCGTGAATTTTATCTAATAGAGGATTAAGAAAGTTAAGGTTGTTTTTGAAGTTGTATATAAATTTGCCTATACCGTATTGAGTTTTTAAGAAGAAAGTATTATCTGAAGGAGGATCAAGGTTAAAAATAATTTTGATATATTTATGGTCACTGAATGTGTCACTCGAGAGAATCTCCCAACTCTGAATAAAATCGAAAAGTGAAAAGTTAACAAGGGACAAGTCGGGGAAGCCATTTCCAGTATGTGAAACAAAAGTTGGACCACATTTAACATCATTACAAATTACAAAATTATTATTAAGGCAAAAGTCGATCATGTCGAGTCCCCTCTAATCGGTGGTGTAAGGTAACTGTATGGACGGCCGGGAAGTGCCACCCAATTTAGACCGGAACCCAGTGGGGGAGGCATCCACAGGGACCGTACCCTCCTTCCCCTACCACCAACCTCTCGGAAGGACTTACGGACCCACATGTTTAACGTGATCGTACTCCGCATGAACACGGCGGCATTTGTGGTAGCGTGCAAATCTAGCGCGCAAACCACGGGGATACCGCACCCGAGATGGCCAACAGCACGCGGTGTTCCGAGGTGGTCACCCACCAAGTACTAACCGCGCCCGATGCTGCTTGACTTCGGTGATCTAACGAGAACCGGTGTTTTCAGCACGGTACGGCCGTTGGCCTCAACTACCCATAGGTGTTGTTGTTGTTGAGACCCAGACCGTCCGACCTACCAGAAAGGTGTAAGGTAACTGTATGGACGGCCGGGAAGTGCCACCCAATTTAGACCGGAACCCAGTGGGGGAGGCATCCACAGGGACCGTACCCTCCTTCCCCTACCACCAACCTCTCGGAAGGACTTACGGACCCACATGTTTAACGTGATCGTACTCCGCATGAACACGGCGGCATTTGTGGTAGCGTGCAAATCTAGCGCGCAAACCACGGGGATACCGCACCCGAGATGGCCAACAGCACGCGGTGTTCCGAGGTGGTCACCCACCAAGTACTAACCGCGCCCGATGCTGCTTGACTTCGGTGATCTAACGAGAACCGGTGTTTTCAGCACGGTACGGCCGTTGGCCTAACCGGCCGTTGGCCCATAGGTGTGAAGTAACTTTACCATCCTTCCCCTAACCCATCACCTCTCGGATGGATTTGCACTCTTACAGATTTAAGATGGCCATGCTCCGCGTAGACGAGATAGTTTTGGTCGGCGGGGAACGAATCCGTATCTACCATGTGGTATCCCAACACCATAACTACTGGGCTATTTCGGCCCAATTATTTCCTTTTTTTTCAACCCAAACCGTCCGACTTACCCAAAGTTATAAGACATCTGTTTCAACGACCGGAACCAAGTACTTCGACATCCACAAGGACCTTATCCTCCTTCTCCTACCACAAACCTCGCTGAAAGTCTTTCGGATCCACCGATTTAACTTGTCCGCACTCCGCAAGAACACGGGGATAGTTTGGGGCAGAGCAGGGAATCGAACACCGGTCCTCCAAGTGAAATGTCCGTTCCTTAATCACTGGGCTATCCCGCCCTCCAATTTTATTCTCAAATCTGTTTGAAACCAGAATGACAAAAATTACAGGAACATTTTTCCAACAACCCCCGAAAACTTGAAATGATAAATTGTGGGCGCTCATATAAATCGTGTCAATAGTCGATCCCACGGACATAATCACACTTTTGACGGTACCATCAGGACCTGATTAACGAAACGGAACGGTAAGCATGTGCTTCAATTAAAAAAATTTAAAGGGGCCCCCAAATTGTATCCCCGATTTACACTTTTCTTTTAATTTAAGTTATTTGCTAAATAGTCAAGTTAAATAGTAGTTTGTCCGTACAGGCAAAGAAGGAAATATTTTGGATGTCTGAGCTTAAATTTGTATTGCCCATATTTTTACTTTCCCTGCAATACATGGTAATGTATAGGGAAAGTATTGGAATCATGCCGAAAATCGCAGCTGGAGTTTCCGATGGATCTACACATTTCGAGACCTCTAGAATACGAAAAAACTATTTTTATCGTGACGTCTGTGTGTGTGTCTGTCTGTCTGTCTGTGCAGATTTTGTATCCACTCTAACAAAAAACTAATAGACCGAATTTCATAAAATTTGGTAGGTAAATCACTTGTGGGTGAATCTGGTGCTGATTAGTTTTGGGTACGATTCGGGATAAAAAAAAAACCGCCTTTTTTTTGCGAAATGGCCCGCAAAAGCCTGCATCCACTCTAGCTGAAAAACTAATAAACCGAATTTCACAAATTCGGTAGATAAGTCTTTTGTAGGTTTCCCTGGTGCTGATTCGATTTTGGTATGATTCGGAAAGAACCTGTCGTTTTATACGGAATGGCCCGCAAAACTTTCATGTATCCACTCTAGCTAAAATACTAATTGACCAAATTTCACAAAATGTGGTAGATAAGTTAGTTGTAGGATCCTCTGGTGCTGATTAGATTTTCGTACGATTCGGAAAAGAACAACCTGCCATTTTTTACGAAATGGCCCGCAGAAATTTAAAAAAACAAAAGACTACGTATGCTCAAATGTATCCATTAAATTCTTGTTTTATACGCAATTTTTGACGAGGAAAAAAATATAACACACTCCATTATACTTTGGGACTAACCGTTCTCAAGATATTTGAGATTTCTTGCATTTTAGTTACGCCGTTTTCGGAAAAATGTCCAATTACCAAATAGAAACAAAATTTGAATTTAAAATGCAAATTTATGTTATTTGGTGCAATTAAACTCAATCTAATGAATTATTCAAGAAATAAAGAAAATATGAATTTGAGTCTGCAGAGAAAGTCATGTGCTGGCCACATCAGATTTTTATTTTTATTCTAAATAGTAAACGGTTAACGAAAACAGGTGGTATAACAGTTAATATTTAAGTTAGAACTAACTGCAAAAGTGAACATGAACCAGCAGTGATTAAATAATAAAATAGACCATGGTTTAGGAATTTTGATACAAGCAACCAATACAATAAGATAATTGTGGGGGAATTAGTTCGAAGACGTTTCTTGGGCCATGCTCACCAAATCAAAATGGGGGCCCCCAAATAGGATCGTGCTTCTCCTAAATTGGTGGATTAATCAGGTTCTTGAGTACCACTTTTAAACAAGAAAACTGAGGTGAGAAAACCAAAACTATTCATTAATGACAGCTGAGTATGAGCTCATCTCGCATGCCATTCTCGAATCAAAATGAAGAAAAATAGGCTAAAAAACGCTTCATATCAATATCAAAGCTGAAAATACAGTGGAGGGGGGGTACTCTATTGATCTCTCATTTATCATGGGTCGAGACAGAGGACTGTCCGAAACTGAAGAGCCACCTGTACTTCCTAAGCTGCTTTATTCGTAGATATCTAACTCGGAATGACGCCCGCACATAAATCAAGTCTTCTGCATCCTCCAGAGAATGAGTTCGTATGTTTGAGCAGTACTAGCTCCCTTTCCAAGGCACCCTTGTTACTGCAATTACTTGCCAGATTCAGTGCTGTTCTACCCCTGGTCTTTGCCTTCGCGAATGGGAAGGATAAATATTAGATGAAATGCCAGACAGCGAATGTCCAACTGGAGTAGCACTGCCATGTATTATTATGCAGTTAACTTGCAACTAGTGGAATAGTTGTCTAGTATTTACACTCGAATGAATATGAAAACGAATTTAGACACTTTGAAGAATTGATTGATATAGCTGATAGTTTGGGATAAGATTAAGAACTGACTCCCAATCCTCGCCTTTGTGGTACGTTAAACTCTGATGCGCATGCGTTATGAATAGAAACAAGAGAAATAAAATAAATAAATGCATAAATATTGATATATTTCTTGTAGGATATATACCCATTTCTTAAAAATGAATCATTTAGTATTAATGAAAAATCTATAAATAGGTTCAGTAAATATTTAAAAAATATAATACTTTCATAATTAATTTTTACTTTCTCATACGTAGTATTGAGAAAGTATTATTTTCCCGAAAATTTTCAGTTTCAAGATTTTGATTCCAATATATATTTTAAGACCTTCTGAACACGTTTTGGCAATTTTTGGAGTGATGTCCGTCCGTCTGTCCGTCTGTCTTATGTCTGTGATCGATTTCTTCTGTACACAATAGTAGCCACAAATATTAATGGATTTTCATGAAACTTTATATTCCGCTTTATCACAAATATCAGGAACTAGATAGAATTCTTATAAATTCCAACGAGAGCTTCGAAATTTATTCGAAATTTTATATTTTTTTTAACATGGCAGCATAGGAAAAAATTTAACATAATCATGCATAAAAGAGATCATTGTTGTGATAAGTAGCCGTAATACAATTTTCTTTGTTCTTGACGTCATTAGACTCCCTCAGGGGCAGGCTAGTCTCCTATATTATATATTGTCCCCTATATTATATAATGGGGGGGGGGGGTATTTTGCCTTGTATGGTATCAATCCCAGATGGTACCAGATTTTTTCAAGCCCTTTAAACTGAAAGGTAACATGCTATACTTGTAATCCTTTGGACCCACGAAACCGATTTTTCAAATTTTTTCTTAAATGTGAAAGAAATGAATTCTGGTATGAGAAAGTCGAGTTAAGCCACACTCAAATTAATTTATTTTGTGTTTGTTAATAAACTCATATTTGTAAATATTGCAACACCGTGAAGGAATCTCGCGATTGAGCTGAAACTTACAGAAAATGCAAACTAGGGTATGCTATGCAAATGATTAGGATTTCAGAGTCATAGCGCATGCGTGGTCTGAGCAGCGCCCTCTGAATAGCTGTTTTAGCCATGTAAATAGAGAGCTGTAGCGGGACGTTGAAAATAGTTTGATTGTCCTCCAGTGGTAAACGTTTCATGAGACGTCACTATGCCTCTACGACGACAGAGGGTGCCATATGAGCAAGTTGCGGAGTTTGAAGGGGGACGAATGATCAATCTTCGTGAAAGGGGTTTTTCTTATCGTGCAATAGAAGCTCGTATGGAATGCAATGCCACAAGAGTGCTCCGAGTGTGGAAGCAGTGGAATACAGAGAACTGGACGTGTCGTAAATCCGGCAGTAGACGATGAAATGTTACGTCAGCACGGGATGATAGATACCTCATCCGCATGGCAGTGATGGTCAGTACAGCTTCATCTCGCCAATTGATAGAACGCTGGAGCACTGCTACAGGTGTGTCATTGTCTGCTCCAACAATTCGTCGGGCTGCGTGCAAGAATTCCTTTGCACAGGATTCATCTGATACAAAACTATCGACGCCTGCGGCAATGGACTCATCAACATAGACACTGGCGTGCCGATTGGCAACAAGTCGTTTTCTCCGATGAATCCCGCTTTAGTTTGTAATACAGTGATATCCGCATCCACGTTAGACGCTATAGCGGTGAACGCCACATTCCGGAGTGCGTTATCCAACGTCATACTGGACGAAAGCCAAGCGTGATGGTCTGGGGCGCCATTGGGTATCTTGGACAATCTCAGCTGCTAGGAATTGTGAGTAATCTCAACAGCAAGCGGTACATCAGAGAAGTTCTGGAGCCCTAAGTCACACCCTTCTTTCAACGCATTCCTGGAGCTGTATTTCAACAGGAAAATGCCCGTCCACATGTTGATAGGCATGTTCAAGACTTCTTTTCAGCACAACAGATACAGATTTTTCCTTGGCCTGCCTATTCATCGGATATGTCGCATATTGAACATGTCTGGAATTTCGTCTGTAGATCTTTCGCTCGTGAAGCTCGTCCCGTAGCTAATACAGCTGAACTTTTGTTTCGGATGGAAGCAATCGGGAATGCTCTTCCTCATGTACGAATTCAAAATCTGTTTGATTCGATGCCACGTCGTATAGAAGCACTTACTGCAGTGCATAATGGCTTCACCAAATGCTGATTTTTGACATGCAATTTTGTTTTTTTACTTTGTAAATTTGATAATTTATTTGCATCAATACAGGTTGTTTGTGGAATAAATTTCATTTAATTCTGATGATTTCTTCATGGTGTTGCAATTTTTACAAACAGGAGTATATATAATATAGGTAGATTTCGAGAAATAAGGTAAAGTAACGTTATGAAATTATCTTTCGAGTCTAAGTAGCACAGTTGGCAAAGATCTGGCGTCCCGATTCAGAGGCTGGGAATGGGGTCTTTTCCTGGTATATGGCTTCATATCATTGCATTTGATAAGATCAAAAATATTAATTTGCAGGAAGATAAAAAATATTTGTAGTTTCAAGGAATCCATATTCTAACTATATATAAGTTTTATATTTATCTGAATAAGATATCTTAAGTATAAAATGAAAATGTGATTCATGACTAAGAACTATGATGCTTTCAAAAATAAAATTCGTAAGTAAAAATGCACATAAAAAGTTCAAGAGCAAGAATCTCTGAAATTGCATTATTTAAATAAAACTACGAAAAGCTGTTTATTTTCATTCAAATCACAGTGCACACTATTTAGGATCACTCTTTCTTTGTTACATGCATATAGAATAATATATAACTTTAATAAACTTTAGTAAATTATATCTAAGCTGCATTGCTCTACGTAATAGCTGGTTTATTAAGAGGAAAGTGTGATTACTTTAGCTCCCAGAATCTTGCATATCTCCGTATTTAAGTAGAAAACTAGAAGATTAATTATCTTGGTCTTATAATACTAATCAGGTTCTTAAGCTTCACTTATTTTCATAGTTATCTGACATCATTAATCAAGTTCCTTGAAGTTATACTGTATCTTACCAGAGTAGGCACTCGTGATAGAATATAAATTTGAAATCAAGATACATCTCACAGTAGTGAACTATCTTTGCACTTTGTTGTTTGTACTCTAAGGATATATGTGTGGTCTAGAACCTTACATTTATTAGGCATAAATGATAGTATCTAACTTTCGATTTGAAATATATGCAAAGTTTAAAGTATATTACAAACCACTAAATATACATTCATGATAAGTATGATACTCAAAATCAGCACTACAGACCATAGAATTCTAACCATGCGACACAAACCACAGGCGTGGTGAAGCAGAGGAGTGACGGTGCACATATCGCATGTATAGCATGGATTGCAAATACCAGCATCCATGGACCGGTTTCGAGATTATTATGTGCTCGTCAGCATGGTATAGCCGTTATCCACAATGACAGCAAGAAACTTGCTATAAGCCCCTTACAGGCGGATTTTGTGATAATGAACTTTGCATTTGCAGCTTCGTGTAGCCCGAGCAAGATATTATATGAATTTCATGGAATTGCTAAATGAGCTACATGGAAGGACTGAAATTGTCTGTTCGAAAAAATTATGGCTTATAACAAGATTTTTGCTGCCACTTTGAATAACCGCCATTCCAGGGTGACGACCGTATGACGAACGCAAAACCGACCCATGCATGATGCTTGTAATGGGAGTGCTTTCTAAATTTTTTGGATCGCTCTACAGCGAGTTTTGTGTAAATTACAAACAAATAATGTTATACTTGATAGATTCGTACTAGGAGTGAAGGATGAAAGACTGTTAAGAGAAAACAACTTGAGCTTCGTAAAGATAGTGGAAATTTCCAGAACATTCGAAATGAGTAAAAAGAAAGCTGAAACTGTTTGAGGTAAAAATTTGAATATGCATGTTGAACGGAAAAGTTGTAAATGGATATCGAGTTCGTCGAGTGGTTTTAAAGAAACTTATTTAAACTTCTTGCATTTAAAGAATATTGAGTCCAGTGATCGAGACGCTATACATATGCGTAAAAAGCGAAACGCTGTGTAAAAAGTGCAACAAAAGACATCAAACAGCAAAGTTCCCTGAAGAGAGGTAAAAAGTGTAATAAGTTTACTTATTTTGCTGTAGTACGTAGAATATGATATTTTTAAAAGTACCTGTACTAAGAAGAAATAGCAATCATGAAGTAGTTGTATATGATGATTCTGAAAATAATGGGTGTGTTTTTATTGAAAGTATAAATATAATTTCTATAGTTCAAATGTAAAAAAGTGGTATCAGGATGTTGATATTGGTTATAATAATGTTGTATTTAAGTTAGATACGGTGCTGAGGCAAATATAGTTTCCTCAGTCTGTAACAAATGTATTGAAAAAAGTATTACTCTAGATGTAATAAAGTTAATGTTTGAAGCATATGTGTGGGGGGAATCAGAAAATAAGCTTCTGGGTGTTGTAAAGTTGCTTTGTTAAACAAGTGGTTTTAAATCTGTGAAATTTCTAGATTTTGTGGTACTAGTTAGTAAAAGTCATGGAAAACCTCTGCTGGATATGCCTGGCAATGTAAAACTAGGTTTGATTTTCAGAAACTCTGTATATTATGTCAATAGTAATTTTAAAGATAAATTTATTTAGAGAAATGGTGATTTACTTGAATATGTAGGAAAGTTTGACAAATATGTACTATAAGAGTAAAAGAAAGTATAGAACATGTTGTTGTTGTTGTTGTTAAGACCCAGACCGTCCGACCTACCAGAAAGGTGTAAGGTAACCGTTTGGACATCCGGGAAGTGCCACCCAATTTAGGCCGGAACCCAGTGGGGGAGGCATCCACAAGGACCGAACCCTCCTTCCCCTACCACTAACCTCTCGGAAGCACTTACGGACCCACATGTTTAACGTGATCGTACTCCGCATGAACACGGCGGCTGTTGTGGTAGCGTGCAAATCCAGCGCGCAAACCACTGGGTTACCGCGCCCGAAATGTGCCAACAGCACGCGGTGTTCCCAGGTGTTCACCCACCCAAGTACTAACCGCGCCCAATGCTGCTTGATTTCGGTGATCTAACGAGAACCGGTGTTTTCAGCACGGTAGGGCCGTTGGGTATGTATAGAACATGTTGTAAAACTACCCAGAAGCATTCCAGAAACGTTAAAAGTTTTGACAGCATCTTGAAAAGCTTGAAAAATAAAATATTATGAGTAAAGTAAATTGTCCTGAGGGCTGGGTCAGTAATATGGTAATAGTTGAGAAGCCTGGTTGGTCAATGAGAGGTTTGATGCGAAAGGATCTGAATAGGGCAATAAAACGCGAATATGGGTTGATTGTTGCAGTCGAAGAAAGGCTTCCAAGATTATGTAATAAATTTGTTTTTCAGCAATTGATTTAAAGGATGTGCATGCTGATGAATGAAAAATAAATTTACGACATTATTTATGGCAAAAATTAGATCTGTTCAATTAAATTGAAACACATGCAGGGGAGGTAATATATATAAATTGTGGATATGTTGGTACCGAATAAAATAAAAAAAAAACATCTCATACAGATAAATAATTGCCACAAAATATGTAGAGCTTATCCATCTGACATGATGAGAAAAATCTATTTTGCACAGCGAATGCAAATCGCTTATATGCAGACATATCAATATTATTTCAAATGAACTTAAGTCATTCTAAAGTTTCTAACTTCTAAAAGTTTGAATGTAGTATTTCGCCAGCATCACATATCAACAAGTGAATTTCAAGCATTTGCATTTACAGCGCAGGTGTCATACCGTTGTCGCCTTGGTTTAAAAATGCTGTAAGAGTCTGTAAGAGTATTTTTTTTTTATATTTTAATTGAATATGATGTGGTATATAGAATGCGCATGAATATTTCTTTTGCAAAAGATATTGTAAATTCAATGAGATGAAATGTTCTAAAACACTCTTAATATGATGTTTTACTGTACTAGCTTTTAAAATTAAAAATAGATCTTTGAAAATCCAACACTCCCAAAAGGGAAGGGGAATTTCGTATAAAACGTTTTATTTGAATACTAATTTATCATTAAAAAAAAACTAAATTTAAACGATTGTTTGTATAAATAAATGTTAAAAATATCCAGTTTTAAAATAAAATTTGTACATAAAGAAACATTTCAAATGTTTGGAACATCCTTTGTATTTTTACTGTAAATTTGCAAGTAATTTTTAATACAAACCTTATTACCATTCTAAACTTTTGTTTGCTACAGTAATCATAGTATATTATATAAACTTATTTAAATCTGAGATATAATACATAACTATTATATTTGTTATATATTACATAATTATTTTATTTAATTTTATTTTAACTGGATATAGTTCTAAGTTAACTGAATTATAAAAATTTGTAAGAATTTCATGTGTTTCCTTAAATATTTATTATTTTGTTCATTAATGTCTACACAAAATAAAAACAAAATATTGCTTAATTATTGAATCCAAATATGTTATAATGACTAATGAGGCTAAACAAGGGCTAAAACCGAAATTAATGTAAATCCTCTGAAATAATTATTAGGCTCAGCGCATCTAAATTGGATTAACTTCTCATTTCTGAATAATTAGACAACAAACGTTTTTTACGTTTTTCTCTGGTTGCTTCGAAGAATAATGTTTGACGGCAAAGGAGAACTTTGTGATGAGGTGATGTTTGGGCTGATTAATCTTTGCTATCTCCCATACAGTTGGTGATCATTTATAAAAATAATTCATTTCTTAATTAAATTTATTAAGACAGAAAAATTTTACAAGACAATTTTCTATTGAAACGGATTTAAATATTTGTAAATTTAGACTGAATTGATTTCCAGAATTATTTTCATAATAATTAGGGGGCATGTGCTTCGCAAAAGCCCCATAACTCGTTTCGTGAGTCGGGAGGCTTCGCCTACTACTCGCTGGAGCTCTCAGAGTTCACTTCGCAAGCTATTTCAAGCCAAACTAAAATTTAAATCGAAAACGGTTTATTTCAACATGTTCCCTTATTATTTCTCTACAAATGTACCAAATTTCATATTTTTGTATGCTATAGATTTTGCGGCCCGAGACAGAAAATCTCGATGGAGACGCCGATACGGAAAAATATTTCTAACTCAGAAGTGCATAAAAAGTAGAAAAACTTGAAACTACATCGAAATTGAAAAAATGGGCTCCGTTCTGCAAAAATTCAACTATGATGTTACATGTCTGCAAAAATTTGCGATCCTGCTATAATTAGTTTGCCTAGGGCGCGAATTCGCAGCTCAAATATATTGTCTTTGATTAACATACAATATGTATTTATTAAACTAAAGTTTATATCGAAAAACGGTTTATTTTAGCGTATTTCCCAACCATTTATCTATAAGTGTGCCAAATTTTATATTTTTGTATGCTATAGTTTTTGAGGTATGAAGTAAAACAACTCAAGGAATGAGAAATTTCTCAAACATCTCAAATGTAAAGAGTTCAATCTTCATACTGAGAAAATGCAAATACCATTTGAGACAATAATTCAGGTGCGGCTGCGATAAAATAAGCGCCCCTGCATTGTATGTATTTCTATGGCGAAAGGCTTAAAATATTTATTTAAACTGTCAATTTTGTAGAAATAAATTAATGGCTCAATGCAAATTAGAACTGAAGTAATGAGGAATATTCCTACGTTTTCAAAATTATTTTACCTCTCAATTTATTTTTATTTCCCTATAATCTAATTCCTGACCTACAACTGTTCAAAAATACTGATTATACTGATAATTAAGGAATCATAATTTTAAAATAATCAAAAATACAATTTTTTTCTATTGTGTCAAATGGAAACAAAGGGCGCATTACTAACACTAGTGACACCTAGATATAATTCTCAAAGCGTTATGGCATTTTCAAGCGTTTCATCCATAGGCGTTTTATCTCCTTCTCTCTAACTCAATACTTCAGACTATTGGCTCGAACTTGACCTTCCTAAATTTCCCAGTCACGTGATCATCTTTTTCAGGCCTTGTAATTGCGGAATTAGGCATTTTTTTAAAAATGCTTGAAAAAATTTTAAGTTAGAGATATTTTTTTTTAATTTCGCATTTTTACAATACAATGGAGAGCACATATAGAGCAAGCTCGGAGGTATCGGTTATCATTTTTTTTTTTTGTCATTGATCTGCAATACGTAATGTATCACTTACTATAGAAATATAGTCCATATATTAAAATATTTTAATAATTAATTCATAAATTTCGCGTCATTTTTGCAATTTTGACGAAATTTTCTTCAATCTGAGGCAAGGAATTTCCCAAATTGGGGAAATTTCGCTAGACCAGTCGCCAAGTTAGCTAAATGTATCGCCAAGCGTTATACAGACAAACGGAGCATTTTTTATATATTAGAAGGTATGCTCATTGAATGACGGAATTCAAAATTTGCAAAACATTACCTCCCATTAAAGCCATTTTTATCAATTTCACAACATTTTCGTTAATTTGGCAACATATAAAAAATAGCCAGGTTGGCGACATTCCGCCGAAAATTTTCGCCTAACATTGTGAGAAATAGGTTATTCTTGAAAACTTTCGAACGGTTTAAGTGGTCAAGTATCATATTTAATGAACTATATATAAAAAAAAATTGAAAATCCATCTTTTTGTCTCATCATCACGGGAGAACGGCTGAATCGAATTTCATGAAATTTTGATTTGTGGCCTTGGCATTCTGTCTGTCCGTCTTTATGTTTTTCGGACTATCTTCTCATTTGAGCGTGACCCAATCATTATATAAGCCTTCAAATAAACGGGAACCAAGCGTTATCAAAGTCTCCAAACTAATGTGATCTAACCATTTCTTGAGCCTCTCTACAATATGCAATTCAACATCATATAACATATTTAAGAGATCATATTCTGAATCAGATAACATATTAAGATCTTTGTTTCTGCGTCTGTCTCACAAATTATGGAAGTTTTATAAATTAACGACAAAAAAAAATATTCTCAAAGGCTATACATGAAATATATCTCCATATTTCCCCCTAATAAGATGTTCAGAAAGTTGGCCTTTTTGTGAGCTTTTTATTAGAAAATTTCAAAGCTTCCAAATACTGAAAATTTATTCAAATTGTGAATTTTAAGTTTCACATAAATATTGCCGCATTGTATGTGCCGTACAAAGAACGGGTATACTTCTAGTATCATATAAGAAAGTATTTTTTATTGTACTGCAAAATATTTCCTATTTTCTTTTTGTTTTATATACATATACATAGATATGGCATCAAAAAGTCATTTAAAAAATTACAATCTCAAATTTTAGCTGTAAGAACTCACAAAATCTAAATTCAATACGAAGATTTTAATTTCATCTTCTCCACTGTATACATTTTCTTGCTTTTGGGAATATACTTTTCAATTTATATCCTTCTTAAATTCAGTGAATAAAACCTTTATTGAGGAGTCTAAATTATTCTTTGTTTTTCTTAGAGGAAGAACTCAAGCATGCTTGAAAATAGCTAGAGTCTGAAGTTATTTTAGCGAAAAAAAAAGAGAAAAAAAAAGAACCTTTAGCGCGGGAGCCCGAATTACAAATTGACATTATTTTCAACACCTAAAAGTTGGCACTGCCCCAGAAAGTTAAGTCTTAAGTCAAAGCTGAATATCATATGATAAATAAATACATTTCTCTGCTGCATACCAATATTTTTCAGGCATTTCACACCTGACGGCATTCAGTTCTTTCGAATTACTTACACAACTACTCTACCGGGAATAGGAAAGATGATGTTAAAAGCCGTCCAAATTCAAAACGTGGACATTAAATTTGACTGGGCATCGGTCCAAAGCATTTCCTTTGGTGCGACGGGGTCATAAACGAAGTAAAAATCAATAATTCAGTTGCCAGCATGGTGTAGAAGTGATGAATTCGCGGAGCTATCTGTTTCCCGTGTTTTCCTAATTGAGACAGTAATTCTCTTCTATTTTGTTTAGATATTTTATGTATTACCACGGCTCATTTCTCAATTAAAGTGGTCTTCATCTTAGCGGCTAAGCTTTTAATTTCGAGATAAATGGAAGGGGCAAGCTTCAGAAGCGTGTAGACACTTTCAGTTAGGAAGAACTTGCTTTAAAAAGTGTTTTAAAATGGTTTAAAAAACAAAATTCTGCCGGACTAAATGTTATTCGGAGGTTACTTCGAAAAAAAATAATTCGAATATTTGTATTCACATAAATAAAATATCAAAAATTTTCAGAGTTTTGTAATGGCGAGAACTCAACCAAACATAATGGAAATAACCTTGAAAAAAATTACCTCGAGTGTGGCTCAACTCGACATTTTCATACTAGAATCTATTTTAGTAGCTTCTTTTTTTTGTCAAATTTTTCAAGGAAATTTTTGAATATTCGGTATCTTGGGTCAAATGATTATAATTATAGCGTGCTACACTTCACTTTAAAGGGCTTGGAAAATCTTTCGATTGATACCAAATTTGACAATGTATCCCTCGAGAGGGTTAATGACGTCACAATAGAAAATCTGATGTGGGCAGCACATGACTTTCCCTGCAGACTTATATTCACGTTCTATTTATTTAAATTAAATTTAATTAATTTTTAATTCAATTTTCGTTCTCATTTGAAAACTGGACTTATTTTCAAAAATGGTGTAGGAAAAATACGAAAAACTAAAATATCTCGAGAACGGCTAGTCCTATTGTAATGGGGTTGGTCTTATTCTTTTCTTCGCTAAACATTACGTATTAAACAAGTATTTAATGGCTATATTTGAGCATACGTAGTTCTTAAGTTTAGATTTTGATGATTTTTGCGGGCCATTTTGCAAAAAAAGGCAGGTTATTTTTTTCGAATTATACCAAAATCTAATCAGCACCAGGGTGGCCTACAAGCGACTTATCTACCAAATTTTGTGAAATTCGGTCCATTAGTTTTTCAGTTAGAGTGGATACAAGCTTTTGCGGGCCATTTCGCAAAAAAAGGCGGGTTCTTTTAACCCGAGTCATACCCAAAACTAATCAGCACCAGATTCGTGCACAAATGACTTACCTACCAAATTTTATGAAATTAGGTCAATTAGTTTTTTAGTTAGAGTGGGTACAAAATCTGCACAGACAGACAGACACACAGACAGACACACAGACACACACACAGACGTCACGCTAAACATAGTTTTTTCCTATTCTAGAGGTCTCGAAACGTGTAGATCCGTCGAAAACTCGAGTTGCGATTTTCGACATGATTCCAATACTTTCCCTATACATTACCATGTATAGCAGGGAAAGTAAAAAAATTGGATCGCGGCTATTTTTCACAATTATTGAAGATATAAAGCATCGTGGTCATTGGGTCATACATAAACCCTTTTATGCATGATTATGTCAAATTTTGTCCTGTGCTGCCATGTTAAAATAATATAAAATTTCAAAAATATTTCAAAATTTGGATTTGAATTTTAAAAAAAATTATATCTAGTTTCAGATAATAAAGCCGGATATAAAGTTTCGTGAAAATCCGTTAGAATTTGTATCCGAAATCGCGCATATAAGAAATCGTTCACAGATATACATGCATACAGACAGACAGGCAGGCGGACATTACTCCAAAAATAGGCAAAACGCGTTCAGGAAGTCTGCAAACACATATTGGTGTCAAATTATCGGAAACGAAAATTTTCGCGAAAACAATACTTTTCTCAATACTACGTAGGAGAAATACTTAATTGATTTCACGAAGTTTGTTCAGCAGTGATGTTTGAGTCGTTATGCTTTTCTATCAAGAAAAAGATAAAATGCGTCCTGTATTTCTTTATTTTTATCAAAGTACTATTCAAAATGCAATTTTTTTCACCACTAGAGAAACTATATTGGTTCTTATTGGGGATTTGTTAAATCAAATTATCTTACTTGGAAATTTTCATACCGCATATTCATGCTAAGTTTCTTTGAGTGACTACTAAACAGGGATACTTTAATAATAATCATCTAGTATGTAGAATTAGACGTGACTTAGAAATAGAAATCTTAGAAATCTTAGAAATCATAGAAATCATAGGAATCTTAGCAATCATAGAAATCATTAAAAGAGGGTCACTATTTAAATATATCTTTAATTGAAATATGGAACAGATTTCAAAAAATCAAAATTTTAATAAATAAGTGTTCAACGAATTGAATTTAAGTTTTGTAGAACAACTAGTGTTTAAGCCTGGCTACTAAAATTCTTAATAAATTAAACTGAAACTTTTTTAATAAATTTTATTTTGTTTAACAATATATGGTGCTTATGGTAAAACATAGTTGTTCCAATTGAAAACCAGCCTTTAGATTCTGCTTTATAAATTTCGGGAGAAGATTTGAATATCTACCTCCGTTGGCGTTAGATTTTCAATCCGTTCTAAAGCTCTAGAACGGATTCGGTCTAGTGGTCGATACTATAAATGTACAACATTTTAAGCTTATAAGAAACCGGAGGACTTCTTGAAGTTCTGAAAAACTTTTCATTCCCCCAGGAGGGGGGGAAGTAAATAAAAAATTTAGCTACGTTAAGTTCAATCAGGTCGATACTATTAATGTACAAAGATTCAGCCTTCTCAACCAACACAGGGGCTTCTGAGGATCCGAAGAGACTTTTTGAGACCACTCTAATTTTCGTTGACCGGCGGTGAATAAGTCGAAAATCTGGCTCCGTTAGGTTTTGTACCGCCGTCCATACTTTAAGTGTCCAAAGATTCAGCCTTATAGGCCAAGAGAGGCTATTCGAAACCACCATTTTTTTCCACCCCTGTGTGGATAAATCGAAATACCGGCACAATAATTTCTGTATCATTGTTTTTGATACCATAAACGTGCAAAGATTCATCTTTTTAGATCACAGAGAGGGGAGGAGCTCCTAGAGTATCTGGAAAGACAAAAACATATTAGACACATCAGACAATTACTTATAGTAGTATAAGACAAGGCGTAGAAATATATCCTCCAATGGGTTGGTATGCAGCAGTTTTAAATATTGTAAAATATTAGGTTTCATTTAAAAATCACAACTGGGAATGGAACCTGGTCTTCTTGATTATCATTTATAGTATATACTGATTCCTACATCATCGCGGCTATGTTAATTCATGCCATTAAACAATTAAGAAAATTCTTTGCCATAGATAACTGAAAATAACAACATTATCAGTTCCCACTGTTTTCATAAATGAGACAGGAAAGAATTTTTAAATAATTCTCATGTATTTTGTTTAGATATCTATGCATTTTTTCGGTTCACTTATCACTTGTGGTATTTGGTCCTAGAAAACAAAATTTTAATTTTTAGATGAATGGAGAAATCGAGCAGTTAATTTCCATTCTGAAGGAATTTTAGATTGCGTATTTAAAGTGGGGCATTTTAAGAGACTTTCTTTTTCGTAATTTTAAGTGATACCCTAGAAATAAAGAAAAGCCAGCTTTCCGAGCAGTACATCTGCAACTTAAGATGTCAAAAAATAAGTTGCAAAATATTGCGCATGCCTTAGATTAAAAAATGTTTGCAGCATAGCCCTTTACGAAATGCTGATGATAGGTATATCTGCCAAAACAAAACAATGACTTTAATAACCACCAGATGGCGTAAATAAACATATATTTATTTATATATTTTGTATTCCAGCACAACAACAATTATATATATATATTTTTTCAAGGTAATAAATTATACTTACAAGTCTCTGGAGTTCCACAAGGTGGCTGTAGTAGTAGTATGTTAGCTGATTTATACATTTTTCATTATGAAAACTTTTTTACTTCAACTGATTATAAAATTTACAGATATGTTGATGATCTGATTTGCTTAGTATTTACTGACAACTATGCCATAGATAGAGATTAATATCACATAATTTGGAATTAATTCCTAATGAACTCTCTATTAGTACTAATGGAATATTTTTTGGATTTAAATCCAATTATTGAACCTACTAATAGGATAGTTACTAATTTGTGTAATAAAAAAACTATTTTCATTTTCATTTTAATAAAATATTGTCATTTAATTCCTGTAACTCGATACAATTGTTTAGAAATATTATACTTAATCAACTTTTTAGAATTTACAGATTATCAGATAAAAAATTTCATGATTTGCACATTAATAACCTAATAATCACCAGTACATTATATAAATATCTAGTATACTTAGTAAATGGTATAGTTAAAAAGTTTAAATTAGCTGAATATTCTTAAAATTCCCTCCTTAGTATCGTATATTAGCTAATTGTCAACATTCTCTTGAATTAGCATTACAAAGTATTTACATCCTCTTATACTTTTGCCTCCATGTTTTATATTTTACATGCCCCTTTATTATGCAGCTTTTACTGGAGAATTTATCACATTTTATTGCTTTTTTGCAATACTGTTATATCTCACGATTGGCAACAGTAGATCTATACTTTTATCTGATGCGATTGACAACAGTAGTCTCGTCTTTTTCTACTCATTTCTAGTTTGGATAAGATATTTGCAGTGTATTTCTCAGGTAATTTTATATTCCTATTTTATTTTTTAATCTTTTTGCTTGTTGTCCAAATAGATAGAGTTTATAGATATTATCTACTGTCTTCAGAAACAAGTTTTTTTGCTCATTTTGAATAGATACTTGGACTTGAAAAATAATTTGTTCAAAATGTACAAGTTTTCAGGCCTAGTGCTTATCCACGTGTATAGTTTTAATGCTTCGTTATTTTTTGTTTTTCAATTTTCGAATTCTCACCATTGATATTTGTTGATTTTATTCTCCTCTTGATTGATGATTCTCTATTTTATTCATCTTTTTAAGTTGTTGGCATATTTTAAGTTAGAGTTTTATGAGTTACAACTTCTCTCTAATCTTTCATTGGGTTTTCATATTATATATATATATATATATATATTATATATATATATATATATTATTTTCGCACATTTGGGAGGCTGACCATGGAATTATGTTGGTTACGTGAGCGTTACCCGGGTTGTAAAAGCTGCTTTAAGCGGGAAAGGGGTGTCGCAATCCACCCCTACCATTCTTATGTAATTCATATGGTCACTCCCGTTCTTTTCTACTTTCATTCATATATATATATATATATAAATAAAAATTGAAGGATTTTAATCGAAAATTATGCTTAAACTACTGTATGTACAAAAAAACCCCATCTCTAGCATATCTGTTACAAATGAGTAACTATAGGCCAAGACTAAGGATAAAGATAGAAGGTAACATATCACTATAATGGAAAGGGGGATGAGAAGAATATTAGGATTCAAAAATCACAATTAAAAGTATATAAAAGTAAATAAAAATAAAACTCGGCAAAAATGAGAATAGACAATAATAATCAGCTCAAGATAAGAGATTAAGAATAGAGAACAATCAATTGAAACTACACAATAAATGGCGGTTAGTTCGAAATTGCATTCTCATCAGGACAGCCATACAATTCGAATTAAAACCGATAGAATAGCCAGTTTCTGACAATGGCGATAGTATTTAACTATAGACACCATTGGAACTGTCTACTGGCTAGTGGAAGGAGAAAAATAAATCAATTGAATTATACAAATCTGAAAAACAATACCTCCTCGAACAGAAATATGAAATCACAAGCATAGCACCACGTGTACGATAAACAAGTGACTGAGCATTTCACCTCACTTCGTCAATGCGAGTGGGCACCGGAATGAATGCATTTGAACGATACATAATATGTATGGAGACTTTCAAAAATAGTAATCAGTATAGGACTCAGGACAGGTGGAAAATAGCCATTCGAAAATAGTAAACAGTATTAGACTCAATATATATATATATATATATATATATATATATATATATATATATATATATATATATATATATATATATATATATATATATATATATATATATATATATATATATATATATATATATATATATATATATATATATATATATATATATAATAGTTTGAAAGTCCAATGAAAGAAAAGTGAGAAGCTGTAACTCGAAAAACTTAACTTTCTAACAAGCTTACAAAATAAAAGTATAAATCAAATGGGGAAAAAAAAATAAAAATCGGGTCATCAAGTTAAACAAATCTTCAAAAAGCAATGGTATGGAAACGATAAAAGAAAGACAAAGGAAATCCAAGCATTAAAGCTGTACACGTGGACAAGGGCTAAGCCTAAATCATGGATTTGTTCACTTCTCCAAAACTCTTCCTCGGGTCCAAGTATTTTATTGAAGCTAACACTAAAAAATGTATGTTTCTGAAAAAATAGATAGATTATATCTATAAACTATTTTTACTTGGACAACATACATAAAAATAAAAAATAAAAGGAAACAATAATACCTGGAAAATACCATTACAAATGCACGAATCTGTCGATCACGGGAACCCAAAATGAAGAGACCAGTGTTGCCATTCGCAAAGAAAAAAGAAATGATCTACTGTTGCAATTTCTAAGAAATAAATAACAGTAATGCGAAAAGGCAAGAAAATGTGATAATATACAATCAGAGCTACCAAAAGGAGGTGCTAATAATAGAAAGGCTAATGTTTAAGTTGATGTAAAAATAAAATATTATTAAATTTAAAGAATGGAGATATCAGGCTAATATAAAAAACTATGAATAGAATTATGAAAATCCAGCTAATCTCAAATTTTTAACTATACCATTTACAAAATAAGAGGGATATATATATATCACTTTTTTTGTTACATACACTTATGTAAGCTTATAAAGTGCAAAATCCTTAAGTTATAAAGATTTCGGATTAAAAAAAGGGTGGGGTTAATATGTGGAATATGCCCAGTATTGTTTTAAGTTTAGAATCCCACCTTTTATTTTAACTGTGTATAGACGTGTAGCCAAATTTTACTAAAAGAAAGGAGTGGAAACGATTGAATGGTGGTTATAGCTATAAATATCATTCAACCAATGATAAATTAATGGGAATGTGTGTTTGAGTTATCCTATGCTTGGTTTTCCTCTAAAAAGATTCCTCCCATTGCTTGCCTTACTGGCTACATGGGTCATTTTCTCAAAACGGGTTTTTTCATCTTTCTTGTTACAATATATATGTTTTCTATTTTTCAACCTGTTTTCTGCATTATATTATAACATGAGTGGTTTAAAGTAAAAAAAAAAAAAAAGTAGCAGTAAACATTTTGGGGAAATTAAATGGAAATGCAAATGTTAATTTTCAAGACAAGTAAATACAGAATGACACGGGAATGACACTTAATATAGGCAACTGCTTTGTTAGTATATATATATATATGCAGAGTGGTCATAAAAAAACTTCCCCGATATATGAACACCTAGCGGCCTCTTCGCTCAACCAATCGAAAGGAAATTTCAGATATTGTTATTTGAAGGTATACGCTCGAGATTGTGGTGATTTCAAACAATAGAGCTCTCACGGTTACGGTTACAGTGAAAAAGTTTCGAAATTTTCGAATGGCAACACCCACTTTTTTCCTGAGCAAATTGATCAACGCATTGAAAAACCATAAATGACGTTGAAACGATACACGTATGACGAAAATTGGCGGCGTAAAACATTGCAAAGACGAGCATTGTTGTTGTTGTTGTTGAGACCCAGACCGTCCGACCTACCAGAAAGGTTTAAGGTAACTGTTTGGACGGACGGGAAGTGCCACCCAATTTAGACCGGAACCCAGTGGGGGAGGCATCCACAGGGACCGTACCCTCCTTCCCCTACCACGAACCTCTCGGAAGGACTTACGGACCCACATGTTTAACGTGATCGTACTCCGCGTGAACACGGCGGCAGTTTTGGCAGCGGCTGGAATCGAACCCGGGCCTACCGAGTGCAACTCCAGCGCGCTAACCAATGGGCTACCGCGCTCAATGCATTGTTTGTGGAAAACCTTTAATTAACTGTGTGGGATGATTGTTTCTTCAATCAGGTATTTAAACGCGCCAACAAGATGACACTTACTGGGAAACAACGAGGTGAATTGATAAAGCTGTTTTATCTGAATGGGAAAATGCTGCCGAAGCAGTGCGAGTTTATCGGCGAAATCATAAGCTACAGCGAGGCCCATGTTCCGTAAGAATTGCACGTGATTTGGTAAAAAATTTTGAAAAAAGCTGGATGCACATGTGATAGACACCGATCCGGTTGACCATCTGTTCCTGTTGAAGTTGTTGCGGAAGTGCATAATACGATTACTACAGGTCCATTGCGTACTGAAAGAAGTGTTGTCCACAATTTGGATGTACCGAAAACCACAGTCCTCAAGTTTCTGCGCTCTGTTCTGTGGATGTTTCCTTATCGAATCCAGCGCGTCCAGATGTTGCAACCTGGAGACGAGCAACAGCGTGTCGAATTTCTTCCTCATCAGATATGATGAAGATAGCAGGTGGCCGCTGCGGATATTATAAACGTACGAGGCACATTTCTCCTTAACTGAGAACGTAAACTCCAAGAACTGCATTCACTGGGCTGACGAAAATTCTCACGATGTGGCACCAGTGCCTAAAAAGCTTATTTGTGGTTTATTGCTTATTTGTGGCTTATTGCTTAGATTGTGGCACCAGTGCCTAAAGCTAAAGTGACTTTTTTGCGGCATCGCAAGCACATTCGTTCTCGGTCCGTACTTCTTCCAAGAGGTCACTTCCAATGGTATGCAAACGTGCTGCATCACAGGTTCTCTGTATAAAACAATGTTACAGAATTACGTAATTCCAGAATTGCAGCAGCGAAAAGTCGTTAATTACATTGTATGGATGCAAGATGGTGCTCCTCCACACGTCGTTACATGTGTTCAATAAGTATTGCAACAGAACTTGGGGATAGTGTCATCTCCCGTAACTTCGCAGTTTCGTGGCCACCGCGATCCCTCGACCTCACTCCGAAGGATTTCTGGTTCTGGGGTTATCTGAAAACCTAAAGTGTACAACACATCAAATCCACGAGATTTGTCAGAATTGAAAGATGCCATAAAACGTGAAGTTATACAGATTCCTCCTGCGATGTTACGTTCGTCATTGTTGTCAACAAACTCCCGCATGCAATGCGTTATCATTTGCGAAGGTGGGCACGTTGAAAACTTGTAATTCCAATAAAAGTTTTTTTCCCTCTCCTCTCTTGTGTTGTCATTGGTCCCTTACAATGCTCTTCTTTGCAAATGTTTTACGCCGCCAATTTCCGTCGTACGTGTATCGTTCCAACGCCATTTATGGTTTTTCAATGAGCTAATCAACTTGCGTAAGAAAAATGGGTGTTGCCATTAGAAAATTTCGATTTTTTTTCACTGTAACCGTAACCGTGAGAGCTCCATTGTTTAAAATCATCACAATCCCGAGCGCATACCTTCAAATTACAATATCTGAAATTTCCTTTCGATTGGTTGAGCGGATAGGCTGCTAGGGGTTCATATATCGGGGAAGTGACCGTTTTTTATGACCACCTTGTATATATGCATCATTAGAAAAATAAAAAAAAATGTTTTGCTTTAATTGCAATCTTATATTTAGAACTATCTTCTTATTTGTTTTATTTTCTAAAAAGAAAATCTAGTTTAAATGTTATTCACATGTTCTAATGCCATTCTCTTCTCTACCAAGACGACAGGGGAATGACAAATCATGTGATTTTATTTTCTGAGTATATGAGTTTTATTTGCATTTAAGCCTAACTTTATATAGTTTGCTACACTAAGCACACATCCGGCCACACATCTTGCTACCGTTAACCTTTGAGTCGGTCGTGTGGTCTGGGTCTTCAACACTAAGCACACATATGCATTGCTCACAACTGAAATCGCTACACCATAAAGTTGTAGGTGTAGCTTTATGCAAATCAGGCAATGGAAACAGCAAGGCGAGATATGCAAATGATCACGGTTTCGTTACGTATAGTGACGTAACACTTTGCAGAACAGCATAAAAGCGTCAGGTCAAGGAGGAGCGATACCACAGCTAAATTGCAGCGTCATTGGTTTCAGTGCTATGAGTACGTCGACGTACAGCATACGTCCACTTGTCGCCAACGGAACGGCAACAAATCATTGTTTTGCGTGAGGGTGGAATGAGCCTTCGAAGGATCGCTGAACTGTTGGGTCTTGATGTGAGCACAGTTCAATGGTGTGTGTTACGTTTTGGGAGAGAAAACGAAACGACACGAAGATCAGGTAGTGGAGCTTTCAGGTGTACTACACCACGTGAAGATCGTATGCTTCGGAGAAGGGTTGCGAGGGAGCCGTTTGCCACAGTAACTGTGTTACAACTACATTTATCCCACACTACACGTGGTTTCGACGCAAACAATTCGAAACCGTTTGCCTGACGCAGGACTCCGAGGTAAACGACCTTTTCTACACCTACCATTTCAACGTCTTCACCGGTTCATCGCCTCCAGTGGTGTCAAATGAGACGCAATTGGTCGACAAAATGACGAAACATTCTGTTCACGGATGAATCTCGATTCTGTTTTGGCATACCTGCTGGTCGTACTCGCGTATTGAGGCGATTTCAACAACGCCACCAGGGAGTTTTTTCTATCAGTCGCCACACAGTTCCCTAAGTGGTACCATGGTTTGAGGTGGTATAACATTTGGTGGACGAACACCCTTGGTCCACGTATAATGCCTTTGGTACAGGATAATGCCAGGCCACATACTACACGTGTAACATGAATGGTCTACAAGGTTTTGATATCCCGTCTTGGCCAGCATATTCACCGGATTTGTCGCCAATTAAACATATCTGGGACATCATGTGTCGCCGATTAGGAGAACTTCCAATTCCAGCAATTCATATTCAGTTACAAGCCCAATTTGCATGCTGTGTGGAATGCCATCCCTCAGCACACCATTGACCATTTTATTGACGGGATGCCTCGTCTTATTTAATCCTGCATAGCCGCTCGCGGTGGGCCTATTCCATATTGATGTAGTGTCAATAAAGTTCCATGCTTTCATTTCCCAGGTATGAGTTTTTGATCATTTGCACATCTCCATCTTACAATTATATTCTGTAAATTTCGTAAGGATACATCAATTTCTTCATGGTGTTGCGATTTCAGTTATGAACAGTGTAAAAATGATAGTTAGAACGTAGTCGAAATCTTGAAATGGTGAATATGGACTTTAGTAAAAAAGTACTACTGTAAAAGTACTACTGTAAATACTACTGTAATTATATTTTATTGTCACCTATGTACAGAAAGAGGTGTTAAAATTTAAAGACTGGTGAATGACAAAAAGGCTAGGAGACAGTTGTAAAAAACTAATTTAAAATATTGCTCTAATGCATAGTGGATTTTTTAATTCTGTTTGTATTTTAAATTGTATATAAAACAATTTAATATAAAAACTAATTTAATATAAAACATCAAATTAAAAGAAAACTAGAAAATGAAGACCTGTAAATGAAGTTGTGATTTTATTATTTGGCAGTTGGGACACACAGACGATTGACATTTAATAAAAAAAACTAATTTTTTAAATATTAAAAATATAAATTGCTTCTTTAGATAATGGGTGATAAATTCGAACTACGATATATCAAAAGTGATCAGTGTCCAAAATCAGTTACAAATCATACGAACTTTTATTAAAATACCTGAGACATGTAAAACTCCCGTTTACAGAAAATGACCCATATATTTCCCATTTAAACAGCAGTAATTTCATTAAATAAGTTTGGTTCTAATGTGTAGAATTTATAATTAAATCATTATGAAATAAAATAATTTTCGTTAATAAATCATTTATTTAGTGTACAATATTCACAAACCTGTTACAGAATAGAAAATGGTCAGAATAACATATTTCCTTGATTAAATAAATTGCATTACATTTTTTTTCTTCTTAAATTCAAAATTATCCCTTCTTTTATTCATTTTTTAAAAATTTTAAAATTTCCATAAAAACATCCTGAAGTTACCCTAACTATAAATATTGTAAATGTTATTAGAATAAGTTAGAGTAAATGTTATCAGAATAAGTTATTGGAATAAATATTGTTAAAATGCTACTTGACAAAAATCATTTAACGAAATTTACGATGATTTTTATTCATAACTAATCATTTGACTTTTCTTTCAACTCATAACGAAATTTATTAAGAGTAGAATAACGCTAATGATTTTCTTTTACCATAATAACTCCAGTTTCAGTCAAATATTCAGAAAAGCATTATCGGACACCGAATTGAATCTAAATTTAACCAAGAATTTTAGAATGATCCCTAGTTTAAAATTGATTTAAAAATCAATTGCAAAGAAATATCAATTTATTTCAGCATAATATGCTCAGCTAACGATAAAAAAATATTGTGTCATGATTTATGTCTTAAGTCTAAAAGCTTCTTCAAAATTGCATATCATTGAATATTGTGACCACTTTCAAGAAATAATGTGCTTGTGTAAATTAATAATTATCATGGCTTTGTCGATAGGAGAAATTAAGTATTTGAGTCTTGTCTTTTTAGAAATCAGGCATTTTCTTAAGGTTAAAAAATAAAAGACAACCAAAGTTGGCTATTATTAAATGTATTTAATAAAATCTTCATCCACGACGTACATTAAAATTATATAACTAGAGCGCTTTCGGGCATTATTATGCCCTTCATCAGTGGCAAAGTGAAAACAGGTGGCGAACATGAGCTTAAATAGACAAACCACAACCACAAGACAAAATTTGTATATTAATAGTTTTAAATTCGATACATTTAAATAACGTATTTTAATTATAAATTACATAAATCATAAAAGAACATAAATTACAGGGTAACCAATAGATATGTCTTCAAAAACAAAAGAAAAAAAATGTACTAAATATCCCGAAAATCATACAATGGTTTTACAATCCGTGAGTCGAAAATGAGACGCCAAGCATAACTGAGGGTCTGAAATGGTTCAAAATTGCAAATAGAATCACGGTAAATATAAATGATAAGGGATTTATAAAGTAAAATATTACGGGGTTATTGAAGCTTATTAAGAGAAGAGTCTTTTGGGATATTTAGTTATTTATTTTATTTTATTATTTTCTATTTTTTATTTTATTTAATTATTTTCTGGATATTTAGCACATTTTTTCTCTTTTCTTTTGTTTTTGACGACATATCTATTGGTTAAGCTGTAATTTATGTTCTTTTATCATTTATGTATTTTATAGTAATTAAATTATGATTTTTAAATGTGTCGAATTTAAAATTATTAATATGAAAATTTTTGCCTCGTGGTTGTGGCCTGTCTTTTAAATCTCTTGTTTGCCACCTATTCTTTCTTTCCCACTGATAAAGAGCATAATAATCCCCGAAAGCGCTCGGGTTATGTAATTTTAACGTACTTCAAGATATTTTATTAAAGACATTTAATAATAGCCAACTTTGGTTATATTTATTGATTTACAGTTTTGCTTATTTGACTTGTTTTCCATACATTTTTACTTTCTTAACTTCTTATTTCACTCGTGCCATTTTGAGCTCTTTGGTAAATAATTACATCAAGATGTACATCTTAGCGTTTCGAACCATAATGAAAATTAATACCAGGCACAGGTCTCAAACCCAGCACACGCTTAAAGTTCAATGACCACACTGTAAAAAAATCTGATGTGGGCAACACATGACTTTCCTTATATAATGTAATGAATTTACTACTTTTACAGTAAAAAACATAGGTTTTTCTTATTATAGATACTAATAATCTTTCCAAGATATTGAATTTTCGATAATTAGTCCTCATTTTCATTGATTTAGAGTCATTTTTATCCATTTGGCGAGATTTTCGTTAATTTGGCAACATTTCAAAAAAGTCGCCAAGTTGGCGACATTCCGCCAAATTCGTCGCCAACATCTCGCCAAGCGTTATGCACTAAGAAATAAGTTATTCTTACAGCAGATAAATGACTATTGGCGTTCAAATACAAAAGTAATATTCAAACTATCTTTTTTCATGAATGGAACGAGCTAGATCCACGAGAATGATGTCACTCAATTTATCGCATAGTATTACATATGAAAAGTGAACATGTTTCTCAATAAGAAATATTTTTTTTTATTTTATGACTTTTTGATAATTTTTTTTAAAATGTACAATATCTCGAGAACGGTTCATGTTAGCCTTCTAAAATTTATACCAATCGTTTTCTAATAAAAAATTACATAAGAAATGTCTATTTGCGTAACTTTAATAGTGGTTTTGATTTTTTGACGATTTTTTCAAAATTTCATTCGAAAATTTAGGGGGGTTCTGAACATTCGATTGCGTATAAAAACAATAGGCTTCCAGTGTTTACGGATTGTGATTTTTGTACCAAATTTGGTTCAAATCGGTCCATTCGTTCGTCAGTTATCGTCTCCACAGACTCACTGACACACACACACAGACATCACTTCAAAAATGTTTGATTCGTGATCAGGGATGCTTGAAACGTGCTCTCCCGTCGAAAACTCGAATTCGAATTTTCGACCCCGTCACAATACTTTCCTTATACATTATGTATATAAGGAAAGTAATATGACTATTTTGATGAAGACAAATTTCAAAATGATGTCTTCGTCAAAGTTCAAAACGACATGTCTTCATCAAAGTTTCCTTGTTCGTAAATGTTGTCTAATATTTCTGTTAAGTAATAAAACTATTATATAAACCGCTTAGTTGCATAATTCCATATTTATACGTTGGCGTAAAGCCATTTGTCCAAAAGCATAGTTTTGAGAAAATTATATTGGAAATTTTTAAAGTGATATCGTGTTATTAATATTCCTGTCTCTAATTTTTGTATATCTCGCCTTCTGAGACAAAAATAGAAAGTAGAAAAATAGGGCAATCTTGTAGAATAAAACACTGAAAATGCATTTTTTCGCTAAAAATCACTGTTCTAAAATACACGTGTATCTTAAGAACATTAAGAAACGAATAACTACTGTTCTATTATATGCTTTTTTCCGAAAATATTTGGAGTAAATGCTAAATTATTAGCCATCAAAAATTTAACAAACTTCAACTAACTACACAACTTACTTTCTGTATTCAAAACAATCAAACTCCAACATTTGATTAATGAAATAAACTTCCATTTGCTTTCTGCGCTTCACGAATCAGCATAGAATTCAAACACATTCAGACACCGGAACCTTAGCTGCCATATGCCAATCAAGTGTCTTTAAAAGTGGGAAACCATCTGAAAAGACGGTTATGTATGGATCGTCTAAAGTGCAGGTGGAAATGTGTGCAGGCTCCTACACGGCATTGTTTCAAAGTTACGGAGTAGAATAGTTGACAGCGATACTTAATTACATGACAAGGGAAAAGATATGCAGGCAGGAAATTATGGGCATGCAAGTCAGCAACGCTGGCAGAATGACGAATTGAACATGCAACTATAGAAGAATTTGGTTCATTATTCCTGAATGCAGCAAATATGTCTTCCTTACTCAATATACCAAAAACAAGGTACGTTTCAATATTATCATCGGCTACTCTTTGGGCAAATAATGAAAAGTGACGAGAGCCATTACTAAGCTTAGTCGACCTACTCCTATACTGAAACGCAGCTTCTAAATGTACACAAATATGTAATAAAAGGCTTCTTTTTTGAATAACAATTCATTGCTTGCTTAATATTTGATGACAGAGTTACGAGAAATATTTAAATCAGTTATTGCAATTTTTCAAAACCATTTAATTTTCCAAGATATTGAATTTTCCTAAATTCGACGACATTTTGGACAATTCGACCACATTTTTCAATTTTTAAAAGTCGCCAAATTTATTGAAAAGCGTTACCGACAGGATAGACAGATATAAAGAACACATCTTTATATCACAAGTAGTTAACGCATTACAATGAAAAAGCAAAAATAATACTAATTTTAACAGATGTATATATAATACAGAGTTAGACTGTTCCAGTTACCTACATGGTATAATCACAATGCACGAACGTTGCTACAAAAGCAAAATAATATTTAAAAAATATTGAAATTGAATTGTTTCTTCATATATACTAAAATATACTAATTATCCTAATAAAATACCTAAAATATAATAAAAGGGCTGTCCTTCAATACAAATCATTACCAGACCTCGTAATCAGAGTAGTTTCTCAAAGTTGATATTAAATAATATGTTTCATCACATGCTTTACCATTTGTTTCCTTGTTAAAAATTACGTATTAAACAAGCATTTAATGAACATTTTAAAGCATAGTTAATGTTTTATTTCAGATTTTGATAGTTTCACAGGCCATTTCGCAAAAACAGGGCTAGTTCCGTTTTTCTGAATTGTTCTAAAATCTAATTAGCACTATGGTAATCCACAAGTGATCTATCTACCAAATTTTAAGAAATATCAGCAAATAGTTTTTTAACTACAGTAAAAACATCCTCGGCTTTTCAAAATTCTAAAAACCGTTGAATATCTCAAAAGTGGTGCTAGAATAAGAGGTTAATTTTATTAGTTTCAGTACTAAAATTTACATATAAAACAAGCATTTAATTAGTACATTTCAACGTATTTAGATATGTTTTTCCAGATTTTGACAATTTTTGCGGGCCAATTTGCACAATTAAATAAATAAATAAATAAATAAATCTCGTTTTATTTTTTTCAAATCATCCTACAATCTAACCAGCACCAGGGTAACCTACAGATGGCTTATATGTCAAATATTGTATATTTTCGTTGAATAGGTTTTAAGTTAGAGTGGATAAATGTATATACGGACAGACAGACAGATGCACACACGAGTACATGAACACACACACGCACACATATAAGCACGCACACACACACATGCACTCACATACACAGACGTCACTATAAAAATAGGTTTTACGTGTTCTAGAGCGTCTGAAACGTGTAGATCCGTCGAAAACGTGAATTCCGATTTTCGACACGATTCCAATACTTTCCCTATATATCCCCATGTATTATAGGGAAAGTAATACTATAAATTACGGCTATTATAAAGACGAAGAATTTGAATAAATCTCTGACTACCAACTAATTGTAGAAACTCATTAAATTTAACATAATTTTATATTAAATTTTTGAAGATGGGACAAAGGGCAATTTTTTTTATATTTTTTAGTTGTAATCAGTTCAAATTACACCTTATTATTAAGTACACCCATTTACATGCATCTTCCATCAGTGTCAGAGGACAGAAGATAGAAAGATTTAATATGAGTATTTATTATGTCTTGAAAGTACAGTGGAATTCTAATTTGAAAATGCGCAAATTAATTTGAAATCAAAGTAGAAATTATTTAATAGAACTGGCTCTGTACTCATTTTAAGGCACTTCTCATGATCACCGCCATGATTATTACCTTTAATTTATCGTTAATTAATAAATAATTTCAATTTTAAAAGCATATATTAATCTATAAATTTATTATCTACACTATTAAAACGTGGTCTACCATGTGTGTTTGTAACGCGAACATTAAAACGCGAAGTCTTGATGCAGAAAAACGCGGTTTCTCAGAAATGAGAATATATAAGGCCTAACTTCCTATGGTCCATCCAATATAAAATGAATACGCTTCCCTATCTTCCACCCTTCCCCATCTTCCACCCTTCCCCATCTTCCACCCTTCCCCATCTTCCACACTTCCACATCTTTCTTCCACATCTTCTACCAGTCCACATCTTCCACTCTTCCATATCTTCCCTCCTTCCACATCTTTATAAATCCTCTCTAGGGTATCCTTCCGATCCCTGCACAGGACATTCATATTTGTGTTATTTTGATATTAACCTTAAGAAAGAAGGGTCTACATTAACTTTAGAAAAACAGATTATCGTCTCAGTGGATAGTGGATATATCAACTTTCGCAAGCCCACCCGAATATACGGTCCAAAAAATGAAATTTACTTAACTGTCCACTATAAAAGAAACATTTGACAATGGTCGTCAAATAATGTGCGAATAAAGAATGACGAGAAATTGGGATATACCATCGCTTATTGCGCTTTCACACGCTCTCACCACTCTTAAGGAATGAAATGCAAGCTTACTTTTATTATAAGGATTCTTTGATTCAAAAATATATTCACTAATATGAAGCGGGAAAGTGCGACATTTCTGCATCTACTCTCGTGTAATCTATCTACATTCGCAACATTTTGTTTGTTAAATTTGGGCGAAGTTGATGAAAATTGATGTGATTTGTTATTTACGAGAGTAGTTGACAGTGATCCTTAATTACAGAAGAGAAAGATGTTCTGTGTTGGAAAGTTATAGACATCCCGGGAAACGACGACAGAATGATGAATAACCGATAAGTAGAATCAGGCACACGGTCTCAAAGTTGCTGACATAATGTACACGAATATAGACATAGAAAGCTATCAGAAATATTTTTCTTAGAGACTTAATACACTAAGATATTGTTTTTATTCAATATTTCGCAGTAAAGTAAATTATTATAGTTACACAAAAACTTTCTACAAGTGTTTAATTTTACTAGTATCATTTATTATATTTTAAGCAAATATAAGATATGTAATTATTTATCTCTTGAAGAAATTTAAAGAAAAGTTAAATTTTTACATTTTCAGTAGGCATAATCTAATGAACTAATGTTTCAAAACGGATTCAGACCACTATTCTCCGTTCGGCCAGAGAACGATCTATCCGCATGCGGCCAAAGCGATTTTTTTTTTTTTTTTTTTGCATTTGAAGTGGACTTACGTTATCATAATTCAGATTTCAGATATATGTGTAACTGCATGACCTTTGCATTTTTATTCAAAATGGCGTCTATTTTGGAGTAACACTCCGTGAATTGAAACCGTTGCCTTAAATCCACTCGTGAATGAATTAAATTCAATAGGATCGTGAATGAATTGAATTCTATAGGATCGTAATTGAACTGAATTACATGAAGTAAATAGTATCTCATTAATTGGATAAATATTGCATAGATATTAATTGGATAGATATTGTAAATTCGATTCAAGTTGGGATTCGTTTAGACGCGAAAAGTTAGTACTGGAAAGGTTTGAATCTTTGGCATTATACTGACGGCGAGCAACCGCTACATATAACCCAAAATATTAAGTTGCTCGGGTGCTATCCACTGAAATGCTGAAATAATTATTTTTTCTTCTATATCTATCCCTGCAATACATTTACGTTTCTTATTGTTAATTTTATTAAGCGGACAGGGATAGCTCAGTGGTTATAGCGGGGGGATTGTACTCGGGGATTGTGTTCAAATCTCGACGCTGCTCAAAACTATCAACGTGTTTACGCGGAGTATGGTCACAATAAATTTGCAAGTTCAAAAGTCCATCCGATAGGTGATGGGTTAAAGGAAGGTTGATAGGGCACCTGTGGCTGCCAGCCTCACTTGGTGATAACAACAGGGATCTACAGATAGAGAACCATGAGTTCCATACAGGGATCACGAGTTTAAATTGCGTGGTTCAAGTATTGAATGTGATCTGCTTCCTGTGGTGGACAGGGGAAATGTTTCGCGACTGAATTATCATGGTTACGAATTATCATGCTTCAGCCAATAAATAGGTGGTTAATTAAGTAATCGAGAGCCTATATGGTATTATTTACAACGTCAAAACTAGACTGTTGAATTTCGATGGACATATACTATTCAAGGATCTTTGAAAGATAATCAACTATTTTCCCAACGATGTCAGTCTGAGGGTTAATGTGTGGGCAACAGAGTTATCGTTGTTAAAAATTTATTCTTGACAAATTTTATGCAATCTTTAAGTATCAAAGCTCCACACTTTTTAATCCACCTAAAGATACGGATTATGTTTAGTATTTTCCATCTTTAACATAATTGCTATAAATTACATGCAGTGATTATTATTTTATGGAATTATTTACAAGAAATCGAAGAAACCTACTGAGAAGAACATAAAGTTTAGAATTTTGAGTGGCATCACTGCATCAAATTGTTTCTTTAAGGGTCTTAAAATTTAAAATGCACATATACCCCAAAGATTAACAATATTAAAAAAAAATTAAAAAAGTTTTTTTTTTTAGTTTGTTTATAGAATTAAATTATAAAAGTCCCAGAAGGAACCTCACCGAATATGTCTTTACTCTTAAAACCCGTCGTTCTATCTATGTATATTTTGCTTATTTCAAAGCTAATATTCAGCCAAAAACCTCGCAGGTCTCTTGGAAGGGCGCGGTAGCCCATTGGTTAGCGCGCTGGAGTTGCACTCGGTAGGCCCGGGTTCGATTCCAGCCACTGCCAAAACTGCCGCCGTGTTCATGCGGAGTACGATCACGTTAAACATGTGGGTCCGAAAGTCCTTCCGAGAGGTTGGTGGTAGGGGAAGGAGGGTACGGTCCCTGTGGATGCCTCCCCCACTGGGTTCCGGTCTAAATTGGGTGGCACTTCCCGACCGTCCAAACAGTTACCTTACACCTTTCTGGTAGGTCGGACGGTCTGGGTTTCAACAACAATCAACAACAGCAGGTCTCTTGGAGCTCAAAGTCCCACTTATTCTAAGGCTAATGTATGGCCTAGAAAATCCCGTTTTTTCTTTAACTTTATGTAACGATCCAAGCTGTATAACACTACTCGATTAAACAAGAATAGCACTCCTCACTGTGATGTTATTGAAGGAATAAAATCAAGCATTATAATTAGAGATTCAGTTGTCAAATTGACATATAATATAAAACTACATCACCATCTAGTATCACCATCCCTAGTATTTAGAAATGTTGTGTCATACTGCCTGATGAAACTATTTTTATCAATGTTTAATATTTTAATCAATTTCACCATAAAAGAATAAATTCGAATTTCTTATAATAAAAGCAAATCATCCCAATCATAAAGGATTCTTTTATTTTACATTCAGATGTATGATATCATATTCTCAATATCATTAGAATTATTTCAGATTACTTGCATATTATTTCCAGTAAAAAGAAACTGGATTCCGACAGCAAAATTATGACATTTTAATCTATGAGAAGAGTAAAATATGATAACTCTTAATCAGAAATTTAGATTAATGGATTTTCTTGGAAATCGTAAACAAAGGACTTTTCTCTTATACGTACGAATAAGTCGCAAATTAATATTCTGCAGAGCGTTTAGCTGCTGTTTGTGTGATAGATGCTACAACATTTGCAGACAGAGAAGACCTCTCATTTTATTTTGTGTGTGGGCTTAAAATTTGAAATGTCGCATCTGTCAGTATATTGTGAAAATAAGTAAATAAATAAATAAATAAAATGAAACCAATAAAGATTTATTAAAGAAATCTTCATCTGTTTCTTAATGTGACCGAATGTTGCAAGATATACATTTTTAACACGACTTTTGGATCATGAACTTAATTCTCAATCTTCTTTGGAATATTTCTTGGATGTTTTACTGACTTTCGCTTGTATAATACCCATGCCCAACATCTAATTATTGAATGAGACTCCTAAAAAATAATTAATCTCCTTTTGGTTTTTGGATTCTTTAATCTAATGAACCGTGGATCCAGATTGATCCATGGAGTAAATACAAATGCAAGTTACAGTCCTTGACAGCAAAATAGTTTGAATTTCAGTCAGTATAATTAGAAACTGTACCCGGCATTGCCCGGTATGTATAGCAGGGTAAAGCTTTTACTAAAAAAAACGAAGTTTTTATATTTACTTGTTATACTAGCATCTTGTGGGTCATATTAGTCGTAAATTGAAAATAACATTTATAAATCTTGGTTTATAGAGAAATCAAAATTTTGTGATCATATATCAGATCCTCAATGATCTTATAACTGACTGTATCTAACCTAGAGTGTTATGTTTTTCGGGTATTCTCGTAAAGAACTCAAGTTTTAATCGGAATTCGAGTCACGGACCTTCGAATTATTTTTAGATTTTATTTAAAACAAAAGCCGATCATTAAAAATAGTTACGGATTTGAATTTTGTCTGTAGAAATGAATTATAGTGCATAAGTTTGCACCTAAATTAGAGCTTAATCGAGATAAAAAGTTCACTCATTTTTAATAACTATTAAGTCAAAATTCGATTCCGAAGTCAAATAAATTGGGTAATATTACACCATTAGTTCCATTGGACATGGCACAGAAAGATTAGAGAGAATTATCTGCTTGTATTTAATAATTGGTGACATCCGTGTAAAAATTTGCTGAGATTTTGATAAACGCGGCTGAAACTCTGCGCAGATAATTAATTACCAAAATATTTGGACTGCTAGACAAAGAACAAACAAGCCCATCTAGTGAATTACCGCCTGATGCCATAATTGCTTCAAATTAGACTATCCCCTGTCATAACGGGGAACGGGAGTCCTCTTTTAACCCAGTATTTGGCTTTAAACTCAAACTCCCTTGCGCACACACTCATTATGTGAAATGTTTTGGATGAAAAGCAGACGCTTTCGAATAACCGAGTTGGTGTTTTATAAAAGAGCTCCGAGACTTTATGGATTGGTTTTCCTAAGGTTCCTTTCCTAAACCGATTAAGTCTCTCTCGAATCTCACATGGGCCTTTAATCATAATCATGCTTCCATGGCAACTAGAGGATTGGTAAGGAACTATTTGTACTGCGGCAATAGTCCCTTTATTTACACAATGCAAGAATTGAGGAACTTGTTCGGAAAATTTAACTTCTGTTAGACATGTGGCTTATATCTTATTCGAGCGGGGTGTATACCGCAGGGAATATTTGGCATTAGTTTCGAATCGTTTTCTTTATACTTAAAAATGTTATTATTATTATTTTTTGCTTTTAAGGAGAGATATTTAATCTCTACTGCCGCTAAGTGTTAAATCCTGTTTTGAAGATGGCATTGTGAGACTCCGGAGTATAAATTTCTTTGTATTTTATTTTGCTACTTCTTTCTCTTTTGTTATTTTTTACCAATTGCAAGATTGAAAAGAAAAAATGATAAATTAATTTCTGATTTCTCCCTTACGAATTTCGCTAGTAGGAACATCAATGTAAAAATGTTTATACTTTATGAGATCTTGTAAACAGCTTGCTACATTTGGAAGATACTCCCATTTCTCATAACAGCATTCACAGATCGGTTTCGCGCTTATTATGCTCTCATCATCATGGAACAGCCGATATCTGCAATGGCATCATGAAACTCTCTATAAGCCACAATTTTTGCGAATTTTTATGAGAACTGACAATTTTAATCCTTTCACGTAGCCGGCATCAAATTCATACACAACTTACCTTAGATTGCATGAAGCTGCAATGGTCAAGTTCAAGTGTCTTCCAAATTTTGGCTGCACTTGAACCACTCCCTTACAGGCTAATTTTGTGATTCAAGAACTTAACCTTTGCAGCTTCGTGTATATCCCGATTTAAATTGTTCATGAGTTTGATGCCGACTACGTGGACTGGAAATGTCAGTTTCCATAGAAGTTCGCAAAATTTGCGGCTTATATCAAGTTTATTGCTGCAATTACAGATATCGACTATTAATGCTGACGGGAGCATAATAAGCGCGAAACCGGTCCATAGATGCTGTTATTTGCAGCAGGGGTGTCTTTCAAATGTTTGGGAACGCCTTTGCAAGATCAATTACTACAAGTATTTCAATATTTAGAGGAATGATGATATTATTTGTGTTTCAACACTTTAAAAATGATACTGACTGACTGAAATGTTTGCGACCTCATTTTATGCAGAATTTATAATCACGCTTAGTAATGAAAAGAAAACGTTCGGGCTTATAATTTGGGGCTTATGATTTTTTTAAAACATGGCGTATCTTGATTTTTAACAGCAAGAAGTATGAAATTTCATGCTAAATCATATTTTGTTACGGATTAACAATTTCGAACTGTAAAGAGAAATTGACATCTCAGAAGGCTGTTTTGAATCTATTTCAATATAATTTTGAACTAAAATTACTAGCATTTTTAGAACTAAAATGACTTTATTAAATGCAGCATATACAGCAAATTAAAAGCATCAGCCGATTTTGAAGGCAAAAAACGATCTTTTTTATCAGGACACACAATAAGAGCAACCTTCACTCGTCAGAAAAATAACTGCGACTGATGCAAAAACAGCAAACGTTGCAAAAGCAGGGAAAGGATTCTGCAAACGGCATTAAAAGGAAAAGGTTGTAGAAGAAACCCAGGAGGAAGGAACAAGAGGTGGGGCATAATGAATGAATGGTAAAATATCAAAGAGGAAGTAGGCGTCCAACAAAGTATTCAAATCACTCGTTCAGTTGTTCATAAAAGACTAATTAAATTTAAAAAAAAAACAGGTAAAGAATGAAAATTTCCGAAATAAGAAAGGGTAAATGAAATCGAAAAATTAAACCGGAGATTCTCAACCAGAAGAGAATAAAGGATGATCATTATTTCTTTCCCGTAAGATTTATTCAAACAAGAGATCAATATGTCTGTTCAAATAATAATATAATCAAATTGTTTTGGAATTTGCTTCCAATGTTAACATATGAAAATACCTCCTTTAACTACCCGATGCTATGTATTTAGTTAAATATAAATATCTCTAAATATGATTTATTGTATTAATTTAAGTAGTAATTTCTAAATATGATTTATTGTATTAATTTAAGTATTAATTTCTAAATATGATTTATTGTATTAATTTAAGTATTAATTTCTATTGTATTAATCCAAGTAGCTCAGTGGTTCCATCACTTGTCTATAGTTGAAAAAAATCTAGACTATTATGTATCTGATTTGTCCTCCGGAGCACGATTCAATGCGGAAAACTTTGAAACTCATATTGAAAATTTCTACTTTAAGTCTCTATGAGATATACAAACGCAATATATACATAAAATAATTTCTATACATCAAATATTTCGTTTCATCATAGACTGCATACAAGTTGTGTACCAAAGGTTCTGCCAAAATGGAAAGCTTTGTATTTGCATTACGTGTATACGAAAGTTTCTATGCATGTATGTAGTGCGTGTAATACACGCACTACATACATCCATAGAAACTCTCGCATTCACATAATGCAAATACAAAGCTTCCCATTTCCACTCATACAAGATTTTTCTGTACATGTATGTGCTCCATTAAAAATTTAAATGGAAGAGTAGTAATTCACGAATTATTAGCAGTCATTAGTGGATTTTGTTTAATGTTTGATAACGCTGTTTGTATTTTTACGCAAAGAACCATTTATCTCATGGGATACAGTAATCAGCATTCTATTACTCTCAGCCTCGGATGGAAAAAAAATACAGCATAATTTTAATGTTTAGGTGTTATAAAACTTTTAAGGTTTCAGAAGAATTAGTTCGATACGGTAAAGTGGGGCGATTGCTTACCAAAATTCGCTGTTAGTTCTTGTTTACAATCAGTGGAAAATGAGTTCAATCATCGAAAATAAATTTCACGATAATTCGTCTCTTAGAGAATACATTACCATAAATATATAAATGATAACTAATTTCCTTTTTAAAAGAAACGTTTTAATTTAAGTCCCTTGAGGTATATATTTGCCCCCATCCCGTCGGGAAAAAGTGAATAAATATGTGCCGGGCAACGATTCCTAATAGATTCAGTATTTTATATGTTGGGAAAGTGAAAAAAATGTATTAAAAGACGAAATAAATCGCTTAGAAATCATATATTTTTATAAAAATTTTAATGGCAAAACCAATTTTATATTGTAATAAAAACGAGCAGTATGAAATTAATGCATTAATCTTATAACTATGTAATTGATTTTTTATTGGTATGCACTCAAATCCTTAAATATCTAATTTCAGAGTAAAGGAGTTTCAACACCATTATTTCAAGAGCCTCATATTTAAGATAGTTAAAGTTTTAGGTATACTCTCAAGATCTCAAGAAAGCCATTAAGGAGCGTCTAGGGCAATTTTAAAATTGCCATTAATCTCCAAATAATAGATGGTCATAGGATCATAAATATAATTTTACTGAAGTGGGATTTTCCAAAAGGAAAAATAAAAAAGTGGTAAAAGTTGCCCAGCAGAGAATCATTATATTTAAATACAGCACAAATCTCCAGGGTCTCAAAATTTTCAAACTACTCCGTATAATACTCCGTGAAGAAACGGTTAATTTTAGGTATAATACCTTTATTTTTTATATAATATTGAAGTGCATACTCTTTTCACGAGCCTTGCATAACAACAACTGTTCATACCGCTGGCCCAGAAGATTACATCTAAACAACAGGAATTACCAAATTGAGATGACAGCACTTCTCCAGGCAGTAACTTGGTTCATTCGAAACAAACAGCACAGACTCAAAAACTGCACAGCATAACAGATTAGAAAAATCTAGCAAAATTCAGACAAATATCTACACATCAACTGGATATCAGGTCATAGAGGTATCATAGGCAACGAACTTGCAGATATACTAGCAAGCACAATGGGCAACAATATAAACCATCCGCAGATGAATATACCACTTCCGAAGAAACCCACTAAAAACTGCTTCTATGAGATACACATAAAAAGTGACAAGAGACTTAAACAAATGCAGAAAGGGGACGGACACAGCACAACTTTATTCCACAGATCTCTACATATATGTTCATCAAAGACAGACATTCCCTCGAGATCCTCATTATGAACGGCCCATCTCCACTGTATCTGCATCGTTTTGGATACAGACCATCTCTACAATGTAGCTGCGTAGAAGGAACATCCAACCATTACATCTACAGTTGCACACTTTACTCACTTCAAATTACCATCTCGCCCCATCGGCATTACAGTTCAAACCGCAATGGGCATTAAAAATGTTATCAAATAAGGCAACACGGGAGAAAATTACACGGTATAATAATCTACCTAAGAGAACACGAATCCTATAATTAAATCTCAAGCATCTTCCATTTTGTGTGCACAAATCATCCTCTCTCATCATTCTCTCTAATACGTAAATAGAATTAAACAACCTGAGAATGGAATTAAACATAAACTGAGCAGACTCTCAATCGTTACCATAAACAGCCTGTAGTCAACCTCACTCTTAAACACACGGCACAATCAACTCTAACAAGATAATTGGTAAAAATGGTCACAAAATCAAGTCTTAAATACAGTCACCTACCTTAAAAGCCTCACCAAATCAAAGATCATTGATTGAAATCTCACCAAATCTCACCGTCTCCAAGCTTCAAACAAATCTCATTTATAGATATTAGGATATCTACGGTCGCTTTATCACTCCTCAACTTCATTCTATTACCTCGTCTTATTCATTTGACTTCATAATTCTGTTTGCTTACCCTCAGCATCCAAAACGGCCAATTGCTTTATCAACATCATTCGCCATTATAAAGTTTCTAATTGATCAAAAGTATACATAAAGTATACATATAGTGCCCTATATGTATACTTTATTCATTCTGCGTGATATGTAAGAATAATTGGGTCTTCCGGGAGAGCCCATCTTACAAAGGATTAGATGTCTGCATGCACAGAAACCCCAGCAAGGTTACGGAACGAAAAGGCCTAAATCCGAGCATTAATCTATATAAATAAAAATGAAAATATGTCTGTCTGTCTGTCTGTCTGTCTGTCTGTCTGTTTGTCACACCATCACGGGAGAACGGCTGAACCGAATTTGATGAAATTTTGTGGGTAGCCCAGAAATAGCCCCACTTAAAATTATATCCGTGTTTTGAGTTTCTACGACCAGTGGCTCTCGAGATATTAGTAAAAAACGAAATTTTCGTTTGTCCCATCATCACGGAAGAACGGCTGAACCGAATTTAATGAAATTTAGTGAATAGCCTTGAAATATCCCCCCATAAATTTTGTCCAAGTTTCAAGTTTCTAAGACCTGGGGTTGTCGAGATATTCATGAAAAACGGAACTTTTTCCTAGGAGTTCTACTCCCTAACTCCGTGGTTTATCCAAACGAAAAGCTTGAAAATCGTTTGAAAGTGAATTAAAATTTAATCTCTGAGTTTGATGGGAGATTTTTTGCGTTAATTAGTCACTTTCTGAAAACATGAATTGTTTGAAACATGATTTAAAGGGGAAATCTATCTTCATGGTTCATGGTTTATTTAAAACAAGCTTTTACGGAACAATGAGAAGTATAGAGAAATCAAAATCGTTATTTAATTTCGCAGTTTATGTTATAAGACATGACATATTTAACATGTTATAAGATTCTATCTTATATCATGTTACTCAGAAACGCAATTAAATTAAATCTGTCTGTTAATTTTAATAATTATTTTTTCGATTTGAATAATAAATAAATGGATATAAAAATATATTTTAGAAAAGAACGATTTGATTTTTCTTATAGCATTTTTGACTGGATAATATTAATTACGGTCTTCAGGTTTAAAAATTATTATTATTTATATATTCGGGGATTATTGATTCAAGGATTATTGATATTTTCAAGTTATTATGCAATTATTTTATTATGACAAAAATTGTTTAAACTCATATATTGTATGTTGTACGAATCTTCTACAAATACACGTGTATATCTTTTAATCTACGAGAATATAAGTAGTACAGGTATATTGACATATGTTTTGATATATATTGGCATATATTGGAATCAATTACGACCTTCTGGTATAAAGAGTACGGATATTATTGATGTTTTCAATTTATTACGTCATCTCTTTTATTTTGGCAAATATTTTTGAGACGCATATTGTAATACGGGTAATCTTCTACTAACACATTGGCATATTTTCTGATCTGCGACAATATAATTAGTACGGGGTTGCATATATTCATTCAATTCCTATTTTTTCTTCTGTAAATTTGCTTACAAAAGGGGGCAGGATGTTTTATTCTTCAGATCTGATTGTGAAGAAAATTTTGCATAGTGAGAACATATATTCTTAAACTTCTCTTTAGGAGCAATAAATTTAATATTTTAACAGAATTTGCACATGATTGCGAACTTTAAGTTTCTTTAAATTATACACTCCGTACGAATAACGGGTGTGCTGTTGGTGGTTAATAAATTTTAACATTTTAGGAGGATATATCATGTTGCTCGGCATCGCAATTAAATTAAATGTGTTTGTTAATGTTTTTATTATTTTTTTTCGATTTAAATAATAAATAAATGGATAAATGGATATAAAAGTATATCTTATGAATGGACGGTTTGATTTTTCTTTTAATTATATTAATTGCTGACTGCGTACATCAATTTCATTTATTTTGGCAAAGAGTTTTCAAGCTTATATCGCATTTAGCTACTAAACTCATATATTGTGTTTAGCCAATAAATTCATATAGCCGATTGTTGAAACAGAAAAAGAGTAGAGCGGGTATATCTTCTAATACAATTGTAGTGTTTTCATTTAGTATATTGAAACGGGATAAGAATGTTTCATTCAGATCTGCAAATTCAAAGCTACGAATTTGGAGGGATATCGCTAATTTGACAACTTTTCTTAAACTTTGCCAAATTGACGGAAATATCGCCAAATAGATATAAACGACACACAAACAGCTGCCATAAACCTTCGGGTTGGTCGTGTGGCTTGGGTCTTCTACATATCAATGAAATTTTTTTTGTTTTGTTAGAAGAGAGTACTGAAATGATGTTTGGTTAGCATTTATCTGTCAGACCAACCATCCTACTTAGTAATACATTTAAGGAATTTTTAAAATGTCACCAAATTGATAAAAATGTTTTCAAATCTATAAAAATATCTTGAAATTGATAAAATTGCGCTACATAAATGATATTAATTGTTTTTTGTTAGGGGATAGTATTGTGATGATATTTCGTCAATTTGTCGCAAAGTGGAACTGTCAGTTCTACAGTCCCACTTGGCGATAAATTTGGCGATTTTTTAAAATGTCGCTAATTTGACGAAACTGTCGCCAAATGTTCCATAGAAATATAACTATTTAGACGATATTTTTTCTACCAATTTATTTGAAGCAAATGATATCATGTCGCTTAGCAACAGATTTAAATCCAATGTGTTTATGCGGCAGACGATTTTTATTAAATCCTTTCCGATTTGAATAATGAAGATATGTATATAAAATAAATTTCATTGCCATTTCATTTTGGACTGGATGATATCAATTATACTCTTCATGTTTAAACATTATTATTATTGATATTTTCCGGAATTATTGATTCAGGGATTATTGATATTTTTAAGTTATTACGCCATTGTTTTATTGCGGCAAAAATTGCTGACACACGCATATTGTACGTTGTACGAGTAATCTTCTAGGAATGCACGGGTATATCTTCTAACCTACGAGAATATAAGTAGTGCAGGTATATTGGCATATATATTGGAATCAAGTACAGTCTTCTGGTATGAAGATTAAGGGGATTAATTATATATTCAATTTATTACGTCGTCTGTTGTATTTTACCAAAAAACATTTGTGACTCATATTGCAAAACGGGTAATCGTCTTCTAATAATCGGACATTATAAGTAGTACGTGTATATCTTCCCATATAATTTTAGCACTTTAATTTTGACATATATTGGAATAAATGACTGTCTTCAGACTTAAAGATTACGGGTTTATTGGTATTTTCAATTTATACATGTAATCTACTAATACAGGTTATATTTTCAAATATTCGAGTATATAATTAGTACGGGTCCCATACAATTTTAACGCTTTTATTTTGCATATATTGATTCAATTCCATATTTTTTTTTATATTTTTTTACATAAGGGGTCCAAGATGTTTTATTCTTCAGATATGTCCATGAAGATAATTTTATATAGCGAGAACAGAGATTCTTAAACTTCTTTTTAGGAGCATTATATTAAATATTTTAACAGAATATTTTGATTAAACATGTCATATAGTATACTATAAGAATTTGGGCATGATTATGAATTTCAAGTTTCTTTATATTATATACTCCGTACGAAGAACGGGTATGCTGCTAGTTATAAATATAAGTGTGAATACTCCCACCTACAACTTACTTAAGTATAACTGCCTCTCCGCTCATTCATCGCCGATAGTCCGAACTTCTGTTCTAATAGACGATTTAGGTTTATATATCTGCAAATTCCAATGGATAGTCTCCTATAAGTTCGGTATAACCAAATAATAAAGCATAACTAGTGTAGTTTACATTGCATGAACTTAATTTCTGCATTTTATGGGCTATATATTTTTGAAGTTGTGAATTGCGTAATAGTTACACTAGTTATTTTAGTTATAATAGGCATTTTTATATTTAGGTTATACATTTTGCAATGACATTCTAGCTAGAAGTGCAAACTTTTAATCTATAATGAGGGGAACGTTGTCCTTTTAGTCTAATTTACGATAGTTTACTTACAAGACCTGCAATATTTATATAGTTCCATATTTAGTATATTAAAACTTGAACGAATTCACGTACGAAAACATAATTTATTTATTTTGATTAGGTACCTAATATATTTTTTATTTCAATTATTTTTCATATTTGAAATAATTTACCAAGAGTTTAAATTTCCATATTTAATTAGTTTCTTACTCCTTAAAACATATTTTATTGAACTTTTATTGAACTTGATAACTGTTAATTATAATGCTAAACGTTTTGTCTATCCCATATGCTAATACTAGATATTTCAACATTAAGGTTCCCAGTATAATATCTTATGTAAATGGCTGCGAAATTAATTGGCTACGTTTTACTTTCCTTATATACATAATGTATAAGGAAAGTATTGTGACGGGGTCGAAAATTCGAATTCGAGTTTTCGACGGGAGAGCACGTTTCAAGCATCCCTGATCACGAATCAAGCATTTTTGAAGTGATGTCTGTGTGTGTGTATGTGTGTGTGTGTGTGTGTGTGTGTGTGTGTGTGTGTGTGTGTGTGTGTGAAAGTATGTGTGTGTGTGTGTGTGTGTGTGTGTGTCAGTGAGTCTGTGGAGACGATAACTGACGAACGAATGGGCCGATTTGAACCAAATTTGGTACAAAATTCACAATCCATAAACACTGGAAGCCTATTGTTTTTATACGTAATCGAATGTTCAGAACCCCCCTAAATTTTCGAATGAAATTTTGAAAAAATCGTCAAAAAATCAAAACCGCTAATAAAGTTACGCAAATAGACATTTCTTATGTAATTTTTCATTAGAAAACGATTGGCATAAATTTTAGAACGCTAACATGAACCGTTCTCGAGATATTTTGCATTTAAAAAAAAAATTACAAAAAAGGCACATAAAAAAAAAATTCCTATTGAGAAACATGTTCACTTTTCATATGTAATACCATGCGATAAATTGAGTGACATCATTCTCGTGGATCTAGCTCGTTCCATTCATGAAAAAATATACTTTGAATAATACTTTTGTATTTGAACGCCAATAGTCATTTATCTGCTGTAAGAATAACTTTTTTCTTAGTGCATAACGCTTGGCGAGATTTTGGCGACGAATTTGGCGGAATGTCGCCAACTTGGCGACTTTCTTGAAATGTTGCCAAATTAATGAAAATCTCGCCAAATGGATAAAAATGATGCTAAATCAATGAAAATGACGACTAATTGTCGAAAATTCAATATCTTGGAAAGAATATTAGTATCTACTATAAGAAAAACCTATTACTTTCCTTATATACATACTGTATATGGAAAGTATTGTGACGGGGTCGAAAATTCGAATCCGAGTTTTCGACGGGAGAGCACGTTTCAAGCATCCCTGATCACGAACCAAACAATTTTGAAGTGATGTCTGTGTGTGTGAAAGTATGTGTGTGTGTCAGTGACTCTGTGGAGACGATAACTGACGAACGAATGAACCGATTCAAACCAAATTTGGTACAAAAATCACAATCCGTAAACACTGGAAGCCTATTGCTTTTATACGCAATCGAATGTACAGAACCCCCCTAAACTTTCGAATGAAATTTTGAAAAAATCGTAAAAAAATCAAAACCACTAATAAAGTTACGCAAATAGACATTTCTTATGTAATTTTTCATTTGCAAACGATTAGCATAAATTTTAGAACGCTAACATGAACCGTTTTCGAGATATTACACATTTTTCAAAAAAATTATCAAAAAGTCATATAAAATAATAAAAAAAATATTTCCTATAGAGAACCATGTTCACTTTTCATATATAATACCATGCGATAAATTGGGTGGCATCATTCTCGTGGATCTAGCTCGTTCCATTCATTGAAAAAGATACTTTGAGTAATACGTTTGTATTTCAACGCCAATAGTCATTTGTCTGCTGTACGAATAACTTATTTCTTCTTCAATAACGCTTGGCGAGATTTTGGCGACGAATTTGGCGGAATGTCGCCAACTTGGTGACTTTCTGAAATGTTGCCAAATTAACGAGAATCTCGCCAAATGGATGAAAATAACGCTAAATCAATGAAAATGACGACTAATTGTCGAAAATTCAATATCTTGGGAAGAATATAAGTATCTACTATAAGAAAAACCTATAAGTATCTACTATAAGAAAGAATATAAATAACTACTATAAAAGTAATCTATTTTTTGTTTTTACTGTAAAAGTAGTAAATTTATTACATTATATAAGGAAAGTCATGTGTTGCCCACATCAGATTTTTTACAGTTATATTTAGGCTAATATGGAATGACTCTGTTTTTATACATACCAAGATTTAGACGATATTTAACCAGGCAATGACTTATTTTATGGAATGGACAGATATTTGCACAAGATGTATTCATATTAAGACATTAAAATGCGTTTTACATAGTATGTTTAGGAAAATTGCCAAATAATTCAGGTACTTTATTACTAAGATTAGAAAAAAATTTTGCACGACGAAGACTTACGTTATACATTGTAGAAAGAACTGTTATTTGTATAAGATATTTCTACATTTACTACTTTAGGATGCTTTAGATGAATTTATATGTATGCATTCTGTGACAAATTATTTTATATAGATATATTTTATACTATTATTTTTAGTTTACCACGCTTACTTTCCGCTTTACATGTACAAAAGTTATTATTCGATAAGAATACACTATGCCACTGTGTCTTCCTATTGAAAGTAATACACAAAGGCAACCCCACTATGTGATTTATAGAGACCCTTTGAACTCTTATAAAGAAGTTTCTTGCCCTTAGTTGCATGCCTTTACCCATTTGCCCTATTTACACAATATTATCCTTCACCCTTTTTGAAAAGCAAACTATTATTATTCATATCGGATTGAAAGCATGATAGGTGATTTCTAATAATGACAAAAATATGCAATAAATACAAGTAATGATACCGTAAATCTCGTAAATGTATCATTTTTATGGCTCATGCTTTTTGTAAAGCTAAAGAACTAAGCTTTGTCTTCGTTGGTTTTTATTAATCAAGAAATTAGATTCTTTATTTTTTCTTTTGTATATATATTTTTTTGTAGATTTTTTTCTCTGTTCAGCACACTTGGAGAAATCAGAAAATTCAACATATCGAATTGATACTGTCTGTCGTTAACGTGTGTTCCGCAGAACTTCGTTTGTCAGTGTTCTATTGTTACAAAATAATGAAATTTGCCAGATTTTGGCCTGTCATCTTAAAACTTGACCAGTCAACTTAATTTTTTCTATAACGGTATCTACATGATAGTCAGCATACCAAATTTCAACTATCAAATTTAACACATTTCCTGTAAAATTTTGTTGAATACTGACATACTTTGAGAAAATGCAGATTTTGACCAGTCATTTGGGTACTTCAAAATTTGAAAAGTTCAAATTTTGTAATTTTTCCTTTAACGATTGTTTGCATGGCACTCAACACGCGGAATTTCAACTTCAACTGATTTTCTGTAAAATTTGGATTATAAGTCACCCTATTTAAGAGAAAACTGATAACTACTACATTTACGAGTTTTTAAATAGACAGAATTTTTTTTTTAATTTGACATTTTTTTTTAGAATTTTTTTATTCATTGCTGCAGGACACACATCACACCGAATTTGAACTGTGCCTCTTAAAAAAGTTTTTCTGTGGAATTATGATTTATGTTATACTATTTGAGAGAAAAACTGAAAAACTGATAGATACGACATTTGCAAGATTTCGAAAAGTCAATACGTTTATTTATGTTTGATAAATGAGAAATTTCTGTGTTTTTCCTTAAGAGTAGCAACGAAATGAATACTCAACATGACGAATATTAAACGTCCAACTTTATTAGTCAGCTTTAGAGTTTGGGTACAAAGTGGAAATTTCATAGAAAAACAAAATATACTATCTTTGACGCATTGATACAAAAAATTGACCGAAAATAAACCGAATTAATAACGTATTGTCTCATATATATATATATATATATATATATATATATATATATATATATATATATATATATATATATATATATATATATATATATATATATATATATATATATATATATATATATATATATATATATATAAAATTGTAAATCCAATGTTAAACTGTAAGTAGTAACTCATAATACACTATTCCAAAATTTTTCTACAAAATACAAAGAAATAAAAGAAATTCAAACATAAAAAGGAAATTATAAAGCGTAATACAGGTCATAAAGACAAAGACAATCAACAAATTTCAAAGGTGAGGAAAACAAAATAGGAAAACAAAAAATCAAGCAAAAAATCTTGCACGGCTTAAGATAAGTTCATTTCGAAAAAATTCTTGTCAAGTCCATATATCCCTTCGAAATGAACACAAAAATGCTTGTTTCTGAAACACAAGATAGATTTTATCTATAAACTTGTGTTATATGGACGGCAAGCATATAGATTGGAAAAATAAAGGGAACATGAATACCTTAAAAGGCAAAGCTGCAAGGTCAAAGCTGCAAGATAAAAAGATGAAAATATAATAAATTCAAGAGAATGTAGATGTACGGCTAAAATAAGATACTAAGGAGAGATTATGAGAATTTTAGGCTAATCGAAACTTATTAACTATACCATTTACTAAATATGCTGGATATTTATGAAATTTACTGGTAATTTTGAGGTTATTAATGTGCAAAGCATGAAATTTTTTATCTGACAATCTATACATTCTAAAAAGTTGATTAAGTATAATATTTCTAAACAATTGAATCGAGTTGCAGGAATTAAAAGGTAATAATTTATAAATATTAAATTAAAAAAAATATTTTTTATCACATAAATTATTAACTATCCCATTAGTAGGTAGGTTCTATAATTAGATTTAAATCCAAATAATAAATATTATTACTAATAGTAGTTTCATTAGGTATTAATTCCAAATTATCCGGATAGAAATCTATATTTATGACATAGTTATTCAGTAAATGCAAGACAAATCAGATCATCTACATATATATATATATATATATATATATATATATATATATATTAGACCTAAATTTAGATACCCTCAATAATCATGTAATCACCAATCTATATGATAAAAAAGATTCTTACAACTTCACTATCATAAAGCTGCTATCATATCAATCTTGTAATTCTATTCAATTGTTTAGAAACATCATTTTAAACCAGCTATTTCGAATACATCGACTTTCTGATCCTCAGTTTCACTTTCTCCACATCAATAAACTTAAACGCATTTGTCAAAACTACCTATATCCGGAAGTATTTGTAAATAATATTATTAATAATTTCAAATATACCACGTAATAATTTTACACATGGATTATTTATCTTTGATTGGTTAACTCATTTTTGAAAATTCACCTATTCTTATCACCTCACTTACCACTTGGCCTGAGTCTAATACTGTTTACTATTTTCGAATGTCTATTTTCCACTTGTCCTGAGTCCTATACTGTTTACTATTTTCGAAAGTCTCCATACTTATTATGTATCGTTCAATTGTATTCATTCCCACTCGCATTGACGAAGTGAGGTGAAATGCTCGCCCACTCGCATTGACGAAGTGAGGTGAAATGCTCAGTCACTAGTTTATCTTACACGTGGTGCTATGCTTTTGATTTCACATTACAGTTCGAGGAGGTATTGTTTTTCAGCTTTGTATAATTCAATTGATTTATTTTTCTAATTCCACTAGCCAGTAGACAGTTCCAATGGTGTCTATAGTTAAATACTATCGCCATTGTCAGAAACTGGCTATTCTATCGGTTTTAATTCGAATTGTATGGCTGTCCTGATGAGAATGCAATTTCGAACTGACCGCCATTTTTTGTGTGGTTTCGATTGATTGTTCTCTATTCTTGATCTCTTGTCTTGAGCTGATTATTATTGCCTATTCTCATTTTTGCAGAGTTTTATTTTTATTTACTTTTATATACTTTTAATTGTGATTTTTGAATCCTAATATTCTTCTCATCCCCCTTTCCAATGTAGTGATATGTAACCTTCTATCTTTATCCTTAGACTTGGCTTATAGTTACTCATTTGTAACAGATATGCTAGAGATAGGTTTTTTTGTACATACAGTAGTTTATGCATAATTTTCGATTAAAATCCTTCAATTTATATATATATATATATATATATATATATATATATATATATATATATATATATATATATATATATATATATATATATATATATATATATATATATACATATATGTACATATATATATATACATATATGTACATATATATATATATATATATATATATATATAATAGAAGTTTGAAAATCCAATGAACGAAAAGTAAGAAGATGTAACACGATAAACCTAACTTTTTTAAAAACACCCACAGAATAAAATATAATACAGCAAATCATCAATCAAATGGATAAAAAATACAAAACACAAGCTATCAAGTTACAGAAAATCAACCAAATTAAAAGGTATGGAAACAAAAAAAGAAAAACTTAAGCTAAATTCAACTATCTAACAGGCTTACAAAACAAAAGTAAAAATCAACTAATCTTCAAGCAAATGGGAAAAAAATAAATAAAATAAATATCGAATCAACAAGTCAATGAAAAATATAAAGGTATGGAATCGAAATAAGTATAACAAACGAAATCAAGCACAAACGCATTACACGTGGACGAGGCTCTAAGCCTAAATCATGAATTGTTAACCTCTACAAAAATCTAATCATGTCCAAGTTTTTTGTAGAAGCAAACACAAAAATGTATGTTTCTGAAGAAATAGATAGATTAAATCTATAAACTATTTCTACTTGGACGACATACATAAAGAAGGAATAAAAAAGAAAAAATGAATACCTGGAAAAAGCACAGCGTATGTACAATCGAGTCAATACAGGGTACACTGATAGAAGAGACCAGTGTTGCCATTCGTAAAGAAAAAAATAAAAAACCATTTACTGTTGCCATTCATAAGAATTGAAAAACATATATATATATATATATATATATAAAACAGTAAAACCTATAGTGTTCTTTATATAGTTTATAGAATTATATTTGTCTTGAGTTTTCTCTTCAAAATAAGTCAATTTAATGTATCTCACTTTGCAATTTAATACACTGCAAAGTGAGACAAATTTCTCCTATATATTTAGCCAATATGCTGTTATGCTACTAATGCCGTAATAAGGAGCATATAGGTCACGAGAATGATAGAAAGAGAGGTTAGAAATCCATATTAATTTTCATCAGCTCACTGGAAATTCAATCAATCAGTTCATGGTTGTAATGCAGTCCAATTAATTCTCTAGTGATATTCGAATCGGAGGGTATAAAATAGTTTGTGTAAACGCTGAGTAATGATCCATTCAGACTAAAGGGATTTGTTGTCGTGAGGAAAGAGAACGGTTTGAAATAGGAATCACTTCATTTTACAATCTATTCCTGCTTTGATTATCTGGGAATAGAAATGAATATTAATCAAATTAGATAATAATTTCATATAAGGGATATATTCTTCGATATTAGAGAATAAATAATAGCGTATATGGTGGTGATACAGATATTATTGCAAGATCGAAGGAAGCAATGTAAGCTTTATGTGTAATCGAATCAACATTTAAGACAATAAATGAATTGATAATCAGCCAAGAAAAATTATAATATACTCTCCCATTATATTTAACTACGCAGTGGTAAACAAAAGTCTATATATTTATATTAATATAATTAAATGTATGTTTTTTTCACTGATAATATAAGCACTTAAATTAAAACGCTAATTATATTTTTACTAGAAGCACACACAAAACAGCTTCGAAAGAACCTATAATGAGACTAGTCATAACTTATAGCTCAGAATATTGAATTTTTTTTTATTCTTATAAGTTCTCACTTGACGTCCTTGAAAGAGAGATTTTACGTTATACTGGGGTTGCTGGTAAATAGAAGATGGTGAAGAAGAAATAACTTCGAAACTTACCAACCTTACAAAGAACCAAATATTTTGACATATACAGGGTGTGCCGAAAAGTAGTGGAATGAAATGTTATTTTTCCCGAATATTTATTTCGTGAACCGCAGTTGTAGATATATACCTTATTTTTCCCGCCGACGCGGTAGTCGAACGGTCAAAGCGAGCAGTTCCAAGCGATTGTTCGACTGCCGCGTTGTGGGTTCGAGTCCCGTGTAAGGCATGGACGTTGTGTTGTTGGGCGCAGTGTGTTCCGCCCCCTTTGGTGCGCCTGGGACAACGTCTTAGGACGGCTAAATTGTTCACGTTTCTGGCCGATATATAGGCGAATGATGAAAGTCAAGTGCCTGGCCATTTGATAAAAAAAAAAACTTTATTTTTCCCGGTTACAAAAATGTTTCAATTAAGGATACAGTTAAACTTATAAGAGTTTTAAATAGACAAACGTATTTGTCTCAAAAATTCAAAATCTAAATTTTTATGCAGTTCCTCAATCAACGTGTTTAGAATTACTAAAATTTCTTCATTAACATGTAAAACTCAAAAAATTCGATTCTTTTACGAGGAAAATTTATCGAGATATTGCAGTTCAAATTTGCAGCAGTTTCTTGCTGAGATATTGAGGGTTGTACCCAAATTGAATTGTTAATCATGTCAATTTCCCAACAAATACACCATCTTATGAATAGCTATAGTCACCTTTCTAAACAAATTATTAGGTGGTACAGGACTTTTTAGGACATCCTTATAAATCCTAAAGATATTCCCCATTAAATGAAATGTAAAACAGATATCCTGTCATATTTTATTTTTATTTTATATGGTACGGTTTCTCAACTTTAACCCAAAATGATAGATTCACAGACGTGGGAACGTGATTCAAAATTCTATTTTTCATATCTTGGTAAATTTTGTTCGTATTCAGTTTAAGCACCACAGTACAAAAAGGTACTAGAGGTTCATTAAAAAATTTAATGTCTAAAGAAACAAATGAAGCTTTTAGCTCTTATCCTGTTTTTCATGAGCTAGAGCCTCGTAAACAATTTTAATTGGTAACGAAATTTTCTAAATCTGCAAACAAGCATCTGCTGTTGCATTATTACTTCCAAAAATGAACCTTATACAGAACTTCTCAATATACTATGCCTCTGCTGTCGTGGGAAAATTTGACACTTTTTTGATAAGAAATAAAAGTTAAGAATTTGTGTTAAGTATAAACCATAAATGCCCGACCTTTAATCATATGCCGAAAAGGACGTGCCGCTGCATTTATCGCGTGTAACTAACTCTGTGTCGTATGTTCAACGCATGCGTTTTGTAGGCGTTAACTTACGAGAAACAAAATGATAATGGTTCTGTTAAACCATCCTTTGACGTGAAATCCCCCAATAGTCATAAATGATTTAGTAACAATAAAAAAAATCGCTTTCAGGTATGCCCAAGTACGATGATTTGGGAATCATATTCGTGAAACCTACATTTCAGCTGAATACTTAAAGAACCGATGGTAGAGTTTAAGCTTTGCAGAAAACCTACGTAACTCATCTATACCGTATTAAGGGCGGTTTGTTAAGATAGTATTTTTCAATGCAATGGCAAAATGTTTTTTGCATATCCTACTAAAAATTATAGTTCTGATTTTCAAAAATGCATTTTTTGTAAATTTAGCACTACGCTGAATTTATTCAGTCACTGAAAAATCAATTTCCAGAATTTTTAAGAGATTCTCTTTCTGAAGATGCAATTAATACATCATCTATGTAAGCATAACAGTTATTCAGATCTCTCAACACTTCATCAATACATCATTGAAATGTCTGTGCAATATTTATGAACCTAAACTAATATATATATGTATGTAATCACTGCTATTTTTGGAATGCAGCAGACTCCATTGGTATTTGGTGGTATTCCTTCATTAAATCCAAACGAGAAAATACTGATTTTCCTTCTAAGTACAAAGTTATAAATATGAGGTAAAGGTTATTTATATCGTTCTGTGGTTGCATTTCACCGTCTGTAATCACGGCACATTCTCAACTCATTATTTGATTTTTATAACTAAATGTATAACTAAATGAATTGTAATAGCTCATGAGCTTCTTGACAGTCGACTATAAAGGTTTTTTGTTACCCAATTGCAAATCTTGCAGTGATGTACTCAGTTGTATATTCTCAGACACTGGATAATATGCCATCAATCGTTCCCTTGACATCTTAGAAAGTAACCCCTTTGGGCGTTTTCTCACCAATTCACTTTTATCAGTCAAAACCACATAATCTAAAACTGCTAAAATCCAGTTTTTTCACCAATAATAGCAGCTGCTTAAAACTGAGGTTCGATATGCAAAATCCTTAGCTCTACATTTTGTTTCTAAAAGAATGATTTGTTTCTTTTGAATGTTACCTGTCCTAATTTCTGTATTGGACACACAATAGAACCACTAGGCCAGACAAGTCAGATTTTAAACCTAATTTATCGGTTTCTAACATTTTTTAAAACACCATGCAATACCTACTCAAAAGTTCACTCTAGAACAACAAAACATAATAAGTAATGAAACTCAATTAAAATTCACTTAGCACTCTGCGATGCCTCAACTAACAATTGCTGAAAAACAGTTACTCCAATGACCCGAAATCTTACACAACTATTGCACAGCACAGAAATCACTGAAAAGTCAATGTACACGGCATTCAATGAAACTCGCAATATACATAGAAAAACTATATATAGCAGATCCATCCATTTGAAGACATAGAAGAAACTGTTGAGCCACAATTTTCTAGGCTGTTCCAAGTTCCATCCAGTTCCAGTTAGTTGTGCCATCCAGTCATCAAGTTATGCTTACTTTCCTTCTTTTATTTCGGGTTTGTTGTTCTGTCTAATACTGTAGAAGGGAATCTAACATATCCTCGAAACAGTTGTATATTCTATATTGCTAACCAATTTGTGCTTAATTTAGTTGCTCCTTATCATTTGTACAAATTATTTCTACTTATTGACTTCCTTTATCGTTGTTATTTATACAAAGTATTTGTACTTAGTGATTTCCTTGTTCGTTATTGCAATTTTTATTGTAATCATATCCGGTTATTAAGGCCCAGCTTAAACAGGAGGATAGCGTTTTAGCAGAACAATCACATTAGTTTTTTATAGGGGTATATTGGAAACTAATTCCAGCACTGTAATCACCCATTCGATCGTCGACTCTCCGTTGTCTCCAAGATCACTGCAACACCTACGTTAAAGCCAAGGTGCCTGCATTTCGAGATGAATGCTCTATCTAAATAGGCGATTGGCGTCTCTACACGTTATTTAATCTCTCCTCTCATCTGCATGACAGTTCAATGTATATCAATGAAAAGTCATTATCATTAGTAGGAATGGAATATGTTTTCTTCAATTATTTTAGAATTTAGTTGTGGAGATCTGGTTGTTCCTTAATTCCGATATCAAAAAATGCATGAACATAGACTGAGTATTTTCTATTAAACACTATAGTTATTGGCTTCGAAAAATATTCATTCACTAGTTTTAAAATATTTTAAGAGAAGAACTAAACATAATGCAGTTAAAATTCAATATTATATGCATGAACAGAAAAATTCTACCAACTGCTTCAAAGTGGTAATGTATTGAACGTTTTGGTGTGGATAATTCTCTCCTTTTTAAATATATATTTAAAAAAATATTTTTTACAGTGTCCCGTTTCGAATTGTTAATACGTGCGCCCAATTTTATGTCTCTATCTCACTAAAATTAATGCGTTACATTATACTTACATATACATATATATATATATATATATATATATATATATATATATATATATACATATATGTGTATATATATATATATATATATATATTTTAAAAAAATTGATTCTTCAGCAACATCCATATCTAAGAAAATTATTGCTTTTCATAAATTATTAAAATTACCTTGCAAGAATCTAAGATTCCCTTATATTGTCATGATCCCAAAATTTCATAAAAATCCTATCTCTTTTAGATCTGTAACTATAGGACATAAATCATATGCAACTGTCGCTAGTAAATCTCTTTTGGTTATTCTTAATAAAATCATCTCTAATATAAATGATAATTCAACTTCTCATATTATCAATAACAGTTATCAATTAATTCAAAAGTTGGATACGATTAATATTTTGGGTTTTAAAACGTATGACTTTAAGGACCTTTTCAACAATATTGACATAAAAGATCTATATAAAGTAACTTGGGATATTATTAAATCTTTCTATAATAGACAAAATTTGAATTTCGATCATTCTTATGTGCACCACCTTCTCAAGTGTGTAATTTTTAATAATTACTTGATGCAAGGCAATAAAATTTATATGCAAATTAAGGGTGTTCCACAGGGTGGCTCTGCCAGTTCAGCTCTCGCAAATCTTTATCTACACTTCTACGAGTCAAATTTTATAAACTCTGCATATACATTCTATAGATATATTGACGATGTTATTCTCATTAAAATTGCTCCCTCATCAAATGATATAGATTTTGATTTTTATCCTCCAAATCTATCCCTTTTACCAAACGAAAGCAACTTCTCGTCTAGCGTTAATTTCTTAGATTTAACTCTATCTCTTGATAATGAATATTCATTTTTGTCAAACATTTATGATAAAAGAAAAAGTTTTCCTTTTAAAATTCACAAGATAATCAATTTTAATTCATGTATGAGTATATGAGTAAACAGGTATATAAAAATATTTTAATAAATCAATTTCATAGGATTTTTAGGTTATGTGAAAATACACAATACAGTTACCATCTCGCAGATTTATTTCGATACTGTAAGAATGAATCATATCCAGTTAATTTTATTAAATATCACTTTAGAAATTTTAAATACTATTTATAATATATTATTTATTGTTTTAGTCTAATTTGAAATTGCTATTGTATACTTTGAACTTTAAAATATTCTTTGAGATTTTATTTTCTTAATAATAAGATTTGGATACATATTATATAATTGTTAATTATTAATTATTACTTATTTTATTGCGCATAAATATTTTTTTTTTTTTTTTTTTTTTTTTTTTTTTTTTTTTTTTAATATTTTATATATATATATATTTTATGTTTTTATTTTATCTTTATATCTCTAATTATTGGGTTTGAAACTTATAAATTTGTATATTCCTTTGGTTAAACATGCAGAAGTATTTCCTATAATTCACATCAGATGGCGCTCTCTTGTACTCTTTCCTAATACTTTGTTTAGTGCAACGAAAATGTGTCTTGTATAATGGTGAAGAAAGGTAAGACTTTAATTCTATCTGAATCATTGTGGATTGTTGGTTAGATTGCTTATATGTTTGCTTAATGCACTTTCATTATATTCCTTCCAATTTCCTTTTGCTTATTTTTGTTATTTTGGTTAATGTTATTGTCTGGAAATGTGTCGGATCTTTTGACGTTATTTCAACCATGTGGTTGTATCGTTGAGCGAAACACATTTGGAACCTCTGTGGATGCAAAGATCCTTGATAAGCTGGATTCACAGAGCTTCTATCCTATTTCATATTTTCGGATTGTATCTTTTCTCTGATTTTGTCATTTTAATATTTTGAGCCTCCAGATTTTGATAATCCTTTGTTGTTTGAACTTGATTAGTATGCTTCGCTCTTGAATGCTGATAAATTCATGTGTAATATTCATATTTGAAATTAAGATCATTTTGTCTTTTATGGTAGCATTCTTTTCCTTTTGTCTGATATTTCCTATCATATCATATATAATTAATTTTCCTCCGTATTGTTTTTGAACCAGGGTATGACACTTATCATGTTTTAAATTAGTATAACTATTTTATTTTTAATTTTATCTTATTTATTATATATATATATATATATATATATATATATATAATATGTATATATGTGTATATATATATATATATATAATATGTATATATGTATATATATATATATATATATATATATATATATGTATGTATGTGTATATATGCCGGGTGGTCAGAATTAAAACACCCCTACTCTGAGCTCCCTATAGATCGAACTACTCAGTGTAAAGGCTCCAAAATTGTTGAACATACTATTCAAGACATGGGGAAAGGGATTACGTGAAAAAAAAATAAGTTCCAGAAATACCGATAGGTGACGCTGTACAACAAAAAATATGCTGAAAAGACACAAATTACACATTTGTAACACATTTTATTCGAACGTACCAAACATTCATATCACAAGGACCTTATCCATGCAGGGAATGCTGCTCAATATGGTTCCCTTCTTCAAGATGTAAAATCTGCAGTCTGTGGATAGCTTGTTCACTGCGGATCGTAATTGGTCGATTGAGATGCTTCTCACATGCAGAGTGATACTGTCTTTCAAATCTGCCAAGGTTACCAGACGTCCTCGATAAACAAAACTTTTTAAGTATCCCCACAGCCAAAAATCACAGGGATTAAGATCTGGAGAACGAGGTGGCCAGGTTGTCGGAAACGTACGATTACTCTACCATTAGTAAAATGTTGCCGAAGAAACTGCTGTAGACAGAGTTCAATGTGGAGGCGCTCTATCTTGCATAAAGGTAATTGAATTAAGACATTGGTGCTGTTGTGCAGTTGGGGTACAATAAAATTTTCGGGCATGTGTTTGTTTTTTTGTGATTATTTTGTGTCTTTTCAGCATATTTTCTGTTGCACAGCGCCACCTATCGGTGTTTCTGGAATTATTTTTTTTTCGCGTAATCCCTTTCCCCATGTCTTGAATAGTAGGTTCAACAATTTTGGAGCCTTTACACTGAGTAGTTCGATGTATAGAGAGCTCAGAGTAGGGGTGTTTTAATTCTGACCACCCGGTATATGTTTTCGAACCATTACCAGTGGGCATAATTCTTACATTACTAATGCTGGAAAATTATTATTAAAGATATTACATGAAGTATCCTCGTCAGATGAAATCTCAAATAATTGTCATATTGTAAAAAACAGTTTTGAAGTAGTTAAGAAATTGAAAACTCTTACTAATATTCGTAGTATTTATACCTTTGATTTCAAAGATTTGTTTAATAATATTAATATAGATGATCTGTATAGAATTATTTTAGGAATTTTTGAAAAATATAATATCAACCTAAAATATTCAAATTTTCTTTTTAAAAAATTACTTAACTTCACTCTTTATGAGAATTATATTCAACATGGTGGTACTATTTTTAAACAACAGGTTGGTATCCCACAAGGGGTGTGTGCCTCATCATTGTTAGCTAATCTGTATTTATTCTTCTATGAAAAAAACATTAATCCAAGCTTGCATAATATGCACATGTTTAGATATTTAGATGACATTTTATGTGTATCCCCAAATAATATCCCTATAGTATTAAACTTTTATCCAAAAAATTTACAATTAAATGCAAGTAATAATAACACAAATGTTGCAAACTTTTTAGATTTAAATTTAAATTTACAAAATTGTAATATGGTTATAAACTTGTATGATAAAAGACAGGATTTTAAATTTAATACATCAAAAATTCAACATTTTGACTCTTGTCTGCATATATCTGTATTTAGAAATATTATAATAAACCAGGCTCTTAGAATCAATAAAATTTGTGATGAATATTATAAATTAGAGCACTTTATGGAATTATTGAGTACAGCGACTAATAATGCATATCCCCCCAATTTTGTTATTAAAATTATCAACTCAGTGTATCAAATTTCACTCGATAACATCCTAGAAAACATTCCCAATTATAGTGACTAACATACAGGAGAGAGAGAGAGGAAAAAAAAAAAAAAGAAAGAAAATATATATATATATATATATATATATATATATATATATATATATATATATATATATATATATGTATATATATATATATGTGTATATTATATATAATTATTTATTAATTATATAAATAAATAAAAATGAAAAATAATAAACTAAGTCAAAAACATTAGAAAAATCAAAAAATCGGAAAATAAGATGCATTAACATTAATGTTTTGAATTTTATTTTCGCAAAAAAGTGTAACTTTTGTCAGTATTGAAACTACGTTTTGAGCGCCCTTATAATGGTGTATAGTGGCATTCTCGATTATCCAGTTTTCCTATGAATTACTTGTTTAGTAGGAATTTTCATCTTTGATTCATATTCATATTTAGTTCTGCATGTTTGGGAAGTTGTATTCTGAATTGCTTGTCCAGTCTCCAGCTTAGACTCACTGGACGGGTTTGAGAGTATTTCCGTGAACGTTCGTACTGCCTCCCTGGTAGAATTTCGACTTGTTCATTCCGGTGCTTCTAGATTAAGCTGTTGAGGTTGATCGTGTATACACGTGGTAGAAGAAGAAGGGTTCATGCCGCATGGTAATACAATTTTCTTAATGTATCCTTTTTTCATTTTTTCATATTTTGATGACTGTAGTCTGAGTTTAAGCATTTATAGTAATGTACTATTGCTTAATCTGAAACAGGCATTTGTTTGGATTAATTAGAATTAAATACTCAGACCTGAAGATGAATTTAATTCTGATTAATCATCGAATTTGGGAAGGTTCTGTTCTTTTCTCTTATCGGCATTATGGCCGTGAATTTGCTTCTATGGTGATGTTAATTTTACTTGAATTGTATTTTTATTTTTTTTTATTTTTACATAATTCTTATTATTACATTTCAAATATATATATATATATATATATATATATATATATTTTTTTTTTCAAAAAGAAAAGAGGTATGGATGGAAACAATATACCAAAAGATGGCCGGGGGGGAGTTGTGACCCCCTCACCCCGGTTAAGCATGCTTTGCGTCGCGACAACACTCCCGGAGAGCCGGTATATTGCAAAAAAGAATACGAATGTATCAAATTGTAAGATGTAAATAGACAACATACACAAACAAATATAAGATATAATTGTCGAGATCCAGCCCTATCGAAATTCATCAACAGTAAATGTTTGAAATATATTTAAAAAGTGTTTGAATAAAGTTTGAAACATGTTCACAAGTATAAATTATCAAAATTACTTAGCTTCTACTTAAAGAAGACTTTAAATATTGATGTTTCAAACTTTATTCAAACACTTTTTAAATATATTTCAAACATTTACTGTTGATGAATTTCGATAGGGCTGGATCTCGACAATTATATCTTATATTTGTTTGTGTATGTTGTCTATTTACATCTTACAATTTGATACATTCGTATTCTTTTTTGCAATATACCGGCTCTCCGGGAGTGTTGTCGTGACGCAAAGCATGCTTAACCGGGGTGAGGGGGTCACAACTCCCCCCGGCCATCTTTTGGTATATTGTTTCCATCCATATCTCTTTTCTTTTTGAAAATATTTTAATCCTCTTTTTAGTGCAGCTTTGCGCCTTTTAAGTGTGATTTCAGATGATTTTGTAATGTTGTATTTCACGGTGTTTTCATATTATATATATATATATATATATATATATATATATATATACATACATACATATATATATATATATATATATATATATATATATATATATATATATATAATAATAATAATAGTTTGAAAGTCCAATGATAGAATAGAGAGAAGTTGCAACTCAAAAATCCTAACTTAATATAAAACCTACAAACTTAAAAGTAGTATTAAATAGCGAATCTTTAATCAAATGAAAAAAAATGCAAATTTCGAGTCATCAAGCTAAAGGTAATCAACAAATATCGTATGGAGTCGATAATGGAAAAACAAATAAAAAAATCAAAGCGTTAATGCTATACACGTGAACAAGGACTGGGCCTAAATAATTGAATTGTTCGTTTTGACAAAACTCTTCATAGGATCCAAGTATTTTTTCAAAACGAACACAAAATATGTATGTTTCTGAAGAAATAGATAGATTATATCTATAAATTATTTCTACTTGGACAACACAAAAATAAAAGGAAACAAGAATACCTGAAAAAAACTCTGCATATGCCCGAACCATTGGAACCCAGAATGAAGAGATCAATGTTGCCATTCGTAAAAGATAAAAGCAAAGATCTACTGTTGCCAATCGTAAGAAATAAATAACAGGAATGCGAAAAGGCATTAAAAGGTAATATTATACAGTAAGAACTACAAAATAGTGGGACTTATAATAGTAAGGCTAATGTTTAAGTGGATGTAAATATAAAGTATTATTAATACAAGAGAATGTTGATGTCTATATATATATATATACGAGATATATAAGTAGTAAAGACGTATTAAAATAGAATTATTAAAGAGAAATAGTAAAGTATCCATAACAGACAAAAGTATTCAAATGCCAACCAGAAAGAACTTGAGAGAGTGTCAGTCAGAAACATGAAAAATCAGGGAATCACACATTAAATTTAAAACAAATATACTAAAGAAAAATGGAATATCAATTAATTGAATTAAAGTGGTGTAGTAGTAAAATCTTTAGGGAGCTGTGCTACTGTACATCAGTTTCATATAGGCCATTTTATTTATTGACCTGTTATTATGAACAAAAGGTCAATAGAAGTTTCTATGTGCTATAAATGGAAAATGGTTGAGAAATTTAAAAAACTAAAAAGAATTTAATAAATTGAAAACATAGAATTGACTTGAATTGACTTACGTGTATTGAAGTTCAACCAGGCAAACCAAATTAACATAATGTGCAAAGTTTGTTTTGCCACCAAAGAGCAATGTCTATGTTGCCATTCTTAAAAATTGTAAATAGTAAATCCATTCTAAAGTACTAGAAGGTATAAAAACTAGATAGACTACATTCAAATTATTAATGTATATAGATAAAAATGATAATTATTATTTACCCTATAAATTAAATTAAAGAATTAATAAAAAATTAATCGAATAGACAATCGAATATATTTATCGATTGTAGAAATTAGACAAGGCCTTCCACTGGCTCCTTGCATCTATCTCCTAGCAAATGCACTATTAGATAATGCCAGTGCAACGAAATGCGTAATAATAGAAAATATAACCATAAGTATCAGTTAGTTAATAATAGGGAATTAATGGGGAATGGTTAAAATTCTATAGTGATTTAGACATAATAAAGTGCATTAACAACGCTGAGATGCATTGATGTCGCATGGATGCAGGCGCCAAGGAGATTTTATTATCAAGGAACGCCTTTTATTATCAAGAAACTCATTTACTTTTCTAATAAAAATAAAATCAAGAAACTATTTAGTGATATTTTTTGGTGGTTCTTATACTAGTTCAAATAGCAATCTTAATGCAAGCAAACATGAATAAATTTTCTCTCATTTCATTGCAAGTTTATGAGATAAATATTACTATGTCTAAGGTATACATAAGTAAAAGTATCATCAACAACAAATAAAATGCGAATCACAATCCACTCTTTTCACCTACTATCACATTCCACTTACGGGGTCAAGCCTCATTTGGCACGCTTGTTTTAAACGTAGAAAATACATGAGAGCCTTCTAGGTTGAAAATATAATAACACTGCAAAAAGTCGCCCCCATCGTATCCAATCTTAGGCTTTATATGTAGATTCCCCTCTCCAGTGCTCTTCCAAGCAGGGAGTCGAAATTGATTTTCCCTTTTTTTTTATTTATTATTTGCTCCAATATATGATCGATTCTGGGATGGCCATCCAAACAATACTGGTCTCCATCTACGGGTGGAGGGGCCCTCGTATTGTGTGCTCGTGTGTAATTCGACACCTTATTAAAGGATAAATTCCCGCTAAATTCCCGTTTAAATAGGGCGGCGGTCATGTTTTTAAAACGTTTATCTTTTGCAGTGTTGTGACGGGTTTGGGACGTAGTTAATTTGTTTGCTACGTTGCGCGATTATGACGGGAAATTGGGAAATGAAGAGATAACTTCAGTGAATGGAAGGTGGATTTGTTTTGCCGGTTTACTGTATTTTTGATCGCCCCATTGTTTGATGCGTTTTAAGTGAAATATTTATTCAATTTGGTATTCAGTTATTTGTTTCAATTTCTAAGTTATGGGTGATATATTAAGTTCTATGATTACAGATTGTTAAATCAAGTATAATGAGTGTGATTACGATATTGGAAGTCATGGGCTATGCATGTGACAAGGGCATTTAACTAAGGAAATATTTAACATGTTTCATATGTTACCAGCAATGTAATATGTGTGACTAAAAGCGTAAGCATGCCTGTGTCGTGCGACTAGACATTAACAGCGCCATTTTCGTTGTATGTCAGTACAAGCGTCAATACCGTAATTTGAAGCAGGACAACTTTTAAATAAAAATCTATTTCAATGTACAGCAATTTATTCTTATTAAAATTATTGCAAATCAGATATATTCAAATATAATTTTATCATTACACAAAATTTATGAAAACAATTTTCAGACTGCACATTTGATAAATCTCAGTTAACAAACTCTGAAAAGCTGAAAGTTAAAAAGCCTAGTGAATATGAAAATTTGTGTCTAATAAATATATATCAGCATAGATAACAAGAAGTTAGTGCCTAAATCCAAATTTCATTCTATTGCTGATTGCACATATTATCAAGGCTTTGAGTTACAACAAGTATAAAAACCGATTTATAGACATAAAAATCTCGAATAGTGAAATATATGTTTTCCTCAAACTAATTAAAGACTATTTCTAAAATTTTCACTGAATTTACGTTCTGTTTCATTTTTAAACCAAAATGTCATTCTTGCATTCTTTTCCAAATGTATACATGGAAAATAATTTGACTCAAACAGTAAATTTTTCATTTTAACTTGATTTTAATATCGGTGTCCAGATTTGATCCCCCAAATCCGGAATTAAATTCCCCCAAATTTAATCCAGTAAAATTCTTGGTTTTTGCTTTAAATAGCAATGATATAAAGTCTATTATTTAAAAATATTGGTATGACTAGAGATAAACGTATATATAATAAGAATCCTTTTATGACACTAAGTTCCTTTTATGACACTATTTTGGATAACGAATTCTAATTCAGCTTTCTAAATTAATCTATTGAAGATAGCGTTAAAATAGTCTATAGATGTTCATTCTAATAATTAATATAAAGGGGTGTTACTAGAAATAAGACATGAAATTTTGAAGTCATTGTCATTCTGTTAGAAGCCTTTGATAATGGAGTTATTATTTCAAGATGGAGATTATTGCTTAAGATAAAAAGGGGCGGATTTCTTAGTTCATCAGAACAATCCATAATCTTAGACTTTATACTGAATACAGCCTTCTGTACCGTCAATCCGCGATAAAGACGAAGGTCTATTTTGCTAGTAATTACGATGATCTTTTTATTACTTTTTTTCATGTACTCTTTATGTTTTGATCTTACCTTTCATCTCATGCGTTATTATATAATTGGATAAAGCAGTGTTCGACCAAGCGTGGTAATAATGTCGCCTTTAAGAATATTGCGTGAAGCAGCAAGTTGGTGGTAAACTGTAAGCAAAGCCTGAGCAACTGTTGGGACACTGGGAAGTAAGCCTTTTATTTTAAAAGGGGTGTTTGAACGTAGGAAGAGGCGTTCATGAATGGTAAATCAATGTTCACCATGTGGTTTATTGTGAAAACTCAGTGCTTATTTTCTGAGGGTATTTCATCTGATTCGAATTATTCCACTTATAGGGAACCCAGAACCATCATCATTCGGTTAACCAATCAAAAGACAATGATACTATATGGACATGAAATACAAAACTCCTGCAAAAACAGTATTTCGTAGAGAAAAAAGGGTCACTTACAATAACATTGAATTTATAAAATAATTTGATAATTTTCTATGTTCGGGTTCATATGTGCCTTTTAGTAGAAAACAAACTTCAGTAACATTGTTTTCTAGAAGTTAAAATATGGGATGTATCCAATGTAACTAAACAAATAATTTACAAATTTTAACTTGCAGTATTACAATTAGCTTTCAAATTTATTCTAGAAACAAGTCGTGATGATCTGTATATATTAACACAATAATTTGAGAATAAATTAAAAACAAGTTTGATTCTTTGGCCTTTAACATAACATTTAAAATCATACCGTGATGTGCTGAACCCTCCAATTATGTTTTTAACTTTAGAACATTTGTTTTAACAGAAACACAATACAAATATATATTTGAAGTTAAAACACTTGATATGAAATTTATACTAATTATAAGTAGCTAAGATACATGGCATGATAGGAATGTTAAAAAAAAAATCGGATTGACCGCACTGATAATTTTCGGGAACTTAGCTAATATGAGGAAATACTGTAAGAGTTTTTCTTTTCAAAATGTAATAGTTTCTCCAAGTCATTTGGTATCAAAACCAGATTCTAACAGATATTTAATAATCTGTCCTGGCTGGCTTTTTATTCTGACTTCTGCCAATATTTCCAGACTGACCCCACCTGGTCCTTGTCCGATTCAGTGACGGCTGTGTCACTTGGAAGTTACCACCTGTCCCCGTGCCAGGTAAGGGGAGTGCTCATGATAAATGATACTAGTAAAAGCATAATTCTGAGAATGGGTTGCTGTCACTGGCCAAAGAGTCGGTTGCTGAGGGCGTTCAAAAGTGTTATGAAAGCATTTTTTTACTCAGTTTCCGGACTTTGGCCCTTTGTGTGACCAAATCAGAGACTTGTCAGGCCCCCATCTACGAAACTGTTTTCAAAAGATGTCAGTTATGATGTTTGACAGCCTTTAGGAAACGCGGATCACATGCTGCACCTTTCGGGCCAGCAGAAGGGTTTTGAAATATAAACCAGATTTCTGTATGGATATCTAAGGAAGATATCTATATGTAGAAGACAAAAATCTAAATTATTCTCATTTGATTATGAAAACAAAATATATTTATATTTAGTTTTATTTCAATACAGAGCGAAGCAATATTTTGTTTATTATTCATGAATTCAAAATAATAAGTTATAAATTTAGAATCTGAATCTTGCTAGAAAACTGGCTATGAAACTTTCTTTTAAGATGTTGATTATGATGCTCGTCGTGGCCTTTAGAAAACTCGGATCATATATGCTGCAGCATTGGAACACAGAAAAAGGTTATGAATATTAAATTATTATTGATAATTCTTTGGCCTCATATCTCTAAAAGTCTGATTTTCTTCTTCCGTTGTTGAACACAGATTGCATAATTGCTAAGCATGTGATTTACGTAATAATAGAAACAATTAAATTTTTAGTATATCTGTTAAAACGTACTATTGAAGACGTTTCTTACCAATATACCTTTCAATGAATTTATTTCATTCATTTACATTTTCAATTTAAAATTGTAATTTAAAATATATGTTTGTAATATCCATCTTCTATTCGTCGGTTTTACTTTTCCGTGTTCTTCACTACCGATATTATACAAATGTGTGTATATTTATTTTTGGTACACTATATTTAATTTAATTTAATTTATGCATGCGTATATAAATACACATATACACGCACACATACACACACACACATATATATAATGTGTTTTCTTTAATTCCTAAGTTAACGTTTACTGAAAATTCATCTATTTATAGCGGTAATGCAGCATATAAGGAATTAATAGTTAAATTTAAAGCATAACCAATGAACAAGAACAGATATTGTAAAACACTTAAAGAATACTTAATTATAAAACACACAAAAAACTGAATTAAAAAATCAATGGAAAGGCAGTCATTAAGAAAAAATGTTGGGGCGAGGGGTCATCAAACAACAAATCGCAAGAAATAAAAATAAGAATGTTCATAAGAATGTGCAAAATCAACAGGAGGCGTATGCACCCCTTTACCTTCTAAAACTATTCTCATCAAATAACCTTGTTACAATAAGCAAAAAGATTAATTTGTGTCCAAAGAACTTAAAGAAAAACCATTACTATAAAATAAAAATGAATAAAAAAAATTTAACCAGAATTAGAAGATGAAATATACAAAACCACAAATTGACCACGTGCTAAAAAGAGACGAAATATCATCAACTTTTACCACTCATAAAGATTAAAATGTCAGTGTTGCCAAAGTTGATCCAATGCTGTTGGAAAAGTCGAAAAAAATAATTTTCGTACAACATGAAATGTGTTAGAATATGTAGATAGCAGATGTACAAAAAGTAACTGTGATTATGAAAAAAGTCCGTTAGGGAGTGAAGGTTATCCCTCATTGAAAAGAACTGTCTATGCTATAAAAATGGCGTCTATTTATAAATATTTGAATGTAAATAAAAAAATTAAAAATACTTCATTTACTCACGCGAGTAATCATTTTATATGCATTTTTACACGAGGAAGAAAATGAAATCATTTTCAAGCCTCTAAGAATGCTTTTGAATTATTTAGTTTTTACACTCACAGGCAGACTGATAAATATACATACATTGTGATATTAAAATTGGTTGATTCGTATTCAGACATGCTTAAAACATGTAAACCCATCGAAATCCAGGAATATGATTTTCACACCATTGCAATAATTCCCCCGCTACATATGGAAGGGAAAGTAAAAACGTTAGTTATTTTTTTGTAATTTTTTCTTTTTCTCAAATCTTGTGAAAATGTTGAATAGTCATATAGATCCCAGTTGCCTATTCAACACTCAGCTCACATTCATACATTCATCGTTCACTCCAACTAATGGATTCCTTCATTTCAACTCTGTCTCCCCTCCTTCCCCACTCATTTTAAAGGTTTAGCATTGTCGAATCACAGGAATTATCGTCTCAACAATGCTGGTTCCCAAGTATTGTTAATCTGCTCAATCATTAACACATTCACACATTATTATATCGATAACCTACGTTATCTGCTACTACTATAACGATAGAAGGTTTTTTTTATGCCTAAAACGGAGTATTATGTTTTTGTAATTTTTTTTTCCTCTACTTCCCTCAGTATCTCCCTCCCCTTGTCCTGTAGCTTACTATCTCGGATTGATACCTCATTTTCTACGATTGTGAATGACCGTCGAATGCAGGGAAGGACGCACAAATTACATGGCTCGAGCTAGGAGCGGATAAATAGGATACGAAGTCCCTGGGTACTTTTTACGATCAATACCATCAATAAGATATTTCACTACCAGAGATCAATTCCCCCTGACTGACATTCATTAAAATGAAATCAATTGGAAGACGAAAACCGAAATGACAGCCAATCGCTGGGTTCTTTTATTCTGCAAGCTTTCAATTTTTGTTTGGAATAGTTTCCAATGAAACGTCATCAATATATTTAAACATTTCCAATTTTATATTTGACAGCAAGAACGTTGAAAAATGGGTATTTTTTATTTGAAGATCATATACGCCGATATCCTTAATCGCGCAGTTTTATTTAGAAAAAGCTGTGGGTAATACACAGAGAAAATAAAATATAAAATAAAGAACTTGAAAGGGAGATTTATTAGACAAGGACTAATATATCCATTCGATCAAGCGTGGAATGATCTTTACAAACAAATTTCTAATAGAAACTGTGTGTGAGCAGTATTTACGTTATACCTAAGAAATTCATGAGAAACTAGCGCGTGCAGCATTTTAATATCGTCTGAGTACAGAAAATACACTGTAAAAAAAAAGTACTTAAAAACGAAAACTTCAGCGTACTCGTTTTTATTTGAGTAGAATGCGCCATAAACGAGTAGGTGACATGCTGAAATATAAGTAACCGCACTTGCTTGAAAATGAGTACTTCAATAAATAAATGTATTATTTCATTTTGATTTCATTAAAAATCGTGTAATAAATGTGCAATTATAATTCTGAAATTTTTGTGCAAATATTTCGAAGAATAAAGGTTATAGCCTCGAAATTAAAGAACTATATCATAAGAATTACGATGGCGAATGTATATATTTTGTGTGCTGTGCTATGCGGTCGTGTGAGTTTTCTCTAATGTGGCGGTAGAATACGGACACGCAATAAGCATTGCTTGTTTTATGCATATGCGCTGTTTGTCATCCGTCATTTATTTACAGTTTAAAAATATAATTGAAAAATAAAAATATAATTGAATATCTCATATACTCAAAAATGTGTACATAGTATTTACAATTATGCTTAAAATTGATTCTCCCATACTCATAAATGAGTACATAATATTTACAATTTGAACCTAAATATGCTTAAAATTTAATTATTTGATATACTCAAAAATGAGTACATGCGTTTTTCAAAATTGCAACATGGTTACTCGGAGCTATTATAAACATGCAAATTGCTCGAAAATTAGTACATTCTACTGGTTTTTGAATACCCATTTTTAACAGTGTAACTGTAAAAAAACTAGAAGATAATGATATTAAGTAATTAGTAGTACATATTTCAAAACTTTCATCAGAATTTCTTTTTTCTTTTGCTTAGGAATTTTGTGCGATGTAAAACAGCTCTTTTAAGGTGGAGTTAATTATCTTGTCGGCATAATAAATAGTTATTACAATATTTTTATTTTACATTTAGTTACATGAAATATTTCTATGTGTGTTACAGTGATATGGAAATATACATAGATTATTGACATAGTGGGCTATCCATATGTAATGGGTCTAGATAAAGGGTTTAACGTGACTTAAATTACTAATATATTACTTGAATATTATAAACTTTCTATATTATTCAAGTCCATAATATTCTCTCTATTTGTTATTTTAAAAGCGCACTTTTAAAATTCTCTGACATTAGTGCATCAGCGGCACATTGTCGAAAATATTTTGTGTACAGTATAACTATGCATTGTTCATGTTTTACTTTTATGTTTTAAGTCGGTCAGGTCAAAAATTATCCCAGTTTATAGATACTAAATGTCATTTTTATAATCATGAAAAGAGCTTTTATTTTCAGAGAAATCAGGTTATTTTTATAAAATAAACTTTGCAATTATGTAGAATATGGAGAGATAGAGAGTCATTTTACGAATATTTTTAATGTAGTTTGAACCCGAGCGCATTGCAGCACTTGAAAACTGCTTAAACGACTTTTTAAAAACCTATTGTAGTAATGCTAATCATATAGTTTTAAAAGTGTTTACTTCTTAATCACCAATATACTTGAAAATACAGGAAATTTAAACAAACCGCAATACTTTGAGAATATTTTTCCTTCCCGAAATAACAATGGTTCTTTTAAACTTGTTCTAGAAGCGTTCTAGTGTTACGAAATAATAAATGTTTTTATAAAATATGTAATCAAAAATGTTATGCTACATTTAAATGATATAATTTTTAGAACTACTGGGATAAAAATTGAGTATTGTTGTATACTGTTTTTTCAAAAGATCTGATTTGAACATCAAATATTTTGGGATTTCAAAATCAGCTAAACAAATAACAAATCTTAAAACCAGATCCAAGGGTCATAACTTAAGACTTGAACAGGGTTCTAACCCTGTTCAGGTCTCAAGTTATGCTTGGCAACTCTTTCTCGATTCCGTGCAAGTTAAACCTTTACATAGTTATCTTAATTTATAATATTGTTCTGAAATAGTTAATGCCTTCAAACAGTTTTCTGAGATATTTATTTTTGAGCTTTGTATATATTACAATTTATATCTGTTTTATAATTCACCAATTTGTACGGCTGACAATTTTTAAAATATGCAAATTTCACTTAATGGCAGTGGATTGTATATTTAAGCATGTTGGCATCTGTTTTTAATTATATCGTCACTGAAGATGAACATGAGGATGTTCGAAAGCGCTTTGGCTGTATTTGATGTACGTCTGTAGGATGATTGTTTAATAAAGTGACCTTTGGATCTGGTTTTAAGATTTGTCATTTGTTTAGCTGATTTAGTGATTTGAAATTTTGACGTGTCGCCACTCCCGGTATTTTGGGATTTGTCTTGAATTATGTTCTATACCTAACGTTGAATTGTACTTCATACCATATATTCCTCATCTAACAGCTATAAATCACCGGAAATACATATTTCATATGGCAATTTTCCCAACCTTAGCAAGTGTTATTTAATACCACTCAGTTTAACTTTTGTATCTCCACAAGAAGAGCTACGGTGTATCAAAATAAGAGACACAAATAATGTGCCACTTAAAGTCGTATTAAGACTATGACATTTGACCGAACATGTTTACTGAATCTGGATGGAAGTTAAGCATTTCAAAAATGTTTACTAATTTCACAACATTAATTTTTAAATCTGTATTTAAATAGTTAAATCATTCCTGTGTAATCAAAATACACAATTTTGTATATATTTGTTTTTCAAATAAGGGCAAATTATCATAATAATTTTAAACTTTTGAGTTTTTAAATCCATCACATTACATAGATTAAATGTTAACACTCACTCTTACACTGATGAATCGTAGAAGAATCTCTTATATGACCCCATATTAAAAACAAAGTTTGAATAAGGAAAATTTGATCAACATATTTAAGCACAAATAAGACAAAATGCAGCAAACAGCTGTTTCAAGGATACGCTGGATACCCCTCGTCAGTGCAAGTGAACCAACAAACCCTAAGTCAAAAATACGTGTGTCTGTGTTTTTGTGCAATGTCTACATACTTTGCACAAACACTATGAAACTAATGCGACAAAACGTATTCACTCAAACTGAAAAATGTAATCACTCTTACTCAAAAACGTATTCACTCTAACTCAAAAACTATTCGATGGTATCTCACAAAATTTGGTAGGTAAGTCTCTTGTGGTTTACTCTTGTACTGATTAGATTTTTGTGCTATTCGGAAAGATAGAGCATGTCATTTTTAGCAAAACGACTCTCAAAAGTCGTCAAAATGCGAAATAAAAATACTAAATATGTTTAAATGTATCGATTAAATGCCTATTTTATATGCTTGTATCATCTTGAGGTATTTCAGTTTTTTGCCATATTTGCAACGCTGCCATTCGAAAGTACGGCCGGTCGCCAAATAAAAACGAAAATTGAATTAAAACTGCGAAGTCAGCGGAATTCTAAATAAGTATCCGTATAATTTTGTGCTTAAATTAAACTCGTTGCATTGTGAAAGAAAAAAAAATATATTAATCTGAGGCTGTAAGAAATTCGTGTGCTGCTTAATCAGGTTTTATTTTGTTTTCATTTCGAAAACTACGCTGACCATACCAATCTGATAGGTCGGCATTTTTCCCCTTGTGGGTGACTATCTCCTACGAAAGATTGAGGAACAGGGAGGGGTAAAATCACACCAAAAGGGGAATAAGCGCGGGGATCTGAGTAATGCATTTGCGATTAGTTCCCCTTCTGATCAATAAAACGCGAATGACAATGTGTACCGAGTCATCCATCTCCTTCTCTCTCTTGTTTAACCCTACGCAGAAGCCCTGTATCGTTAGGGACCGTAGCAAAGATGTGTATGTGTGTGTGGAAGGCTACACAAATGTGCGTGTAAATATTTGTGGGTGGCGAAGCTTCCGCACTTCGGGGGATGAACTTTCAATTAATGAACCTCCCTGACTTCATGAAGGTCTTGTTGACGATGAGACCACTACCAGGGAGCAATGCCGATGAAGAGTACAGATATATTTCACTATAAGACAGAATATATGCGCATTCATGACTAATGCAGATATACCTGTTTTTGTTTTGAGGTATTTTTAAATAGTGAAGTTTAAAAATAAATATTCGCTGAAGTAATAATTCTTTAAATAATTATAATAAACTAAAAACAATAATTTGCAGAATCCTTAGTTTTATGATTTTAGGTCGAAGCATGGTATAGCTTCTTAAAAAGGTGCAAAGGGTTTTCTCTCAGATATTGTTAAAAGTAAGGTTGGTGAACAGTACATTTTTGCAATATTTTAAAATATGGAAGTTTTATGGAAAGGAAAGAGGTGAAAGGAAGTAATGCCATATGCTCCTCACTGTAGTATTTTGTGCAGATTTAGTGATCTTCATAAAAAATGAATAATCATGTTAAAAAAAAGGTAATAGCTATTAATGTATAGGGAAAATTTTGTAACGATGTCAAAAATTCGAATTCGAGTTTTTGGAGGAAAAGCACATTTCAAGTCTCCCTAAACTCGAATTGGACTTATATGAGGTGATGTATGAGTATATGTTAGCGTGTGTGTGTGTTTATTAGTGTGTGCATGTGTATATTAGTGTGTGCGTATATATTTTAGTGTGCGTATGTATGCTGTTGTGTGCGTCCCTAAGTCTGTTACTCACGAATTAATGGAGCGTTCCGCAAAAAAAAAAAAAAAAAAAAAAAAAAATTGGTACTATTATTACGATCAGTGAATATTGAGCTTTTAGTAATGTAAAATAAATAATCATTTTATAATTCATTTTTCATTAGAAAACTAATTACACAAACTTTAGAACACTAACTAGAACCCTTCTCGAGATATTATACATTTTTCAAATAGGTTTTATTTCAACAATTATATAAAATTCAGCATTTCATACTTGGCGACAAATTTGGTTACACTGGCGACTAATTTGCGGTATATCACCAACTTAACGGCTTTATTTAGAACAATTTAACGGCCTTTTGAAATTAACGAAAGCCAAATTTTAAAATAATTTTCACATTAATGAAGCCAAATTAGCAAAAATGTCGAAAAATTGGAAAATTAACGTTAAAGTTACGAAAATGATGCCAAATTGATGAATTAATTATTAATATATTTTAATATATGGACTATATTACTTAACAGATGCTAGCAATATTTCAAATTGTTATATTAAATTTTCGCGAAATATAAGCTAATTCGTCACTTTGCAATAGTTTTTTTGCATGTATATATACATGCACATACAATATATATATATATATATATATATTTATATATATATATATATATATATATACATTGCAAAAGATTGGCAATTCGAATTAAGCATAGACACCACAGGCAACTTGGGTACTGAGTCGACTTGTAAAGTAGAAATGCGATCACAGAATTAAACAATCAAATAGTCGATGCAATCAGAATTCGGTGCACAGAATTAAGATTTCGGCGGGGGATGCACTTAATTTGTGATTGCTATTATATTTTTGTAATATAAACACTGTGAAATATAAAAGTGTCTATATTCGTACCCTACACAGGGAAATTGAAAAAGAAGAAATACATCATCTGAAGAGACAAGCCGGCCGGAATTCCCACTCTCAACAACTCAGGAACCCTCAATGGCTTAGTTCAATACTCTAGCAACTACGTTTCATAAATATTCTTTTGTTCAAACTATATTCTATTGTTTCCCCAAGAGTGGCGTGTCTTTCCTATAAACAACACATCATTCCGCGTCTTTCAAACTTTTCTTTGATAGTCTCCGCCAAGCAGTGAATTAAAAGAAATCGCCTGGCGTTTAACGACTCTGTTGGTCGTGTTCTTTGGACATGAGGCACGAGCGCTCAAGATGAATATTGCCTGACATGAACTGCAACGTAATAGCGCCTTTAAAGAAGCTATCGGATTACTTAGACTTGAACCCCACTCGAGCCCCCTCCCTTGAAGGTGGTCCTTGAGCGTTTTCGTCAGCTAATAAAGAACTAGCCTCTTCAAGGAGCAGTATCGTTAATTGTGAACATAAATAAACTCTACTCGGCGTTTAGACAAATGAAAGGCGAGTCATAAAACGGAGTTTGTTTTTCTGCTATTTTTGTGGTTTTATAGCTGTTATCTGATTTAGGGAGCTACAGTTCAGACTTTTATGAGCCGTTTGACGGCTCATAAAGTATGGAGGAAGCAAAAGAGGAACAGCTGATTTTAAATGGGAATTATTTGCGTCTGTTTTTTCTATCATGTCTTTGCAATATGTAGTATATGCAAAAGAGGTGAAATGGGATGATAATGAACAATGTGACTCTTTAATTTTGATGGATGTACACATCTTGGGAATTCCTGAAAATGATTCAACAGTTTTTTAATGATGTCCATGCGCCTGTCAGTGAGTAATTAATATGGAATTTGAGTGGAAATTATTTATAATATGGGATAAGAAATAATGTCCAGCTATTAGTAAATTGGAAGAATGAACAAATTCTGAAAATGGGACAGGGGATATTATATCAGCTGGTCATCATGTGGAGAAATAAAATTGGTTATATTTGAGCATCCGACAAAAATTAATTTAATATAATCATATAAAATTCTTCATTTATATTGAAATTTCAATTAGGATTGATTATAAAAATTGTAATTGAAATTCTGTGGAACGCTTGGCCACATTGATTGCTTCAAATAAAATTTGGTACAATTATTTTAATCGGTAAACATAAAAGGTCTGTTGATATTAAGTGGAGATGGACACGTGAAAATTCTGCAACTTTAAAAAAAAATATTATCTAAATAAGTAAAAAATATCATGAAAATAATTAGGAAATAAGTTAATTAATAAATAATTTATTTTGTAATAAAATAACATTTTTTCCCAATAATTCTGAAAAAATTGTGAGTAAAATTTTCTTAAATAATTGTGAAGAAAAATAATATTGTGATACAAAATATTTCTCATAAGTAAGGTGAATACAAAATGAGTTTGCAATGAATATTATTCATGAATGACTTTAAAATAAGTCATTTTTTCTGCATTAAAAGTAGAACAAATAATATCACCTGTATAGCTGATAGATCGTCTTCTGGCTAAAAGGATATCAGTGGTTTTATTCCTTTCTAATACTATAGTTCTTGGGTGTAGGTTTAACAGAAATGAATTGACACCACTGCTCGGAACAGTGACGTACCATCATGAAACGGAGCGGAGCCCCAAAAACTAAGAGATAGAATAAAATAAAGAAAAATGAACAAATATAGGGCACTCCGACTAACGGACAGAAATGGGGTACTGGACAAGGGTCCAATTTCGAAATTTTAATATTTTAATTAATTTAAAATTAAAATAATTGAATTACTAAAATTATTAAAATTAAATTTTTAAATTATTAAAATTAAATTTTTAAATTAAAATTAATTTAAACTTAAAATTTTCCAATGAAAGGAAACATTGTAACATCTAAATTTCACGAATGTTGCGGATCAATGTGTTTCCTTCTTGATAAAATATTGGTGGAAGAAATGTTTTTGTTTTGTTTCAAAGATATTAAGAAGCGAAGTGAACTTGGATATTCAAAAGATGTTTAAGGATTGATAAGGTTCGAAGAATTCTAATTACGTATTTATGTCGCGCCAGGCAAGTTTGTGAATTCACTTTTAGTTTAGATGATGTCAAGCAAATTTAAAATAATTTAATATTGTGACATGAATTCTATGGTTGGTGTGCACCGATGAAATCTGAGCGAAAACTAAAAATTATGAACAGCTGTCGAAAAGAGAAATGTGTGGCTTTTTGAAAGCCCTTTGATAATATAAAATTGGATTTCGGATTAGTTTTCTAGTTTTCGAAATATCGTGGTTATAATTTCGATATTTTGATATTTTGAACTATTTTTAAAAGGTGGTACTAATTTTGATATTTAAATATTTTGAACTGTTTTGGAAAGGTAGTATCAATTTTGATATTTTAATATCTTGAACTGTTTTAAAAATGCTTAAAGATATACTACCCTTAAAGACAGATGTTATTCACACAAAATCATTTCGTCTTCAAAAGATTGAAGCCACCTCCGATTTCTTAAATTGGTTTTGTATACCAAATGTTTTAGTAATACATTTAAAAAATAAGTACATATTATTTATTTCAATTTTAATATTCTATTTTATTTTCATTTTAGAAAATACAAGTGCGCATAAAGAAAGTGGATTAAAGTGACTAAGAACAAAATACTTGTCTTGGTGATCATTTAACTCAATTACCATAAAAAATTAAGTGTTTAAATGGTCACAGCAGCATTGCGGAGTGGAGACACCGATTCTGCATTCTAATCCCATCCAGATTGGTATGTAATTAGGTATGAGTTTTTCAGTAATCATTTACAATAAAAACGTATCGATTTGCAGCTGGTTTGGAAAACATTATAATACTTCAATACGGTTATTGATATTCTACAAAATCAAAATTTATTAGTTACTAAGGAATTGGACACATCAGAGTTTTTCTTTCATCATATTTCTTCTTTGTCTATTTTTACTTTACTGAAAAGGTCAGGATTTTATATGCTTCAATATTCTTATGAGTATTCAATATTCTTATTCAATATTCTTATCTTCTTCAATATTCTTATATTACAGAAACTCCAAATTGAAGATTGGTTAACCACGGTTCAAATGCAGCATTTGCAGATTTATCTATTTTACTTTATTTTAGCTATACCATGTAATTTTTAATAGTTTTATGTAAGTAAGAATTCGTTTACCAGTTTAAAAGTTTAATAATTCGTTTATTGTTAATCATCAAAGCTTTCTAAAGTCTGCTTAAACTATATGTGGAAGTTTGTATTTTGTAAAATTTTATATAGTAAGATATAGTAAAAAATATAGTAAGATAAAATATCTTTTTCAATAACAAATATTATAAAACCCTTTGATATTAATTTCATAATGGATATATGATATAATATGTTTACCAAATATGTTTAAAATTATTGACAAAATAAAACATCGTACTAGCAACCTTTCACATCATTTTAGCTTAAAGTTATTTCAAATGAATATAAAACGATCCTCTAGAAGCTTGCTTTGCTATCAAAGATTACAGAGAGTTTCAACTCATTTGTTTTTATTGTTGAGAAAGCTTTTAGAAATTTTAATACTCATTACTTCTCTGAAAGTTAAATAAGTTAATCTACCGTTAAAAAAAATGCACTGAAATATGCAAACGTTGACAAAACATGTCCATTTGACTAGTTATTAACTTAAAAGTTACTCTACCTTTCACTGCTGAAGATAACGAAGATTCAAAAGCAAGGCAATTTCTAACAAAAGCGGTGGGGAAATTAAACACTTAGTGGGAATAATTTAATTCTTTTTAAGTGCGTCTGCAAATTTCTTATCTTACAAAATCAATACTCTGATGAGAAAGTTAGAAAAAAAAAATTGCATTGCTTTCTTTTAGCGTTAATTCCAATTTCTTCTAAATTGAATTCGGAGAACACTTCTTGTAGAAGACGCATGAAGAATAATGATTTTCCAAAATATTTAGCTGCAAATAACTTTGGAGAAGTGAATAAAATACTAATTTCATATATATAGACTTGTATTTCTGGAAGCGGTTAATCATCATGATGTCATTGAAAAATAGCCAATAAATGGATAAATAAATAAAAGGATAAATTGACAATATTTCTAAAGATATCACAAAATTACATAGCTTGAATTAAATAAATCAAAACATTTTCAATCGATTACGATTACACAAAGTTATTATTCATCATAATTATTATTTGTTTAATTTATAATATACTGACTTGTGCACAGCAGTTATAACTTATGCATATGATTACACAGAATTAATATTCCTCTACGTTTTATATAAATTATACAATTCATTTAATTAGCAATTAACGCTGACTTATAAATAACAAATTGGCAGCTACCCTAAAACTTCTCAGTAGGGTGAAAATCGGACGAAACTGGGTATAGTCAATGCTTATTCGCCTGCTGATTCAAATTGGATTGCAATGCAAAGCTAAATTTAGCTTAAATTTAAGAATTTCTGCAATTCAAGAATTTTCATCCTATGTATAACAAACCACCCAATATTGCACGCAGATACGATTATACTTTCATTTTTTATTTTATATATTCTGAATCTCGGGTGTAAATTTAAACATAACTTTAATTCAACTTTTATAGATTAATTAATATATATATATCTAGTAAAACTCTTTATTTTACTTTAAACCATATTTCGTATTATACTAGATATGTTCAAACCGTTTTTGTCCTTGCACATAAATCGACTTTCACTAAAAATTTTCCCCCATTAGTATATTAAAAAAATAAATAAATAAACAACAAAATAATGACGAATTTAATAACATTATTTTTTGATAACATAATTTTTCAACATGGCTTCCTTAATGCCCAAAACATTTGAGACAGTTAAGAAAGTAGGCTGAGCCGTTGCATTTTCATTGGTCAGGTGAGAACCCTAACACCTACTTATTCAGGCTCAAGTCTGGTTGTGTTCCACCCCATGTCTTATGCCCTTCAGTGCTTCTCAAGTGATGCGTAAAGCTAGGAGAGGGAGGAAGAAGACATTCAGAGCGAAAAATAACTCATCTCCACACTCAAAGTTTGTATTAAAACCTAAATTCATGGACACGTAGAGTATAGGTATATGTTAGTGCTTCTAAGTTATTTAAAATGACGACCAGTCTATAAATAAGTTTTTCTGTTCTCCAACGGTTGAATTGCATATTCCTATAAGGAATTAATATTTTAAAAAATATATGTTACTACTTAATATAACATGATACAATCCAGGTATATTGGAATATGTAAATTACGATAAGGCATTAAAAATACTAATAACATAACAATGTAACAGAGTCTCGGAATCTGTGATTTAATTTTATTTTATAAATATTATAAATTCACTTAAGTTATTTCTATTTTATCTGATGTACAATAGAGTAGAAAAATTTCTTGAAGAAAACTGAGCTCCAATGCATTTTTGAAATTTGTAAACTTTGCTGATCGAGGGGGTGAAAAATGATGTCATAACATTTGTTCATTTACAGTAAATTAATGCCCTAGCTTTTATTTATTTTAAATCTTTGCAAAACTGACCTTTTTAAATATTATTTATTATTTGGATATTCCAAAGAATGCGATCGCCGCTGACTGCAAATGTGTTCATATATAACAAATATTACTAGCTATACATTGAAATAATATACATAATATATTTAAACACATTTATGTATAATTGTTACGGCATAAATTATGTATAGCATGATATTGAATCTATTGAAGACGAGTCTTTATTCGACAATGAAATTAAAATTTGTTACTAAAATTGGGTGCTAAATATAAATTTATTTTATAGGTATTTATATTTTCCTTAATAATACAAAGTTTAATGAAGGCAATATTTAATTTATGCGTATAGTAAACGATGCGTATAATGTTTTTAAGATGTTTACCTAACCTGATAATATTTCGTTATATAAGTATACAAATAAAACTATAGACATTTATAGAATATATAAACACCTTTTCCGTAATATTGATCAATCAATACTGCTATAATTCTTTTTATATTATCAGAAAGAAAGAGCTGATAATTCATTTCTGCCGTTAATTAATATTTATTAACACACTTTAAAACTATTATTTCAATTTTATAAAACTTAAAATTCTTTTAACCCAGAAAAACACTTATTATGATGAAGAATGTACATTTAACTATTAATCGACTTTCTAAATGTAATCAAAATGAATAATAGCTCGTGAACAATACTCGCAAAATAATGCGTAAAAATATCATCCATGCGTAAATCAATAAATTCTAAAGCATAAATATCTTAAACAAAGGTCTCTTTTATGTTTATTTTACAAATTTCCAGAAGTAATTTATTTGTGAAAAAAGAAGAAGGAAAAAAAATAAGTCTTTCGAATAATTCATTGTCATAAATAAACTGCTTTCCCCCAAATGATGTGATACAGGAAGTCTCTACAGAGTTCATTTTGCATAATAGGACGACCCAGGAGTTAAATGGGACCTATAGTAAGAGGTGACGGTACTATTGTACCAGCGCCCTTTCGACACAAAAACCTAAAGACATTTTTTTAAAAGGCGCTAAGTTGAAGTAAACAAGCGGAAATCGTTCGCTTTTTTCGCCTCTTCACCAAACAAAAAAGAACATTTTCGACCAAAGTACAGGTGATAAAAATATAGCCCCTTGAAAGCAGTTGGTTCTACTCTGTCCTATATTTTTTATCAATGGCTTGGCGATAGTATTTCTCTGGAGCAGGAGGATTTTCCCCCTCGTTTCGGGCGTGATATTCAACGCTCTTTAAAATAAAAATATCTGATGTGGGCAGCACAGGACTTTCCCTACTCATATTCACCTTTTCTTTTTATCTTCAATAATTCATTAAATTGAGTTTCATTGCACAAAATAACACGCATAATTATTTTAAATTACATTGAATTTTCACTTTTTATTCAATTTTCGTTTTCATTTGGTTTTCATTTAACTGGACTTATTTTCAAAAGTGGCGTAGCGAAAATGCGAAAGAACTAAAATAAGTACGGCTAGTCCTGGAATATAGGGGTTGGTCTTATTATTTTCATCGTCAAAAATTACGTGTAAAACAAGCATTTAATTGATATATTTGAGCATACGAAGTCTTTTACTTTAGATTTTGACGATTTTTGCGGCCATTTCGCAAAAAACAGGCAGGTCCTGTTTTTCTGAATCATAACAATTTTTTAATATCTACCAGGGTAACCTGCAAGGGACTTACTTATAAAATTTTATGAAATTTGGCCAATAAGGTTTTAAGTTAGAGTGGATGCATTAAATGCACAAATAGACACAGACACACACATACACACAGACGTCATGCTTAAAATAGTTTTAGTTTTTCATATTCAAGAGGTCCCAAAACGTGTAGCTCCGTCGAAAACTGGAGTTGCAATTTTCAACACTCCAATACTTTCCCTGTACATTACCATGTATTGCAAGGAAAGCAATTAGAAAAACTCTCTTTTATACATTGTGGAGAGAACAATACTGTTAATTTATTTTATTTTCAAATTTTGCTTATTGAGAGCATTTGCGATTATGATTGGTCAAAAAATGTCCCATAACTGCTGTAATGAAGTCAGTAATATAAAAACCGTCTAAATACAGTATACGCTAAATTTTAAATGTAAGCCGGTTTCAAAGGTAAAACGCAGCCTCTTCTTTGGGACAAACATGAATTCCAAAATCGAGAAGGCTGAAAAACGAAACGAGGGATATTACGGATGAACGGTAAAAACCAGGGAGGAAAGAAAGAATAGTTGAAAATAAAGAATAAACGAACGAGCAGAAAACAAGGTGGTACTGTTTGGCCTGAAGAAAGAGACTGTGTTTTATTTTTGAAACTGATTGAAGCCTAAGATTTAGGGGACGCTTTATTTAAATAAAGTTTTTGCATTATTGGCTTATAACCGAGTTCATCAGCAATTTACTCAAAACCGCCGCTTGTACTTTTAGTATATTCACTCTTCTCGCATAATGCTTTTTAGGAGAGAGGGAGTTTTAACATTTTAAATTACTATACAATTATTGTTGGCGTTCTCAATACACTAATAACGGTAATAATGATAATAATTATAATAATAATTTATTAATAATAATTGTAATAATAATTAAACTTAATAATGAGGGAAAAAATGCTATTTCATCGTTTGAACATTTTTATTTCAAATATTGCTGGCATGTTGAGGCCTCAAACATGAAGAAAAAAAAATCACCTGTTAGTCCAATGTTAATTCCCCCCAATACTAAATGAAGCAATGGACATGGACTGATGACATTATTAGCTTCTGGCTGTAAATTCATTTGGAATCGCCCTGAATCATTAGAAATAATCTAAAAATAAATAAATAAAAGGAAGAAGGAAATGGGCACAAAATATTTGTAAAATTAAACTCGAAATACAATTATTTTATATGTAATTTTGTATATAAAAGCGAATGAAAATATTCCCAGTATGCTAAAACAAACTGTTCTTAACTTAAAGAATACTTTTTCTTCTTTTATCTGACCCGTATAAATAATTTAAATCATCTCAATCAAATTCAATATAATGAAAATAACTAAAAAAAATACAAGTTTTATAGTGGCTGGAATGAAGTGGCATAGGCGGAGAGTCTAAATAGAAAACGAAATCCAGCACTGTAAGCCCCCCCCCCCCCCCCCATTCGATCGTCAGCCCATTCCCCCTTTCCAAAACCCTGCATACGAATATGATGCGATAAATATATAAACCTATATTCATTCCAAATATAAATGACTTTTATATTCATTATAATATAAGTCTGTAGGTATAACTATATGTTGTTTACATTAATATTTCCCTTTTAAAAGATTCCTGGTGTGTTTTTATTTCATTCATTGAAATTGCATTAAATATTATCTAAATTCTGAATTTAAACAAAATGTTTCAAATTAAGTAGTTTTGTTTCTTAATAAAAAATAATTTATCTAGTAGATTCTAAATCTTAGCCACAAACAACTGAAAAACATTAAAAAACCCCGCAGAATAAAAATTACCATTTTTGTTCATTTTTTCTACCCTTTAGAAAATAAGTCTGACCCGCACTGTAGGCAAATGCAGTTCTCCGCGTATCACCTCACATGGCTGAGTCTCCAAACCTTTCATTACAAATGAGATGGTAGAAAAAGTGGAGCCGAAAGAAAAGAAACACCTAATTTGTCTGGAAAACACGGCAAAAAATAGGGGGAATAAAGTACATTTGGGGAAAAAAAAACGTAAATGGGACCACACACAGGTTGCAATGAGATTGGGTTACCTAGAAATCGAAAACAAAAAGAAGTGTTCGTGTGAAACCCTTTCAACACCTTTCTGATGATATGAATCAGCGAGGGGGAGGATTTCTACCGGGGGGGTGTTAAAGTATCATTGTTGTCCCCCCTAAAGAAAAGGGATTGGGGAAAAATCGCAGCTTTTCCATGTGATCCTGTCACTGGCAAACAAGCGTGGTCTTCCCCTGAGTGACACGCCGGCTCGTCGTCTTCCCATTGGTCAGTGGGTGTCACGTGGTGTTGTTTTCACTGAATATGATTATGCCGGGGGTAGGCGAGGATGATCGCGCGAGTAACAGACGTATTACAAATCATCTACGCACCTCAGCTGACAATATGACTTCTTCCTCCAGCTATAACACGGTGGCGAGCAATTTCACTAATGACCTGGAACACGATCCACAATTTTACCTGCATGGTACAAAATTCACAGAATATGATAGTTGCACACATCAGTACACACCACCGTACCAAAGGTACCCTCAGCCGTACCAGGCTGTTCGATTTGATGTACCATGCAACTTAACACCCCCGCAACCCGACAAGACCCCTCCGTATGAATTATGTTGCTCTAGTACACCTAGGTACGGTCATGTTGCTCATAATACTGCTTTAACGCATCATTCATATGGCATAACTAATTGTAATCAAAACTTTTATAGCCAACACTCAGGAGTAGGAACATATAGGTCTGATCTGTGTATCGTAGATACTGCAATTGATACGGGAGACTTTGAGAATTGTAAGGTAGTTACCCCTTCATATACACCACCCTCAGCAAATCAGTATGAAGCTGTCCCTCCTTCAGTATCTTCAGAAAGCACAGGAGCATCCGAGTCCTCAGTACTTAATAATAGCCCCCCAGTCTCCTCTCAAAAGCAAACGTCAAATATATCAAAACCACTTTATCCGTGGATGAAATCACATGGAGGTAAGTGAACTTTCTGATGAACTTTCTTAACTTAACAAACTACATTTTTAAAAATTGTTATTAGTAGTTGTAAATAAATTTAACCGTTTTGGTTTTTTACTGAAAATGATCTGAAATTTTACTCTAAGTTAATTAAGAAAAATAAATAAGAAAGAAAAAACTGAGGTAAGTGAACTGAGTTTGTGTCTTCAAATCAAATTTCCGCTAATTGTCTGTACTCACCAATTTCTGCCCCAGATAGAATAAATATGCATAACGTTTACTATTATGCCATCCGTTGATTGAATAGTAATAAATCATATTGTCCAATAGTTCAACAATGTCCTTTTCTAAAGTTTAGCGCTTATGTTCTCTTCATTACATAACTTATTGCATAGCAAGAACGGATTGTATATTTTTACCATATAATATCTCATTCATATATATCCTGCTCTCTAAAATTTTTGAATACTTTTTTCATTTATTAATTCAAGTATATACTTCATGAATGGCATTTTTCTTTCTTTTTATTCTGAGTTAATCTTGTTAAGACTAGAAAAAAGACTAAAATTGACGTCCGGGTGAAAATGAAGTATTGTCTTAAACTCTTCCGCGTTTCTCGGAGGGAAAAAAGATGAAAAAGAAAGACGAGTATTACACGTAGTTCTGTGAAATGACGAAACATAAATCACTGCGAATGAAACTTTAGAAAAAACAAAGCCGTCTAAATAATAGAAAAAATATCCTCTGAATGGATAAAAGTAATGCTCCGGACTTGGAATCATCATCAATTAAAAGCAAACATTGAGTTAAAAATTACGATTAAAGCTTTTGGTTGTCGCCTCATTATTAATATGGGAACTGGCACTTCTTAGAGAACGTTATCTACCTTGCGGATTTGCATTTATGAAAAGAAACAAGCAAAGGATGTTCCTAATAATAAATACTTTTGGAATATTGAGAAACTTTTAGAGAACCTCTATCGTCATCACAGATATATTGATTTAATTAATTACTGAAACTCGGTTAGCCTGAGATGTAAAAAAAAAGATGGAAAATTCATTTGAATACAGAAATGAAAATTTGGATAAGATGTTTGTTTATTTAAGTATTTTCTAATAACGAATAAATATTTTTCTCAATTTTTAAATTCGATTTTTTAAAAATATTTATCACTGATTGATAGAAATGCAATTAGATTTTCAATTTAAATGTCTCATAGAATATTTATTGCAAGTTTTGTATCATTTATTCATTGAAATAAGTTGCATTATATATTTTAAAGTTAAACAAATAGAAGGTTTGTAATTCAAATAAATAGCAACAGGCTCGACCAGCATGTACAGAAAAAACACCGTCCAGTGAAGCGTTGCATCATGAGTCAAGACATGCACCATATGCTGCGTTTGCGACCGGTTTTAAAATCCACGTGGTTTGTATTTGAGTCTGAAGGAGGGGCATAATTTCAATTCCCATAGACGAATGTAAAATATATTTATTTTGAACCTGATATATTAGGTTTTATTTGCTTTACGGGAAGAAAGGAAATAATCAGTAAAAACATATTATATTTTTATTATTTAATTTAGACATTTTGCTTACTTTAATTTAGTATTACTTTTCTCTAGTTTTAATGATTCATTTATATTTGTTCTGGGTACATGTATCTACGGAAGCATTCTATTTTTTCTGTTCATCGTTTCTTGCATTTATTGATATACATGTTAACACAGTGCTACAACTGTATAATTTGTTATAGTTATTTTGAGAAGAGGGGGAGAATTCAAAAATAAATTGCATAGAAGAATCTAGTTTGATATCAGTGATGCAAATAAAAACTATATCTTGTATATAGAATTATTGAATAATACGTTGTTAAAAATATGCCTTAATTTATTGTTGATAATATGATATTTAATCGAACCTAAAATGTAAATTATATCGTGTAAAATAGACATTTAATCTTAATGAAAATTCAAAATGTTTTTCATGAATTAATGGTCTTTGCTGGTACAGAATTGCACCAAAAATACAGCTGGTATCGGAAAAAAATAGTTGTGCGACATAGTTTTAACATAGGCTGTAATTAATGGCCAGTCAGAACAAAGTTCCAGTAAACTGTCTTTTGTTTAAATTAACTCTAAGTCTGTTACATTATCCATAAGATGTTTCTAATCGAGTCTTATTTTGATTCAGGAACGGCAAAATAATAAATCAGTCATAATAATAAATAAATTTAATACATAATACTAAAAAGGTTTCTAGAGACACTGCTCCCCTCTCCCACTGAAATGTATTAAGAAATCAGCGAAGGGTTACGATACATCAGTTGGGACCCTTTGTTGTACAGTCCGACAGGATATATATTTATTGATTGAAGTTGCAATTCCGATTTTCGGATTAACCGTTGTGTTTGCATTATATACATGTATAGAAATCGTATATGTATTTAAAATGCTTTCCACAACAAATCTGATACCTATATATGATAAACATTATATGACTTTCTTGCGGAGCGAAATATTCAATTAAGACAAGACAAGACAATAAAACTATGATAAATATCAAGGCAAAAGACAATCTAAAACAAAATTCAATCCATCTACTAATTCAATCCAGTCTTTTTAAACAATATAGAATTTGTGTATATCTCGCATGTATTTAGTATAAACGTCAAATATGTTTCTCGTGCGAATTAAGCAATGTAAGTTAATTGTTAGTTAATTGTTAAGTAATTGTTAAGTAATGTTAAGTAAGTTAGTTAACTGTTAAGTAATTGTTAAGAAATGTTAAGTAAGTTAGTTAATTGTTAAGTAACAAAAAAACTAATGAGTTTTGCGAAAATAATATTTTTGTTAAGTATACAGAAGAAAATTTCAAATCAATGCAAAATGTGCATAAAGCTCAACGATTAGTTGATTTCGAATTTTAAACGATTGCTTCGTAAAATGTATTCAAATGTATTTTATGAGCCTGAATTCTATGCGATTTCACTTACCATATAAGGAATTATTTCATATGAATTTTTTTCTGCCCACTCGCAGCCAATGACTTGGTGAAGTTGAATATAGGTAGATTGCGACAAAAATTTGCCATATTCGATCTTCTGGGGGTCTATCTGGTACCTGATTAAGACACACTGAGTATTTCATCGAGATAGTCCAATAAGAAGACACGCCAGTTACCTTACCTTTCTGGTAGGTCGAAAGGTACCTTTCTGGTACCTTTTTATTACCTTTCTAGTAGGTAGGGTGGTCTGGATCTCAACAACAACAACTAAGAAGACACGCTTCTTTGGCAGTATTCCAATCTTAAAGTTCTGTGTATAATTAAATCCCCTTGGTTTAATTTTCCAAATACTGTAAACATTTTAAAGTTTTCACATAGCTCATTTTTTTAAATTCAAATTTATTTTTACACATTTTATGCCCATATAGAATACAATGAAAAGAAAATATGTAGAAAGAATATTTGAAAAAAAAATTGTGTTTGTGTTTGATTTGTTAAAAATATTCCTAATAGTACTAAAAATTGTTTATTACATGGTTATAACATATATTACAAAAGTTATGAAATATTGAAATGGCTGATAGAAATGTCATTGCCATACTTCCGTCCATTCAAGATTCGTTTCGTCAAATTATTTATTCAATCATCTTTAAAAAAATTCTGCAAAATTCGAAGAACAGATAAAACGTTTGTTACGTAATTTTTTTAATCTGAAAATGTGTATAGTCTTTATTTTTTTCTGCCATTGTAAATTAGGGGAAATCTGATGTTGACAGCATACGACTTTCTCTACATATTTCAATGGCTTTCCTTCTTTCAAAGTAAAATAATGATGCCCAAGATCCACTGGACAATATTTTAATGTTGAATTATGCATTAATATTTGGTACTTTCTAGATGACAACATGTAAAACTACTTCAACGTACCCAATTAATTTATATTTCGATAATTTATATTTCAATTAGAAATATTTCTAGCATCCACTATAAGCAATATATTTAAAGCACATGTATTTAAAAAAAATAATTAATTCATCATTTTGTCTTCATTTTGGTTAGTTTAACGTCGTTTTTGTCAATTTTTAAAAGTCAGAGAAGTTAGCAATATTTTGCGAAATTAGTCATTAAATTTAAATTTAATACAACGCAAAGAGTTGTTAACACGCAAGAGGGAACATATCTGACAATACTACCAACTTTTATAATTTTATGTAGGTTTTTGATAAATTTATTTGAAAAACGTGCAATATCTCGAGAGCGATTCATGCTAGCATTCTAAAGATCATGGTACTCATTTTCTTGTTGATTACGTATAAAATGATTAATTACTTGTGAAAAATTACGTATAAAATGATTACGTATTTAATGTTATTGAATCTTTTAGTTTTTTTACAACTTTTTTTCTAAATTTCACTCAAAAATAAGGGGAGGGGGGTCTTCCGAACGTTCTAACACTTTTAAAATGAGAATTGTAAGGTAATTTTAAGGTAGTAACACGTTAACAAATTTCACTCCAAACGCCCCATTTGTTCCTGAGTTATCGTATTCGCACACACATGCACACACACACACATGCACACATACACACACTCACACACACGCACGCACAGACACACATGCACACACACACATGCACACATACACACACATGCAAACAGACATCCTCTCACCCCGATTTGAATTCGAGAAACGTACTCTTTCTTCGAAAACCCTTCTTTCGAATTTTCGAACCTGTCAAAATACTTTCCCTATACATATTATATTACGCATATGGTAAAAGTAATAATTTGTTTTTTAAAAGCTTCATTGAAGGACAAGAGGAGTGGATTAAACAGGATTGAAATCTCTTGGTTTTTAAGATTGTTCGGATATAATATAAATAAAAAATAATCTGATGGGGGCAGCACATAATTTGCCTTACGCACGGACTCAAATTTGTTTTCTCCATCTCATTAATTTGAGTTTAATTACCCAAAATGACATGGATATTTATTTGCTATTATATCCTATTTGCAGTTTCAACAGGTATTCTTTTTATTTGACAAGTTAGTATTTGACATTTTAAACCATCGTCAGCTTCTCAAAATTTCAAAAACTTAAATATCTCAAGAAAGGTTCATCTTAGAGCAATGGAGGTTGGGTCTTAGCGTTTCGTCGTCAAGAATTACGTAGAAGAAGGAAAATGTAAGTAATATATTTAAGAATATGTAGTCTTTTATTTCAGATTTTGAAGATTTTTATGGAACATTTAGAAAAATTAGGGGAGGGGAGCGATCTGATATTTCGAATCGTGTTAAAATCTAATCAGCATGAGAGTAACTCACTTGCAAAATGTCGTGACATTTCGTCCATTAGTTATTGAACTAGAGGGGATAAATACATACATTGCACAGACAAACACACATACACAGTCACACACAGACGGCGCATTAATTTTTAACACTTTACAACATAGTTGAAAGTGTTTATGACTTTGTTCATTCTATCTGTCTGTCTGTCTGTCTGTCTGTCCGTTAGCACGATAACTGCCGTAAAAATGGCTTTATCAAAATAAAATTTTAGTATGTTTTTCAGACGGTCTGTGGGACCTATGGGAATATAAATGAATAATATCACCCAATTAGTTTTTTATTGAACCCGGATTGAATAAATGATATACATTGAATCCTATGGGACCTAATGTTTCAAACATTTTTTAAGCGAGTTTAAAATTCACAAATTCACAAATGTAATACGAAAATTTTAGGAAATATTCAAATTATCTCATAAAATATATAAAAAAAATTCAGTAAAATATGTTAGGTAGTTTTTTAAATAAAAATTATTTAATATAGGGAGAAAACAAATTCAATTAAATTCTGACTCTCGATATATCCCCCAGAAAGAAAAAAGAGCTATATTATATAATAAATATCTTTCCAAGAGTTTAATTATTTTATATATGAGAAAGGTTTCACATTTTAAAATCAATATGGTAGATAACAATTTTTCAAATTTTTAAATTAAATAAATTATTATAGTATCGTGATGAATTAAACGATTGGAAAAATGATTATGAACGAAATGCTGCTTTTATATAGAGGCGATATGTATTTCGATGACGTCAAGTGAATAAAGTTCATTTGTTTTAGATGAAGTTTTCAAATATAATAAATTATTGTAGTATTATGATAATTTTAAAAATATTACCGAGGAATGTATCGCATTTTAGAAATGTTTAAACCAGGCAATTTATATTTCAATGCCGTCATTTGAATGAAGATCATTTTCTTCGATAAAGTTTTCAAATATAATAAATTAATGTAGTATTGTGATAATTTTAAAAATATTACCGAGGAATGTATCGCATTTGAGAGATGTTTGTATAAAATTGCATTGAAGTTGGAAAGTGTTTCATAATCAATGCTTTATGCATGATTGATCTTTCTTGTTTTTTCTTGTGTGTGTTTTAGAGTGCTTGAAATGTATAGATCCGTCGAAACGTCGACCTTCGATTTTCGACACTATTTCAATATTTCCCCTATACATTACCCTGTACTGTAAGGAAATTAATAGTTATTGTTGCGATTTTAAATGAAATATTTAAAATAAAGACAAAATTGTCCAGGTGATAACTGACTTTTTCATTTTTCATTGTGTTTTAGTAATATTTTAATTATTAAATATTTTATAATTTTAATATCAAAACAAGTATACATTTTTAAACAAAATGCTGATTAATAATAAAATCAATTAATTACATAATTAGACTATAATGCAGTGTTTTAAAATAATATAACATCTATCAAAATTTTCTTTAAATTTAATCTGTATCAGTGATCCCCAAATTTTGTTTGGAGGAACCTCTGAAAGAGTTTATAAAATTTCGCAGTTATAAATAACCCTTATTTGGCTAAGACACATCAGATTCGACAGGGGTAAATTGCAATAGAGACATGCAAAGCGGTGGAGTTCATAAATAACAATTAACTTATACTTCTGAATAAAATATTGCAGGAGTATCTATTGCCAATTTTTATTTATTAATGACTAAAATAATGGCAAACATTTTCACTTTTCTTCTGGCTTACACGAGCTTACAAAAAATAAGGGATACATTTTCTTTCCCATACTATGTAATATAGTATAGAGAAAGTAGAGAAAGTATTGTTTTCACGAAAATTTTCGATTTCGAGATTTTGATGAAAATATATGTTTTAGGACCTGCTGAACACGTTTTAACTATTTTTGGAGTGATGACCGTCTGTCTGTCTGTGTTCCATTTCTTTTGTTTACACGATAGCTGCCAGTATTTATCAATGCATATTCACAAAACTGTATATTCGGCTTTGTTAACAAAATATTTAGAACTAGATAATTTGTTTTTAATGCAAGCGAAAACTTTCAAGCGAAAAATACTATATTTCCTTATCATGGCAGTGTAGCACCAAATTTGACAAAATCATGCATGAAAGGTGTTATTTATGACTCAATGTACACGAAATTTAATAGTTTCAATAACTGTGGTAAAAAATAATAGCGATAAAATTTTTGTGATCGTGAAGTTATTAGCCTCCTCGGGGGGAGGGGGAGTTACCACCCCCCTCCGATGGGGTATATTAGTATATTATCAAACTTGGTATCAAACGAAAGATTTTTTTCAAGCCCTTTAAAATGAAGTGTAACACATTAAATTTTGATTGTTTGGAATAACGATATCTTTCAAATTTTGAACCTACTAATGGAATAGTTACTAATTTATATGATAAAAAATATTATTTTAATTTCAACATTATTAAAATATTACCATTTAATTCCTGCAACTCGATTCAATTGTTTAGAAATATTATCCTTAATCAACTTTTTAGAACTTATAGATTATCAGATAAAAAATTACATGCTATGCATATAAATAATCTAAAAAATACCAGCAAATTATATAAATATCCAGCATATTTAGTAAATGGTACCGTTAAAAAGTTTGGATTAGCTGAATATCCATGAATTCTCTTCTTTGTCTCTTATATTGACCAGACATCAACATTGTCATGATTTAACATTACATTGTATTTACATCCCCTTAAATATTAGCCTCACTGTTTTCGATTATACGCCCCATTATTTTGTAGCTCTTACTGTAGAATATCACCTTTTAATGTCTTTTAGCATTACTGTTATTTGTTTCACACGATTGGCAACAGTTGATCTGTACTTTTAAACTTTGTACTGTTAAACTTTGGTCTCTTCATTTTGGGCTCCAATGGTTAGCACATTTGCAGTATTTTATTTTATTCCAGGTATTCTTGTTTCCTTTACAATTTTTCTATCTTTATATGTGTTGATAGTGTAGTTGATTGTGTAGTTGATAGAATGTGTGTTATAGATATTATCTATCTCTAATATCAGAAGCACACATTTTGTGTCCATTTTGACTAAATACTTGAACCTGACGAAGAGTTTTTCAAAATGAGCAACTCATTTATTTAAGCCTAATGCTTATCCACGAGTATAGCTTTAATGCTTGGATTTTATTTGTTTTTCAATTATCAATTCCATTCCATTGATATCTGTTGATTACGTTCAGCTTGATGACTAGAAATTCGCATTTTTTTCCATTTGATTGATGATTCTTTATTTAATACTTTTTAACACTTTACAACAAAGTTGAAAAGTGTTTATGACTCTGTTCATTCTGTCTGTCTGTCTGTCCGTTAGCACGATAACTGCCGTAAAAATGACTTAATCAAAATGAAATTTTAGTATGTTGTTCAGACGGTCTGTAGGACCTATGGGAATATAAATGAATAATATCACCAAATTAGTTTTGGATTGAACCCGGGTTGGAAAAATGAAATACATTGAGCCCTATGGGACCTAATTTTTCAAACATTTTTTAAGCGGATTTAAAATTCACAAATTGCTTCGAAAATTTTAGATAATATTCAAATTGTTCCATAAAATATATAAAAAAAAATTCAGCGAAATATATTCAGTAGTTTTTTAAATAAAAATTAAAATAATAATTACACCTCTTATATGAAACGATCACGTGATCATGATATGAAACGATCACATGACCCACTTCAAAATGATATATGGCATCCATCTTGTTTCAAAATCGTGATTTTTTAAAGTTCTTTTTAATTCATATTGAGTGTTGTATCCGTCCTAAAACTACTTTATTTTTGCTTAAATTCTGTGCATCTACATACTGAAACAACGCAATGACAATATATTTGAGTATAAATGCTCATCTAAATTTGATTATTTCTACAACTAAGCCTATTTTTCACCTATGTAAAATATAAACAGCAAAATATGTAGAATGAGTTGTATTAGAATTCCTGTATTTTTTTAACACAAAATAATTTAGTCCAAGAAGTCTGCATGGATGACATGAATGAAATATTAATTGATTTTATAAAGACAAGGACGATTTTTTTCGAAGAAGTTTTAAGCATAGAGTTTAATTATTTGTAGCTCCATGGTCTTAAATAAAATGTTTAAATAAAATAAATTATTATAGTATTGTGATGAATGAAATGAATGGGAGAAAGTTATGAATGAAATCCTGTTTTTATAGAGAGATCAAGGTGTGTTATTTTTTCTATGACGTCATTTGAATTAATTTCACTTGTTTTCGATGAAGTTTTCAAATATAATAAATTATCGTAGTATTATGATAGTTTTTAAAATATTACCGTGGAATGTATTGCATTTTAGAGATATTTAAACCAGGCAATTTATATTTCAATGCCGTCATTTGTATGAAGTTCATTTTTTTCAATGAAGGTTTAAGTTTTCAAATATAATAAATCAATGTAGTATTGTGATAAGTTTTAAAATATTACCGAGGAATGTATTGCATTTTAGAGGTGTTTAAATAAAATTACAGTTGAAAAATGCTTCATAATCTATGCTATATGCATGATTGATCTTTCTTGTTATTTGCATATCTTGTCTAGTATTTGTTGATCTTGATGCACGTGGTTAGAGCAGTTCAGCAGCACATATTTCAGTCTGTATTTCAGCCTTGGATTTTATTTTTTTTAATATTTTACAACAAAGTTGAAAAGTGTTTATGACTTTGTTCATTCTGTCTGTCTGTCTGTCTGTCTGTCTGTCCGTTAGCACGATAACTGCCGTAAGAATGACTTGATCAAAATGAAATTTTAGTATGTTGTTCAGACGGTCTGTAGGACCTATGGAAATATAAATGAATAATATCACCCAATTAGTTTTGGATTGAACCCGGGTTGAAAAAATGAAATACATTGAGCCCTATGGGACCTCATTTTTCAAACATTTTTTAAGCGGATTTAAAATTCACAAATTGCTTCGAAAATTTTAGGTAATAGGCAAATTGTTCCATAAAATATATAAAAAAAAATCAGCGAAATATATTCAGTAGTTTTTTAAATAAAAATTAAAATAATAATTACACATCTTATATGAAAAGATCACGTGACCATGATATGAAACGATCACATGACCCACTTCAAAATGATATATGGCATCCATCTTGTTTCAAAATCGTGATTTTTTAAAGTTCTTTTTAATTCATATTGAGTATTGTATCCGTCCTAAAACTACTTTATTTTTGCTTAAATTCTGTGCATCTACATACTAAAACAACACAATGACAATATATTTGAGTTTAAATTCTCATTCAAATTTGATTATTTCTACAACTAAGCCTATTTTTCACCTATGTGAAATGTAAACAGCAAAATATGTAGAATGAGTTGTATTAGAATTACTGTATTTCTTTAACACAAAATAATTCAGTCCATGGAGTCTGCATGACTGATATGAATGAAATATTAATTGATTCTATAAACAGAAGGACGATTTTTTCGATGAAGTTTTAAGCATAGAGTTTATGAATTGTAGCTCCGTGGTCTTAATTTTTAAATAAAATAAATTATTATAGTTTTGTGATGAATGAAATGAATGGGAGAAAGCTATGAATGAAATCCTGCTTTTATAGAGAGATCCAGTCGTGTTACTTTTTCTATGACGTCATTTGAATTTATTTCAGTTGTTTTCGATGAAGTTTTCAAATATTATAAATTATCGTAGTATTATGATAGTTTTAAAAATATTACCGTTTAATGTATTGCATTTTAGAGATATTTAAACCAGGCAATTTATATTTCAATGCCGTCATTTGAATGAAGTTCATTTTTTTCAATGAAGGTTTAAGTTTTCAAATATAATAAATCAATGTAGTATTGTGATAAGTTTTAATGTATTACCGAGGAATGTATTGCATTTTGGACTTTTTTAAATAAAATTGCATTGAAATTGGAAAGTGTTTCATAATCAATGCGTTAAGCATGATTGATCTTTCTTGTTGTTTCTGGTGTCAGAAATATTATTATTTTCCCAGATTTTAATTACCCTCCATTTAATTATTTATCTTTTATTAATGATCATATGGTTTAATTTATTGAAATATAATATTGAATACTTTCTTAAATTATATAATTTTTACTTAAAGCTTGTTTAGCATTATAACTTCACATTAAAATTGCATAAATAATATTATATATCTCCCGTTTCATTAATTTCTCATATAAATACGTTTGGTTTTAACTATATAGAAAATCGGATTTGCTAGTATTGTATATCGTTATTGACTTAAGAAGAAATAACAGAAATGTGGGGTATAACCCCTATAGAAGACTAAAATTGAAACAATTAATGTTCAATTAAAATATTTCAATTTTAGTCTTCTATAGGGGTTGTACCACATTTCTGTTATTTCTTCTTAAGTCAATAACGATATACAATACTAGCAAATCCAATTTTCTAAATAGTTAAAACCAAACGTATTTATATGAGAAATTAATGAAAGGGAGTTTTATATATTATTTATGCAATTTTAATGTGAAGTTATGATGTTACACAAGCTTATGTAAAAATTATACAATTTAAGGAAGTATTCAATATTATATTTCAATAAATTAGACTATATAATCATTTCTCTCTCTCTCTCTCTCCCTATATATATATTTATATATATATTTTATTTTATATATATTTATATATATATATTATTTTATATATATTTATATATATATATATTATATATATATATACACACACACACACACACACACACACATATATGTATATATATATATGTCTTGGTCCATTTTCTTTTCCTTCTCGATAAGAACTGTCCCTCCTCTAGCAAAAAAATATGTCCGTCTTCGATTTTGTTCTTGAGACTTTTAGTCCTCTTTTCCATTATTTTGGAGCATACTTATCCAACTAACTAAAAAATACATTTCAGGGGGGAATAAAAATCCGGAAACCAAACTTCGTCAGTGTCTTTCTTTTTCCACCTTTTTTACAAATAGCAGAGGATTGTTAGCGTTGACCTAAATGGATACGCTGAAAATCTTTCTTGCTTTGATAAATTGAAAAAAGGACGAAGGAACTTGAAATGATTTTTTTGTTTTCGTAGTCGTGGCACGCAATATTATCTTTGAAACATGATCTAACAACGGCAGACCTTCCTCGATAGACACATCATTTTAGGCCTCTCAATGTGACAAGCCTATTAAAAGCGGTTAAAGAATAAAATATGGGGATATAGAGTGCATTTTTGAGTGTTGTTTCATCCTTATTATATTTTGCATGGATCTATTCAATTATATAGGAACAAATGTTGAAATATAGGGGCTATTTAAAGAGGTGAAAAAATGATTGCCTACTAAAAGAGACAAACCCATTAAAAATGTTAAAGGATACAGTAAGTATATGGATATAGAGTGCATTTAAAGCGCTGCCGTATCTTTATTAGAATTTGCATGGATATATGCAATTATATAGGAATAATTATTGAAAAATAGGGCCTATTAAAGGACATTAACGAGCAATAGCCTGTTAAAGAGACAAACCTATTAAAAGCGGTCAATGAATGACTACTGGGATATAGAGTGCATTTTTGAGCGTCGTTGTATCCTTATTAGAATTTGCATAAATATATTCAATTATATAGGAATAATTATTAGAAAAATAAGTATTCCCACGAGAAGTTTTGCACTTTCAAGTAGAAAGGGAGAAAATTGTTTTTATTGATAATCTGAAAAAACTAAGTATTTACGTTGTATAATCGTCAAGGTGGGAAGATGCACTTTAAGAATAGCAGGAAAGAAAATCGTCTCAGCTCCACCGCGGATAAGGAGTTCGATATTCTGTTGATGCACGATTTCTTTAGAGTAGGACCTGGATAACTTAACTCTGCAATTTAGATGCAGTGATTGACTGCGGCTCGAAAACTACCAAAATATGGATATTTCTCATAACACGTCGATTTTTGGCAACTGTTCTAAATTCACAGAGATGAAGTCTTAAAGGTTGCTATCCCGTATAAAAATAACACAGAAATGAGACTATTGTACAGATCCATAGTCTACACCTAAATGAGAATGGCATCTGATATTTGAATTAGAATGTAGGGTCCACATCGAATATAAAATAGTGTCAGTAATAAAAGTCTATGTAGCCCAATAAATCGCCTGGTCATTTAGGAAGCAGTATTTTGATTTTCCGCTAAGATAATAGTTCTTTACAAAAATATAAAATACAGCTACTCGTTAGGCTGTACGATAATAAGAGCGAAACTAGAGAACCGATGCACTTTGCAATCACTTCAAAGATTTGTCCAGACTGCGTTTACAATCTTTAGTCACATGTAACGCTAATGTGGCGCAATTTCTCTTTAAATGCCACTTGTTAAGATATCCCACCGTTAACTAAAATGTTGAAATTGAATATATGTTTATAATAGTCCCCTTTATTACCTCGTTATTCCAAAACACTCTTTCATAACGAGATGCGAGGGGATTTCGAGTTGTGTTTACTATACACACAAGATTTCCTATAAATACTGAAATCTTACAGCTCATTTTAAAAGTACACAAAATCAATAAAAAATTCTGTTTAAGGAGCTTGAAATTATTTTGAATAATATGAATGTTTTTAGTATACCAATAGTTATTTTAATGTTTTCTTTTTAAGTACATTAATGGACTTGATTATGACTGCATTTAATAACATAATAATGTAAAAGAAAACCATGTAAATTTTCTCTTCAATTTATTTTTTTCACATATTTGATCCCATGATACAAAATTTGTCTCACATTTGGCATCTGAATGGTCAGTTCCAACAAAATATGCAAAGTTTATATTTTTTCATTTTACTATCGTTTTTGGTGCCTTTCGTATCTATGATTTACATAATTTGTTCTACTTCTGGACTTTTTAAAATAATTTATGTATATTATTTCTATTATATCATATAAAGTCAATATGGACTAATTTTATTATGAGTGAAAAACATTAATATAGCCATGTTTGTGTCTGCGCTGTGACGTAGGAAAGGGGGAGATGTAGATCGTAACCCTTCCCTGTCTACACCACTGATGATTGACAACCCCCCCCCCCCTTGGCGGAAAAATGACATTAGTTCTCTATAGTGTTCTTGTTTATAAACAAGAACGTTGCCTGTAACCCCCTATACGGATTTTCAATCCCCCCATTCCAACATCCTTTCTACACACAAGGATCTGCCTATTGAAATTACCCTTGTTCAAGTGTTTTAAAAATAATACATTTTGTCTGATAAAAAAAACTTAAAGTAAGTAGTCAACTTATTTATGGTCCGAAACAATGTTGAACGTTTATACATATACCTTCATAAACAAACAAGCAAAATCACTGATTCAAAAATCAAGAATTTACTTCAAAAATTCTTAAACTTAGGAACAAACTGTCAAATTACAATAACATTTTCAGCGAGCACAGTGGAACAACACGCCGAGATGAAAGACGGGAAATTATATTGATTGAGCTGAAGCCACCAAAGTTCAATGAATAGCTCAGTTTCAACGAGAAAAGAGCGAAACGATCAATACATCAATCTTCTCTTTTGCGAAATAAAAGAATTCTGGGAATTGCAGAATCAACTAATGAACAAAGACACGTAGTTTCTGTTCCCATTTTAGACTGCGTTTTGAATTTTTAACAATATAATCTAAATAAGCACTTTTATATTCGTGTGCTTGAATTTTTATGCAGTTTTTATTTCTGGATGAAACGTTATTTATAATGTTTTTTGCAATGAATGTAGTTATGTATTAGTATATTTTATTCAATTTCAATTGTGTAGTTCTAATATTACCATAAAAAACAGTCAGTTTTATTATAAAATATTTCACGTTGCATCTCTAAACTCAGAACCCTAGTCTGAGAGCTAACTGAAGATGCTGGGCGACAAAGTAAAATAAAAAAAAAATATTTAATTTTTTTGGAAGGTGTAAAAGGCAATGAGATTTCAATCTTGAACATATTTTCCGATTTTAGAGATATTTCTTACAACCTATTCCGCAGGAATCCTAGCCTCTATATTATTTACCAGAGGGTGCCTTTCTGAAAAACTTGTTCTTTATTATTTATTTATTTATTTGAATGGTTGAAAGTCATAAAAAATTATCTGATGTGAACAGCACAAGATTTTCCCTACGTAATATGAGGACATTACTTTTTTGATAGCGAAATAAAGATACACAAGATCCTCTGCACAAACTTTTTAATCTTAAATGAATCTGCAAATTCTTATTTGGCAGTTTTCTGGATTCCAATTTATAGAATTATTTCGAAGTACCAAATTAACTTATATTTCTAGCTAATCTAACTCGACAATTAGAAATATTGCTAACATCCGCTAGGCTATTTAGTCCATATATTAATCGATTTTAATTATTAAAGTATATTGAATTTCCATAAATATGGCCATCATTTTCGTTAATTTAACGTCATTTTTGCCAATGTGGTGATATTTTTGTCCATGTGGCAACATTTTAAAAAATTCACCAACTTGGGAATATTTCGCCAAATTTATCGCCATTGTCAATCTATTTAAGGATACTTGCTACTCATTTTAATTTTATGCAAATTTTTTGATAAATTTATCTCACATCGATTTATCTGATTCGAAATATTTATCTGCTTTATCTCGAGAAAGGCTTATGCTAACGTTCAAAAATTGGTGCCTATCGCTTATGATGATTAATTATGTAAGAAATAATTATTTATTTAACATTATTATAACTCCTTATTTTTTAATGGATTTTTAAAAAACTCATTTGAAAATTGGGAGGGTTGGGTCCGTCGAACATTCGATCGCGTTTAATATCCTTAGGGATCCAGTTTTCACCAATTGTAATAATAGAACCATTTTTCTTAATCGCTTCATTCGTCCGTGAGATACCGCTTCGAAAGACTCATAAACACACACACTAGTATACACACAATCATATGTAAACACACACACACACATATACATCTCGAAAAAGTCTAACTCGAGGTCAGGAATGTCTGAAACATGCTCTTTCGTCGAAAACTCGAATTTAAATTTTTGACCCCCTATCTCAATACTTTCCATATACATTACACAATGTATGCAAGGAATATAATATGTCAAAAAAGTGTATCTTAATTTTTTTTTTCTAGATAATAATATTAATAATACAAAATATATAAGAATATATAGTTTTCTAAAATAATAATATTAATAATACAAAAAATAAATAAATAAATAAATAAATAAAAAAAAAAAAAAAAAAAAAAACGCAAATATTCAATACTTATGTTGTACTGTAATACTGCGTATAGCATTTCTGCTAAGACTAATAGTAAATAAAGGAAGGAATAAGATATTAATTATATTTTGAAAACTATTATATTAGGAACATTAAACGATTTTCCAATATGGATTAAATCAGTCATAAAATAAAATGATGTAGTCAGAAGCAAATGTTCATTCTAATTTAAATAGTATGTTTCCGGTGTATAAACATATGTTCACAAATTCACAGTTCTCCACTAATTGAAAAAAAAAAAAGAAAAAAAATTAACACAAATTTTGACTATAAATCACATATTTTAAAGTTGGTGCAGTCATACATCATGATTATAATAACACATTAAATTTCCTCCCAGTTAAAAATTTTATTTATTATTATTTTATTTATTATAAATTAGAATTTCTATTAAAATATAAATTAAATAATGTTTATGTTAAATTTAAAAATTAAAATAAACTAATAATCATTTTAAGAATATATTTTATGGTTTGCTAATTACTCGAGATAATTATGTAAATTTTCTGAAATTCCCTAATAAGTCTCATTTAACTTCGTTATGTGTTATATCTTTCAAATATACCACACATAATGCGATTAACTTTAATGAAATTTTTCATAAATACAAACATTTGTTACCAATTAAAAATTATACAAAAAGAACAAAATAACTATTGGTAGATCAATAATAAATTTCAATGAAATCTCTAAATATTTAAATTATAAAACGGCGACGATGGGTACATTTTCTGGTATTGAATAAACCCGTCCGGAATGTTTACAATTGTAAACAATCTAAAAAATGGCTTCAGGAAATATTTTGTCGTTTCGGAGTAGTGTGCAATATTTTAGAAGCTTCTGTTAAATTATAAATATCGGTTTGCCAGTCAATTATTTTATATCGCAATTATATTTTTTATTACATTATATTCAACATCTTCAAAACACAAAAAGTATATATTTTTTAAAAGTTTATAAAAATCCGTCGATTAATCTTATGGATTCCGTTCAAAATTTATTTGAAAAGAAGACCAATAGTGTGTAGAAATCATTAGAGTTAAGTAAAATTCATAGTTTTAAATAACATTGGAAATGATTAATAATACTATTAATTAGGTTGACTAAACAATTATTTTTAGTGAGGCCCTTAAGATTTATAATATGCTTTTCTGTATTGTATTGTTTTCTGTATTGTATTGCTTATTCTATTATTTTTAATAATCTGATTGAAGAAAATGTTTCCGAAAACACTAGTATGCAATTCAGATTTAAACTGTTAGGTGTGTATAATATTAAAGATGCATTGTCTACATTTATCAAATAAATCTATATTTGACCGTCATGTTCAGTATCTAAAACATGAATCAAGTACGGATTACATAAGTTTTACACTTGCTCCTGATTATTAGAGTAAAACCCAAAATTAAAGTCAGGTGGGTATTCTCCAATTTATAAATAAATAATGTCATCTAAATGTACATAATATTATATGCAGTAAATGAAATATTTATTACATAAAAGTATAAGAATAAATTAGCTAACTGACTAGAGGCCATTTCTCCTTTAGGCACTCCACATTTTTGTAATAATACGATATTGCCTTGAACCGCAAAGTTGTTGTTCATAAATAAATTTAATAGTTTAAAATAAAATTAAGTAGCACGTTTATAAAAAATATTGATTAAACTTAATAATATGATTAAAAATTACATTATACAAATCATTGATATAGATTAATGCATGAAATCCAAGTGGTACTACTTAGATATTTCAAACCATATAGTTATAATCATGTATTCAATATAGTAACTAACAGCAAGGTAATGCTTTTCTCTTATCACGCTTATTGTCCTCTGATAAATTTCAACAGAACATGCAGGGAGTAAACTTTCCTACACATACCTCTTTTACATACCTCTATTATGCATATGTCCACATTTTAAAATGAAAATATGTATTTTTATACCTTCAGCTGATGACAACACAGAGGTAAACTATGGTATTTATTCTGATTCCTCCATTTATAGTATGGTTACACTACGTTACCTATTTTTTACTTGATGCATGAAGTTCGTCTTACCACGAAGCAAGATCAAATGTTAAGTTTCATTTCAATTGTTCTTATTAGCTGCATGCTGCTGAGGTCTAATTTCAGAAAAACCAATTATTTATAGTGCATTTAGCGGCATGGGTTATATGTTTTAATACTTTGAAATCGACATTTCAGCAGGTAATTATACTACTAAAATTTTCTTGCTAAAATTTAAGACTAAGTGATACACTGCCTTCCAAAAGTCAAGCACGAGATGCATATTCTCTAACAACGAATGCATCTGTGGATTTTATTGGAAACAATTTACTGATGTCATCAAGGGAAATATGTGAATATCAAATGAAATCACAATATGAAAATTAGGAATGGGTTGAAAATGAGTCGTTTGCTCCTATTTTAATGCTCAAAATTTTTTTCGAAGAATGCTCAAGTTGATTTTCGATTAGATCAGCATTGTTATGGCACAAAGAATACGTTTGGAAGAAAAGTATGATTACAGTAGTATCGTTAGCATGCGTTACCAACAGAAGCGCAATGGTCCAATGTACTCTTCACGGATGAGTTACAATTTGCCCCAGATTCAGACAATAAAAATCTAAGGGTCTGGAGAAAACACAGAACACGCAAATAGCCTAATAACAGCTTTTAACATCACGTCTTTAGTTGTGGTAACGTGTTAGTATGGGATGGATTTACTTGAGATACCGCACCCGCCTTGATATGTTTACAGGTGTTACTGTGGTGTTGGAAAAATATCGAAATCAAGTCCTTGACCCTTTTGTGAGACTAAGCTGCAGCAATGGATCAAACAAATTTTTTGATGGACTTTAACACTCATCCACACAGAGAAAGGCTTGTGGATGAGTACCTTGGGAGCAAATTTATTGTACGCGTGTAACGGCTAAAGTATTCTGCGGATTTCAGTCCCATTGAAAATCTTTGGGATACCCTTGGAAGAATTGTCTCTACCCGTCTACCTCCTCCAACTACTCTCCAAATGCAGAAAAATGTCCTTCTACAGGAATGTCAGTTAAATGCTAAGCTGGATCGCCTTATTAAAGGAAGGAAACGACGATGCAAATTTTGTGTCAAGTCAGGGGAGGTGACATCCCGTATTATGGCTTGAATTTTGTTTGGTTTATTTATATAGTATACAAAACTTTTTCGTATGTACTACGCGTGAAGTAACCACTTAAAGAGTATAAAATTTACCAAAATATATTTTCATTAATTTTATTATTAGTGTCGTGAATATATTACTCAATTGACTATGGCATTTTGAGTCAATCAAAGCAGAACTTTTTGAGTTATGTCTATTTACCACCACGTGTTTGACTTTTGGAAGGCAGTGTATTTTTTATCGTAAAAAAATGTGATGACTGGATCACTGGATCAAAGTAAGTGCAACTCTATATTTATATATATTGTATATAAGCATATTGTAATCATTTAATATAAACTAAATTCTGATACATACTGCAATTTAAAGAAAAACAAATTAATTCTGCTAAACAGGTCATGGAATATTTTACAATAGTATTGGCAAGCACAATTGCCATCTACTCTATGTTTTACTAAACATTTCCCTTGAAACATCTATTTCTCAGCTATGCTCGTATATATGGAGCTTAGAGGATGAATGATGTGGATTTATCATTAAATTCCGGAGGCGGTAGGGATTTCACTAAATATTTCACTTTCCAGCTCTTTTCCGCGATCAGTTAAAAATATTTTCTTGAATCGTCTATTTCTCAACATCAGTTATAGATAGAGTTTAGATGATGTCTTATATAGATTCAACGTCAGATTCCTGGGGACGAAAGATGTTCTTTAAATTAAAAAAAGAGTATTCATTTTATATGCATTTTTACATAAATAAAAAAAAATAGACAGATATAGTTAACAGTTATCATGAATATTAAGTTTATAAACTTTGCGAAAAATAGTTTGGGTAGAAAATATCTATCAAAAGTTTGTTAAATATCAACGCAATAATAGTCTGAAAAGCACCACACCAGCCCTTCCATACATGCTTTTTACCCTGATCCTCGAGAACATACTTTTCGTAAACCTTAGAGGTTGCTGTCATTTTTTTAGAATGTCACCAGTGGAAAAATATTACTATGTTAGCAAAATAGTAGTTATTTTTTATTTATCTTTTCAAAATTAAAAACTGAAAATTCTTAATTTATCAAGAAAGAAATCATTTTATATGTATTTTGACACCGAAAAACGATTTATGCAACTTTTAAAATATCGGAATAATTCCGTGTTATAAAAACAAGGGCGTTGCCTTTCAAACTTTTATATTCTGAGCTTTTTGAATAACATTATTTTGCCAAAACTTCACAAAACTAGAACTTTTTCAGAAATGCTCTAGTTCTAATTTTCAAGATGTTGTTGTTTCGCTTTTTTATATATAGAATTGCAATAAAAACAGCATTTATTTATTTAGAGTAGTTTGAATGCCTTTCTCGAATTTTTTTCAGAATCGCCATATATTACAAGCGGTTATATGCAGTATCATTAAAATAAGGAAAAGTGAAAGGAAAATTTGAGAAACGCATTTAAGCACAAATAAAATCATAATATAGCATACATCTGTTTTGAGGATAAGCTTGATCTCCTTTGTCAATTGCAGGAGAACCAACAAACTCGTTGTCAAAATGACAAAAGAGGCACAAATAGAAGGAACAGAGAGGTTTATATACCCAAGTCCTGGATTAAGAGTCCCCTGGGAGAGCCAATCAGAAAGCATAATGAAGTACAGTCCATCCAATCAGACACGAAAAGTAACCCACAAAATGGGCCAAAACACAACAGAAATATCCCAACAATACGCGTCCAACAAACTCGAACAAAATAAATGAGACCCAACAAGACAAAAAGTAATTTCTAAAGGTTGGAAAATAGAACAAATATAAAGGAAAAAGAAATAATTACAGGACACTCGGCCAGACTACGGTCGAAAATGGAGCACTGTACATGTCAAGTCATTTACGATCATTAATTGGAGAACTATACGAGTCATTAATGGAATACTGTACACGTCATTAATGGAATATTGTACATGTCATTAATGGAGTACTGTACAAGTCATTAATGGAGTACTATACAAGTCATTAGCTAAATTACTAGAACATTTCTGGATATGGAAGACTTCATAAAAGTTAAAATAATGGACTGACATGCAATATAATGTGATTCTTGCTGAAGAAGACTTAAAATGGTAGTCAAAATAATAACTATTGAATCATTAAAATACTTCGTTATATACTAAAAACAAATGCATATGAAATGACTACTAGTTCGACCTATTTATCATTTTATTGTCCTAAATTTTACGCTTAAAAATTTAAAAACGGCAGTTTGTTTTGCAGCATAGTCAGTTTCTTATGGAAACATCCTTAAACTGTTTATCATCCCTAAGATGTAAGTAATTTTTTGTCCTGGGCCATTGGGGTGTGCATGGGCCATTGCCGTTGCAAGTTTTCTTTTTTTCAAAAGAAAGAAGAACTTACAAAGAAAAAATTCGTCAGCAGAAAAGCTAGAAATAGTTTTGCATTTGCAAGTACACAATTTTAGACACATTACATTTATATATGAAAAAGTCAATTATTTATAAATTATTATGTTATTAAATTCATCTTCTAATTACTAAATACTATTTTTTTTATTATTAAAGAATGCTTATTTTAATTACTTAAAGAATAAATATTGAAAATATTGGATACTTAATGAGACAAATGAGTTCTAGCGCATGTACTTTGATCATTTACTGAAATAATTTGCCATTATTTCCAATTTTATTGCCATACCTATATGACAAAAATCACGCGGTTTAGGATTTTGTGTGAAAGAACATAGCACAAGCATTTTACATTCCCTACCTTCACTATATAGTATACTTGGGAAAATATTGTGGTGTTATCGGATCCAACTATTACATTTTGACACGTGTTGGGCATGCCTGATTCCTATTTAACCATTTTTGACTGCTCTCTGAATATGTTTTAAAATTATGTCTCAAACAACACAGCAATTCAATTGAAATTTGATGCAATAGTTTCATTCGGTAATCATAATAGTTTATTTTTGCGAATCACTTCAGCAATTTAAAACAAGAAAGATCAATCGTACATAAAGCATAGATTATGAAACACTTTCCAACTCTAATTTTATTTAAACATCTCTAAAATGCGATACATTCAGTGGTAATATTTTTAAAATTATAACAATCCTGCAATAATTAATTATATTTGAAAATTTAGAACTTCATCGAAAAAAACGAACTTGATTCAAATGACGTCATCGAAATATAAATCGTCTGGCTCTCTGAGCAAAATCAGTAAATATTTCATTCATACATTTTTATTTCATTCATCACAGTACTACAATAATTTATTCTACTTAAAAACTTAAAACCATGGAGGTAAAAATAATTTAACTCTATGCATAAAACTTCATCGAAAAAGTCTGCTATTAAATCGTCTACTTTTCTATGTAAATTCAATGAATGTTTCATTCATATCATCTATTTGCAGACTCCAGAACAAAGTAATTTTGAATTAAAGAAATTCAACAATTCTTTTACAACTCATCTTACAGCCTAATATGTTTACATTCTCCATAAGTGAAAATTAGGTTTCGTTGTAGAAATAATCAAAGTTGGATGATCATTTAAACTCAAATATATTAAAATTGTGTTGTTCCAGAATACAGATGCACAGAATTTTAGCAAAAATAAAGCGGTTTTAGGACGGACACAACACTAAATATAAATTAAAAAGAACTTTAAAAATCGCAATTTTGTCACAAGATGGATGCCGTATTTTATTTTGAAGTAGGTCACCAGATCTCTTCATATAAAGGGTGTAATTAATATTTTAATTTTTATTTAAAAAACTGCTGAATATATTTTGCTTAATTTTTTTTATATACATTTTTATGGGATAATTTGAATATTTCCTAAAACTTTCGAAGCAATTTGTGAATTTTAAATTTGCTTAAAAAATGTTTGAAAAATTAGGTACCATAGGGTTCCATGTATTTCATTTTTTCAACACGAGTTCAATCCAAAACTAATTGGGTGATATTATTCATTTATATTCCCATAGGTTTCGCAGACGGTCTGAACAACATACTAAAATTTTATTTTGATGAAGTCATTTTTACGGCAGGTACCGCATTAATGGACAGACAGACAAACAGAATGAACAAAGTCATAAACACTTTTCAACTATGTTGTAAAGTGTTAAAAAGCATAAAATAACTGTAGCAGATAAAATTAAATGAAAATCAGTTCTATAAGTAATTTTAATAACTAATTTAAAGAAGGGATTAAAGTTTCGATAAGTAATTTTTGATTGAAAATGAATAGTATCGATAATAAAACGCCAACATGCTCTCGAAATATCGTAGGTGACTGATCTAAAATGGTAATTATAAGAGATAAGTAAGTTATTCACCAAATGAGGATATGTTAATAAATATTTTTACCCAGTAAAAAATTGACTGAATTACTTTATTTATTACTACTCGTTTTCAAGATATTATAATCTCGCAGCATGTCTGAGTCGAGTGATGATTTTAATTGACAATAAAAGAAGCCTATTGATTTTAATTAGGATCAAATCATAAGTCCGCCTTTTCTAATTTTTAAGCTTGTAGTAAAAGTTATGTGTTGGGCACATCGGATACTTTTTGTCACCGTTTGACGTAACAATTGCTTGATTTGATAATGTAACTAGAAATTCCAAGTATTTTCCAACTTAAAAACTTTGAATTTAATAACTGCATTAAAATAAGAGCTCTGCTTTTATCGTAAATAAGAGCTAAAGTAATGAAAAATCGATAAATTTTTCCTGTCGTGGAATTCAAGTAAAATACTTGCTCCGTTTAAACGAATTATTTTCAAAAGCAAAGAAAAGAAATTTTAGACGAAGATAAATTAGCGCTCGCCGAAAGAAAATGATTAATGACAATTTTCATTGTCTATTATGCGAAACACAAAGAAAAACGTACAGTTTTTTTTTCTTTTCCGTAAATGAACAGTTCTAATCCTACGCTGTATTATACGGAGTTCAAAAATATTTCTTTATTATATTTTTACATCATTCGAAACTACTTGGTTGTAAGGGAAATTAGTCTCTTTCAAAAGTTATTTTGATAAATATTAGTTAGATTTTCAGCTAAAAGATCTGCATAGACTTTTTATGAAAAGCTTTAGTATTTACAAATAGCATTTTAATGATGTTCAAAAACCGCGTAAGTATTTATATGCATTTGTGCGTATATAAGTGGAAGGAGGAGGAAGGGGATAGGTAAGAGGCATAAAGTCAAATTGTCACGGTCTGGTGTTTTCAACGCGAGCATAAAGAAAACACGTTAATTCGCTCTTCATGGCTGGAAAGATATTAGATAATTACATATTATATGCTATTTTTCAACAGAAGACATCAACATAAAAATAGCAAGTGAACCTATATTTCCCCCTAACTTTCCATATTTCGGGGGATAGTTCAATAGCTAATTATTTTATGTATGTATGAATGATTTTGTGTGCGTGTGTTAGAAAGCTGTATAAGGTAAGTCATCACACTTTGAATTATTTAACTATTACAGACTCATCTTGTAACGGAAGTTCAGCAATACGAAAGATAAAAATCTGATGTGGGCAAAACACGACTTTCACTATATAATGCAATGAATTTGCTTCTTCCACAGTGAAAAAATGATGTCTAATATCCACTGGCATAATGTCTTTAATATTGGATTGTACATTAGGCGTTTTCCCGGATTACAACATGTAAAACTATTTCGAAGTATACAATTAACTTACATTTCGGACTACTATAAATTAAGATTTGTCAATATAGATAGCAGCCGTAATTAGCAATATAATCCATATATTAAAATATTTTTATAATTAATTAAAAAAAATTCCTGATTTTTAATAAACAATAACTCGCCTTAATTTTTAATTAACAATAACTCGCTTTTAATAATGTTGTAGATAATTGAACAGTTTGTTTACGGTTACTGTATATCGTAGCAGTTTATTGGTCAAGGGACAAAATTATCGAGCTGTAACTAGGATCTCGGTTATGACGTCATTCATTCACTTTCAGTTTCAAGACCAAGGGAAAAATCTAAAATTTCAAAAATTCGAATTAGGGGAGACGATGCAAAGGAATATTAAAAAATTGAAAACCACTTTCCAAAAGGATAAAGCATTTTCACTCGAGCCTGAATATCGGTTTGGTCTCATTCGATCCCCTCAACTTCCAGATTAACGAAAAAAATCTAAATAACAAAGGTTTGAATAAGGGGTGACAATACAAAGGAATTTAGAAGGGAAAAAAATTACACCACCTTCTGCTTCCGACCGTCCAAATGGCTGCTCTAGCCCTCGGGTGAGTCGAACGGTCTGGGTTTTCAACCACCTTTTGCTTCTCAAACACAATAAATACACAATGTAATGTTCTTTCGCGACGAGCAATTAAAACTGATTAGCAACAACTTTGCTAACGTGATCAGGTGCCACATTTAGCGACTACTAGCCATTGAGAAAACGCAAAGAGCATGTGAAATTGCTAGTAGTAAAATGAAAGTTCTTAAAATATCTAATATTTTTAATAATAATCTCTTGAAGCGTTTAAATGCTTTCAGTTACATATATCATCGTGTTAATTTACAGACAAATTTACATTTTTTAAAAACAAAAATGGAATTACAGCAAAATGATTTATAAATAGCCCCTTGAGCTGAAAGGTTAGGTCAAATCAAAGATTAGATTGAGATGTCAAATCGGAATAAAACGCTTGAAGATGCCATCATTTTATTAAGTGAATCACAGCAAGCTCAATTTAAAATAATGAATAAGATAAATCGTTCTTGTTGAAAGATGGAAAAGTTATTCAGAAATATATTAGATAATGTTGAAACTTGGGTGTTTGCAAGATCTGCTGTAAAGTTATGATATATCTGGTAAAAAATGACCACAACATCTATTGTTACAATCACTGCATGTTAGATTTAATCAGTGTTAAGTTTAACTCATGCGCATATATAGATAAATATTAAAAATCCTAATAAAAATCTTTACAAAAATAGCCTTTTCTATAAATGTAATTTACTTCGTAAAATTCAAGTGAGAACTGCGATTATCGCGGTGATGTAAGTCTAGTTTATAAATAAAGTTCTGCATTTATAACTGTTTGAAAACATTGTGTAACATTTTTAGTTAATAAAATAAACAATACAAATATAAAAGTAATGATTTGTCTTCCTTTAAAGTATTAAAAATATATGTAAACGGGACATTTTTTTCTTTGATACATTTAATTTTTTTTTTAATTTATAGTAACTCTCATCATGATGATGCGGCTTGATAATTAATTATAAAACTAAAGATAATAATTTGCACAATCTGTAATTTCAGCTTTCAAAAATGATTACATAGCTTTTACGCATATATTATGTAATAATAGACAAAAATTGTATCGCTTATCTCGTTTAAATCCACAGAAAATATTAAAACTAGCATTGCTTGAAATATGGCTTCAATTACATGTTTCACAATTTATAATCCTATCACTACATGTTTCTAACGAATGAAATTTGTTGACCTCTCAGAGGTTTCCAATTAAGATGGTCCCCTGTATTTAGGATTACTTTTCCAGAAATTAAGTTATTTATATTTAATTAACTAATAATCAGTATTATAAATAAACATGGAGTAAATATGTCTTGTACAACAACTACTGTGCTTTTTATTTAGTTTACTGTTCCATATACATGTAAAATTCTCCGGGATAAATCAAACGTTAGCAAGTGGACACATAGGAATACAAATAACATCAGTGAATTTCACTAATAGAAAGAACCGAGCTTAGAGCAGAAATGGACTTGATTAGTTTACGCATTCTCTTTCAAGAATCATTCCCTTACTCGTGAATCTTGATTTAAAGAAAGAGAGGGAGATTAGAAGTCGATATTGGCTGCTTGAGGTAAATAGGTGAATTCTCGTTTGGAATAGAAGACTATTAGAAGGTATTTTATGTAAGGGTAAAGTGAATCTGATAAAATCAAAATACCTTTCCTTGGCACTTTTGTTCAAATTATTTTCTGCATTTCTAGTGCTTGTAATATGAATATTGAAAAGTTTATATTGTTCTGTAAATTTATTTTCTTTGTTTGTTACGATTTCGAACTGCATTTAATTTGCATTTTCTTTTCCACTTTTTAATTTTTTTTTTCTTTTCTTTTATAGTATACTGTTCATCGTATTGAACCTGTTTTCTTTATTGAAATAAATATAATACGAAAATTGAATGTAATCAAAGAAACTACTCTGTTTTAGCGCAACTCTAACTATCCCTACCCCCTTTTACTTAAAAGTTAAATGAGCTTAACAAATAGAATTAAATCCAGCTTAATGAAAGCCTTCTTAAAATCGGATTTATATTTTGAACATTATGAATTTAGTGCATTATTGTTATTTTGCTTAGATTAATAGTTTTCTGGTAGAGGAAAATAAATAGGAAGTTATGCATGTCATCAGACGTGCAATACTGTCATTTCATCAATGCCTTTATTGGGGACCTTATATAGTAAAATGCGTATTTTCTATATGCAGACATTGCTAAAGATATTATTATGAAAAATGTTGAACTGAAGTTCTGTGTGTCCTTGGGGGTGCCACAATGTAGACACGAGTAAAACTGAGCTAAGTTGTGATTCATCTCTCTATTTATGTTTTACATGCATTTAGATAACTGCATAACTGTTTGGGTTCCTACTATTTTTGCACACAATAAAAACAATACAAAATATTCTTATTAAAGTTGCAATCTGAAAAACCCATCTAATATATTCATCTAGCTAAAATAATAAAGTCTGTTTGTTAATCGCGTAGTAATAAATCTAAGTGATCCACACCTACAAAATTTGGTACAATGTTACTTCGGGAATCGGGAATGGATTTTGTTTAGTGAAAATGAATAAAATAATACCTTACATAGTAGAGTATAGAGTTATTTTACAAAGTGCAAAAAATAATTAAAGTAAAAATATTTTATACCATTTTCCATAATGATATAAACTAATATATAGGTGACCATTCTGATGACCATTTTCCATAATGTTCTGGTAGATATAATTTCGGGGGAATTCAGATTTTCTTAGTATTAATCTTAATTTCCTAATAAGCAAAACTGAGATATTAATATAGATCAACCTATGACATAGTGGTTACGGCATTGTTTACTGAAACATGTTGGGTGTAGAATCTAAACTCATTTCAAACGATATTGAAAGGCAACAAGTGCTCAATTTTAAAGGATTTTTCTAGCATGTAACACAATTACGGCGAATTTTTCTTAAGAAAGGCTTTCACAAAAAGCAATACTCTCTTGGCAGTATGTCCGTATCCGACCCTTGCATAATAAATTCCCCTCTGTCTTTTATATAAATATTTTTCTTCCCTAAAATTTTGATCTAAAGTATAAGACCAGTTTATAAAAAAATATCTTTTCTCCTTTCCAGATTCAAATCCTGGACCAAAGAGAAGTCGGCAGACCTACACACGCTATCAAACTCTGGAACTTGAAAAAGAATTCCACTTCAATCAATACTTAACAAGGAGACGTCGGATTGAGATAGCTCATACTTTAGGTCTCACCGAACGTCAAATTAAGATATGGTTTCAAAATCGTCGTATGAAAGCCAAGAAAGAAAACAAATTTCCTACGTCAACATCAAGTTTATTGGCAAGTCCTAACACTCAACTCAGCAATCAAAACAGCAATTCGTCCGATGTTCCTGACGTTCTACAAACCAAAGATGAAGTCATGCACTTTAGTGGTCTTCATAGCCAATATCAGATTCCAAACAAAGACTCTCTAAAGTTAATGCATCAAAGGGAGGCATTAATCACTTAAGTTATTAAACAATCTCATATATCACAGAAAGTATTATGTGTTATTCGTACTTATAGTTTTATTCTTGCTTTTGACTACTAAGTTTGTGGTATAAGTCTTGCACTCCTGCATTTTTCAAAGAGTTCGCCTATAGATGAATATCCTACAATTTATTAATTAAATGATGAGTACATGATTTGTTAGAACCTGTTTAAAAATGCAGGAATCAGCGATCTGCTATCGTGAACTTTCTAGTCTTACCCTTTCGTACTTAATTCGTCGAATATTTATTCAAAGATTATATTTTATTTTTATGTTAAAATATTCTCTTATATTTATTTTAAAACAATTTAAATGTGTTCATGCGCTCTCAGAGTTGATTTTAAATTATATGTTTAGTGCAGTGGGAATTTAAACTTTAATGCCAACTCATTTAATCATACATATAAAAATATGACTTTTACAGGATGTAACTAGTTAAATTCACAGCTATGTTGAAAAAGAGATAATCACTTATTTCTACATTAATATAAAATTTATATTTTGCGGACGTTCAGCATACCGCCGTGTAATAAATTGATTGTGCGATTAATGACGTTGAGAAATATAGTGAAATTTAGAAAAAGAAACTTTTTTTTCGATTCTTGCCTTTACAAATACGACGAATTCTTATAAAATCAAAGAAATATTATTTCATCAATTCAGAGGAGCAAAATTATGTATATAGTTAATATAATAAGATTCAAAAGAAAAAGGATAGAAAAGCATATGTGAGCAAGAAAGATCAATTTTATTATCTCCCTCATACAATTTTCAGCCGTATTCCTTAAACAGTCAATGCACATGATGCAAAATACAAATAATGTTTTAAAATATGATTCAGGATATAGATGTCACATCTAAATACAACAAAAATAAATTATAAAGTAAGAGATAAAAACATTCTTGCTTTGAAATTAATATTCTTTGTGCCAGGTGCAAAAAAAGAAAGCGTATAAAATCTATTAATCAACCCATGTCATTTTTTTTTACCCTTTAACTCTTTACTGACATCGCGGCGTTGGTACATTGGTAACGCGTGTCAAAATCTGACATCCGTAAATCCCAGATGTTACCTTCATCCTCCCCTTATGTCCGAAACCCCAAATTTACGATTTAAAAGATTCTACAAGAGCTTCTTTCTAGGGCCCTTCTACCGGAGGGGGTTCCTGGACTCCGGAATACCATATTTTCATCAAAAAAGACCCACCAGAAGTCTCAAACAGACCTTCCACCCCACCTTCGTTTCCACTTCCAAAACCATTAGTCTTTCCCGACTTTACCCTTTATGTACAGAAAAACCATTCTTCGGCTGTTGTTTCACGGTTTGACAATAGGTCTGGTAAAGGCGAAAAGCGATAGACATCACCTGCTTTTGGAAAATAGCAGGAGGACCCTTTTGCTTTCAAAACCTAAAAGTTTGATGGTTTTATGATTCTCACCATTTCAAGCCTATCTGCTCACCGTTTACTCGGGAATTCTTACCTCCTTTTTCCTGTTCTTTTACAAAACCTACACTTAGGTGCCATTTGGAGTTCTGTAGTATTCCCAAACAGTTCAGTTTTGTCCTGCTGTACTCGCGGGAGGTTAAACAGTGACTGGGTGCAATGATACGGAAAATAAGGTATGTTTGAACAATATGTTTTCAAAATATTCATTGTATAAATCCTCCACAATGCCATAACCACTGTAGAGGCTGAGTGACAGTAGACGTTTAACCCTTTCATTGTTAAAACTAGAACAATATTTTGAAGCAGTTTATAATATTTTGTCTGTTGCCCAACTGCAACAATATGAAGGTTAAGGCAGAGATTTACAATTTGATTTTATATATATATGTATTATATGAAAATTCTCTTATGTAGATTAAATGTTTAGAGAAAAGTATAATTTTTATTATATATATATTTATACAATTATATGTTTGTTATGTTTAAAATTCAATACTTTCTTTTCCTAATTTTCTATATTTAAATTTATTTATTATTCTACATTATATTGATATTATATTCCTTCATAGTTACTTTCCAAAAGCGATTAATATTTTAGTTCCATCTCTGTATCGAATTTTAGGGTTATTGAGATACAGTGTGAAAAGTTGAAGTGCGAGTAATAAAGTTGAATGAACATTGAAGCACTCTATTATAAAGAGCTTGGTTTGTTGGAATTTTTTAGGTGCGTTTACAGTGGACACTCATTGTAATTAACGTATTGCATAAAATTATAATTAAAAATTAGACGATCTAGATTTTATTCATTTCTTTTAAAAAATTTAACTTAAAAGTGGTAAAATGTGTTTTACATTTTCTACATACATAGTATATCTATACGGAATCTATATGGAAAGTATTGTGGTGGGGGTCGAAAATTCGAATTCGAGTTTTCGACAAAAGCACGTTTTAGTCATCGCTGAACTTAAATCGGACGCTTTTGAGGTGCTGTCTGTGTGTATGTATGTTAGTGTGTGTGTGTATGCATGTTAGTGTGTGTGTATGTATGTAGTATGTGTACGTATGTTAGTGTGTGTATATTAGTGTGTGTGAATGCATATTAGTGTGTGTATGTATGTCAGTGTATGTGTGTGTGTGTGTCCGTGAGTCTGTGGATACGATATTTCATGAACGAATGAATAATTTCGAACATAATTTCGTACAATTGTTACAATCAGTGGAAACTGGAACTTAATTGAATGTTCACAATATCTTAAGAATGGCGCATATTATCGTTCTGTAAGTTATGCTATTGTCTTCTATATGAAAATTAATTATATAATGGCTATTGTCGAAACACATTATGACATAATTTTGTTTTAAAAAAATTTTTGGTTAAAAAAGGTTCTAAAAGTTGGAGCTTTTCCCTTAGTGTGAAGTCCCTGATAAATAAATAGGCTTTTGATATTTATTGATTGCAAAAATTTCACGCAATTTTATTAAATTCTTTTTCGAGAGATGTAGCGCTCCTTGTGAAAAATATAAATACAATTTATAATATCTTAAGAACAGCTCGTGATAACTTCTATATAAGTGTCCACACATATCGGTATATAAGTATTTACAAATAATTCATTCATTGGATAAAAGGAGTGGATTTTATTTTATTGGAGTTTATTGGAGTTTATTTTATTTTTTATATTTTTCCTCATTTTAGAGCAAAAACATGAAAGATATCAAGAACGGCAAGCGTCTTATACCATTCGTTCTTTAATAAGAAATTTACACATAAACCATCTATTTTCGTAACATTTTTTTTATGCAACTGTGTTTTTATAACTTTTTTCTTTTCAAATTTTGAAATTTTTTTTCCGAAGAATTGAAGTCACAACGAAAAACATTAAGCCTCTGATATTCATCAAGTAAAATAAACATACCGAATTTCATTTTTTCAAAATATATAGAGCCAATCGACAGATACGCAGACATCATTGAAGAAATAGTTGATTCGCATCCAGGGATGCATAAAACTTGTAGATCGATCAAATCATGGGAGTGCGATTTTTTACCCATCACAATATTTTCCCCATGTATAGTAAGAGAAGTAAAAATATACTAAAAAATATTATTTGAAGAATAAATGGAAATTATGTTTATCATACCCGGTAATTGAAAGCGCGAAAATAAAGTTATTTGAAAAATTCTGAATTCACAAGATAGATTTAACCTTGTCCGTTAAATACTATAACATTTTGACATTCTTGGTTTAAATATAGTAATAAAATACCGCTCAATTACTACATTACAAATGTCAATTCATTTTATTACGTGTTGCATTTTATTGCACCAAAGTTGAGATAAAAACAAACTTTTAAAGTTAAAACAACAATGTTATTTATTTGTAGTTATCTGGAGTCAGTTAGATCATTTACTTTCCATCCTTCACATTGAAATCCCCCCATTCTCACCAATTCTTATCTTCAACAAGAAGTCACACTTTTGTGAAAAGCAGGCACGTAATTGTATTTAAATTAACTGCGATATGAATTTGCACCCATATTTGCAAATGCACGCTGTCCCCGTCATTCTAATGCATTTACATTTTTAATATTTTTTACCGAGAACGACTTTAAATAGTGATAACGCGCCAACAATGTCAGATAGAATGTGAAAAAAAAGCTTGACAACAGAGAAACATCTTGACTCAAGGGCTGTGATAATAGTTTTATTATCCTACGGATGCATTTCTAATCACACAAGCGATTAAACACTCTCGGAAGAACCTCATGTATTATTCAGTAGGGCATATGCTTTTATAGGCTGGGCACTTTTTTCTACGCTGCATATTGCGGGGTAAGTTCTTTGGGGGAGTTATTCCATTGTTGACGACAATATGTGGTATGTCTCTTAGGTCCCATATTTTGATATCTGATGAAGGTATTAAAAGAAATATTTTTCGATAGAATGGATCAAAAACCTATGCCAGTAATCAATATGCTGTGCTATGTTTTAAAAATCTATGTATATTTCATCCAGTATAAAAATTGGTTGCATAAAACATAAAATAAGATAGCTAACATATAAGACGACAGAAGTATAAAAGGATATTGAAGGTTAAATTAAATTTCATTTTATATTGTATGTTGTCTATTATAGCTAGCATTGTACTATCTCCTCCCCAGATAAAAGCAGAGCTCACACATGGTTAAATGATTAAGTTGTGATCATTGACTGTCAGTGTCTCATATAATCTCAGATGATATTAAATAATTGTATATGTTAGTTACATTTAATAGCATGTAAGATAAATACAGCTCAGTTTCCCTTAAAAATACATTCCTAATTTCAGAGCACTGCTTTAACTGACTCACACTTAAAACAATAACAAATATATAGAGTAACTACTCTACATATTTATTTTCACTGGAGCTTGAAAACTGCAGATACCTTAATGATCATCTTTGATTTTTAATGGGAATCTTTCATTGTACCGATATAAAGTAGTCATACGAGATTGTAATCTATTTGCTTATCTAAATATCAATTCGTATTATTTTCTGAAAAGTGGAGATTGAATAAAAATAATATTTTATACCAAAAAAGATAACTGTTTTTATAGATTATAAATCAGTAAGTACTAAGTATCATAAACGCTGTTTAATTTTATATAACATTTTAAACTTGTGTATTACATTTTAACAAGGGAGGGCGATTTTAAGACACATTCGATGTATTTCAAACCCAAAAGAACAAAATCATTTGCAATATGGTTTGCCAATATATTTTCTTATAAAATTTATTTCTGACTTCTTTTTATTTAAAATTATATAAAATAATGCCAAATTTTTCCATCTTGTTTCTTATATAAAACAGTCCAAAAATATTTTTAACTTTATCAGAAAAAATATTTCTTTCTTGTCCTTATTTTTAATATTTCGTACTGCATTGGCTAGCTACTCTCATTTTATTTTTACTACTGTTTATGATAATACACATTTCGAAAATGTTTGCCAGCATTTGTAAATACGTTAATATATTCAAAACAAAAAGGATGCTAATTTAAAAATAGAGAGAATTGTACTAAATGAGCAGTTGTAAAATAATAACGGATAAGAAAAATTATTTCTATTCCTTATGAAACAGTATTTAACATCTTTGTTTTAATAAAATCAAAATGTACAAATCATATTTATAGAATTTCAAAAATAAAAATGCCTTTAAAATTATTGTATGTTGAAAAAATTTTAAATACTTTTCCCACTTTAAAAAATATATTTCTTTGAACTTCAGTATTCTTATAGCTCGAATATTTTTATTAGGCTATATTTGTATAAGATAATTCTTCAAATGCTAGTTAAAAAATGCAGATAACTAAGAGGATATTGGAGATATTTTTATATTCACTTTTTACATTCTTTTATTAATACTATTACATGGAATTAAATTGTATATTTATAATAGAAGCGGCTTTGCCTTACATTATTCACTGTTAAAATTAATACAAAAAAATTAATTATTCGCATTTTTCATCATTTTCATATAATATTGTTTCATATTTAGCAGTTTATTTTTGAATTTTAGAACTAAAAAGTTTTGACACATTTTTATATTTCAAGCCCAGAGATAATTTCGGAATAATTAAATAAAATTTTAATATAACATGTTACCTTCTAACACCTGTGTTATAATTTGCCCCTTTCATATTTGTATCGTATATTCCTTTGAGAATGTTAATATTCTTTATTAGGAATGTATTAAAAATGTATATATAAAAACATGCTAATAATGTTTGTGATTTCAATTCATAACAGGTTTTAAGGACTTTATTGGAATGCTTATTCATTGTTTTTTGCGTAAATATTTTATTTATAGTATTTCTCAAAATATTGCGATGTTTTGATCAATAATTTAAATTAATTTCGTATTAATATTAATCCTTTTAGATAACTTCCATATTCTTTTATCATTATTATTATTTTATTTATTTATGTATTTATTATTTTGCAAAAAGTTAGCATAGAAACATCCACTACATTATCATTTCTAGGTTAGCAGTGCCATCACGTATTTTGAAATGGGCAAAATTTTTAATAACTTACAACTATTTGGAGAATAAAATTTTGTTTTAAAAACATTTAAAAAATACAAAAAATAAAAAATATCAAAATATTGATATATCATACAAAATGCAACGCATTTATTTTGTTTGCAATACCTATATTTGTGCAATTTGTGAATTATTAGCTAATATACAATCATATAGATAGCTTTTTCATGGAAAAACAATAATTTTTTCCAGAGTAAGTCTGCAGTTGAATATCAACTACAGAAATATATAATCAAAATGTTATTGCGGGTAACTATCTTAAACGGGTATTAACATTATTGTACACTCAATTGTTGTTAAATTGTGATGTTGAAATTGCTAAAGGATATAATTAGCAATTTGTAATTTCTACGTGTTCAAACATTCCATGTGTGTGTGATATATTCGTCGTTGTTCTTGAATATGACTATTAAATGTAAATTCTTTCGATTTATGAAGCATATTTTTATATTTCTGTGCCAAAAAATGAAATATGTATAACTAGTTAATTGTACTTTGCTGCCAGATATGCAATAAAACTTTCGTAAAAGTTTAGAAAAAAAATCAGAACAATGTTACATAAAATTCATTTTTTTCAGTTGACATCCTATTGTTATTATTGTTGTCCTAAGTTATATTTTGTATAATATATCTATTACATATTTAAGGGTTGTAAGTTTTGGTATTCCCTACTTCAAAGTAATGCATATTTAGATTTAGAAAACAATAGTATTAATATTCGGAATTTTTTCTAACAATGGGGTCAATCACCAATACTGGCTCCCATTCTAGCATTTATTTTGTTCATTTTCGCCATGTGATCAGTTCAAATTTAATAATAAATTATGAAGAAATGTTTATATTAACAGTAACATAAACATTATATTAACAGTAACACAACATTAACATTTAATTTTTTTTAATAAAATGTTGTGTTTACAAGATAATAAAAAAAAATTTAATGAATATGAATTTTCTGAAAAAGAAATATTTAAGTTATATCGGTTCTGTAAAATTTATTTTAAGAAGCGATCTTCTAAGAACCATCTTACTTAGGACGTGTATTCAATTCATCCGATATTATTTTTAATTTTAGCGCTTGGTTTCTTCTTAAATTGGACTTTCGTTCCTAAGCATTTTTTCAAGAACTCAAGGACACTTCGTTACTAATGGAGCATTCGTTACTAAAAAATAACGCTTAGTTTTTGTATATATGTATGATTTTTGCCATATGTAAATATTTTTATGAAAAAATAGTATTTAAACCATTTCTTGCTTAACAATGAGCTATTTAGCATGTGCTCATAAATAAGTGAATGTGGCAGTATTGTACTGAATCGTACTCAAACACGAGCAATCGATCAAACTTTAATGTAATTGTGATCTTGTCCTTTCTATTAGTCCATATTTAAATCATTCACTACAATGCTACTACAAGATTTCATCGTCGAAAAATGTCTTTAAGTATTGAAGTGTGTTAGCTATTTTTATGGTTGTGGATGAAATATATTTTGATTTGAAAGAAATGTGATTTGATAAATAAATGTTGATACATATATATGTCTGACTTATAGTGTTTCAATCTTAGTCATTTTCAATCATAATTTCAAAGTAAAAATACGTTGGCATTTTTTGGAAAAAATATTTCATTTTATACAATTTCCGATCCACTCATCAGGTTTTTATTTACAAATTTAATGAAACCAAAAGCTGAGTTTCATCAGTTTCAAAAGATACAGTAACTATTTACACCTTATTTCCGAAATATATAATCAAAATATTTATTTCTGTTAACAATTTCAAACGGATATTAACTTCACTGTTTATCCAATTACTGTTAAATTGGGATGTTGAAAATTGCCGCAGGATATAATTAGCGATTTGTAATATTTTCTGTTAGTCTGAAACTAAAAAAATATATGAATAATTATGTCAATTTTATAGGTAAAATGTATGAGGACAATCATTTGTATCAGTAATTTCCAGTCCTTATAAACCAGCGGAGCCCTTGCCAATAAAATAATTTTACTTGTTCATGGGAACAGAATATTACTGCCCTAATATACACAGTCATTTGTTAAAGAGTAATGATTTTCAAATTCTCCTATTTATTGCACCCAATACTAATAATGTACAACATCCTAATTGACAGTAGCATACCTGTAGCTGAGTGACTTTAAACACTAAACACGAGAATATTTGAACTAACTGTTTTCAGCAAGTGACTTTAAATGTATGTGATTTTAAACCAATGAGACTCTAAAGCAAGTGAGTTAAAACCAAACCTATTTATATTAAAATCTTCCTTGTAAGTTCACGCTTCTGCAAAATTAGTACCAATAGGGTTGGGAATGATGATTTTTAGTATGTAAAGTGATGATTTTTATTATGTAAGATCAACGGAGTAAAAATGTAAAATATAAAGTTCTTTAGTTAAATATGTTTAAAAATATAAAAATTTATATTTCAAGTACTTAATTTTAACAAAAAGTTATTCTTAGGAAATACTATTTCAAAAGTTTCATTGAGACATTAAAAGTTTACATTAAGAAAAGTACTTGGAACCAAATGCTTTAATTGCAAAAACACAAAACTTTATTTCCTAGTTGTTTTTCAGGGCTACAAATCAATTGGTGTACACACAGCATACTACTGTTTAATCAGAGCAAGCCTTATTTTGACTTTTCTATATTAATATTTTCCTTAAAATATTCGAGTTCGAGATATAGACAGATAAGCACGTTTTAAGACAACCTCAGCCCATCCCGGCCGTCCAAACAGTTATCTTACACCTTTCTGGTAGGTCGGACGGTCTGGGTCTCAACAACAACCTCAACCCATCCCGGCCGTCCAAACAATTGCCTTACACCTTTCTATGGTAGATCGGACGGTCTGGGTCTCAACAACAACCTCAACCCATTTCGAACACTTTGAGAAATATGTTCGTCGTATGTAAGTTGTGAACAATTATAAATGTCCTTTGATCGGCATTAATTGCATAATTAGAAATCAATACATTTAAGGTAGATTTCGTAGATAACTGAGCATGTTATCTTATACACCACATTCGCATTACGCTTTATGGAGCCATTTTTAAACATCTTTAATTTTAATTGTAGATGGAGTAATTTTATAGTTGATGTTTCTGGCACCGCTCTTAGAATCCACTTCAATAAAAAATGTTGTAGCGGTAGATACTAAAAAAATTATTAATAAAAATAATATACTATATCTGTGTGTAGGCTCAAAGCTTGCACTTTTATATGGACAAATGTTAACACAATTAGATCCACGTAGCGGGAAATTTACATAGAATGAAAAACGTTCATTCAGTGTAAATTTTCAAGGATTTTTACTAATTTCACTCGTTATCCTATTTATACTTCACTTCATGCACTACTAAATTTACCTATTAAATTTACATACAAAACATAACTATTAAATTTAACTTTTCAGGAAAAATTACGAATGGAATCCAAAGCTCCAAAATGGCATGACAATGAAACAACCAACAATTTTTGTGTTCTGACAACATTACTTTTCCAGTAAGTTCCAAAAACCAATCTTCCAAAATAAACGTTATCAAACACTATATGCACTGCTCATTACACTGTAGGGTGTACTTCAAATATATAAATAAAGGATATCGTTCAAGTTATTCGATAGAAATAGAACTAGTCAAGCGGAGACACGAAGTTTGAATCCCGACAGTAAACAGTTCTGTATAATGGCGCCGGAGTATCTTAGTCTTGCATCTTAGATGCAATGGATCAGCAACATCTAAAAAACATCGAATTTTATTGCTTCAAAAATATATTTCAATTATAGAAGAGAATAACGTCCCAGTATCTAAATTATTGCGATGTCTTCTGGCTATAGAGTTCGTATTCCAGCTGGAACATAAGTGCATTATACAGTAACAATTTATGACAGATATTTTTTCACGAGAGTTGCTGTTCTGTGTAAAAAAAATGAATGAGGTCATACAGTTTTGAAGTTGCACTTCAATCATAAATCTCAATATAATGTAGATTCCATTTAAAATATAGAAAGAAAGTCTATGGCCCAGTAAATAAATTGAGCGTCGACTGGCCAAATGGACTATATAAGTGCGAGTATTAAAACTCAACAAATCTCTTTCATAGCATGCAGTAATTATTTCGAACGTTAATTAAATATACTGATCAGAAAATTTTGTATTTAAGACGATATTAACACTCCAATTACATATTTAAAAAAATGTAAGATTTTAAGGTTTCTTTTTTAATGTACTATTTATGGAGGCCACAGATTGCAATGTTTAAAGAAGTACAATATTGTTTAAAAAAAAAATATGATCCATATTTTGCTAATTTCAAGTCTAAACATTCTTAGATCAATCTACTTAAATTTCATGACTTTATTTGCTCAAATTCTAAATAGAATTTGACAAATAAAATCATGAAATAATTAAAAGAAGCGAAAAACTAATAATTTACAAGGATCAGTATGCAAACTAATTTCCGTCATGTTTACACTTAGAAGTCCGAAAGTGAGTAAGCAAGATGTAGTACTGCAAAAAAGTTGTTTTACTTATTCAGAATGAACATTCTTAGATCAATCTACTTAATTTTTCATGACTTTATTTGCTCAAATTCTAAATAGAATTTGACAAATAAAATCATGAAATAATTAAAAGAAGCGAAAAACTAATAATTTACAAGGATCAGTATGCAAACTAATTTCCGTCATGTTTACACTTAGAAGTCCGAAAGTGAGTAAGCAAGATGTAGTACTGCAAAAAAGTTGTTTTACTTATTCAGAATGACCTACAGTGACAGATTCAGAATGAATGACAATGTGTTTTAATGAATGTAAAGTAAAAACTTTTTAAATGGCATCGAAAGTGAGGGCACTGCAAAAAGTACGTGGTGTTCGAAAAGGTTAAAATATAAAACAATAATGCACTTCAAAATGGAAGTTTCCGAGTACATTAAAAGATATTTTTTTTTACATTTATATGTATACATTTCAAAAGAACTAGTGAAAAGTTCTTCACTTTACGAGGTTGTACAGTGTCGGAGTAATGCAATAAATAGCAATACAGGAGTTCAATTTACTGTCTCAGGTCGAATGATAATTTTGAGCTAATATTTTCAAACGAGTAACTTATATTCAAAGCTAATTTGAAAGAACTGGTGAAAAGTTATTCACTTTATGAGGTTTAATTTCTGACTCCACGGAGGTAATTCCAAAATTAGTTTAATGATAAACTTTATTAATATCATACATGACAAAATAAAAATATAATAAAAAATATATTAAATGAATAAAAATGTACTAAATGATATACATGTTACATAAATAAATAATAAAAAATAAATAAATTAAAATCCGTCATTTTAGATGATGTCCAGAGTACCCTCCTGTACAAAATTACTCCTAGGGGTACATTTGAACCGTGTCCCTTCTGTTATGAACAACTGTTGTACAATGTAATACGTAACAAATAGACTGTTAAAAAAATTGAGTGAGTAATTCTTTAAAATTGAGTTATCCAGTAAAAATACTGTGCTGAAACGTTCCCGAAATGAATGCGTCAAAGAATGGATACCAATCTGCGTATACGCCTTTATAAAGGTTGGCGTGTAAAGAGATATAAGATTTTTCCGAGAAAAGAAAAATGTCTCAGTTCAAAATATGCGCTATCTGAGCTCCATGAAGTGAGAGGTTAAGTTGTGCCAAAATGTCCATATCCGCAAATCGCCGAATCTTTTGCTTAACATGTATTTTGTGGCATTCCAATATCGCGAACCAGTGGAGATATTACATTCTCGACAGTATTTCAGGAGAGGATCGAGCGCGAAAGGAGAGCCAAACAAGAACTTGATCAATAACCATGACAAGAGTGTTATTTCTATATTTTATATCCTCTCTCCTTACACCCTACCCTTCAAGTGAGCAATAACAGATCGGGGTGCTTCATATTTTATGTCGTGAAGCAACATGTGTCTGAACAAGCTGAGGATATACGCTATGTATCAATTCTTTTTCCAAGTATAAAAAATTCGCAGTTTCTTAGTAAACGGTGTTCTTCTCTACTAAATAAATCATTTGATCCTAGAATGTATTTCATATTTCCCAAGTTTTCTTATGCGTCGCAATCCCGAAAACTCTTCCAGTCTTAAGTTTGATATTAATGTCGGTGCAACTATATATTCCCCGCCCGTTAGATTTATATTTTGTAGAAGGAAATAAATGTAAGTAAAGGGGTCATATATTTTGTCGTTACGCATATATGTCTCTATGAAATATTTTCACGTTTTATAAATTATCTTTAGTTACATATACAGTTGGCCCCGCTTTAACGAATATTGACGATTCCAGCAAATATTATTCGATTAAGCGGGATAATGATTATCCGGGGAAACAGATACGCACTATAGTTACCACTTAAATATTCTTGTACATAGACTGCACCATGATAAACATGAAATATAAGAAGATAATAAAAAATAATAACAAACATTTTTTTGAACGAAAAATTCTAAACTAGTATATTCATACCACATAATGCATTACTTATCCCGGAAGATATCTGACAAAGTTGATTGTTTTGTCATGTCTAACTGTTTTTTCAATGCATAAAGTAAATTGTAGTGGGCCCCACGAGCTTCAAAATGTCGACGAATGACGACTGAAGATCGAGTTGCTTCGTTAAAAGTTGGTGGTGGCTCCACTGGTTCGTCATCACTTTCATTATCTACCTTCTGACAAGTAGAGGCCATCTCATTGTCTGTTTCTGTCTCTCAAGGGGGCGGGAGGACACTTGTAAAGACAAATTTTCCTATGCAAACACTTTTTCTGCCGCTCCAGCATACGTTTTCATGCCGAGATTACTCAGTATGTATTCGTTCATACGGGGATGGCCCGCAAAGATTATTCTAGAGAGGAAATTTAACATTGATTCTATGCGGAAAATTTTGGTTTTATAAAATTTTATTCATTTAAGCGGGAAATTCGATTGTCTGTGACCTGAATAAGTAGCGACCCCTATACTGTTATAATGGGCGGAATCTCTAATTTGAAAAACAAAAATTAATATTTTTCTTTAGTTCGCAATATTTTCTTAATAAAAGGCTATCTCACACGTCCAATGCATTATTTTACATAAATATTAGCAAATTTAGATATTAGGAGTAAAACACTAGTGTCTAGGGTAAATTTGCACATTAGGAGTAATGACACTAATTAGATATTTAGATATTTCTTATAGCTCAATCCTGCCACGACAAATAGGCACTTTGTCGTCATCAATTAAAATAATAGAAATATTTCAATAGAGAAATATTTCAATTCCTGAGAGAAAAGTAACATTTTGAATATGGACAACTTTTAGCGTTTCTTTTGAAATATTTTCGATGAAACGCAAAATTATACAATATTGAGTTAAATTAGCAGGTAACTGAGGACACTTAATATATTAAGAACAAATCATGATAACTGCCAAGCAATTGCATCAGAGGGTTTATGGTTAAAAGCACTTAAAAGTAAAATATGGAATAATATCATAATTGCATTAACTCTAGTTTCGTTTTAATGACTTTTACCGTTCTTGAATTTTCAACTATGTTGGAGAGTTTTAAAAAAAAGCAATATCGCAACATCGGTGCATGCTTACATCTTATGAGCTATGCCATTCAATTTAAAAATAACAAATTGCAACTAAAATATTTATTTATTTAACATTAGTTGTTCACAAAAAATGTTTTCTGTTTTCGAAAAAAATGTTCTAAGTTATTAGTACATTCCTCTTGTTTTAGTATCAATAAAATGAAATAGGCTTCTTTCGTTAGTCGGTTAAAAAAATCTGATGTGGGCAACGCATGACTTTCCTGATATATTGTAATGAATTTACTACTTTTACAGTCAGAAAATAATGTTTAAGATCCACGGTATTGTGTTTTTATCGTTGAATTGTATATTTGGGGTTTTTCCGGATGACAACATGTAAAACTATTTCAAAGTACCCAAATAACTTATATTTCGCGCAACTCTAAATAGACAATTATCAATATTGATAGCATCCTCAATAAGCGATATAGTCCATACATCAAAATATTTTAATAATTAATTCAGCAATTAGACGTCATTTTCATTAATTTAGTGTTATTTTTGCAATCTTGACGATTATTTTGTCTATCTGGGGCGAAATATCGCCAAGTTGGCGATAATAAATTATTTCCCAAGTTCACCAAATGCATCACCAAGTGACGAAGTCAAGTTCACCAAATGCATCACCAAACAGACGAAGAGAAGAGCATAGAAGGTATGCCAGTTATATGACATGAAATCAGAATTTGCAAACCATTACTTTCCATTTGGCGTCATTTTTATCAATTTGGCGACATTTTTGTCACTTTGGCACCATTTAAAATGGACGCCAAGTTGGCGACGTCCCGCTAAATTTCTTGCCAAACGTTACGAACAGACGATAGACGGAGAAATGGGTTATTCTTATAGTCTACTCTTATGTTCTTTCCAAGATATTGAACTTTCATCAATTAGTCGTTATTTTCATTAATTTTGCGTCATTTTTATCAATTTGGTGACATTTTCGTTAATTCGGCAACATTTAAAAAAGTCGCCAAGTTGACGACATTCTGCCAAATTCGTCACCAAAATCTCGCCAATCGTTATGCACGGAGAAATAAGTTATTCTTATAGCAGATAAATGACTATTGGCGTCCAAATACAAAAGTATTACCCAAAGAATCTTTTCTCATGAATGTGTGGCGATTTGGCGTCGCCGGGCCCCGAACCAGGGACCTGATGCTTCGTAGACCGACATTATAATCGTCTTCAAAGATGCCACACCGCCAATACCCGAATTATAAGAACAGAGGAAGAGCTAGCTTTTGCTCAGTGATTATAATGTCGGTCTACGAAGCATCAGGTCCCTGGTTCGGGACCACGGCGACGCCCAATCGCCACAATGATGACTGGACGTTTGAAAAACGCAACCTTCTCCAACGACTTCGCCTCTCAGCACGAGATGGCAGCACCACAAGGAGTCAGAAGCCTTGACACTCCCTTCCTGGTTGACCACAACTGTCCGTCACGCCGAGGCGACACGCCTCTCGGCCTCCTCATCAGCGAGGGGAGTGTGCGGCAGCAAAGACATCTATCAAAAGATGCCACACGAGCCAAACCCGAATTATAAGAACAGAGGAAGAGCTAGCTTTTGCTCAGTGATTATAATGTCGGTCTTGTATGCATCAGGTCCCTGGTTCGGGACCACGGCGACGCACAATCGCCACAAATGGAACAAGCTAGATCCACGAGAATGATGTCACCAATTTATAGCATAATATTACATATGAAAAGTGAATATGAATGCATATTTCATAATAGTTAATATTTTTTTTTATTTTACGTGATTTCTTGATAAATTTATTTGAAAAATGTTCAATATCTTGAGAACGGTTTATGCAAGAGCTCTAAAGTTTGTGTAAATCGTTTTCTAATGAAAACTTACATAAGAAATGACTATTTACGTAACTTTATTAAAGGTTTTGATTTTTTGATGACTTCTCAAAATTTTATTCAAAAATTTAGTTTAGTTCTGAAGATTCGATTGCGTTTATAAACAATAAACTTTCAGTATTCACTGATTGGAATTTTTGCACCAAATTTCGTTCAAATCGCTCTATTGGTTCGTGAGATATCGTCTCCACTGACACACACACACACACACACACATCATCATCATCATCATCATCATCGTCTCAGAAACGTTTGATTCGGGTTCAGGGATGCTTGAAACGTACTCTCCCATCGAAAGCTCGGATTCAAATTTTCGACCCGGTTACAATACTTTCCTTATACGTTATACTATGTATATAAGGAAAGTAATAACTGGCCCGAATTCAATAAATTACTGAATTTGTGACAGAGACATTGTTCTCATGAATACAAAAAAATAAAAATAAAATTGAGAAATGCTTGATTCGACTTTAGAAATCCCCAGAATGTTTGAATTCGCCCAAATCTGATGGCCGTATTTTAGACCTCCATGACAGTACTGTATTTTTACATATTTTATGCATTTAGTGGAATTAAAAACTAAAGCACAAATGTTAAATATAACAAGTGAGTTTCCATAACTGAGGCCATATGCAATAATATACAATATAGTGCGATTAATGGGTGTTTTAATTTTTAATTTCCATTTCAATTTTTAATTTCCATTTAAACTTACAAAAAAACCTATTAACACATCTTTTGACAATTAGTGTCTTGAGTTCTAATTATTTACATGCATTTAAAATCCTTAATAATATCGGTAATTCTAAAATTGAGTGTAGTGCATTGTTAAGTACAGCTTTTCCAGCTGATTCCACAAAATATGATGTGGGCAATACATGACTTGAGCTTTATAATGTACTTTACTTCTTTCAATGCGAAATAATGATTGACGCTTTTTTGGATGTATTGACGCTTTTCTGGATGATAACATGTAAAGTACCAAATTACATTATATTTCAAGCGAATATAACTCCAACAACTGGAAATATCGTTAACATCTGCAAAGCAATATACTCCATTATATTGAAATGTGTTAATTTTTAATTTATTAATTTGGCAACTTTTCGTTAATTTTGGCGTTTTTTCCAATTTGGCGATATGTTCATCAATTTGACAAAACTGTGAAAAACTACTAAGCAATTTTATTAAATTAGTAGCACAGACCAACAAATTTATCACTAAGTGAATTTAATGTACTGCTGTTCATTTAGTATGTGATGATACTGTTCATTTTTATGAAATTTTTAGATAATTTATTTGAAAACTTACAATACCTCAAAAATTGCTAAAGTTAATGTTATAAAGTTTGTGTCATTCGTTTTAGAATAAAAATTACGTATAAAATTATTATTTAATTAATATTATTAAATGCCCTGAATTCTTGTGATTTTTTTAAGAATTCATTCTAAAATTTTGCTGTCTTTCGAATGTTCAATCAAGTTTAAAAGCAACAGGGTTCCAGTATTTACGGTTCGTAAGAATCGTACCAAATTACGTTCGAAACGCCCCATTCGTTCGTGAGATATCGCATCTACAAACACACACACACACACATCTCCTTAAAAAACGTTTCATTCCAATTCAGGGATGCTTGAAACGTACTCTTTCACCGAGAACGCGAGTTCGAATTTTTAACCTCCCCATCACAATACTTTTCTTATACATTGTACTATGTGTGTAGGAAAGGTAAATCAAAGCCAAATGTCTTACGATAATTACAACTCATCTTACAAATTTTGCAGTATTAATTAGTTGGAACATTAAAACAGAGAAAACAAAACCTTTAAGACTTTTGGGTTTCTGGTTAAGCTGGCTGATATACCCCCCCCCCCCTTTTTTTTTTGTTGAAACTAAGATTTAAACGATGGATTTAAACGATGGTTATCGTTTTCTTCTGATCTCCACTTTTAATATCTCGCAGCAAATCTTAATGAAAGTTTTCCCCTTATTTGAGAAGCATGCTGCTACCTAAATCCATTGAAACTGAAACGGGTACAGTTGTCGGTTTAATGGCTATAACCACCATATCTCAGAAGTAAAATTGGGGACAACTGCACACTTTTTTTCATAAGCTATCCAATATAATAATCATACCCCAATTTCCCTATCCTATATAGATATGAGACACTTCAAAATTAAATTATTTTATAAATATATGTCCATAATAAAAACATGTAGTTGTTTCTTCGCCTTGGAAAACTCCCTATTTTTATTAAACCCTAAAATATATTCGATACTTTTCTTTGTTGAATTATATTACAGCTGTATCGAAATGTAAAACTCATATATAGAAACGGAAATCCATTTGCAAAGCGAATGTTCAATATCTGATGTCAATACATCAATGCGTATAATAGCGAAATTATTGTAAACAACAAAATTGCATTCAAGAATTTCACTCTCAGAAAGGAAAGAAAAAAATGAAAGAGGGGAAGGAATTGGGAAAACAAATGCTGGAATGGGAGATTGACAGGATATGTTATCCTGTCCGATCCTAAGCGAATTTTAATTGGAACACCCCTCCCCCTAAAAAAAAATGTTATTCTTTATTTCAAATTAACATAGAGGAGCCTTCCTTTTCTTCTTATTTTGCTTTTTGAAATCGAACCCCCCCTCTCTTCGTTTTATCGACGGAATGCTTCCCTCAAAAAATTTTATAAAAGGCACAAAAAGCAAGCAAACTCGAAACACACGAGAGAAGGAAAAAAATGAGGATAAAATGACACCCACCCTTCGAAAACGACTTTTTAATAGGAATGCGTTTAAATGGGACTTTAGAGTTCTGAAATTAGGGAAGGGATGTTGGTGTGGCGTATTATATATTGCCAGCCTACTCTATTCCCGTTATCTTGTTTCCGTCTTGAATTTCACATAAATTGATCATATTCCTGCCGCGGATTGTAAAAAAAATACATTTTGTATTCGCTTTATCCATCATTTGGAGTGACAGGTATTGCTGGGGGGTATCCACGATAGCCAGCAGATTGGGTGGAAGGGGAAATTCGGCAGGTTTTAGTTACCAATAGATCTTATTTCTGTTTGGTTATGAAAATATGGAATTGTTATTTCAGCATGATGAATAGGGGACTGAACGGGATTTTCTTAAACATTTCTTTTACAATTATTTATAGTAAGGAATCAGTACATACAAACATCTAAACGTATTGGTAAATAATTTTATTCGGCACTCTCAAGGGTAATTTAAGTATTTAACTGCAATATTTTGTCAAAAATTAAATTAAAATTTTATTTTATACAGCCTTTCTAAAGAAAAAAATTAAGATTTTGTCAGAAGTTTGTCTTTGAAATCATTAAGGACAGTTAGATGATTTTGCGCAAAAGTTGTTTTAATCTTTAAATATGGAAAAAAATAATAATAATTGTGATTTTGTTGATCTGTCAGATGTACCAAAATCTGTGAAAAAATAAACATGTTGTTTAGTATAATACGTCACATCATTCAAGTTACTGTTTCATAACTTCCTACTTTATTCAAAGCATTTTTGCAGTTGGAACTATGTAACATGTATCTAAAACCCTCTGTTCAAAACAACTCCCACTGCATAATGAGCTCATCTGAAAATACCAATTTTGTCTTCATACTGTGAAGAACTGCCCTGTGCGAATGAAGTAAAACAATATGTAAGAAGATGTGGATAATTTTCAGAGAATCTTCGAGATATTCGAATATGCAAATTTCGTATTTTATTAGATTTTTCAGCTACGAAACGTAGCTATAAAAAGTAAAATTATGTGAAAGCTTTTTGTTAATACCGCATTGTATATGTGCAGTTTATAATGAAATCATAGGTATCTAAATGGGATCATAACTCTACAATGCCAGTTGTAGCATCTAATATTTTGCATTCAAACATATTTATATTTACATTTTTAAGGGTCTCGGGACTCTTAAAGCTTCTAAATACTTTTATTTTATAATATGTTAAATTCTATCTATTTCTGAACATTTTAGTACAACTTGCGTAAAGAAATTCCTATTAGAACAAAAGTTAGAATAAAAATGAAAAATCATGTTTTGTGAGTTAAAACGGCAATCCGAAATTTAAAGGGACCGCAATCGACATATTTCGTTTGTTTACACCGTTAAACTTTGATTTTTACCCTTAATTTGATCGATTTGGGAACTTTTAATAAGTAACAAAGTGAAGAGATAAGTAAGTAAGAAGCTTATCTCCAATTTCACAATTAAAACCAAGATTTTTTTTATGAAATCAGCACATTAATCCAACTTTGTTGCGACTGCATGGTTTGGATTCCATCTGCTTCTTGTAACTTTAACTTGTAAAATCTATTATTAATTTCCTTAACAGAATTTACTGGTTTTATCATGGCTAATATAAATGCAAAACGTCAGTCTAGAAAAAGACCACAAAAGAAGAAATATCAAGGTAATAAATATGTTAAATCAGATAGATCGCAAAAGGCATTTGCTGAGAATATGCCAACAGTTTCAGGTAATAAAATAAATGCTTCTACATTCAACTATTTTTCATCAGATGCATTTAAAGACTACAGAATTGTAGATATTGAGATTTTATTTAAAAACATTGAAAATAATCTTGTGTGTGCTATTTGCCATAATGATATAAAATTAACAGAGAAATCTGTATGTGGTCAGAACTCTACATTTCAGAATGACTGCAAAAAATGCAGCGAAATTGGACATTTCAAAAGTAGCAGACTTGTTGGCCTCCAAACAAGTGTTCCAGATAGAAACAGGCTCATGATATTTCCCATGCGATGTATTGGTCAAGGCTTGTCATAGCTCAAAACATTTTGTTCAGTTATGTGTTTGCCTGCCCCTATTACGCAAAAATTATATGATGCATTAAAATTGCTTCTGTGTCCGCTGCAGACACCTCTGTGAAAGCTGCTGTTCAACAGGAAGTTGAAGTGAATGATTTTGCTACTGATATTACTGTGAGCGGTAATGGAACTTGGAAGACACGGGTTCATTCTTAGTTGGTTGGTGTGTGTGCTGTAATTGAGGGTAATACGGTAAAAGTAATTGACACGCATGCTATGTCGTCATCTTGCAAAAGTGGTGAATTTTATAAAGGTAGTAAAAGTGGAAAACGATACCTGAAGTGGCAAAAGCGCCATACTAAAGTATGTCGGAAGATCCGCAATGGTTCTATAGGAAAGCTAGAAGTTGACGGTATGATAAAAACATTTTCTAGATCCGAGAAAGAACGAGGTGTTCGTTACGAAAGATATATTGGTGATAGGGATACAAATACTTACGTTTCTCTACAAAATGCAGATCTATATAATAGAGTTAATATTCAAAAGGTTGAATTCGTCGGCCATGTGCGAAGGCGTATGGGCTCTCGCTTATGAAAAGTAAAAATACAGTTCTCAAAAACAAAGTTTGGTTGACTCACCAGACTTGATTCAGAATCTCACAACCTACTACGATAATGCAATACGGTTTAATAAAAACGACTTGAGTGAAATGAGAAAAACTGTCTGGGTTCATAAAATATCTACTGATAAGGAGACTAATATGTGCATTACTTCTGTCTGAAGAGAAATTTATATTCTAGTACAGCTTAGAAAACGTTAGAACGTTAATATCTTCTGTAACGACCTCGCCCTATGGGTATGCTTTTTTGATATTTTTTTGTGAAATATCTTTATAATGGTAAGTTGTACATTTTGTAATAGTGTAATGGGATATCATTTCTTCATTTGACTTTTTAAAGACGTTTTTGACTTAAATGTGATTTCCTCAATTTCTTTTATTTTGCACTTGCGAGCAACATTTCTCAAAAAGTAATTGCATTTCAAACATGAAACTCTCTAGAATTGTTTAGGTTGTTATTTTAAAGCACTTATACCTCAAATTGAATAATTTTGTTTGAAATTTTGCAAAGTTTTGAATATTTATATTGTTGTCCGGCTTAAATAAAGTTAAAACGTTGGATGGTTAATAGGGGTCCTGAACCTCTCCTATGTGCTTTTTTAATATTTTTTATGAAATATCTTTATAAAGATAAGATCTGCATTTTATAATACTATATAATAGTATATTATTTCTTTATTATATTTTTTAGAGTTATTTTTTATTTTAAATGTTATTTTCTCAGTTTTGCATATTTGACACTTGCGCGCAACATTTCTCAAGTAATTGAGCATCAAATATGAAACTTTCTAGAATTGTTTAGTTTCTTGTTCTGAAGACCTTATACCTCAAGTTGAACAATTTTGCTTGAAAAATTTTTGTTATAATTTTATTTTAGATAAAATGGTGTCATTTTGAATTTTAAATTTAGTTTTTAAAATCTTTAATTGCTCAAATGTTTTTATTTTGAGGTATAACTTATTAAATGGATATCTTTGTATTAGAATCAGTAATATTTTTGCTTCTGAAAGCAATAGTTTTGATGCAATCATGCTCGCAAGTAACATATATCAAAAAATTTTATTTATAAAATCATGAAAATTATACAATTTTTAAAAACATTATCATTAGCCTCACCTTTTTGAAAAAAATTATCATATATGCAACAGGTATTCACATATTAGCCATAAAATTTTTAGGTATTATTAATGCATAGGAGAAAATATACAAAATAAAATGTGAAGCATGGGAATTCACCCTGTTTATTGCACTTTAAGACTCCTGAGAATGTTTATACAATTTATTCCATTTTACCCTTCCGGTCACAGTTTTGGAAGGTTCCTTTCAGCTTAATCAGAACAGTGAATTCAGTCTCAAAGCGTTCGTATATTTATGACTGAATGTTTAATGTTTTCGACATCGCATTTATATCAATTTCATATTTTGATATGAATTTTGTATTTTGTAATCCACTCAACTTTAAAACTTATTCAATTACCCGGCATAGACTCGCTTCCATGAAAAAGAAAATCTTTATACGTTTACAAAATGTTTATTACGTCTATAAAAGAAATACTTTATCCGTTGTAAAATTAATCGGTTAAAACCGGGGTCGAACGTGGTCAAACTAAATATATATATATATATATATATATATATATATATATATATATATATATATATATATATATATATATATATATATATATATATATATATATATATATATATATATGTATATATATATATATATATATATATATATATATATATATATATATATATATATAAATAAATTCATTTTGTAAGCTTATTAGAAAGTTAGGTTTTTCGATCTTCAAACTTTTTATTTATATATATATATATATATATGCATATACACACTCATGTTCAAAAGTTAAGCATAATTCGTGAACTGTTTTACGAACCCTAAATATATATATATATATATATATATATATATACACTCATGTTAAAAAGTTAAGCATAATCCGTAAAATGCAAAAAAATCGGAGTTAATATGGATACAACGGTTCACAATCAGTTGTGGAAATCGTGGAACGGAGATGAATCATTGTGCATATGCAAAACAGTTCAGTCGACGTCGACATGCGCAAAGCACCGGCACACGTCGGAACGAATATAAAACGACATCGAGCGGCATGGTCTATTGAGGTGGAATTTTGCAATTGCTGTGGTACGGAGCGTTGTTGACAATCAAAAAGGACGAAAGATGTCACAAAGATGCCAACTGGACATGTTTTTGAAGTGGCGAATTATTGGAATGCTGGAATCCGGTCGATCCCAAACCGAAGCGCCTCGAATTCTGAATGTGCCTCAGTGTGTTACCTCCAGACTGTGGCAAAGGTTCCAAATCACTGGAGATGTTACCCGACGACCAGTACCAGGTAGGCCAAGGGTAACAACTGCTCGGCAAGACCGATATTTGGTGATAACTGCGCTACGTCAGAAGAACCGTTCTGTCAGGCAACTGGGTTCAGCCTTGACAGCCGCCACAGGAGTCACTGTTTCGAGACAAACTGTTTCCAGGAGACTCAGACACGTTGGTCTATATGCCAGACGACCAGCAGTTTGCACCTCCATGACTTCTGCACAGAAACGCGAGCGTTTACAGTGGAGTTTGGAACATCGGCAGTGGAGTGGACAATGGTGGGACAATGTCATGTTCAGTGACGAGTCCAGGTTCAGTCTGCAAACTCTGCCTCTCGTCGTACCTGATCTGGAGAGAACGTGGAACGCGTTTTCACCCTGAAAACATCACGGAAAGACATCGTTTTTCATTTGGGGGAGTCATAGTCTGGGCCGGCATCATGAGAGACGGCCGCACAGACATCCACAATTTTGACACGTGGTCAGTTACCGGTCAAAGATACAGAGACGGAGTCCTTGAGCCTTCCGTTCGATTGTTTAGAGGTGCTATTGGTCCTGATTTCATATTCATGTATGATAACGCGCCTCCTCACCGTGCAGCCTTGGTCGACGACTTCCTTCAAACTGAAGATATCCAGTCCATGCAGTGGCCTGCCAACTCTCCTGATCGGAATCCAATAGAGCATGTGTGGGATATGCTCGACAGACATCTTGCAGCCCTCCGCTATACACCAAGCTCCGTTCCAGGATTGGAAATTACTCTCTGTGAGGCTTGGAACACTTTGAGTACACAACTCATCCAAACCCACATCGAAAGTATGGAAAATCGTTGTGCAGCATGCGCGGCTACCAAAGATTCCCCCACACCGTATTAAACTGCAGCACATTGTTTTAATCATTCTGTTTCACTGAGGTTGACACTCATATTGTGATCCTTTTTCTTGCAATCCTTTTCTTTGGATAATAAAAGCCGTTATTATCCTTGTTTTGCATCGTTTTCGTCTTCTATGACCTTATTACACCCGCATACCGCATTCCCTTCCATTGGGATGTAGATTTCCTGAAATTTTTACGTAAACAGCAACTATGCTTAACTTTTGGACATGAGTATATATATTTGTATACATACATATTTATTAGTTTTTATAAATTAGATTGGCTAATCTTGTAAATTTAAATAAAGAATATTTTTCACGAACTTTGCGACGGAAAATTCTTCAAAATTCATTAGTTAACATGAACAATATTCCTCCTAAAAATATATTACAATTGACGAAGATATTTCTTTTATCTCAGTTTCAAGAAGAGCCTCTCTGGAATTACAGCACTTCTCCTCAATAAACATTGCAAGTTGTCGCATCCTTAAAGAGAAACACAAACGGAAAATATCGTAAAAAGAACGAATAAGTATGTTTGAGAGAGTGTCATATGTATAGCTTTTGATGATATTAGAACAATACATCCTTTTTATTATTCTGTCAATAATAAATGCTGTTTAAGAGTGCTAAAGAAATGTAGCGTACAAACGTTGAGCAATCAGAGCATTCTAAAAATGTTTTAGCGAGCACAAGTAAACGCTGGAATAAAATATATCGCATTTAGAGGTTTTTTTTTTCTTTTTAGCTTTAAGCATTTTTAAAATATAAATTGTAAATACATCAATAATGTTCGCAGTGAATAGTTCGTAGTGATGTGTGGTGTCATGTATTGGTATTAATTAAAACACACACAGAGCGTAACAAAAGCAAGGATTTATTGTTTACGGACTGCATAGTGGTCTGAAAAACTGGGGGCGTAGCCAACCAATTCACAAGGTTACAATTGCAGACTGATTGTTGATTAAACATTAGTAGTGATACTTGCAGTTCAAAGTGGAAAGATACATTTATGACCATCTACATACACAACACAATATTTATTTTCTTTATAAAAACAATTATATTTTAAAAACCTTAAAATTCAATTTTGAAACTTATAACTAAAAGTTTCTAAACTTATAACTAAAATACTTATGATTACTCGGGACTTGCCGATCGATTTCGATGTTCTTGGAACTCATCAGAAACAACCCTCACGTCCTGGACTGATTCAGCAGATCTGGATTACAATTCCGTAGGTGGATCCTCCATAGCCACTAGCTTGGCCCTAGTCTCCGGTTCAAAAGCACATGGACTACGCTGAAATAAACTTGGACAATTTATCGCTAAAATAATCTACATCAGACTAAAAATTGTTATGCATTTGTAACGGCATTTGTAATTCAGTTCGATCTCAAGTGAACCTAATTGAAATAAGTGAACATATTCCTACTACGTATATTTCTCCCATCTGTTTCAAGTTGACACGATTTCGGATTTTCATTTGGTTTAATTACTTTTCCTGGTTCCAAGTCTCTTACTTTGTTCTGAATAAAACTGACTTGCCTAGTTTTAATTCAGGCAAAGATTTGTAGGATAAGACATAGTGATTCTTTGAAAGCCTTTCCTCTGCTGCTCCTGGAATTTTCGATACTGTTCCGCATCAGAACTTTCAGATTTCATGACACATGACAATGTAGTTAAAAGTCTTCAGCCCATTAAAAGTCCAGCAGGTGATACTTTAGTACCTAATATGGGCGTAGATCGCATTGATAACAACAGGAAATTCGTATCTCTAGAATCAGCTATGGTTTTACAAAAAACATTTTTATGCATTTGAATAGCGCGCTCCACTTTACCATATAATCTTGAGAATTTCTTATTAACTCTAATATATTTAAATTTACAATTTGGAGTAAAATATTAAAAATCTCTAGAGTTGAAAGGCTGTCCGACGTCAATGACAACCTTATTAAGAAGACCGTGCCTAGCATACGCCGAATTAATAGCAGGCATCACTACATTTGCTTTTAGATTACCAATTTGTAAGCCTGAAACATATTTAGAATATTAGTCAATGATTTTAAAATAGTTATGTTCATCAAATAGGGGGATTATCGTTATTGCATACATGGGACATAGATTACACGCGCCAGCTTAGCAGATCCGCAATTTATTTTAATTCTTTGAAATAATAAATTTCGATTTATTTTGCAAATTTTCTGCTCGCAAAATAACTTCTTTTAGCTGCGACTGCTAATAGAAATTATGAGCAACCATGGGCAACCATGCAAGTTATACAAGAAACCAATTTATGTGAAAATCGATCAAATTTATGCTTCAATATAAAATAATTAAAAAACTAATTTGAAATTAAAAACTCTGATGTGGGCAGCACATGACTTTCCCTGCAGACTTATATCCACGTTCTCTTTATTTTAATTAAATTTAATTCACTTTTAATTCGATTTTCGTTCTCGTATGGTAACTGGTCTTATTTTCAAAGGTGGCGCTGAGAAAATACCAAAAATCTAAAATACCTCGAGAATGGCTAGTCCTAGTGCAATGGGGTTGGTCTTATTATTTTCTTCATTAAAAATTACGTATAAAACAAGTATTTAATGGATATATTTAAGCATACGTAGTTTTTACTTTAGACTTTGACGATTTTTGCGGGTCATTTCGCAATAAAGGCAGGTTATTTTTTTCCGAAGCGTAGCAAAATCTAATCAGCACCAGAGTAACCCACAAGCGACTTAACCCGAACGACCCACTACCGAAATGTGTAAAATTCGGTCCATTAGTTTTTCAGCTAGAGTGGATACAGGATTTTGCGGCTGTTTCGCAAAAAAAGGCGGGCTCTTTTATCCCAAATCATACACAAAACTAATCAGCACCAGATTTGCCCACAACCCTAACAGCATTTTTTTTTCACAGTGACGTAAGATTTATGTCACACTGTGACTTTGGGACGTCACAGGACGTTGCAGTACGTCTCGGCAATGTCATATTGAGGTCACAGTGAAGTCATTTTGGTCATTTTCATGGTCGTTTGTGACCTCGCATATTAACTTGTTTGTGACGTCACATTGTAATTGTCATTGGAATGCCGTCACATTGTTACGTGTTAATTAAATTGTGGAAACGACACAGAATATAGTCACAATGAAGTTACAAAGTTACTAATACGTAACGTCGCATAGAAGTCACAAATATAATGTCACATTGTGACCCAGGTGTCACGTGGCTACAACGTCACTGTCACACATGTGACGATCTTTGCTGTGAGGGAAGTGACTTACTTACCAAATTTTATGAAATTCGTTCAGTTAGTTTTTTAGTTAGAGTGGATACAAAGTCTGCACAGACAGACAGACACACGGACAGACAGACAGACAGACACACGGACGGACAGACAGACAGACAGACAGACAAACGGATAGACAGACACACAGATAGACACACATACAGACACACACACACACACACACAGATGTCACGCTAAAAATGATTTTATCGTATTCTAGAGGCCTTGAAACGTGTAGACCCGTCGAAAACTCGAGTTGCGATTTTCGACATGATTCCAATACTTTCCCTATACATTACCATGTATTGCAGGGAAAGTAAAAATTATCTCGCCGAGGTCTGTCGAGCCTTGAATTCAGCTAACCAGTGCCGAAGTTTAGATTTTCTGCTTCAGACGGTACACAGGCAAACATCTTCTTTTGTTATGTAATATTAACAGTATTGAAACATACAGCGAAATTGTTAAAAATATGAAAATATGAACTAAAATGAAATGATATGAAAATGTGAACTAAAATGATATGAACTAAATATGAATTAAAAATATGAACTAATAATAAAGCATATACATAATCACATTTTCTTAAATACGAGCTCAAAGTCCTATATTTGTTTAGTTGGTACTTATCCCTCATAATGCAAAAGTTCCTGATTTAAGTGAGGAGATTGCCACTCCTGTTGGTCCAAAGACGGCAGGCACACAATAGTAGAAATCTGACTTTGCCTAATACCACCCAATTTTGACTGGAACCCAGTGGATGTAGTATCCACAGGGACCGTATCTTCCTTTCTCTGCCACCATCCTCTCGGACGGACTTTTGGACCTACAGATTTAACGTGCCCGTACTCCGCGTAGACACGGAGGAATATTTTGAGCAGCTCCTGGAATCAAACTCGGGTCTTCTGAGTACGCCCTTCGTGCTTTAATCACTGAGCCATCCTATGTCCCTATATTTATTAAAATACAGAATGTGAATTAGATTCATCAAGACTTGTGTAACTTTTACAGGAATTTCCACTGTTAGAGTCTTACAATATGAATATATTTTAGAATACCTGAACAAAAATACCTTAAAAATACATTTTAAATTTAGTATCAAATCGCAAAAATAACTTTCAATAATAATAAAAAATATCTAATTAAATAAATCGCTTTAAACATGGCATTTTTCTAGATCATTATTGAGCATTCAAAGGAGGTGCGATATAATGTATCACTTGCTCAAAATACAGTGATATATTTTCCTTCATATACAATTGTTGTAAGTGCTAAAACTTAATTATAAAATACTGTTTGTACACAAAAAACGTGCCTAGCTCAAGTGGACGAATCTAAACGTGAAAGAAGGAGCAGGTAGTATGACGCGCGAAACTACATTTTGGGTTTTAATTTCGTATTTATTTTGTATGCTTCCGATGATAGCCGTTACCCCCATTTTAGCACAGGACGCATTCAGTTATTGCAGGCGCACTTTTCGATGGTCGTGACGAAGGGGAACTGACAATAGTATCATTTCTTCTAAAATATAATTTATTTGAACACCATTTTCTCCAAAAATATATTAAAAATGAACTATACTAATCATACGCATAGCCATAATCCTATAAAGAAAGATATGAGCAGGGGGGGTGTCTACGACAGAATGGGTTTATTTACAGTGCTGCATTTCGCTTTCCAATATGGACCATTGAAAAAATAATTTTGCTACAAATAGGGGTGAGTTTTTGACCACTACTGCTGATTCTGTGAATATGAAGAAAATTGTTGTCGAATCTCAGAATTTCTGAGCTTTTGTGTAAAACAAGTCTTTTTTATCGAGGTCATTTTAAATGATTGAGAGTAAAACTGGATTTTTTTTTTTATAATGGGACGTCATGTAGTGAAATCATGTTTCCAATAAAAAAAATTCAGAAGTATGGTACTGATATGTTTGAAGGTAATGGAGAGGCATTCTCGTCGAAAGATGTGAAAAAATCGGGGATTCACCTTCTTGGGAACAAAATATCAAGTAACTTCTATTATTTCGAAAATATGTCACCAACATAGCACATGTGAGAGATATGAAATACCCAATGCACTTGATATTGTTTTTTTAACGGCCATTTGACTATTTTTATAAACACAACGACAAGTACATAATTTATTACCTTAACACATTTATTAATATCTTTAACGAAAAGCACTGACGTATTTTCTTTCGATTTTTTTTTAATTCCCCCTCTTCTTTATCTTATGAAGCTTCAAAAACGCAAATTTTTTTCTAACCCTCTGACAACCCTTCCAAGACACTTAAATCTCTTCTCACTCAGCGCGAACATTTGGAAATAACGCTCTTCATTTTCTAAAAAAAAAATTCCATAAAACAGATGAGCTTGCGTCGGAGGCCATATTTGTTTACATCCCCCCCACCCCCCCTGTAAATCAAAGATGGCGTAGAGCGGGTGTTTTTGGAGGCGAGAAAAGCTTTGAACTTTCACCTCTGGAGCATCCGTTTTCTACGGAGTCCGTAACAGTAGTAATGCGCAAGGAATAACACGCGAAAACGTACGATAGGGTGATAAAACACAAACAGGACTTTATTTATCGTGAGAACAACTTATTCATTAGTTTCCGAGGAGAGGATTTTCTTTGGGGAAGTAGATATTTATTTAAGAGTTAATGCGGTAAATGTGATGTTTAAAAGCAATGTGGTGTATATTTGGCACATAACTTTCGCCCAACAGATTAAATATGAAACATAGATGCTCTGCTCTGAATTCCATTTATTTATTATTAGTATTTGTTATTCAGATGTTTATATCTCACCAAGAGCTTTCGGCCACGCTTCACATCTGAAAAGATACAAACTTTCACGTATTAAAATAAAGTTTAACTAAGCTATAAAAATAATGGAATGCCGTAGCAAAAAAAAAAGCGCAATTATGGTTGTATATAAAAAAAATTAAATGCATCTACAGATTTTAAAAGTAAACAATCATTTCTCTTCATCAGTTAAAAAGAAAAGCACTGTTTATAAGCTCTACTGTTGTACTGCTATTGCTTGAAGTACAATTGCTTGAAGTTTTTAATTTATGATACACAAAATACCAAAAACTATGATTTTGGAGTTTGGTCCAATAGATATCTAGTCCACACCCGGGAAAGTTTTGCTTTAGGTATATGTATGTTTATTTTTTAATAGAAAAATGAGAAACCCATTATTTTTCAAAATAATAATTTTGTTTGCTTGTAGTATATATGCATGTTGAATTACAAGGCATAGATAACATTTCTGATACTGTATACGTGATAAATTGGTAAATTAGTTATAATACATCTTATATGCGTTTGCATAAAGAGTGAAACCTGTTTATAGCGATATTTTAAGGATCAGAAAAAAATATCGTTGTAAACAGTTTATCTTTATAAGAAAGGTTGTTATATAGTTGTTATCATTATAAGCACACTTTATAATGGAAGTGATTTAATATGGGTGTAACTTTATTTTTAATAATATTAAGTTAAACTTCAATTTTTAACACTTTACAACATAGTTGAAAAGTGTTTATGACTTTGATCATTCTGTCTGCCTGTCTGTCTTTTCGCACGATAACTGTCGTAAAAATGACTTTATTAAAATGGAATCTTAGTATATTGTTGAGACGGTCTGTGGGATATATATGAAAATTTAAATTAATAATATCACCCAATTAGTTTTGGATTGAACAAGGAATGAAAAAATAAAATACATTGAACCATATGGGACCTAATTCTCAAACATTTTTTAAGCTAATTTAAAATTCACAAATTGCTTCGAAAGTTTTAGGAAACATTCCAATTATTCCATAAAACATATAAAAAAATTTCAGCAAAATATGTTCGGTAATCTTTTAAACAGAAATTAAAATAATAATTCACCTATATTATATGGAGAGATCATGTGACTCACTTCAAACTGAAATATGACATCCCTCTTGCTTCAAAATCGTGATTTTTAAAGTTCTTTTTAATTTATATTTAGTGCTGCATCCGTAAATCCGCTTTACTTTTGATTTTTTCTGTACATCTGTATAAACTGCGCCAAAGCAATTACAATATCTTTGAGTTTAAATGATCATCAAACTTTGATTATTTCTACACCGAAACCTAATTTTCACGTACGGATAATGTAAACACATCAAGCTGTAAGATGAGTTGTAAAGAATTGCTGAATTTCTTTAACACAAAGTTATTTAGCTCTGTAGTCTGCAATATAGCTGATATGAATAAAACATTCATTGATTTTACATAGAGAAGCAGACGATTCTATTGCGTTTTTCGGTGAAGATTTTAGCACGGAGTTAGCAAGTGCTTTTACCTCCATGGTCAATATTTTAAGCAAAATATTTTATTGCAGTATTGTGATGAATGAAAGAAATGGAATTTTTTTTATAAATGAAATATTTACCGCTTTTATATAGAGAGCCAGGCAATCTATATTTCGATTACGTTATTTGAATAAACTTCATTTGTTTTCGATGATGTTTTCAAATATAATAAATTATTGCAGTATTGTGATAATTTTAAAAATATCACAGCTGAATGTATCGCATTTTAGAGATGTTTAAATAAAATTGCATTGCAGTTGGAAAGTGTTTTCACAATCAATGCTTTATGCACGATTGATCTTTCTTGTTGAATAATATCACAGATTAGGAATATAGGTTAACATAAATCATAAGAATATAATTCCAGTTTGATAATTTAACATTTGTATTTTAGCTACATTTATATTTATCTAAAAATGCATGTGTATAACAAGAAAGATCAATCATGCATAAAGCACTGATTATGAAACGCTTTCCAACTGCAATGGAATTTTATTTAAACATCTCTAAAATGCAATACATTCAGCAGTAATATTTTTCAAATTATCACAATACTACAATAATTTATTATATTTGAAAACATAAAACTTCATCGAAAAAAATGAACTTTATTTAAATGACGTCATTGAAGTATAAATCGCCTAACTCTCTATGTAAAAGCAGTAAATATTTCATTCATACACTTTTATTCCATTCCTTTCATTCATCACAATACTACAATAATTTATTTTACTTAAAAACTTAAAACTATGGCGGTAAAAGTACTTTAACTTTATGCTTAAAACTTCATCGAAAAAGTCTGTTATGAAATCATCAATTTCTCTATGTAAAATCTATGAATGTCTCATTCATATCAGCTATATTGCAGACTGGAGAGCTAAATAATTTTGCGTTACAGAAATGCAGCAATTCTTATACAACTCATCTTACAGCTTGATGTGTTTACATTCTCCATAAGAGAAAATTAGGCTTCGTTTTAGAAATTATGAAATTTTGATGATCCTTTAAACTGAAATATATTATAATTGCGTTGTTTCAGAATATAGATGCACAGAAATTAAGAAAAAATAAAGCGGTTTCAGGACGGATACAACACTAAATATAAATTAAAAAGAACTTTAAAAATCACGATTTTGACACAAGAGGGATGCCATATTTTATTTTGAAGTGAGTCACGTGATCTCTTCATATAATATGAATGTAATTATTATTTAATTTTTATTTTAGAAACTACTTAATAGATTTTGCTGAAATGGTTTTCTATTTTTTATGGGTTAATTTGAATATTTCCTAAAACTTTCGAAGCAATTGTTGAAATTTAAATTCGCTTACAAAATCTTTGAAAGATTAGATTCCATGCTGTTCAATGTATTTCATTTTTCAACCCGGGTTCAATCCAAAACTAATTGAGTGAAATTATTCATTTATATTCCCATATGTCCCACAGACCGTCTGAACAACATACTAAATTTTAATTTTGATAAAGCTATTTTTACGGCAGTTATCGTGCGAACGGACAGACAGACAGAATAAACAAAGTCATAAATACTTTTCAACTGTGTTGTAAAGTGTTAAAAATGAAATAGGGAATTATGCTTTCATTCAACAATAAAGAACATTAATACATAGAAACAGAAACAAAATACCAAAATTACTTATATATTATAAAATTATACGTTATAACCAGAGTCTGGGTCATTAAAAATAAACCAAAAAAAATTTAGTTTTAATTAACAAGGAAAGAATCGGATATTTCCGTTTGCTTTCACAGAGAACGACTGAGCCTTTTCACAGCCTTTACACCTTTGCCTTTTTCACAGAGAACGACTGAGATACTGTGGTGTTCCTTGTCTGGCAACTCGTGCCATTCTGACTGCCTTTGGTGCATGATATTCTTCAGTACTAATAGATTGCTAGAGGCTCTATTCTATTGCTTTGAAAAATCTTGAAAAACGCAAAATTATCGTTATATAAAGACTTACCCAAAACCACATTATTGTTATAGACAAGTTTGATATGCATCGGTACTATAAGAAATCTGCAGAGATCATGGAAAATGTCGTTATGGACAAGATTATCGTTATAGTCAGATTTCACATATTACATAATTTTGTGCCCCTTTTGATATGGTCTAAAGAAATATTTGTAGAAATAATTGATTATTTTGTTAAAGAAAATCCGTACATAACACATTACAGTTTAAAAAAATGAATGGTGGATGCTATAAGTAAGTAAAAACATTCAAAATCATTTTTGATAATTTTTCTTCCATTCAAAGTATTATAACTAAATTCATTACAGCATCTGTTTGAGAATGGAATGATTTCAATATAATTAGAACACACAAACTATGTTGCTTTATGAAACAAAAACTAATTTATTATTGTCTACTATTACTGAACTATTTATATTTTTATTAGCAAACTTGTGATCTATTATTATCATCCAAGAGGAAGAACGGTCTTATGAATGTTTCATTATTTGTCTCTACAACATACATATTAACTGCAGTCACTATAAAAATTCCACAGGATCCTCTCATTGAAAAACGTTGATATCAACATAACGAGAACATTACCATAGCATTTATTTTAATATTAGAACCTAGTGGGTGCGGCAGTGATGTCTGATAAAAATGCTGACTTGCTGTGTGTTGGATAATTTCTTCTATTTACTCTACCACACACAGGAAAAAAATTATATTTAATGGATTTATGCCGTAACCCTTTGCAAAAGTTACCGTTTGATATTCTTCTATACCTTTAAACGTGATTAATAGTCTTAAATTGGAAAAAAATTGCTTGAAATAAAAGGGATAGGTGTTTACAGTTCGATTGCTATTTTGTACTAATGATAAATACATTATTCTTACTTAATCCATTCAATAATTAAAATATAACATTTATATAAATCATATAGACATTTATGACTCATACTGGCTGCCAAACATGTAAATATTGATTGGATAAAATGTTCCATTAAAATTAAAGAAAACGCATTTCTATGACATGAAATACTTGTTTTAAAAGAATATTATTGTCTAAATAGTTCTTATTAAAATTTAGTATCTGCACTATCGAAACGTGTTCGATTACCATATCTATAACCAGCATTTATATAATGCTAAAATGAAGCAAGAAAGACCAATCATGCATAAAGCATTGATTATGAAACACATTCCAACTGCAATGCAATTTTATTTAAACATCTCTAAAATGCGATACATTCAGCGGTAATATTTTTAAAATTATCACAATACTACAATAATTTATTACATTTGAAAACTTAAAACTTCATTGCAAAAAATGAACTTTATTCAAATGACGTGACTGAAGTATAAATCGCCTGGCTGTCTATGTGAAAGCAGTAAATATTTCATTCATACATTTTTATTCCATTCCTTTCATTCATCACAATACTGCAATAATTTATTCTACTTAAAAACTTAAAACTATGGAGGTAAAAGTACCTTCTAACTCTATGCTTAAAACTTCATCGAAAAAGTCAATGCTATAAAACCGTCTACTTCTCTATGTAAAATCATCAATGAATATTTTATTCATATCAGCTTTATTCCAGACTCCAGAGCTAAATAATTTTGCGTTAAAAAATTCAGAAATTCTCATACAACTCATCTTGCAGTTTGGCGTGTTTACATTCTGCATACGCTAAAATTAGGCTTCGTTGTAGAAATAATCAAAGTTTGCTGATCATTTAAACTCAAATATACTGTAATTGCGTTGTTTCAGATTATAGATGCACAGAATTTAAGCAAAAATAAAGCGGTTTTAGGACGGATACAACACTAAATCTACATTAAAAAGAACTTTAAAAATCACGATTTTGACACAAGATGGTTGCCATATTTTATTTTGAAGTGGGTCACGTGATCTCTTCATATAATATGAATGTAATTATTATTTTAATTTTTATTTAAAAACTACCGAATATATTTTGCTAAAATTTTGTTTATATATTTAATGGGATAATTTGAATATTTCCCAAAACTTTCGAAGCAATTTGTGAATTCAAAATTCGCTTAATAAAATGTTTGAAAAATTAGATCCCATTGGGTTCAATGTATTTCCTTTTTTCAACCCGGGTTCAATCCGAAAGTATTTGGGTGATATTATTCATTTACATTCCCGTATGTCCCACAGACTGTCTGAACAACATACTAAAATTTCATTCTGATAAAGTCATTTTGACGAAAGTTATCGTGCGAACGGACAGACAGCAGACAGACAGACAGAATGAACAAAGTCATAAACACTTTACAACTATGTTATAAAGTGTTAAAAAAGCATAATGAAACTTTGCATTTAAACTAACCTCAAAGATATAAATTTATATAATTTCCTTCTCTTTTGTTTAATATTCTACGATTTATGAGGGGAAATTAAATTAGAAAAATCTATGCTGAAAAAAAATGAGCTGAAATGCATCTCGCAATCCGAAACTGAATCGAAGTAGGGCATCTAGCTACATGTTGAATAACTTAAACGTTTACTTCATGAAAGAAGTAAAAATCTCAACATATTGAATAATTAATGTACTAGACAGCATAGTAACTTGCACAATTGCACAAGTTAAATTATATTAATAGAAAATTATCTTTGCTGCACGATTTTTTTAAAATTAATTTTTTTCCATAGACCAATTACATTTTTTTTTAAAGTTTTTTATCATTATCTGACATTTGACCTCAGATATCGCAGTACGTATGTCGAAAATTTAGGGCTTCATTTCGACCTAAAACAGGATTAGTTCAAGCTATGAACAAACTTTTATAAACAAAGTTTATGAACAAACTTTTATTGGAATCGGTTAATCTTTATTACGTCAACGACACATTAGTACAACAATCAATTTTGAGTCTGTGTTAATAAACTCACTTTACTTCAAAAGAAAAAAAAATATTTTCAAATAAAATTATCCTACGTAAAAATTATATTTCAGTATTAATAATAAACATAATTGTTTTCATTTTCAATTTCTCTTCGAAAATTATTATTATTATATTTTTAATATAAGTCAACTATTTGAATTTTTAAGTATAACAACATTCATTTTTCTCCAGTCGTAGAACTTACTTGAGGATGTATAAATCTACTAACCCGTTAAAAAGGAATAAAATCATGCGATAAATCAATACATCGATGATCCACCAATAGATCAAAATATCCATACATTTCTCAGCATTTCTCGAACTTCAGGAACTCGCACTTCGGAACAGCACGAGTATCTAAAAATAAAGAAAAGAATGCTTTGAAATCGGAACATTAAATAAATCATTACGGACACATGTCATACATACTAAATAAGAATAAAAGCACCTCAAACATGCTGTCTCCTATTTTTCTTTATATTTTTGATACCAAGAAAAGATGAAAATTAGAACTGACGACTGAATGCATGGCATGGTAGCTTCTGTCAAATAAAAAACGTGACCTCTGGCGGAAAAGTTTGAAAAGACTAAACTCGTGAGTTACATTTTACTGGGAATGACCTTAAACCGTTTATGATTGATAGTTTTCAAATAAAGAATTGCAAACGTCATCTGAAAGGGTCCGCTTAGGTAGTCAAAGGATTTCATAGATGTTCAACATGAATGATATTTGTCAAAAAGATTTGTGTGAAACCACTTAGTAATTAAAACATTAAGGGAGGATTTCTCACTAGAAATATATTTTTACTCCGAGAAATGCGCGACATGTGTAAAGTAAGTTTAGCGAGTCTTTGCTGTGTCAAAATGGTGTAATATGTAGCACACCTCGCCGCAATTCAAGAGGCCAACAATCGATCTTTATCGATTATTTCTTCAGCGACTGAAATCTGTGATGTTTGTGTCTTTTCAACCCCCCCCCCCCCCCCGAAATCTTCCCAGAGACTTGGAGGGCTAAAACTTTGCACAATTATAGTATCAAACAAGGGAAAGTACCTAAAGTAGATGGATTTTTATTTTCCCCACCGGAGACGAAGATAATAAGGGGGTATTAAACATTTTCCTCAGATCCTCCAAAAGCACCCCCAGTAACCTAGAAAGCTGAATTTTTGCACACTTACAGTATTAACCCCATGTCTATGATCTAAACTTAACGGAGGTGAATTTTCCCATCTTCCTGGTAAGGGCGTAAAAATTGGGTTGTTTTAAAGTTTTCAGTTCCTCCAGAAGCCTGTCGGTGACCTAGAAGCCTGTCGGTGACCTAGAAGTCTGAAGTTTTGTACATTTATAGAATCGACTATGATGCATAGTCTAACAGAGCCGAGTTCCTATTTCCCCCGAGTTTCTATACCCTCCATAAGGCTCCTATATATACAGGCTGCAACAGCGGAAATCTCGAGAAAATTGCAACACTCTAAATTACTTTCTTGAATGATTGGTACAATTTTCTGAAAGCAGAAGTACCTATTTTATAACTAAATTGCGTATCAAATAGCACACGTAACATGTGCGAGCCATTGAAATAGCACAGGCAATTGGTAACTGATTGAACAGGTTGGAGTTAAAATGGCGGTTGCGTCAGCTCGTACATTTAGGAGAGAAATCCCTAATAAATTCCTCCAGAATCTTATCCACTACTCCGATAACATAGAAGGCTGAAGCGACCAGTAGATAAAACACAACGGAATCGGATTTTCGACTATTATTGACGCTAAACGTCGTTAAACAAATTAAAACTAACTATTGCTAAACAAATTAGAACTAACTATTTTTAAACAAATTAAAACTAAAGAAATAAATGTTGCAAATTTAATTTTAAAGAGTTTTAGTTTCCCTGTGTTTGACAGTCTTAAATACTAGTTCGGTATAATACTCTACGCATGTCATACCAATCCCCATATAAAACGGCAATGCTTCGAAATTATCTAAGAATATCAGAATTGCACTGATAATACAACAAATAAATTAAGTATGAGAAAGAAATATCAACTGCACGTAGTTTTTCAATGCTACAACTTTTATTATTCATGTCTAGGTTGATGCTTTTAACAGTTTGTATACAACTCAACACTTATTTTTTAAATAACATTGGCATTCTACATAGTGATAATCCAGAGTGATTGAAAATACTTTATTTATATTTTAATTTGCATTTCATTGTTTAATGACACTTTTCAATTTGTATTACGATAAGTTTTATACCTCGATTTCGATGGACGACGCAATGAGTTGCAAGATATATTTTATTACTCTAAATGTATACAAACCTTTGAAATTTAAAACGATATCACTATTATAAGTCTTAGTACTCGTATATACTAACGACATTTATATTTAAGTATTATGCCATCCAAAGTCCCCGCCCAATTCAAACATAATGTTCGTGCATAATGTTTGAATATGAGGCTTCTCTGAAAAGTAATTGATGAAGTGTTTGGTTATTCTTACTCTCCATTTCTAATATTTTAATATTTTATGTGTATTAGAATTTTTACTCTCATAAGTTTCCTCCACTTTTTATGTATATTTTTATCTGATTTTATTATGCCTTTTTCTTACTGCTTATACTTAAAGTGTTGCTAAAGCGAATTACATCATCTACATATTTCCTACTTTAATGGAGAGAGGGACAGTATATTTATGGTAATTATTTAACGTATTTAATATTGATGAAAGATGCATTGAAGAAGAGGGTATGCAGAAATGTACAAACATTATTTATTTAGAAATATTAATATGTGGAATATTCCGAAATAAGGAGATTTATGTGAAATTCTTATTCCGTTAAATATATAATAATAAAGAGAAATATGTGTTCTTATTGTATTAAATATTTAATAATAAATATTTTTTTCACAATTATTAAAATATTTTGTTAAATTTTCGTAGTAACATGGAGTAATATCCACTATCCCATGATAATGGATAGAGAATTATGACTTTTGAAATTTTCATATAAGGGTCAATACACTAGAAATAGAATACAGCATTCGGGTTTACTAATCTTTATTATACATTTATTTTAAAAATATTAAATATTTTGGGGTCTTGCAATTTTTCTGAAAGTTTACAAATATATATCGATCAGTGATCAGTATTTTGAAATGTAGTAACTGATTTAATTGCGTTTGTAAATGTAATTCATACATTTTTAAACATCTCTAAATGTATACAAACATATTTGAAAATATTTAACGTAAATTTATTGATTGTGCAAGTTTACGTTTGATAGGTTCGGCGAATAATAATAATAATGATGATGATAATAATAATAAAATCAATATTATTTGAAAAAAAAAATTCATTTTATGCCACTGTGATCTGAAATTCCCAGCAGAAGCAATTTTACATATAACGTTTATGAATAACCCATCTAAATTTATATGTAACTAGCAGCATACCCGTTCTTCGTAGGGAGTATATAATATAAAGAACTTATAATTCGCAATCGTGTGCAAATTCTGCTAAAATATTAAATTTATTGCTCCTAAAGAGAAGTTTAAGAATATATGTTCTCACTATGCAACATTATCTTCATGGGCAGATCTGAAGAATAAAAAATCCTGGCCCCCTTTGTAAGCAAATTTAGAAAAAAAAAAAAGGAATTGAATCAATATATGCAATCCCGTACTACATATATTGTCCCAGAATAGAAAATATGCCAGTGTGTTGGTAGAAGATTACCCGTATTACAATATGAGTTTCAAAAATCTCTGCCAAAATAAAAGAGATGACGTAATACATTAAAAATATCAATAATCCCGGTACTCTTTATACCAGAAGGTCGTAATTGATTTCAATATATGCCAATATATATCAAAACATATGCCAATATACCTGTACTACTAATATTCTCTTAGATTAGAAGATATACCTGTGCATTTGTAGAAGATTACTCGTACAACGTACAATATATGAGTTTAAATAATTTTTGTCATAATAAAACAATGGCATAATAACTTGAAAATATCAATAATTCCTTAATCAATAATCCCCAAAAATATCAATAATAATAACGTTTAAACCTGAAGCCCTTAATTGATATTATCCAGTCAAAAATGCTATAAAAAAATCAAATCATTATTTTCTAAAATATATTTTTGTATCCATTTATTTATTATTCAAATCGAAAAAATAATAATTAAAATTAACAGTTAAATTTAATTTAATTGCGTTTCTGAGCAACATGATATAAGATAGAATCTTCCTCATAAACTGCGAAATGAAATAACCATTTTGATTTCTTTATACTTTTCATTGTTCAGTAAAAGCTTGTGCAAAATAAACCATGGAGATAGATTTCCCATTTAAATCATGTTTCAAACAATTCATGTTTTCAGAAAGTGACTAATTAGCGCAAAAAATCTCCCATCAAACTCAGAGATAAGATTTTTATTCACTTTCAAACGATTTTCAAGCTTTTCGTCTGGATAAACCACGGAGTTAGAGAGTAGAACTCCTAGGAAAAAGTTTCGTTTTTCATTAATATCTCGACAACCCCTGGTCTTAGATACTTGAAAACTTGGCCTAAATTTATGGGGAGCTATTTCAAGGCTATCCACAAAATTTCATCATATTCTGTTAAGCCATTCTCCTTTGATGATGAGACAAACGAAAATTTCGTTTTTTACTAATATCTCGAGAACCACTGATCGTAAACATAGACTAAACATAGACTAAATTTTAAGTGGGACTATTTCCAGGCTACCCACAAAATTTCATCAAATTCGGTTCAGCCGTTCTCTCGTGATGACGGGACAAACAGACAGACAGACAGACAGACAGATTTTCAATTTTATTTATATAGATTCGCTATAAATCAGTAAAATCTAGACATGTTTAGAAGAAAAACAACCTTCATTGTGTAAATTTATCTAATTCTGGTTTCAATCACAGCAATCTCTAGTCTCAGAGTTGTAGACGTATGCAAGGAAACATAACTATTGAAAGTCTATAAATTAAACTCAATCAACGAAATTCCTTAGCCTCCCTGCGCCACACGAAAGACGAATCCTGCATTCCACAGGGAGAATTGAATTCCAAATAATTGTGCAGCCTTCAAGGTCGACCAGCAGATCCTTTCCTAATTAGCGGCTACTTAAAGCGGCCACTAAATCAATAGAACAATTATCTGTGCTCAGGTTATTCCACGAGCTCAAATCAAATGGGATTCCCAAAGTGAGTTCCAGTAATCTGATAGTAAGATTTCATTGACAAGTATTTCCGTAAAATCGCTTTCGATTCAGGCAGTAACTGTTTGTTTTTAATGCACATTTATTATTAAGAAATACTGAATTATCAAAGAAAATGTGAAAACTTGATCAACATATTTGGCTATTGAACTGGCATTTAAGATACGATTTTTGACTGGAAAATCGAAGGTTGATTTGTTGCTAGTTTATTATTTTGAATAACGTTTCAGGTGTTTAATATATTGTTTAAATAATCTTAAGCAATAAATTTATTCTTCTCTACTCTCAAACTAGAAAATTTACTGGGGATTTAAGATGCAAACCTTTAATTAAAATTCCACACATACAGCGAATCAAATACTGATACAACGCATTTCAATTGTTCGAACCGAAGTTTGATTCTAAACTGCAATCGAAAATTGTTATTCATTACCATTCTATAAATACACAACTGCTTTTCATAGCAACGGATACAGGTTGTGACATCAGTTGCAGTGCCTTATGCATAGCAGATGGAGAACCGGGGAATAAAACAAATCGCCAGTGAAATAGAAAACGAACATTTTTATGCTTTTGTTTGAAAATTCATAGAAAAAAATAGAGTTATTGGGAAAATATTAAAATCCGAAGATATACACCTATATTTTTATCAAAGTATAGAATTGTGTTAATCTTTCATTTTTCTTGCTGCGGAATAAGAATGAGATAACTTGAATATGCATATTTCAATGTATTTAAAAATAAACAAATACATATGAAGAATTTCTACAGATTTGGCTCAACGATTGTTAGAAAGAACTTTTTACAATCTATTCGATGAAGTCAAGGCAGAAACATTATGATAATATTTTCGATTGCTAAGGGACCAATTTATGTGAAAATTGATCAAAATCGTGCTCCAATGTAAAATAACTAAAAAATCAATTTTAATTTAAGAAAAGCATCGATGAAGTCTGTCGCACCAGGAGTTCAGCTTATCCAGAATCAAATTTCGTGGCTGTCCGAAGTTTTGATTTTTCGATTTTCTGCTATAGGCGAAGCACGCTGATCGCCAGGCAGACAGGCAAACGTCTTCTTTTATTATGTAAGACAGGGACTAAAGCAGAATATTAAATAATAATTGGTTATAAATAAATATAAATATATACATACACACATATATATGTATATACATATATGTGTGTGTATATACACTTAGATATATGTGTATATACATACATACACACATATATGTGTGTGTATGTGTGTGCGATGGACTTTTCAACTGTTTCCATTCGGTCAAAGCTTACTTTTTTCAGAACATAATGATTGTTGTTGTTGTTGTTGAGACCCAGATCGTCCAACCTACCAGAAAAGAACAACATAATGGTGTAAAGATGCACGGATTTTGAAACTGAATTGTACATTAACATTTGGTGCCCATCCTGATGACAAAATGCAAAACTATTTTGAACTACCCATTTAACATAAGATCTAACTTTGCTATTAGAAAAATGACTAGCATCTGTTAAGCATTATAATCCATATTTTAAACAATTTTAATCATTAAAAACTAATATTTTATTCAAATAATCGCTCTAAAACTGCTGCTATAATAACATAAAATTAAAACTTCATAAAATACAGCATATATGCAAAAATAAACTGGTCAACCGATTGTAAAGGCAAAACACAGCCTTCTTTTTCAGGAACGTTTCAACCGGTTATATCGCACGTCGGCTATAAGGTCACAACTCAAAAAATGGCGATTTGGTGTTAATGTTATTTTTGAATTAGGGAAGATCGAAACTATAACCCCGCTGGGTGGTTGGTACTTCCGGAGTGGCAAAACTCGCCACCAGAGATCTGAAGTGCCGTTAGTGCAATGAGCCTATTTTCAGCTGAATCTATCTACTTTAGAATTCGTACAGGTAGGTTAATTTCATTCACAACTTTTTTAAGAAATTTGGAAGGCAAATCTGGTCAGGGGTTAGTCGAGAACAGGGACGCAACTGAAATAAAATATTCACAAATCAAAAGTTGTCATTTTTTTGGATAACAGTAGTTACACAACTCAAAAATAAATAAGACATTAACTCAAAGACAAAATATCACAACACTAAAACCATAATGTTTTAATCAATAAGAGTGATACGAATCAAAGTGATTCTTCGTTCCAGTCACTAAGGGTTCCCTAGAAATCAAAATGAATTCGAGCATGTTTCGCATCATTTTGATGGATATAGACAATCATTTTGTCAAGAACTGTTTAATTCAAAGGTCAATGTGTTTTCTATTAAAAGTTTAAAGTTTTTAGTTTTTGTTTTTCGCTCATACTGAAAACTAAGGTTTTTTGAGTTATGACATTATTGTAGCCAACATGCAATATACTATACAAAGTTACAAGCAGGCATATTGAAATTCAAATATAAATTTTATGAGCATCAATATGCATTTTCCGTGTACTATAATTAAAATTTCATTTATTTGAAATCGTACATGAGTGGATATTAAACGGTATCTATTAATGAGCCAAGTGCGTTTATTTGTATACTTAAAAAGAAATGTTTCGTTTAAAATGAAAAAACATAATAAAAAAAACAGCCGGAGGTAAATTGGGAATTATGAATAACATCATTAATTTCATCCTTTTAAGCCCCTTCTTCAATTCGTTCCAAATATTTTATTTTCTTTCATCCGGAGGAGCTTTTCAGTTGTTTCTCCACTACTTAGACAAGTCCATCATTTAAAGCAGGGGCAGGTGAAGGAATGCCTCATTCTTTTATTTCCACCTAAGTAAAAGAAATGTACTTAACTCAGACTTATATTAAGAAAAGAAACAAAGCAAAAACATCATCTGAAAGGTAGGGACGGTTTTTCTCGGAGATGGAAAAGGCTGAACACGCTGAAGGGAATGATTACATTTGAATCCACAAAGGGCTGCTCTTGAGACACTTTTAAATCCCCGAAATCTCAAATCCCGTCCATCAATCATCCCTGGGGATTCGGCGAGGATTTGAAAGTGCGACGCATTAGGCGGAATATAATCGCGATCGAAGTTGCCATTCTCTTCCTTTTTGTTTTCTCGCTCTTACTCTGATTTTTTTCGGATTCTTCTGTTTAATATCGACAAGGCTGTCACCGGTTCTTCCCCTTGTTAGGAACCGAATTAATCCGGGGAAATGAAAGAGAACCATTCAGTAGGGCCTTCGTAATGATCAAGGTCTTAGAATTAAGGGGTTAAATGGGAAATTCTGGGAAGGTGAATCCGTTTACGGGAACTCGTTGGAAGTATTTGGATGACAGCCGATAAAACCAAGAATGATTAATACGAGCTATTGTCTTTCAATGTCATATTTGATAAATTCGTCGAATATGATGTCTATAAATTAACAAGCCTAAAAACAACTTGATCAACGTATTTCAGCACAAATAAAATAAAATTGCGGCATACAGCTGTTTAGGGGGATACCCTACATCTCTTTTATCAGTGTCAGAGAATCAACAAACCCGAAGTCAAAAAGACGAACTGGGTCAAAAAGACACATAAAAATGTCAAAGGATAATACATGTAACAAATATACAAAATATGGAAAAAATTACAGGGTACTCCTCTATACCGCGGACGAAAATGTTGAACTAGACAAGTAGTAGGCAAATACTAGACAAGTAATTACTAGCATGCAATATGCAGTCAAAACGAGTACTAGACAAATCATTAACTAAATTAAGAGGCTTTCCTGGATATTGAAGGCTTCATAAAAGTCAAGATCATAGATCGACTTGCATTTTTGCAGGATCCTTACTGAGGAAAACTCAAAAGGGCGATCAAAATTGAAGCAATGCTTAGCTATTAAAGTTTTATTAAATTCCTGTTTTTTGACATAGTTTTCATGTTCCTTAATACGAAATTTTGAAACGCGTTTAGTTTGACCAACCACACTGGCAAAAAAAAAAAAAATCTGATGTTAGCAGCACATGAATTTCCCTGCAGGCTTAATTTCATTTTTTTTAATTTCTTTAATAATTCATTAAATCGAGTTTAATTGCACTAAATAACACTGAATTTGCTCTTTTAATACAATTTTTGTTTTTATTTGGTAACTGGATATTTTTTCCAAAGACGATGTAGTAAAAATGTGAAAGAACTCAAATACCTCAAGAACGGTTAGATCTAGAGCAATGGGATTGGTTTTATTCTGTTCTTCGTCAAAAATTACGTATAAAGCAAGCATTTAATAGATGTATTTGAGAATACGTAGTTTTTTATTTTAGAACTTGGCAATTTTTTAGGGTCATTTCGCAAAAAAGGCAGGTTATTTTTTTCCGAATCATACCAAAATCTAATCAACACCAGGGTAACTCACAAGTGACTTATATACCAAATTTTGTAAAATTTGATTTATTAGTTTTTCAGCTAGAGTGGATACAGGCAATTTTGGCGGGCCATTTCGCAAAAAAAATGCGAGTTCTTTTATCCCGAGTCGTACCAAAATCCAATAAGCACCAGGGTCACACACAAGTGACTTACCTACCAAATTTTATGAAATTCGGTTCATTAGTTTTTGAGTTAGAGTGGATACATACATTGCACAGACAAACACACTGACACACACGCAGACGTCACGCTAAAAATAGGCTTTTCGTGTTCTATAGGTCCCAAATCGTGTAGATCCGTCGAAAATTCCAGTTGCGATTTTCGGCATGATTCCAATACTTTTCCTATACATTACTATGTATTGCAGGGAAAGTAAAAAACTGTGAATGCCCCAACTAATATAAATTTCTATAGGATCTTTAGATAAGAAAACCTGAGTTTTCTACTAGTAAATTCAATAAGCGTTTTCTACTTATTGATTAACAAGAGTGTTAATGCACAGCTAGGAAAATGAATCTAATAGATGCAATGTTATTATCAGAGTTATAAAATACTACATACTTTATATCTTCAATGGAGAATGGGCGATCTTAAGGGTCTTATCCGGTGCTAAATTATGATACAGGGGACCCGTTCTGCATTTTGTTGCACGGTGTTTAGCTCGCTATCCAAAATTTCGAAAGATATTTTCCTGATGACATAGGCTAGTAGATTAAGGCAGGGGCCCACGATGTACAGTCATGGAACCCCATTACAAAGGGGCCCCAAAATCCGGCTTGTTTAAAGATGCAATAACCAGGTTTCAGTGTACTAAATTTAATAAAGCATCGAATTGTGCTTAGATTGCCATGGAAAAATTATCTCGTGGACCCTTTGGCATTTTGAGCGATAACTTATGTTTATAAGTATCGAAGATGAATTAAATTGCTTGAAATTTGAGCAGTATTTAACAGGGGAGAGTTTTAGAATTTATGCAGATTGCAAATTTATATATATTTGACAACAAAAACATTAAAGAGTCATTTTTACTAATTAAACATATTTAATATAAAATGAAAAATTTAGATAATCCCCGATATTTTATTTTAAATGTGTGTGTGGGGGGGGGGGGCAGCAAATTATCAGTTCTCAATTATAAGTAGTAGAGAAGGGGATGCTTGCTTGAACCCACGGCCCTAGTAAAGCTTATTTAGGCCCTGTGGTTACCCAGCTTAAGCACGTTTAGCGTTCACGATTCACATTTCCCTATCCATACAGTAGGAATTCTCGTCACTCTAGTCATAGCCAGACTCTCTCGGAGAGAATGATGGTCAATCGAAGAAGGGAGGGGTTCGCTCAATTTTGTTTTCAAATATGGGCCCTATGGAGAGCTAACGTGTTTGCTATTGGTGTTAGAAACCCCTAGACCCCTTACTACGTCACTGCTCGTTATACAGATATGAATCGCGACTCAGGTGCTGGGGATTCATACGATTCAAAAGTTTTATGGACAATATGCACACTTTGAGTTCGAGGCTACACAATTACATCTGATCCGGAAAAACTCTGAAAACACGTGCTCGACGAATACGTTTGTCTATGGGATTCTTTTACGAAAAGGAAGGAAATTATATAAACCTTTCCTGTTTTAATATAATTTGAAACCTTGCAAATCATTATGTACTTATAGTTTTATAGCTAATTTCTTAGAATTGAATTAGATTTATTCTTATTAATGTATTGTTTATATAATTTTTTTAAGGTATTCCGGTTCTTAACTTTCGTTTGTTGCATTTTTAGATGTGATTGCATATATTATTTACAAATATCTTTGAATTGCGATAGGGATCTATAAAAATGATTTTCAAATGGATATTTAACAATATATTTATGGAAATAATCTTTTATGTTATCCTTAAATTTTTTGTGTAAAAGTTTTTGTACGTAATAATGTTTGCATTTTTACGTTTGTATGTAATAATGTTTGAATTTTTACGTATGTATGTAATAATGTTTGAATTTTTACGTTTGTATGTAATAATGTTTGAATTTTTACGTTTGTATGTAATAATGCTTGAATTTTTACGTATGTATGTAATAATGTTTGAATTTTTACGTTTGTATGTAATAATGTTTGAATTTTTACGTTTGTATGTAATAATGTTTGAATTTTTACGTTTGTATGTAATAATGTTTGAATTTTTACGTTTGTATGTAATAATGTTTGAATTTTTCCTTTATTTAAGGGTACTGGTACCCTAAAATTGACGAAACATCACGCAGTTTGGAATCTTATCTTTACAACGATGCATTGGATAATAAATCCCTAGCACTAGAATTATTTGAAAAATTTTCAAAAATTATATTTTTCAAAAAATTTTCAATTTTTTACAAGTATTTTTATATTGCACACTAATTTATATTTTACAATAAGTTCAGACAAAATGTTTATTTTCTGGTTTTAACTGTAACTGCAACTTTGGTTTGTTTACTGTAACATTAACTGTAACTGCAAATTCATTGCGCATGGAGATTTTTTATATTATTTTGCGATTTCGCTTTGCATTTTACATTTTTCTGATTTTTTCTATTTATGTCTTTGTTTTTATTTTTGAATTTTTTATTTAATAGTTATAACTAAATGCTGATCAAATATTCTAATCTTTAAATTATTTATTTTTGCAAATGAGAAAAGTGTAGTTAATCGACAATCATTCCGGTATTATTTTGTTAGCAATACACCACTAATTACTGGGCATTAAAATTAAAGGTATTTTCGAAATATTTTGAGCATTTACATAATAACTAATATTGGTATATAATTTTATAAAGCATTAATAAAATAAGTAAAATATATTTTGAAAATATGCCATATTTGCGTACGATAAACAAAATTAACTGCTGAAAATGGATTTATAGACATTTTGTATGTCAAAATAAACAATGCGAATTTTAGAGATTGTTAAAAATCTAAAGATCTGGTATTCAGCAGGCAGAAAATTATTTAATTTGGCTCACTGCCTATAAAAAATTGCCCAAATGTCGGAAGTAGGTCTAAACTCTTAATGTTGGGATGTATACAATTAATAAAATTATCCGCAAAGCAATTTATTTTAGGGTACAGATTATTTTTCCTTTAAGTATAAAGGGCAACATACAATAAAAAACATATGTTAACTTTCCTTTCAATTGCACAACTTTTCCTTATCGCTTTGTTATCTACCAATTAATATAATTTTAGACAGAAATCTGAAAGCTATTTTGTGTAAAAGCAAGCATTTCTACATCTAATAAATGCAACACATTCAATTTCCATTTTTATTTTCCATAGTGTATGCAATGGGAAAGTATTGTGATGGGCTCAAAACTCTTATTGACTGATTTCGATAGATCTATACGTCAAAAAGAACCTTTCTATCCCAATTGAGAATCCAACCACGGATCTTTGACCAGCAGACGCTCTGCCGTTGAGCTACTGGAATGGAATTGCATGCTCTTATTATCAAATTAAATTCTGGATTCTCCACACTCTAATATCAGATTGATGTGCAACTGACAGTTTAACAGACCACCTCCTGTCATTTTTACAACAGGTTAGCCTCCTGATGCTATTTTATCCTCCAGGCAAGCTTACTGCTTGTTCGTGCAGGTATGGGTTCTATACCACAGTTTCTATACCTCATTCTATACTAAAATCTATGCCACAGTTTCTTTAATTTCCATCTATTTTGACTTTTTGACTTCGGGTTTTTGATCTGGCTTGAACTGAAGAAGGGTGTCCTCAAAACGGCTGCATGCTGCATTTTTTATTATTAACAGTTTACAACAAAGTTGAAAAGTGTTTATGACTTTGTTCATTCTGTCTGTATGTCTCTCTGTCTGTCTGTCTGTCCGTTAGCACGATAACTGCCGTAAAAAGGACTTTATCAAAATGAAATACTCAACTGAATATCAAAATGAAATAATATGTTGTTTAGACGGTCTGTAGGACCTATGGGAATATAAATGAATAATATCACCCAATTAGTTTTGGATTGAATCCGGGTTGAAAAAATGAAACACGTTGAATCCTATGGGACCTAATTTTTCAAACATTTTTTAAGCGAATTTAAAATTCACAAATTGCTTCTAAAATTTTAAGTAATATTCAAATTATTCCATAAAATATATAAAAAACATTTCAGCAAAATATATTCAGTATTTTTTCAAATAAAAATTAAAATAATAATTACGCCTCTTATATGAAGCGATCACGTGACCATGATATGAAAAGATCACGTGACCCACTTCAAAATATAATACGGCATCCATCTTGTCTCAAAATCGTGATTTTTAAAGTTCTTTTTAATTCATATTCAGTGTTGTATTCTTCCTAAAACCTCTTTATTTTTGCTTAAATTCTATGCATCTACATACTGAAACAACTCAATGACAATATATTTGAGTTTAAATGATCATCCAAATTTGATTATTTCTACAACGAAACCTATTTTTCACTTATGTAAAATGTAAACAGCAAAATATGTAGGATGCGTTGTATAAGAATTGCTGTATTTTTTTAACGCAAAAGTATTTAGATCATGGAGTCTGCATAGCTGATATGAATGAAATTTTCATTGATTTTACACAGAGAAGGACGATTTTTTCCGATAAAGTTTTAAGCATAGAGTTTAATTACTTGTAGCTCCATGGTCTTAAGTTTTTAAATAAAATAAATTAGAGAGAGCCAGGCGTGTTATTTTTTCTATGACGCCATTTGAATGCATGTCAGTTGTTTTCGATGAAGTTTTCAAATATAATAAATTTTTGTAGTATTATGATGATTTTAAAAATATTACCGAGGAATGTATCGTATTTTAGAGACGTTTAATCCAGGCAATTTATATTTCAATGCCGTCATTTGAATGAAATTCATTTTTTTCGATGAAGGTTTAAGTTTTCAAATATAATAAATTAATGTTGTATTGTGATAAGTTTTAAAATATTGCTTAGGAATGTATTGCATTTTAGAGATGTTTAAATAAAATTGCATTGGAGTTGGAAAGTGTTTCACAATCAATGCTTTAAGCATGATAGATCTTTCTTGTTTGTGTTTAATATCATGTTGAGTAAGTTTCCGTACTCTGACTTTTCTTGTAGACCCCTTCCCGCACAGGACCTTTAAGCTAATTTTCTTCTTTTGCTTAATATTTCTTGCCTTTTTTTTCCCTTTATTGTGCTACTATAACTTTCAATTTCCCCATATTTCAAAATTTATTATATTCCAAGAACTTCAACGCATGTACTTTGATCTTGTATTGAAATTTCATGTTGACTGTTTTGCTTATAGAAATTAGTGGGAAACATCTTTATTTGTCAAACATTGTTCTAAAAAGCACAATTTAAATAAAGTCACTAGGAGTATTAATACATCTCTATTCTAATAAACTTTTGTCACTCGGTGTCTCTCGCGTTAAAAGAAAAGTTTCAAAATTTGCTTTAAAGAACTCGTTGCTAGAATAAATTAATAAATGTGCAAGTTCAAATGTGTTCGCATTCTTATTGTATATCTAAAAAAGCTAATTACAAAATTAGCAAAACTTTTAACTTTGCAAGGTTAACTTTAACTTTACAAGGTTTTAACATTTACAAGGTATTTATTTATTTAATTTCCTCCTGGCATTTTCAGTTTGGACAAAAGAAAGCATATATCTTGGTTTGTGGCACCCTCATTTTAGTCATTAAACATTCATTTAGTCATTAACTTCATTTGTAAAGTGAACATCTTCACAGAGAAGAAAAAATTTGATGTGGGCACCCATGGCTTTCCTTAGTAATGAAATAACTTCTCAGCGGAATAATGGTGTAAATGGTCCACAGTACAATGATTCTGGCATTAAATTAACACGACATAAACTAATAGCATCTTATGATTTGGATAAGATGCTTTCGGCAACTTATGCACCCAAACAGTGCATGCATGCATGCACCATTGATGGTATGAATGGTGGTATGAATGGTGCAGTTATACACCATTCATACTCCCGTGCCTCATCAAAAGGCAATTAACTGTTGACGAATATCCCGTGATATAAATGACTATGGGCAAATTTTTGGTGAACAAAATACAAAACTAATATATAAAATATCTACTCTCGTGAATGAAATAAAGCCAAACGAAGAAAATGATGTTAATAGATTTGTTGCATAATATTGCACGTGAAGAGTGAACATATTTGATGATACTATTTTTTATTGTCATGTAAAATGTTTTTGATAAATTTATTTGAGAAATGTGCAATTTTTATGAAAAAGTGTATAAGTATGGTTCATGATGGCATACTAAAATTAGTGTCATTCGTTTTTTAACGAGAAATTACGCCCGAAATGATAATTTATTTAGGATTTGTTTATAATTTTTTTAAACATTCATTCAATTCATTCACGAAAAATTCCTTCTCGATCAAAAATTAATTTTAGGTCATTTTGTAAAATGGTTTTGAATTTTTTAATTATTCTCTTGCATCGTCACCCCTTATTCGAATTTTCGAAATATTTTACTTTTTCTTTCACCCGGAAGCTGAAACGGATCGAATAAGATCAAAACCAATATTCTTGCTTGACTGGAAGTGCTCGATAATTGAACAAAGCGATTTTAGAGCTTTTGATTATTCCTTTGTACCGTCAACCCTAATTCGATTTGTTTTTAATTTTAGATTCTTCCCTTGGTCTCGAAGCTGAGACAGATCGAATGACACCACAACTAAAATTCTAGCTATAGTAGAACAGCTAGATGATTTTGATATATGGCCCCATCATTCACCTAGTCATTTCCGTGTATATTACATAGATTCTCTTTTTGTCGATTTCTGGTATGTAGCACCAGCTCCCAAACACAATTCAAATAAACATCTGTAGATTACTAGATTTAATTTGTGCTGAAAACGGCATTCGTACAGAACAGGTTAAATCGAATCAGGGCTTCCAGGAACTAGCTACACTTTTCGTCCCTGAAAAGGAATTATTTGAATTACATTACACATCTGATGGATGAAGTTAAATCTCCCATGGATGAGTGATATCTTCCTTTACGGAGTGGACCCTTGTTGGAAGCATTTCACTAGCAATTCATTAGCGAGTGGGGGCTAAAATTCGCTAAGTGTTTTTTAACAGTAGTCCGCTTTCTCAACTACCCAATAAAAACTCACTTTGCATATTATCTCATAATGTACTAGCTTAGACGTAAGGGAACAATAGGGTAAGGGCATGAGCCTCCCTTCCTAATCAAGGTATTGTTTTGCTGGAAGATTTACTGCCGGAGTTTTGGCAGCCCTGTGGGACTTGTTGCATGTGTCATGGCGTTCGTTTCCCAGTAGTGAGTGATGCGGCTGCATTTCCGGGGGACGTATTAAATTACTGGTGCGTCGCATACTAGCACATCGACCACCCACATTCGGAAATAAAGTTTAGGTAACATATGAGGGTGTCACAAAAACACGGGTTTTGAACATGTGTACCAACAGCGGATACGTGTGATGAGGGAGATAATGAAGAAAGATGTCTATCACGTTAAGATGTGGAATTTTTCTCAGCCAGATGCGCCTTAGCATGTTAACATATACGATCTTGTAATTCTAGTTGTGTAAAGATTCGCATCACATTTTCTTCGGAGCGGAAATTTTAACAGCATTCTAGTGCGATGATATTGGCGTCTTTAAATTTATAATTCTCAGAAATTCTTCAAGTTGTTCTTAATTGTTTTAAATGAAATATTTAAGACAACTAAAAGGAAATACTCTAAGGAAATACTACAGAGCAACAATAAGTACAATAAGTAAAATTGCTGGGTGTGAGAATATGACTTATTTAATATTTCCTTAAAGAAAGCAGGCATAGAAAAATTCCGATCAAGCATTTTCTTTCTCACGCCTAATGTTATTTTACATAAAAATGGCGATGTTTGTCTCTTTGTCTCTCTGGGTACTTGTGTATGTCGTCTGTAGCAGAAAATTGAAGCGTCGGACAGCGGCGAAATTTGCTACATACCGTACTTTGAGCTCCCTTCAGAAAGAACAGGCCAACTGTATCTCACGCCTAATGTTATTTTACATAAAAATGAAGATGTTTGTCTATTTGTCCCTCTGGGTACTTGTGTATGTCGTCTGTAGCAGAAAATTGAAGCGTCGGACAGCGGCGAAATTTGCTACATACCGTACTTTGAGCTCCCTTCAGAAAGAACAGGCCAACTGTATCTCACGCCTAATGTTATTTTACATAAAAATGAAGATGTTTGTCTATTTGTCCCTCTGGGTACTTGTGTATGTCGTCTGTAGCAGAAAATTGAAGCGTCGGACAGCGGCGAAATTTGCTACATACCGTACTTTGAGCTTCCTTCAGAAAGAACAGGCCAACTGTAAACTATCTCAAAACCATTTGGCTATAACGGGGGAACACGATTTGACTCGAAATTCAGCAATGACTCCAGTCTGATGAAGACAAAATGAATTTGAGTTGCTAAATAACACATTTTTTTGTGGGTGATATATCTTCTTTAGCCATTTTCAAACCAGTTCAAAATATCAGATTAGAACCCGCCTTTTCAAAACAGTTTAAAATAATAAAATATTGAAATAATATCCACCATAGCTCAAAAATAAGAAGTTGATGTAAAATTCGATTGTATATTTGTTTAAGCGATTTATAGGACTTCAAATTACTATTTACTGTTCATAGATAGCACTTTTAGTTTTCGAGACACAAGCATTACAAACTTGAAAAACAGAAAATTTTCGGTCTTTAACTTCACAAGACTCAAATCCTTGGAAAATAAAAACGTCGAAAACGTCTTTAAAACTAGATCAGCAAAGAAAATTATTTACCTGAAAGGTGCATTTCCTGGTGAACATTTTTGTCTCTTACTGTTTATATCTATTTGTTATAGTTTAGAAGATATTCGAGTGAAAGTAAGCAAAGTGAATAGAAAACTCGCTCGAACAAAAACGTTTTAGTATTTGCAAAAAAAAAAAAAAATTGAAATTATTTTTGTATATCCATAACTTTACTTCCCACAAAATGAGTAAAAATTGTTTACATTTTTATCCATTAGGTTCGGAAATATAAGTATCCAAAATGTTTGCAATTTTCGTAACGCTCTGATTTCAGCCAGAGATACTCCGACCTAGATGTTATTCGCTTCCAAAATCAACCTGTGAGATTATAATGCAATATCTTGAGACTGCGAGTTTTAGAGGGTACTGTATTTTGTATGGGCTCTATTTTGTATTCGTACGCAAAGGTACAAAACTATCCTTTCATTTATTTTTCGCATTAATATATTTCGCGTTAGCGCACGAAGGTAGAGAGCTATTCTTTCATTTGTTTTTCGTATTCGTGCCACTAGACCATTCCGATCATTAAAGGAGAGTGGAACGTTAATTTTGGAACCCGAATCCCCGCATCACCAGTGTAAACGTCCCTTAGATGAAAGCCTCGCATTCTTTTCATTAGGGGGTAACCCTCTAATCTCCCCCCACAATGAACAAAAGAACAGATAAAGCGCGGGAAAAGATTTACCGCTCTCATCCCTTGATCGAGCTTGATTAATTCTGAGTCGTTGCTATCGCCGGGTGCTCGACTCAATTAATAAAATGAATTAATACACTTTTCTTATATGGCTCTTCAGTACGGTAGCCAAGCAATTGTGTTCAGATCTGCGCCGCATTAAGCACCGTGAGCACATAGTCTGCGAACAATTATCTCAGAGTACTGGAACTGAGGTTCCTTTCAAATTCTCGCGCGCGTTATTTATAGATTTAAACTGCAATCTAACAAATAGCCTCGAGACGCACTTTTATCGTTTTACTGAATTTTATTCATATTTTCAGTACAACGGCAAAATAATTATTATTTGCAGTATTACCTCGTAAATAGTTATTTTGAAATCCTTTCCGGCAGGTTTTTTTTCTTTCCTCCTTTTTTTTTTTATAGAAAAGCAAATTATCACCTTGCGGGGTCTATATAAATTTTGGTTATTATTTCCCTCAGTTTGCGTTTTAATTTACGTTCATTTTATACCAACAACTTCTGAATGGTTCTGTTAATCGTCTACATGACCAATCGCCGAGTCAAGTAACATTTTCTGCGATCCTGCAGGTCGGCAGGATAAGTTTTGGATCTTGAATGGGATATTGGAAGTCGGAAATTGATTGGAGTGTGAATGCGAGAAAGTTGGAAGATGCACGTCCGTTGGTGCTTGCTACTGTGTTGGCACAATTACGATCCGCAGGATCTAGTACCCAGTAATTGTCTATGACAAGATTTAAATGTCCTCCGATGCAGTTTAATATGCATCGGCTATTTATGTTCTATTCCACTAATTAACGTAAAGCCGCCATCAGGCCAGGTCAAATTTCAATATTGAGCTTTAAGTCATATTACGGGAATGTGCAGCACTGGCTGTTTCATACATGTCTATATTTTATGCAGCCAGCTGCTGTATAATTATGGTGCGCACAATAAATGTGTTTAAGTTGAAATCCTGAATCAGTATGTTATTGCCCCTGACCGTAAGGCCTCTGTATCACTTAATCTAAGATTTGGAGTTAGGTCACTTTTGTATGTTATAATCTACGTACTTTCAATACGCTACAATGGCGCCCCAACAGGGTAGAATAACTGAGCAACTTCATATGAGCTAGTGGCTCAGACTTTACAACTTTCTGATTGTTTTTCATCATGAATGGATGCCGTATGAAATCACAATTTCTGAGCCCATTGCCCTAAATTTGTTTAAGACATAAATAATATCCTTGCAAATTACCGAAATGGGGAATTAATTAACATATGATTCTCCAGTATCTAGGAAGAGGAGGGCTAGATCTTAAATGAGAGAAAGGGGGGTGATACCGCTATACATTTAATTACTTAACGAAATTGTATGGCCAATGGGAGGTTATGACCTCCGACTTTCTTTCTACGCCACTGGTGATTGTGGTTAGGTGAATGGACGCCAATTCTCATGATAGATAAGACTAATGTTTTACAAAGTGGAACACTAGCAACAGTCATAAGGAGCAGCTGTAGACGAGGATGTCCTCTGGCCTTATTACGGAACAGAATGTAAGAAACACCCTTACTACACAGAAATGGGGGTAGTGGTCAGAATATGTAAAAGCAATTCTCGTGACCCTGCTTTGAGTATTTGTTTTGGTGATAAAATACATCATCTCTTAAACTGCTGCGCGAAAAATATTAAGTAATCATAAATGTAGAACATGACTTTGTGTGCAATCTATATAAATAAAATTGAAAATCTGCCTGTCTGCCTTATGAGGGTTATTGATATTTGCAATCTATTACGTCATCTGTTTTATTTTGGAAAAGATTTCTGAAACCCATATTGTAATACGGGTAATCTTCTATTAACACTCGGACATATGTTCTAATCAATGACATTATAAGTAGTATAATAAAATATATCTTCCCATATATTTTTAGCATTTTCATTTTGACCTATATTGGAATCAATTAGTGCCTTCAGGTTTGAAGTTTACGGGTTTATTGATATTTTCGATTTATACATGTAATCTACTAATACAGATTATATCTTCTAATATTCGCGTATATAAGTAGTACGGGTCCCACACAATTTTAAAGCTTTTATTTTGCATATATTGATTCAACTCCATATTTTTTGTAAATTTGCTTACAAAAGGGGCCAGGATGTTTTATTCTTCAGATCTTCCCGTGAAGATAATTTTGTATAGCGAGAACAGAGGTTCTTAAACCACTTTTTAGGAGCATTATTTTAAATATTTTAACAGAATATTTTGATTAAAAATGCCATTTAGTATACTATAGGAATTTGTAGATGATTGAGAATTTCAAGTTACTTTATATTATATACTCCATACAAAAAACGGGTATGCTGCTAGTCAATAAAAAATTCAATCACAACATGAAACGTTGCGCAAATAGTGTTTAGTGTTTACTAAACATTATAAATTTTATGTTGTGATCTTCTTTATTATTGATAGTGCGCAAACCTGCGTCCTATACTTATCGGTTTTAGTGGATTAAATTTCCGAACAATAAATTAGACTATAAATTTACAAAGATAATTCACGATATTATTTAAGATAACACATCATTTTGTTAGAACTTCATTCGAATTGGGGAAAATTTACAGATTAACTAAGTTTTCCTCTTGTTTTATTCGATATATTTTATCAGTATCCATAAAATAGAGTTACCTGCAAAATGCTAAAAAATATTGTTTCAACGCATCATTACATTTAAGTAGACTGTTATTTATTGTCGTCTAGATATGAAATGTCATCGGTAACGTTAAAGATGGATTGTGGCATAATCGGCATTTCGGCGAGGAAATATGATGTGGCCGTGAGAACCAAGCATTTGTACAAGATTCATAATAAATGTTCTTCACAAGCGTTGACATATAAGCAAATACGAAAGAAATCAAATTTCCTATTACTTCATCGTCAATTTTGTTTCGTATGAGACTTCTTGTATCTTAATAAGATTTCAGTATGTTGCCATATACTCATGTGTATACTATATATATATATATATATATATATATATATATATATATATATATATATATATAAAATATTAAAATAGTAAATCCAATGGTAGAATGTAAGTAGTAACTCATAATACACTATCTTAAAATTTGCCTACAAATACAATGAAATAAAAGAAATTCAACCATAAAGAGGAAATTATAAAACGTAATGCAGGTCATAAAGACAAAGACAATCAACAAATTTCAATGGTGAGGAATGAAAATAGGGAAAAAAAATTAAGCATAAAAGCTTGCACATGGAAAAGCTCTAGGCTTAAGAATAGTTCATTTCGAAAAAATTATTTTTCAAGTCCATATATCCCATCGAAATGAACACAAAAATGCTTGTTTTTGAAACACAAGATAGATTTTATGTATAAACTTGTGTTATATGGACGACAAGCATAAAGATTGGAAAAAAATAAAGGAAATATAAATACCTTAAAATACACCTCAAAAGTACAACCATGACGAGCAATATATGACTAGACCAATGTTGCCATACGCAGAAATGAAAAGAAGTGATCTTCTGTTGCCAAAGAGAGTAATAAAAACCGTACTGCGTAAATGCAGTAAAATGAGATATTCTACAGTTAAAGCTGCAAAATAAAAAGATGAAAATATATTATGATGTTAATTCAAGAGAATGTAGAAGTATGGCTAAAATAAGATACTAAGGAGAGATTATGAGAATTTTAGGCTAATCGAAACTTATTAACGATACCATTTACTAAATATGCTGGATATTCATAAAATTTACTGGTAATTTTGAGTTTATTAATTGTGCAAAGCATGAAATTTTTTATCTGATAATCTATAAATTCTAAAAAGTTGATTAAGTATAATATTTCTAAACAATTGAATCGAGTTGCTGGAATTAAATGGTAATAATTTATTAATATTAAATTTAAAAAAATCTTTTTTATCATATAAATTAGTAACTATCCCATTAGTAAGTTCTATAATTAGATTTAAATCCAAATAATTAATGTTTTTACTGATAGTAGTTTCATTAGGTATTAATTCCAAATTATCC